>LR738709.1:391800497-392034317 GCA_902687465.1 Secale cereale
ACACACACACACACATACATATACAAGAGAAACGTGCAAACCTCCATGCATCGCTTCGCCCCGACCACCCACCGTAACCAAGAACTTCCCAAAAAAATCTCACCATCGCTTCTACCATGATTTTTTCCGTCATGGACGGCCCAAAGAATGTCATGCAGGTGCGGCTCCAGCCCGCCCAGGACGAAAATCCCATTTTCTATCATGGATTTTTTTCAAAAAAAAGTAGGAGCCCACCACATCTTTGATAATACGGTTTTTTGTAAGAATTATCGTCATAGAAGTGTCATAAGCATGACATAATTTTTTTCGTTTGGGCCAAAATGTCATGGATGTGTCTTTTTTGGTAGTGGATGTAGTTAATATTTGGATGTTTTTCATGAATGGATCAATGATTGATCATACTGGGCTAGGGATAACTTTCTTTAGCGTTGATATTTTGAAAGACATGGTTGCTTGTTGATATGCTTGAGTATTAAAGTCTTCATGTCAAATTATAGAGTGTTGCTTTCAATCATCTAAAAGTCCACATGTCCATGTGATGTCTACTACACAACCTTCTTCTTGTACACGTTGTTTGGCCTCCAAGTGCAGAGGTTTGTACGACAGTAGCAAATTTCTCTCAAGTGTATGACCTAAGGTTTATCAATCCGTGGGAGGCGTATGATGAAGATGGTCTCTCTCAAACAACCCTGCAAATAAATAACAAAGAGTCTCTTGTGTCCCCAACACACCCAATGCAATGGCAAATTGTATAGGTGCACTAGTTCGGCGAAGAGATGGTGATACAAGTGCAATATGGATGGTAGATATAGGTTTTTGTAATAAGAAAATATAAAAACAGCAAGGTAGCAAGTGGTAAAAGTGAGCATAAACAGTAGTGCAATTCTAGGAAACAAGGCCTATGGTTCATACTTTCACTAGTGCAAGTTCTCTCAACAAGGATAACATAATTGGATCATATTACTAGCCCTCAACATGCAACAAAGAGTCACTCCAAAGTCACTAATAGAGGAGAACAAACGAAGAGATTATGGTAGGGTACGAAACCACCTCAAAGTTATTCTTTCTGATCAATCTATTCAAGAGTCTGTAGTAAAATAGCACGAAGCTATTCTTTCCGTTTGATCTATCTTAGAGTTCATACTAGAATAACACCTTAAGACACACATCAACCAAAAGCCTAATGTCACCTAGATACTCCATTGTCACCTCAAGTATCCGTGGGCGTGATTATACGATATGCATCACACAATCTCAGATTCATCTATTAAACCAACACAAAGAACTTCAAAGAGTGCCCCAAAGTTTCTAACGGAGAGTCAAGACAAAAACGTGTGCCAACCCCTATGCATAGATTCCCAAGGTCACGGAACCCGCAAGTTGATCACCAAAACATACATCAAGTAGATCACGTGATATCCCATTGTCACCACAGATAAGCACATGCAAGACATACATCAAGTGTTCTCAAATCCTTAAAGACTCAATCCGATAATATAACTTCAAAGGGAAAACTCAATCCATTACAAGAGATTAGAGGGGGAGAAACATCATAAGATCCAACTATAATAGCAAAGCTCGCGATACATCAAGATCGTGTCATCTCAAGAACACGAGATAGAGAGAGAGATCAAACACATAGCTACTGATACATACCCTCAGCTCCGAGGGTGGACTACTCCCTCCTCCTAATGGAGAGCGCCGGGATGATGAAGATGGCCACCGGAGAGGGGTTCCCCCTCTGGCAGGGTGCCGGAACGGGGTCTAGATTGGTTTTTGATGGCAACAGAGGCTTTCGGCGGCGGGACTCCCGATCTAGGTTATTTTCTGGAGGTTTCTGTATATATAGGAGGTGTTGGAGTCGGGGACAAGTAAAGGGGACCTCTGGGCTGTCCACGAGGCAGGTGGGCGCGCCCAGGGGGTGGGCGCACCCCCTACCCTCGTGGGCAGCTCGGGAACCTTCTGGTCCCCCTCCGACACTTCCTGGGCTTCTTCTGGTCCAAAAATGAGCTCCGTCAAGTTTCAGGTCAATTGGGCTCCGTTTGATATTCCTTTTCTGCGATACTCTAAAACAAGAGAAAAACAGAAACTGGCACTGGGCTCTGGGTTAATAGGTTAGTCCCAAAAATCATATAAAAGTGTATATAAAAGCCCATGAAACATCCTAGAAGGATAATATAATAGCATGGAACAATAAAAAATTATAGATACGTTGGAGACGTATCAAGCATCCCCAAGCTTAATTCCTGCTCATCCTCGAGTAGGTAAATGATAAAAATAGAATTTTTGATGTGGAATGCTACCTAACATAATTCTCAATTTAATTCTCTTTATTGTGGCATGAATGTTCAGATCCGAAAGATTCAAGACAAAATTCTATAGTGATATAAGAATAATAATACTTCAAGCATACTAACAAAGCAATTATGTCTTCTCAAAATAACATGGCCAAAGAAAGTTCATCCCTACAAATTCATATAGTTTGGCTATGCTCCATCTTCATCACACAAAATACCCAAATCATGCACAACCCCGGTATCAGCCAAGTATTTGTTTCATACTTAAATTTTTTCAAACCTTTTTAACTTTCACGCAATACATGAGCGTGAGCCATGGATATAGCACTATAGGTGGAATAGAATGGTGGTTGTGGAGAAGACAAAAGAGGAAGATGGTCTCACATAGACTAGGCGTATCAATGGGCTATGGAGATGCCCATCAATAGATATCAATGTGAGTGAGTAGGGATTGCCATGCAACGGAGGCACTAGAGCTATAAATGTATGAAAACTCAACAAAAGAAACTAAGTGGGTGTGCATCCAACTTGCTTGGTCACGAAGACCTAGGGCATTTGAGGAAGCCCATCATTGGAATATACAAGCAAAGTTCTATAATGAGAATTCCCACTAGTATATGAAAGTGACAAAACAAGAGACTCTCTATCATGAAGATAATGGTGCTACATTGAAGCACAAGTGTGGAAAAAGATAGTAGCTTTGTTCCTTTTTTATTTTCTTCCTTTTTAAATTTTTTTTCTTTTTTTTTTTTTGGGACTTTCCTTTTTCTATGGCCTTTCCTTATTTTTTTTGTTTTTTTCTTTTTCTTTGGGACAATGCTCTAATAATGATGATCATCACAGTTTGATTTACAACTCGATATTACAACTCGATACTGGAACAAAGTATGACTCTATATGAATGCCTCCGGCGGTGCACCGGGATGTGCAATGAATCAAGAGTGACATGTATGAAAAATTATGCATGGTGGCTTAGCCACAAATACGATGGCAACTACATGATCATGCATGGCAATATGACAATGATGAAGTGTGTCAAAGCAAACGGAACGGAGGAAAGTTGCATGGCAATATATCTCAGAATGGCTATGGAAATGCCATGATAGGCAGGTATGGTGGCTGTTTTGAGGAAGGTATATGGTGGGTGTATGGTACCGGCGAAAGTTCCGCGGTACAAGAGGGCTAACAATGGTGGAAGGGTGAGAGTGCGTTTAATCCATGGACTCATCATTAGTCATAAAGAACTCGCATACTTATTGCAAAAATCTACTAGTCATCAAAACAAAGTACTTCACGCATGCTCGGGAAGGGTTGGTAGGAGTTAACCATCGCGCGATCCCGACCTCCACACAAAGGATGACACTCAATGAAATACCTCATGCTTCAAATTTGTCACGCAACAGTTACCATACGTGCATGCTACGGGACTCGCAAACCTTAACACAAGTATTTCTCAAATTCATAAATACTCTACTAGCATGACTCTAATATCACCATCTTGATATCTCAAAATAATCATCAAGTATCAAACTTCTCCTAATATTCAATGCACTTTATATGAAAGTTTTTATTATACCCATCTTGGATGCCCATCATATTAGGACTAAATTCATAACCTAAGCCAATTACCATGCTGTTCTAAAGGACTCTCACAATAATAGAAGTGAAGCATGAGAGTTCATATATTTATTCAAAATAAAACCACCGTCGTGCTCAAAAATATATAAGTGAAGCACTAGAGCAAACGACAAACTACTCTGAAAGATATAAGCGAAGATCAATGAGTAGTTGAATAATTATGTTACTATGTGAAGACTCTAACATTTAAGAATTTCATATATTGGGATATTATTCAAATAGCAAGCAAAACAAAATAAAATAAATTGACGCTCCAAGCAAAACACATATCATGTGGTGAATAAAAATATAGCCTCATGTAAAGTTACCGATGAACGAAGACGAAAGAGGGGATGCCTTCCCGGGGCATCCCCAAGCTTAGGCTTTTGGTTGTACCTAAATTTTACCTTGGGGTGCCTTGGGCATCCCCAAGCTTAGGCTTTTGGTTGTACCTAAATTTTACCTTGGGGTGCCTTGGGCATCCCCAAGCTTAGTCTCTTGCCACTCCTTATCCCATAGTTCATCGAATCTTTACCCAAAACTTGAAAACTTCATAACACAAAACTTAACAGAAAACCCGTAAGCTCCGTTAGTATAAGAAAATAAAACCACCACTCAGGTACTGTTATGAACTCATTCTAAATTCATATTGGTGTAATATCTACTGTATTCCAATTTCACTATGGTTCATACCCTACGATACTACTCATAGATTCATCAAAATAAGAAAACAACACATTGAAAATAGAATATGTTAAAAACAGAACAGTCTGTAGAAATCTGTAACTTTCAAATACTTCTGTAACTCTACAACTTCTGCAATAAATTGGTAGACCTGAGGAATTTTTCTATTAATCATCTGCAAAAAGAATCAACTAAAAATCACTCTCCAGTAAAAATGGTAGCTAATCTCGTGAGCGCTAAAGTTTTTGTTTTTTACAGCATGATCGCATAAAATTCACACAAGTCTTCCCAAAGGTTCTACTTGGCACAAACACTAATTGAAACACAAAACCACATCTAAACAGAAGCTAGATGCAATATTTATTCCTAAGCAGAAGCAAAAACAAAGAACAAAAATAAAGTTGGGTTGCCTCCCAACAAGCGCTATCGTTTAACGCCCCTAGCTAGGCATGATGATTTCAATGATGCTCGCATAAAGGATTAGAATTGAAACATAACGAGAGCATCATGAAGAACAGGACTAGCACATTTAAGTCTAACGCACTTCCTATGCATAGGGATTTTGTGAGCGAACAACTTATGGGAACGATAATCAACTAGCATAGGAAGGCTAAACAAGCATAACTTCAAAACTTTAAGCGCATAGAGAGGAAACTTGATATTATTGCAATTACTACAAGGATATGATCCTCTCTCATAATAATTTTCAGTAGCATCATGAATGAATTCAACCATATAACCAGCAAATAAAGCATTCTTTTCATGATCTAATTGCATAGAAATTTTACTACTCCCATCATAAGCAAAATTATTCTCATTCATAGTAGTGGGATGATCAAGTTCAACAAAATAACTATCATGTGAAGCATAATCCAATTGAAAATTAAAATCATGATGACAAGTTTCATGGTTATATTTATTCTTTATAGCATACGTGTCATCACAATAATCATCATAAATAGGAGGCATGCTTTCATCATAATAAATTTGCTCATCAAAACTTGGGGGACTAAACATATCATCTTCATCAAACATAGCATCCCCAAGCTTGTGGCTTTGCATATCATTAGCATCATGGGTATTCAAAGAATTCATACTAACAACATTGCAATCATGCTCATCATGCACATATTTTATGCCAAGCATTCTATGTAATTCTTCTTCTAGTACTTGAGCACAATTTTCCTTCCCATCATTTTCACGAAAGATATTAAAAATATGAAGCATAAGAGGCAACCTTAATTCCATTTTTTTGTAGTTTTCTTTTATAAGCTAAACTACTAATAAAACAAGAAACTAAAAGATTCGATTGCAAGATCTAAAGATATACCTTCAAGCACTCATCTCCCCGGCAACGGCGCCAGGAAAGAGCCTGATATCTACTACACAACCTTCTTCTTGTAGACGTTGTTGGGCCTCCAAGTGCAGAGGTTTGTAGGACAGTAGCAAATTTCCCTCAAGTGGATGACCTAAGGTTTATTAATCCGTGGGAGGCGTAGGATGAAGATGGTCTCTCTCAAACAACCCTCGAACCAAATAACAAAGAGTCTCTTGTGTCCCCAACAAACCCAATACAATGGCAAATTGTATAGGTGCACTAGTTCGGCGAAGAGATGGTGATACAAGTGCAATATGGATGGTAAATATAGGTTTTTGTAATAAGAAAATATAAAACCAGCAAGGTAGCAAGTGGTAAAAGTGAGCATAAACGGTAGTGCAATGCTAGGAAACAAGGCCTAGGGTTCATACTTTCACTAGTGCAAGTTCTCTCAACAAGGATAACATAATTGGATCATATTACTAGCCCTCAACATGCAACAAAGAGTCACTCCAAAGTCACTAATAGCAGAGAACAAATGAAGAGATTATGGTAGGGTACGAAACCACCTCAAAGTTATTCTTTCTGATCGATCTATTCAAGAGTCAGTAGTAAAATAGCACGAAGCTATTCTTTCCGTTCGATCTATCTTAGAGTTCGTACTAGAATAACACCTTAAGACACACATCAACCAAAACCCTAATGTCACCTAGATACTCCATTTTCACCTCAAGTATCCGTGGGCGTGATTATACGATATGCATCACACAATCTCAGATTCATCTATTCAACCAACACAAAGAACTTCAAACAGTGCCCCAAAGTTTCTACTGGAGAGTCAAGACGAAAACGTGTGCCAACCCCTATGCATAGATTCCCAAGGTCACGGAACCCGCAAGTTGATCGCCAAAACATACATCAAGTAGATCACGTGATATCCCATTGTCACCATAGATAAGCACATGCAAGACATACATCAAGTGTTCTCAAATCTTTAAATACTCAATGCAATAAGATAACTTCAAAGGGAAAACTCAATCCATTACAAGAGAGTAGAGGCGGAGAAACATCATAAGATCCAACTACAATAGCAAAGCTCGTGATACATCAAGATCGTGTTATCTCAAGAACACGAGAGAGAGAGAGAGATCAAACACATAACTACTGATACATACCCTCAGCCCCGAGGGTGGGCTACTCCCTCTCGTCATGGAGAGCGTCGGGATGATGAAGATGGCCACCGAAGAGGGATTCCCCCTTCGGCAGGGTGCCGGAACGGGGTCTAGATTGGTTTTCGGTGGCAACAGAGGCTTTCGGCGGTGGAACTCTCGATCTAGGTTATTTTCTGGAGGTTTCTGTATATATAAGAGGTGTTGGAGTCGGGGACAAGTAAGGGGGACCTCTGGGCTGCCCACGAGGCAAGGGGGCGCCCAGGGGGGTGGGCGCGCCCCCTACCCTCGTGGGTAGTGCGGGAACCTTCTGGTCCCCCTCCGGCACTTCCCGGGCTTCTTCTGGTCCAAATATGAGCTCCGTTGAGTTTCACTTCAATTGGGCTACATTTGATATTCCTTTTCTGCGATACTCTAAAACAAGAGAAAAATAGAAATTGGCACTAGGCTCTGGGTTAATAGGTTAGTCCCCAAAATCATATAAATGTGTATATAAAAGCCCATAAAACATTCTAGAAGGATAATATAATAGCATGGAATAATAAAAAATTATAGATACGTTGGAGACATATCAAGCAACCCCAAGCTTAATTCCTGCTCATCCTCGAGTAGGTAAATGATAAAAATAGAATTTTTGATGTGGAATGCTACCTAATATAATTCTCGATGTAATTCTCTTTATTGTGGCATGAATGTTCAGATCCGAAAGATTCAAGACAAAAGTCTATAGTGACATAAGAATAATGATACTTCAAGCATACTAACAAAACAATTATGTCTTCTCAAAATAACATGGCCAAAGAAAGTTCATCCTTACAAAATCATATAGATTGGCTATGCTCCACCTTCATCACACAAAATACCCAAATCATGCACAACCCTGGTTTCAGCCAAGCATTTGTTTCATACTTCAAAATTTTCAAACATTTTCAACTTTCACACAATACATGAGCGTGAGCCGTGGATATAGCACTACAGGTGGAATTGAATGGTGGTTGTGGAGAAGACAAAAGAGGAAGATGGTCTCACATCAACTAGGCGTATCATTGGGCTATGGAGATGCCCATCAATAGATAGTAATGTGAGTGAGTAGGGATTGCCATGCAACGGATGCACTAAAGCTATAAATGTATGAAAGCTCAACAAAAGAAACTAAGTGGGTGTGTATCCAACTTGCTTGCTCACGAAGACCTAGGGAATTTTGTCGGATTACGGGCTCCGCAAACCCAAGAAGTTCGAACACAGGGGCGTGAACGAAGATCTCTCCCACTCACGTCTACCTAGGGTCTCGCCCTCGTCCAATGGTAATATTCGAGCAAGCAACAAGTACAACAAACACACAAGTTTACCCAGGTTCAGGCCACCTTCTGGTGTGAAACCCTACGTCCTGCTTTGGTGGATTAGCCTCGGGAAGGCTTGAGTATGAACAAGTACAATGGTTCCTGAGCCTGGGAGGGGAGCTCAGGAGGTCAGGAGGCAAGGGTCCTTGCTCCTTGGTGTGAAGGCGGAGTCTCTCTAGATCTGGTCCGAATACCTCCATAGTGGAGACCCTAGCTACTTATATAGGCGGCCAGGGTCCTCTTCCCCCAAAATGTTTAGGCGGGAAGGGATCCCATAACAGCCATTTTGAGCGGAACACAAGGACGTTCCTATCCTGACAAAAGCGGCATTCGCCTGCAAAGGGATCAGGCGATGACGCGTTGGTGGGCTCGGTGGTGACATCCTCCCTGCCGTCCTTGCGGTCTTCGGTCTTGTTGCACCAAAAGGGAAACCTTTGTCCCGCCCCTCGGGAACCTGCGCCTGCGCAGTCTCCTTTGCACCAAAACGGCAACTGTGTGTCACTGCTCACGTCACTGCCTCCTCCTGAGGCAGGCTTGGCCTTGGATTCTCCGCCCCTCCAGAGAAACCTAGCCTTGGGGTCTTGGTGTCGTTCTCCTCGCGAGGTCTAGCCCCCTCACGAGGGTCTTGAGCAGCTAGTCGATCAGCTGGGCCGTACTAGGCCGTAGTAGAAGCGCGTCGCGGCCCGCAGGCAGGCAAGTCTGGGTACCCTGGTTCCCAGGACACCGATAGTAGCCCCTGGTCCCAAGGTGCGCGCAGAGTTGGCGTCGGGGCGAAGCCTTTGTCGAGGACGAAGCGCCGCGGGCCCCAAAAGACTGCGGGCCAGGCTGGCGCGTGACGGTTGGATGGGACGTGGGCGCCTACGCTTCCCACGCAGCCTTGGCGACTGTGCGACTTGACAAAAGGGAATGTCTTCGCTGCAGAGGGCTTATCACTTCCTTTCCTTCCTGCTCAGATCCCCTTCTCCTTCGCCCCCGGCCTTCCCAAATCGCCTACATCCTCCAGCGCCTCCAGCAATGGAGAAGAAAAGCAAGGGTGCCGCGCAGTTGTCTGGATCTGCTTCCTCCCCCGAGGCGACGCTCGAGGAGTCCACCATCACCGAGGAGGGGGGCTACTCGGAGGTCTAGTCTTTATTATCGAGCGACCACAACGAACATGGCCCAACGAAGATTTGGGTTGGGTCCACCGCGGCGCGGATCTTGCCGAAGTCCTGCTACCCCTTCTTTCTCCACAGCATCTAAGTCGGGCTCGTGCCGCCCTTCTCGGAGTTATTCTACACCATCCTGAATCACTACCAGGTGCACGCCCTCCACATCCAACCTCGCTCCATCTTCGCCCTGTTGCTCTTCGCCTTTTACTGCAAGGCGTGTGTGGGGGTGAAGCCGACTGTCGCCCTCTTCCGCCGCTTCTTCTCCATGCGGTGGTACGACGAGGGTCCGTGCTCGAGATGCGTCTCCTTCGTCTTCCAGCGCCAGGGCTGCAGGCTGATGACATCCGAGAAGATGATAGACACCCACCAGAGGAGGTGGGTCTACCTGGATGCCCAGCGTATTCACCCACTGCTGGCGTTGCCTAACACCCGCCCGGAGAAACGTGCCTGCTGGAGCTACGCGAAGCTCAATGATCCCCTTGCCGAGCCTATCTTGGCAAGGATCGAGGACGACCTGGGCTCGAGGCTTGAAGGGGCCCAGATCGTGAAAGAATTCCTGAGGCAGCGGCTGGCGCCACTCCAGGCACACTCGCGCCCCATGTGGGAGCTGATGGGAGACGATGACAGGCTTCGGCTGTGCTTAGGGACGCTGGCCGAGGTCGACCTGGACCTCGTCTCGATCACTTTCCTGGGAATGGTTCCTGAGGACCTCTCTGGGGCTCACCTGCCGTTGTACAACTGTCCTGACAAGGCCGAGCTGCTGCTGGCCATGTTAGGTTTCAGGGTGCCCGTGGCTGCTCCGCCCATAGTCGACGTGTCCTCCGGTGTCGAGGAGGGGAGTGACGGGGAGGAGGACTCAGAGGAGACCCTGGGCGATGGGGACCTGGTTGATGAGGAGGACCCCTCCGAGGCGTTCGCTGAGGAAGTGGCGCCACGCGCAGGTGCTACTGGGCGGCCCCAGGCAACAACTCCACGTCGATCCGGGCGCGTTGCGTCCGGAGGGAGCAATGCGGCGACCCCGCTGAGGAGCGTCGTGCCAACGAAGCTGGTGACCACAGCCGCGCTCAAGTTCATGGCCTCGCGCCTTGCCAGCATCCGGACTGCTGGCACACCCGTGGCACCGGCGGCCGCGGCCGACATGCTGATGATGAAGAGGGCGCGCCTCGCCTCCGATGAGTAAGTGTGCAAACTCCTGCTATTCCTTGGTCGCTGTGTTCCTGACGTACTTCTCTTGGCGCAGCAGCCTGGGCGGCATGATGAAGAAGGCGAAGGGGGAGGTCACGTCGCAGTACCCCGCCCCACCTACCGCTGCTAACGCCGCGGAGAAGGGTGCCACAACCTTGCGTACCTCGGCCGATCAGGCCACTATGCACACGGTGGCGGCGTCACCTGAGGGCGTCGTTCCTGTTTGCGGGGCCGCGGTGGATCCTGCTCCTGATGCTCCAGCGAGGGGAGCCGGAGCCCCCGAGCCCCTGGTTGAGCTGGCGATTGTGATGGAACCCATCTGCCAGCTGGTGCAGCCTGGCCCTGGGACCTTGGAAGCCACTTCTGCTGCGCTGGGTCGGCTCCGCGCCGAACTTCTTGATGGTGATGGCCGCGCGATGGAAGGACGCATAGGCCAGGTCTCTGGGTGGCTCATGGCAGATGATTCTGCGCGGGCCTCCTGGAGCCAGGCCTCAGCGGTCGCCGCCAAGGGTCAGGAGGAGGCCGCGGCAGCCACGCGGCCATGCGACGCCGAGGGAGCTGAGGCGGCGCCCTCCGAGAAGCGCCGCTGCGAGGTGGAGAGCAAGCTAGAAGCCCTTCGGGAGGAAGGCACCAGGCGTTTCCTGGAGCTCGAGAGGTTGGAGAAGGAGCTCAAGGCACAGAAGGCTGAGACGTCCCGGCTGCAGCAGGAGCAGCTCGCTGATTGGGCGAGCCTGGAGAAGCTGAAGGCTAAGGCCGAGCAGGCCAGGGCGACCCAAGCTGCGCGCGACAAGGAAGACGCCCTCGTTGATCGCGCGAGCCTGGAGAAGCTGAAGGCTAAGGCCGAGCAGGCCAGGGCGACCCAAGCTGCGCGCGACAAGGAAGACGCCCTCGCGGCCTCGGCGGTGCTGAGTCGCGAGGCCCTCGCTGCCTTCGAGCTCGAGGCCCGTACGGCGCTGCAGATTGCTTATGGGGAAGGGTTCGAGAAGCCGCTGGCCACCACGGAGGATGGCTCCGCCAGGCTCCTTGGCACCCTCGTGAAGGCCCTGCGTGAGGTTATGGCCGCGGTCGGCTAGTTAGCAGACGTCGAGAGTCGTACGCTCCTTACCTTGGCCTTGATGCAGGTGTGCGGCCACCTCTGTCTCCGCGATCCCACTCTTGACCTGGCCTCGCTGTCCGAGCCTTGACCGCGAGCATAGAGGGCACGGCTGCTGAGGCCCTAGAGGCAAAGGTCAAGGGGCTGGTGGACGCGTTCCTCTGGGTCGCTACTGCCGCGGCCGAGGAGGCGGAGGCTGGTGATGGCGCACTTGGAGATGTCTGACCTGTTCCTGTCCAGATGAGAGAAATGCAAGTGCCTTGGGGAGGCGTAAGGACTCGCTTGAATTTGGAGAACTTGGTATTATTGTAATAACTAGACTTGAACTTGGTGATTTCCGTGCTTGCTTTCATGTTTGCTTAGGTGCTCTGCATCGGCAGGGCCCAACCCCGCGCATACCTCGATCGCCATTGAGCCCTCCGGGTGACCGGGGTTATCATAAGAACTAGACTCAAGGAATGAGGGGCTACGTGGCTAGTGAGGCCCCTGGGTCGCGATGCCCAGGGGTCCCCTTGACGTTCAAGCGATCCCGTTTGCGTTCTGCGTCGGCAGGGCCCAGCCCCGCGCATACCTCGACCGCAGTTGAGTGCCGGGCTCAAGGAGTGAGGGGCTACGTGACTAGTGAGGCCCCTGGGCCGCGATGCCCAGG
Organism: Secale cereale; assembly: GCA_902687465.1. Taxonomy (NCBI): domain Eukaryota; kingdom Viridiplantae; phylum Streptophyta; class Magnoliopsida; order Poales; family Poaceae; genus Secale; species Secale cereale. The sequence goes on from LR738709.1 coordinate 391,812,998, forward strand.
GATCCCCCTTGACGTACAAACGAATCTCATGAGGGAGAACGAGAACCATACCTTGCTCACGAGCCTTCGCCTAGGATGGGGCACGAGAATGCCAGGTCTCTTGGCAGCTGGTAGGGTGGCGTCTGCCAGGCGTGACCTGAGCATAGGCCCCATGCCTAGCCCCCCTCGCGACACCCATTCAAGGAGAAGCTGTGAGCGTCGTGAGCTAAAAAGCTCCCTGAGGTTGGTGCGACCGCTGGGGGCCGCCCTCAGTTGTTTATAACGAGCGTGGAGCATAGAGCTAGCACACTTGCGTGGAGTGTGGGCATAACCGCACATCGGTCGTAGCGGCCAGCGCGGAGCTTGGTGCTTCCACTGGTTCGTGGGCAAAACCGCTCCTTGGTTGGTTCTGCCAGTACGGAGCATGGTACTTCCACTGGACCGTGGGAGGGAGCCTCCCACCAGGAGAGACTTCGGGGCGTGTACAGCCCCATCCTGACACGTGGCCTGCACCGCAGGATATCCAAGGTGTATATGGGCCCTCCTCGGGATGAGTTGAACGACTCTGAGGAAGTTCTCGTGAGCTTACGCATCACCCACGAGATCCTACCCTGAGGCGGGTTGCGCCTGAGTCTTCTTCTGCAAAATGTGAAAAGAGATGCATTGTGTCGACCTGCGCTGAGTGCATCTCTAGAGGGCATCGCATGAGAAGGCCGCAGCACCAACGACCCCAGGAGGTGACGTTAGCGGGACCGGCCCGTAAGACAGAGCTGAGCCGCTGGATTGATCGACGCTACATGGATGGACCCGAGCACAGACGTCGTGCCCAGTCTTCTCATGCAACAGTCCAAAAGAAAAATAACTGGCGTGCGGTTCCCGCGTGAGCGAGGCACCTGCCACGGGCCCCCACTTACCCATCCACGATTAGCCCATGCGAGAACAAGGCACCACGGACCACGGGAGGTGATGTCACGGGAATGGCTCGCGAGACAGAGCGCAGCCCTTGGATTTAGCGACACTGCAGGGACGGACCCGAGCACAAACGCAATGCCAGTCCTCAATCATGGGGCGTTTGCGAGTGGGCTTGCAAGGGCTCATGACCTTAGTGGCGGTGAGAACACCGAGCATATAGATAATGCAAATAGGAAGAAACTAGCCTTGATTCATGCGCAAAAGAGACAGCTATGGGGGTGTGCCCCCAGTAGCTTGAGGATGATGCAGCCCGGGGGGCGCCCTCGATTGAATACCTGAGACAACACCTGACACTTGTCGAAGAAGAGTTGGCGTAGCTGAAGACGTGAGTCGTGTGGGTCGCTCCTGAGGATCGTCGGGCTCTTGAGGCCCAGGGGCTCCGGAGGCCCTCAGTGGTCACGGGGGTCCGGCTCCCGCCCCGTCTGGACCGCCCGCCACTGAGCCTCCTGAGCCCCCAAAGCCTGCCGCGCGAGATGCTGGAACGTGGCTGCTGCATTGCGGAAGCCGAAGAGCGTGCGAATTGAAGGAAATATGCCCTAGAGGCAATAATAAAGTTATTATTTATTTCCTTATATCATGATAAATGTTTATTATTCATGCTAGAATTGTATTAACCGGAAACTTAATACATGTGTGAATACATAGAAAAAACAGTATGTCCCTAGTATGCCTCTACTAGACTAGCTCATTGATCAAAGATGGTTATGTTTCCTAGCCATAGACATGAGTTGTCATTTGATCAACGGGATCACATCATTAGGAGAATGATCTGATGGACAAGACCCATCCGTTAGCATAGCACTATGATCGTTTAGTTTAACTGCTATTGCTTTCTTCATGACTTATACATGTTCCTATGACTATGAGATTATGCAACTCCCGAATACTGTAGGAACACCTTGTGTGCTATCAAAGGTCACAACGTAACTGGGTGATCATAAAGATGCTCTACAGGTGTCTCCGAAAGTATTTGTGGTGTTGGCATAGATCAAGATTAGGATTTGTCACTCCGAGTGTCGGAGAGGTATCTCTGGGCCCTCTCGGTAACACACATCACAATAAGCCTTGCAAGCAAAAGACTAATGAGTTAGTCACGAGATGATGTGTTACGGAACGAGTAAAGAGACTTGCCGGTAACGAGATTGAACTAGGTATAGAGATACCGACGATCGAATCTCGGGCAAGTAACATACCGTTTGACAAAAGGAACAACGTATGTTGTTATGCGGTTCTGACCGATAAAAGATCTTCGTAGAATATGTAGGAGCCAATATGAACATCCAGGTTCCGCTATTGGTTATTGACCGGAGATGAGTCTCGGTCATGTCTACATAGTTCTCGAACCCGTAGGGTCCGCACGCTTAACGTTTGATGACGATCGGTATTATGAGTTTATGCAACTCCCGAATACCGTAGGAACACCTTGTGTGCTATCAAACGTCACAACGTAACTGGGTGATCATAAAGATGCTCTACAGGTGTCTCCGAAAGTATTCGTGGTGTTGGCATAGATCAAGATTAGGATTTGTCACTCCGAGTGTCGGAGAGGTATCTCTGGGCCCTCTCGGTAACACACATCACAATAAGCCTTGCAAGCAAAAGACTAATGAGTTAGTCACGAGATGATGTGTTACGGAACGAGTAAAGAGACTTGCCGGTAACGAGATGGAACTAGGTATAGAGATACCGACGATCGAATCTCGGGCAAGTAACATACCGTTTGACAAAAGGAACAACGTATGTTGTTATGCGGTTCTGACCGATAAAAGATCTTCGTAGAATATGTAGGAGCCAATATGAACATCCAGGTTCCGCTATTGGTTATTGACCGGAGATGAGTCTCGGTCATGTCTACATAGTTCTCGAACCCGTAGGGTCCGCACGCTTAACGTTTGATGACGATCGGTATTATGAGTTTATGAGTATTGATGTACCGAAGGTAGTTCGGAGTCCCGGATGAGATCACGGACATGACGAGGAGTCTCGGAATGTCCGAGACATAAAGATTGATATATTGGACGACTATATTCGGACACCGGAAGTGTTCCGGAAAAGTTTCGGATTTATCGGGAATGCCGGAGGGGGTTACCGGAACCCCCTACGAGAGGGGATGGTCCATAGTGGGCCTAAAGGGAAAGAGAGAGGCAGCCCATAGGGCTGGCCGGCGCCCCCACCTAGGGTTCCTAGTTGGACTAGGATTGGGGGTGGGGGGGGGGCGCCACCTCTCCTATTCCTTTCCCTCTTCTTTCTTTTGGTGAATCCTACTAGGAATAGGATTGCAATCCTATTCCTAGTAGGACTCCTTCCCTAGCCGCACCAGGAGAGGTTGGCCGGCCTCCCTCCCTTGCTCCTTTATATACGGGGGCAAGGGGGCACCCAAAGACACACAAGTTGAATTGTTTTAGCCGTGTGCGGTGCCCCCCTCCACAGAATCACACCCCGGTCATACCGTCACGGAGCTTAGGCGAAGCCCTGCGCCGGTGAACACATCATATCCGTCACCACGCCGTCGTGCTGACGAAACTCTCCCGTGAAGCTCAACTGGATCAAGAGCTCGTGGGACGTCATCAAGCTGAACGTGTGCTGAACGCGGAGGTGCCGTACGTTCGGTGCTTGATCGGTTGGATCGCGAAGAAGTTCGACAACATCAACCGCGTCACTTGACGCTTCCGCTCCCGGTCTACGAGGGTACGTAGACACACTCTTCCCTCTCGTTGCTATGCATCTGGTAGATAGATCTTGCGTGATCGTAGGAAAATTTTAAAATACTACGTTCCCCAACACGAATGTAGCTGCAGGGGAGAGTCCTCCACCAGCCGACTATCGTCGGCCAGAAAGGCTCCAGAGAAGCGGCTCGGTTGAGGCCCGCGACATCGATGCAGACGCGGAAGTTGTTGCTTGGGTTGCGAGTAGGTGGGCTTGGTATCGTGCAGTTGCGCCCACCGCGTATAAGCCTTGCGTACTGAAGTTCCTCGGTAACCTGGTCGATGAAGTCTTGGGCCACCAGCGTTGTACGGCTCACGCTGGGCTCACAAAAACTCGCGTCGAGACAAGCCTGCAGGTTGTACCATCATAGCACGAAGGCAGATCCGGCTTGACCTTGCCGGGCCAGACGAGGCGTCGCAGCTCTGGAGCTAGGGCGCGACATCCAGCCACGCTCATGATTGCAGGCGCCCCTTGCGCATGCGGTGCTGGTTCCTGGGGCACAGGCGCCACCACCTCCTGTGGTGCGCGGTTCCGGTGCTGCGGGAATGGGGGGCCGCGAGCTTCTACCTGGGGATGCAGGATCACCTGGCAGCTCTCCTCGTCGCGCGCAGGGGCCCTACGGGGCTGCTCGCACCGTGGAGCCTCGCGTTTGAGTCCCTGGCCGGCACTGTACAGTGGAGGTGGAGCCGGGACACCGTGGCCCTCGTTCCCTGCCATGAGCGACGGAGGGCAGGAGGAGTGAGTTGGTGTAGGTACTTTCCCGGCAGCGTTGACGAGCTCGGTGATGCGGTGGAACCATTCGTCGTAGAGGTCGTCCGCCGGGCGGTAGCAGAGGAGCTCCCACACCATCAGTAGTGCGGGCTGCGGGTAGACCGGCCCGCGGCGGATCAGCGAGGACGACGCCACGGCCAGCGAGGGTGATGGAGTCGTCGTGCAGCCATCGCGCCGCACGGACAGTGGCAGCGACGAGTCCTGGTGCTCGGGGACGGCCGGGTCGGTGGCGGCATTGGCGACCGGCGAGTTGGGGCGGAGCGGTGCACCGTTGCCCGCGGGCACGGTCTGAGCGACGTTGGCGGTGCGCGCTCGGCGTGTGTCCACCATGGCGGCGAAGCGAGGTTGACGAACGAGAGCGGGATGAGGTCGTCGAAGAGGCGAGATTTCGACACGCCCCATACCTGGCGCGCCAAATGTCGGATTATGGGCTCCACAAACCCAAGAAGTTCGAACACAGGGGCGTGAACGAAGATCTCTCCCACTCACGTCTACCTAGCATCTCACCCTCGTCCAAAGGTAAGATTCGAGCAAGCAACAAGTAAAGCACACACACAAGTTTACTCAGGTTCAGGTCACCTTGCGGTGTGAAACCCTACGTCCTGCTTTGGTGGATTAGCCTCGGGAGGGCTTGAGTATGAACAAGTACAGTGGTTCCTGAGCTCAGGAGGGGAGCTCAGGAGGGTCAAGAGGCAAGGGTCCTTGTTCCATGGTATGAAGGCGGAGTCTCTCTGGATCCAATCCGAATGCCTCCATAGTGGAGACCCTAGCTACTTATATAGGCGGCCAGGGTCCTCTTCCCCCAAAATGTTTAGGCGGGAAGGGATCCCACAACGGCCATTTTGAGCGGGAACACAAGGACATTCCTATCCTGGCAACAGCGGTCCTCACCTACAAAGGGATCAGACAATGACGCGTTGGTGGGCTCGGTGGTGACATCCTCCCTGCCGTCCTTGCGGTCTTCGGTCTTGTTGCACCAAAAGAGAAACCTTTGTCCCGCCCCTCAGGAACCTGCGCCTGCGTTGTCGCCTTTGCACCAAAACGGCAATTGCGCCGCTGGCACGCGCTGGCACCCACTGGCGTGGTGCGTCACTGCCTCCTCCTGAGGTAGGCTTGGCCTTGGATTCTCCGCCCCTCCGGAGCAACCTAGCCGAGGCCGCTCCTGAGGGGGTCTTGGTGTCGTTCTCCTCGCGAGGTCTAGCCCCCTCGCGAGGGTCTTGAGCACCTAGTCGATCAGCTGGGCCGTAGTAGAAGCGCGTCGCGGCCCGCATGCAGGCAAGTCTGGGTACCCTGGTTCCCAGGACGCCGACACATTTGAGGAAGCCCATCGTTGGTATATACAAGCCAAGTTCTTTAATGAGAATTCCCACTAATATATGAAAGTGACTAAACAAGAGACTCTCTATCATGAAGATCATGGTGCTACTTTGAAGCACAAGTGTGGAAAAAGATTGTAGCATTGTCCCTTTTTTCTTTTCTTCCTTTTTTTTCTTCCCACTAGTATACATGATCACTATCTTGGATATCATCATTATTATTTGCCCTTCTATCAATTGCTCAACATTAATTTGTGTATCCATCGTATGCTATTTTCTCAACGGAAGCCACTAGTGAAATCTACGCCCCCGTGTCTATTTCTCATCATATACTGCTACTTCTCGAGCTTGCATTGTATTCCCTCGAAGAGGAAAGGGTGATGCAGCATAGTAGAGTAAGTATTTCCCACAGTGAGAACCAAGGTATCAATCCAGTAGGAGACCACACGCGAGTCCCTCGTTTCTACACAAACAAGTAAGAACCTTGCAGCCAACGCGATAAAAGGGGTTGTCAATCCCTTCTCGGTCACTTACAAAAGTGAGATCTGATAGATACGATAAGATAATATTTTTGGTATTTTTGGTATAGAGAAAAAGTAAATAATGCAAAGTAAAGCAATGGAGAAACAAATTGGCAAGTTGACGGGATACTAATATGATAAAGATAGACCCGGGGGCCATAGGTTTCACTAGTGGCTTCTCTCATGATAGCAGATTTCTACGGTGGGTGAACAAATTAGTGTCGAGCAATTGATAGAAGAGCGCATAGTTATGAGAATGTCTAGGCAAGGTCATTTTATATAGGCATCACGTCCGTGACAAGTAGACCGACACGATTCCGCATCTACTACTATTACTCCACACATCGACCGCTATCCAGCATGCATCTAGAGTATTAAGTTCATAGAAACAGAGTAACACCTTAAGCAAGATGACATGATGTAGATGGATAAACTCAAGCAATATGATATAAACCCCATCTTTTTATCCTCGATGGCAACAATACAATACGTGCCTTGCTGCCCTTGCTGTCACAGGCAAAGGACACCGCAAGATTGAACCCAAACCCAAGCACTTCTCCCATTGCAAGAACTATAGATCTAGTAGGCCAAACAAACCAATAATTCGAAGAGACTTGCAAGGATATTTAAATCATACATAAAAGATTTCAGAAAGAATCCAATAATATTCATAGATAATCTTGATCATAAACCCACAATTCATCGGATCTCGACAAACACGCCGCAAAAAGATTACATCGAATAGATCTCCTCGAAGATCGAGGAGAACTTTGTATTGAGATCCAAAGAGAGATAAGAAGCCATCTAACTAATAACTATGGACCCGAAGGTCTGTGGTAAACTACTCACAGCTCATCGGAGAGGCTATGGTGTTGATGTAGAAGCCCTCCATGATCGATGCCCCCTCTGGCGAAGCTCTGAAACAGGCCCCAAGATGAGGTCACACGGGTACAGAAGGTTGCGGCGGTGGAATTAGGGTTTCGTGCTCCTCTCTGATAGTTTTAGGGGACGTAGGTATATATAGGCTGAAGAGGGACGTCGGGGGAGCAGCAGGTGTCCCACGAGGGTGGGGGCGTGCCTACCCCTGGGCGCGCCCCCTGCCCTCGTGGCTACCTCCTTCGGTTCCTGGCGTGTACTCCAAGTCTTTCGTGTTGATATTGTTCCAAAAATAACTCTCCCGAAGGTTTTATTCTGTTTGGACTCTGTTTGATATCCCTTTTCTGCAAAACACTGAAATAGGCAAAAAAGAACAATTGATATTGGGCCTTGGGTTAGTAGGTTAGTCCCATATAGAATATAAAAGTGTATAATAAAGCCCATTAAACATCCAAAACAGAATATATAATAGCATGGGACAAAAAAATATAGATACGTTGGAGACGTATCAAGCATCCCCAAGCTTAATTCCTGCTTGAACTCGAGTAGGTAAATGATAAAAATAGAATTTTTGATGTGGAATGCTAACCAAGATAATTCCAATGTAATTTTATTGATTGTGGCATGAATGTTCATATCCGAAAGATTCATGACAAAAGTCTATATTGACATAAGAATAATAATACTTCAAGCATACTATCAAAGCAATCATGTCTTCTCAAAATAACATGGCCAAAGAAAGTTCATCCCTACAAAATCATATAGTTTGGCTATGCTCCATCTTCGTCACACAAAATACTCAAATCATGCACAACCCCGGTTTCAGCCAAGCAATTGTTTCATACTTAAATGTTTTCAAACTTTTTCAACTTTCACGCATTACATGAGCATGAGCCATGGATATAGCACTATAGGTGGAATAGAGTGGTGGTTGTGGAGAAGACAAAAGAGGAAGATGGTATCACATCAACTAGGCGTATCAACGGGCTATGGAGATGCCCATCAATAGATGTCAATGTATGAAAGCTCAACAAAATAAACTAAGTGGGTGTGCATCCAACTTGCTTGCTCACAAAGACCTAGGGCATTTGGGGAAGCCCATCGTTGGAATATACAAGCCAAGTCCTATAATGGAAATTTCCCACTAGTATATGAAAGTGACTAAACAAGAGACTCTCTATCATGAAGATCATGATGCTACTTTGAAGCACAAGTGTGGAAAAAGATAGTAGCATTGTCCCTTTTTTATTTTTCTTTTCTTTTCTTCTTCTTTTTTCTTTTTTTGGGGCCTTCCTTTTTTCTTTTGGCCTTTTTCTTTTTCTTTGGGACAATGCTCTAATATAGATGATCATCACGCTTATATTGATTTACAACTCGATATTACAACTCGATACTAGAACAAAGTATGACTCTATATGAATGCCTCCGGCGGTGTACTGGGATGTGCAATGAATCAAGAGTGACATGTATGAAAAATTATGCATGGTGGCCTAGCCACAAATACGATGCCAACTACATGATCATGCATGGCAATATGACAATGATGAAGCGTGTCATAGTAAACGGAACGGTGGAAAGTTGCATGGCAATATATCTCGGAATGGCTAGGGAAATGCCACGATAGGTAGGTATGGTGGCTGTTTTGTGGAAGGTATATGGTGGGTGTATGGTACCGGCGAAAGTTGTGCGGTACAAGAGAGTCTAGCAATGGTGGAAGGGTGAGAGTGCATATAATCCATGGACTCAACATTAGTCATAAAGAACACACATACTTATTGCAAAAATCTACAAGTCATAAAAACAAAGTACTACACGCATGCTCCTAGGGGAAGGGTTGGTAGGAGTTAACCATCCCGACCTCCACACAAAGGATGACACTCAATGAAATACCTCATGCTTCAAATTTGTCACACAACAGTTACCATACGTGCATGCTACGGGACTTGCAAACCTCAACACAAGTATCTCTCAAATTCACAACTACTATACTACCATGACTCTACTATCACCATCCTCATATCTCAAAACAATAATCAAGTATCAAACTTCTCATAATATTCAATGCACTTAAATGAAAGTTTTTACAATACCCGTCTTGGAAGCCTATCATATTAGGACTAAATTTATAACCCAAGCACATTACCATGCTGTTCTAATAGACTCTCAAAATAATACAAGTGAGGCATGAGAGATCAATAATTTCTACAAAATAAGACCACCACCATGCTCTAAAAGATATAAGTGAAGCACTAGAGCAAAACTATCTAGCTCAAAAGATATAAGTGAAGCAGATAGAGTATTATAATAAATTCCGATTCATGTGTATCAGTCTCAAAAGGTGTGTCCAGCAAGGATGATTGTGGTAAACTAAAAAGCAATGACTCAAATCATACATGACGCTCCAAGCAAAACACATATCATGTGGTGAATAAAAATATAGTCTCAAGTAAAGTTACCGATAGATGAAGATGAAAGAGGGGATGCCTTCCCGGGGCATCCCCAAGCTTAGGCTTTTGGTTGTCCTTGAATTTTACCTTGGGGTGCCTTGGGCATCCCCAAGCTTAGTGATGCGGAGCATCCTTCAGTCATCCCCATGGATTCATCTCCCCAAGTGCTTAGTGGACCGATGACACGATCTCGTGCAAGAGCACTTGAAACCGAGGATAATTCTCTCCTTGTTGAATTCCCATTTGATCATCTTGAGACATGGCTACTACCTCAAACGGACACACTTTGCATGCTTAGGTGCCAAGGAGAAGTTACGGTGCAAGATGGATGCCAAGAGCATGAACTAGAGTTTTCCCAGCGCAGAGATAGAGGTACTACCGGTCCCCTACCGTCCAACTACCGATCGACAGGTACTACCGGCCAACTACCGGTCAACTACTGGTCAAGCTTCTGTGATCGACCGGTGCAGCCGGTGCAGCGCCGGAACAACCGCTAATTCCACTAAAACCGGTACTACCGGTCCCAAGATCGGTACTACCGCACTGCCTGCGCGTAGTTGAAGGGTTTTCACCCCATGTATCCCCCAACTTAACCCTTGGACTTTATATACTTGTCCCTTAGCTCCGTACTAGGGTTAGCATTATTTTTAGCTCAAAACCTAGAGCATTGCTCATCCACCAATGGTTCATCTCCTCGAGTGTGACTGCGGCCCCTCCACGGAGAAGATCCACACGGATTCAAGACCTCCGCATGGAGAAGACCATCAAGACCTCCTCACGGAGAAGACTACCTTTTGTATCGTCCTTTATTGTGTTTGGATCATTGTGGTACTCGTGTTGGTGCATCGATCTAGCATATGTGTGATTGTTCTCGTCCTTCTCGTGTGTTTTACCCCGTGATTTCTCATCATGTTATTCGTGTTCCTCGTGGAATCCTCTCCATTTCGTGAAAGATTGACCCCCTAGGGTTCCACCCTACATCATATTGGTACTAGAGCTTAGGTTGGTCACGAATTTGGAGCCCCTACCCTTGTTTTCTAGCCTTGTTTTGTTGCTTTTGTCCCAATTTCAAAAATTCCCCACAAAAATAGCCCCAAAATTTTTTCTGTGATTTGTTGGTTTAATTATGTTTTGTTGATTTTGATCCGTGGATTTGCTTTGTTACAAGTGGATCTAACATTTCCCCAAGTTTCACCACTTTTCATCCATGAAATCCACCCAATTTTTCCCCTGAAATCATCCATTTCCGTCCCGATCCAGTTCTGCGAATTTTCTCGACACCAGCGGTACTACCGGCATCTCAAGCGGTACTTCCGCTGAGCACCATAAGCGATACTACCGGACCTCCCAGTTTCAGCCTCGGCTGATTGACAATTTTGACCATAACTAATTCATCCGGACTCGGATTTTGACGTTCTTTAGCTCGTTTTGAAGCTATCGACACCCCCGACCCCACGAAAATACCACCATCATCATTAGACTCCATCTAATTTTTCGAAATTTGGCAAGTTTTCTTAGGCCCTCCACCATATCAACCACCACCAAAACATTCACATATCCTAGTCCACCATAAACCTCCACCAACCCAGCCTAACCCAAATTAGAACCATGACGTCGACTCTGACAATTTTTGACACATTTGGCCTTGGACTACTTGAGTTGTGGTTTCTCCGTTTCCTCGGGTGTTTAGGCTAACTTGGATCGGAAAGGCTTCAACAACATCACTTCTCAACCTCGACAAGGACGGTAACATCGATGACACATGGCATATCCTTCCTTGCATTTGCATTGTTAACCGTCCTCAACCATTTCGCGTAGCTTTCCTATCGAGACTAGCCATTTGAGTATTGCGGGGCAACGACACTTGTGCACATTAGTGGTCATCATGATATCATCTTGTCATCATATATTATCCGGGTATCTTATCATCATATCGTGTGTCACAAGGTTGTCATAGCATATACGCAATTGCTATCTTGGTTCGAGAAACATCGCATGGTCACCCTAACAAAAGAGCTCAAAGACAAAGAGCCAACCAAGCTTTTAAGCAAAAGAGAAAGATAAGCAAAGAGATTTTAAGCAAGAACCGTAGCAACATTAAGATTGTCATACTTGATCATCTTGGATCATATCACCGAAACAACAAGCATATATCATACTTGGGATAGAATTCGTTGCATTTTTGCCTAGTAGGTTGTGCACAAGTCTCGTATTTGTCTATTAAGAAATCGTGCTAGCGTCTCTCTAGTGGTGTGCAACAAGAGCATTTTCCGTGGATTCCACATCTTTTGCTCAACCTTGGATTGCACATCCCCATTTATCTTTTTGCGTGCGTGTTTCCGTGTAACCTTGTAGCTATTGGTCTTCTTGTTGCATTCGCAAATTTGCAAATCTTTTCAACATCATTGAGTCTTAAACCAAGCTCCACCAAAGGCTTTTATTGTGTAGGTGTGCGAGATCGACGAGATACGGTACCAATTGTTCTATTTCTTTGCAACATCATTGAGTGATCTTTGATCCATTCTCAATATCGGTCAAGGTACATTTGTATTGTCTTTTCCTTCTTCCACTCACATTCTTGCTTGCAATGATGGATAGGCCAAGTACATCTTTGAACCCGCTATTTGATGATCCTCAAGAATCGAACAATTACATCACCAAACTACATCTATTTGGAGTTCAACGAGCTTTACATCATGAAAATGAAGCTATGCAAGAGCGAATTGAGCTACTCGCCACCGACTTGAGACATTCCAAAGTGCGCACAAGAGAGCAATTCGACAACATCAATGCTACCATGTCATCTCAATTTTACGAGCTATGAACTTTGATGATCAATCGACGGTCTTCATCTTCATCATCTCAAAGACGAAGCCACACAAGTCATCATACCGACTACACCTCTGGCTCAAGTACACCTACATTGAACACTCTTCACCAAGCCGCGCGTCAAGCCTGTCATGACAACCGGAACCCACTTCATGGCAAGAGTTCCCAAGAGCTATTTTAAGAGCAAGAACATCGACAACGTCAAAACCAAGCTACACTTGAACAAGCACAAGAACGGCAATGACTATGCCAACAAGAAGTAGAGCGAGCGCGCCAACACCAAGAGGAGCAAGATGCTGAGGCACAACACCAAGAACAACAATGGCGAGAAGATCAAGATCTTCAAGTGCAACGTGCACTACGTGACTCACATCGCAATGTTGCAGCACGCAATCGACACAATCGCCAAGAGGAAGAAGCACTTCAAGATGAAGTTCAAGAAAGGGTTTTCAAGTGAGAATGCAACGCCAAGCTCCTCCTCAAGCGCGACAAGAGCAACAAGCTCAACAAGAACTACAAGTTTGGCAAGAGCAACATAATGAGGAATATCAACCACGCCAAGAGTGCAATGCGGTTGACAATCCTCAATGTCAAGAACTCCCTCCCAATAGGCAAGCAAACAATGAAGAAATTCGCTATGGCAAGCTTAAATTCACCATGCCAAAGTTCTTCGGAAGCATTGATCCCGAAGATTACCTTTCATGGGCTTTGAAAGTTGACAAGATCTTCTGCCTCCGCAACTTTGATGAAGAAAAGAAGATTGCAATGGCGTCCCTTGAGTTCCAAGACTATGTTCTCATTTGGTGGGAGCAAATCATCAAGAGAAGAGAAGCAAAAGGCGAACCGCCTATCACTACTTGGAGTCAAATGAATGAAGTCATGAGAGCACGCTTCGTGCCAACACACTACAACCGTGATTTTTTCAAAAAGTTGCAGCTCCTCAAGCAAGGAACCAAGTCGGTTGAAGAGTACTACAAGGAAATGGATATTGCCATGATAAGAGCCAACATCACGGAAGATGTAGAGCAAACTATGGCGAGATTCTTGAATGGACTCAACTATCCTATCAAGAAGATTGCGAACTTTCAACCATACACGAATCTCCTCGAGCTAGTACACCAAGCAACCAAAGCGAAGCGTCAAGTTCAAGAGGACTACATGTACTCCAAGTTCACATCCAAGAACTACGGCTCCTACAACCAAGCTCAAACGACTTCGGCACCTCCTACCTCTACCAAGCCATCTACGAGCTTAGGTGACAAGTCAAGCTACAAGAATTCGACTACATCAAGTCGTCTTCCTCCTACAAACAACTTCAAGCCAAGAACTTCATCATCTACAACTCCAACCGAGGACAACTCCAAGACGATTTCCATCAAGTGTTTCAAATGCCAATGGCGAGGCCACAAGTCATTTGAGTGCAAGACCGTTCGTACCATGATTATCAACGATGACGGATCCTATGACTTAATGAGCGACGATGAGATGGAAGCCCTTGAACATGTAGCTATGCATCGCCAAGTGAATGAAGATGAAGACCATCAAGTGTTTTGCGATAATGACTCGAGCCCCAATCTCGCTGTCTCCAAGGTCTTGACACTTCAACATCACCAAGATGAAGATCAACGATTCCACATTTTTCATACCAAGGCCGACATCAATGGACGTTCCGTCAAGGTTATCTTGAAGTGCTTCTTCCTCTTGGCGATTGTGTCGATTGCGTGTTGCAACATTGCGATGTGAGTCACGTAGTGCATGTTGCACTTCAAGAGCTTGATCTTCTCGCCATTGTTGTTCTTGGTGTTGTGCCTCAGCATCTTGCTCCTCTTGGTGTTGGCGCGCTCTGTCGGTGTACTAAAGTAGGGGTACCTTAGTATCCGAACTTGTGCACGGACAGTAGCAGCGTCCCGCGGTCGGGCTCGCCACGCGCCCGCCAAGGCCCACTCTAGTTCCTTGGAAGCCATTCATGAACAAAGTATTCAAGTCAGAGAAGCAAGACCCCGGCAAGAGGAGCTTGCCGGGAAGGCCGCTCCAGGCTCCAGATCATCCCTTCTGCACAAAACCCTGGCAAGAGGAGCTTGCCAGGAAGACCAAAGAATAGCATTGAAGAAGACATGCCGTGGCGCATCGCGCGTCCCGGCAAGACCCGGAGAGCGACAAGCTTCCGGGCCCGGCAAGGTAGCGACCGCGGCAAGGCACTTGCCGCGGCAAGCTTGCACTGTGCGCCTGCGCTCCAGCTCATCTGGCCACGCGTCGCCCTGGGGCCCTTCCAGGGGCACGTGGCAGATGGCTGTGCAGCCTGGGGTACACGGTGGCAAGCTACGATGACAAGGCCTCCGTCGTGGCGAACGGAGACGCCCGGACAGACGCTTTTCACACTGTTTTGGGGCGACGGTGACGGGCATTCAATGCCCTTGTCCCCCACCGTCTGGGTTAGGTACAAAACACTGTGCATATACTGTACATACACTGTTACAACTACCACCAATTTTACGCTTTTACCCTCACCTACATTGACACCTGTCGGTGACCCCTTGACCTATAAAAGGAGGCCCATGCACAACGTAGAGGAGGTTCCGAAACTTGATCACTCCCACGCTCGGTGTAGCTAGTACTGTAGATCTTCTTGCTCCCGAGCCAAGAACTCAATACAACCAAGGCAGGAGTAGGGTTTTACGCATCCGTGCGGCCCGAACCTGGGTAAACTGCTCGCGTGTGCGCCTTGATCTGCTCTCTGTGCTCCCTCCGCTCCCTTGCCGTACCGAAAAGGGGCTCCGGTCCCATAGGTGTTCGTGGGCGACCAGTTTCCCCAACATCTTTGGCGCGCCAGGTAGGGGGCATCGAGGTTGTGCGAACCTGATCCGGCGTTCACGCGGGCGCAACCTTCACCAACTTCGTCAGCTTCATCGACTACGTCAGCATGCCGCCGAAGAAGAAGGCTTCGGAGGTCGGAGGCCCGTCTGCGTCGATCCCACCACCACCAGAACCAACGGTCGGTGGGGTAGACGCTGGCAGAAGGGTGGACGCTGGCGAGGAAACTCACGGCGCCGCCAAGTCCAGGGACAAGACAGATGACCGAGCCCACTCCAAGACCTCGGTGTCCGTGCACTCACCACGCCCCTCTCAGGAGGTGCCGGAACAGCGGCGGCGTGGTACTCAGGGTACCATCCGCTTGCTGGGCCAAGGACAAGCTGGCGGGTTGCGGGACCCTCAAGGCCAACGCGCTGGCACGAGCAAGGCGCGGTCGCCCGGACGAGACCCTGCTCCTTCTACGTGGCAGGTTGCCCTGCGTTCACCCGAGAGCTGCGGCAAGTCCAGTGGCCCAGCATGAAGAACTTCAAACCCGACGTACCCGAGAAGTACGACGGCAAGACCCATCCCTCGGAGTTCCTCAGCATCTACACCATTGCGGTGCAGGCTGCCGGAGGACGGGATGAGAAGATTTTAGCAAACTACTTCCCGCTTGTGCTCAAGCCCAACGTGAGATCTTGGCTCATGCACTTGGCGGAGAACTCCATCTCTTCTTGGGCAGACCTGTGCCAACAGTTTGTCGGCGCCTTCACGGGCGGCCACAAGCCCCACGGCCAGGAAAGTGACCTTCACATACTTGCCCAGAAGGAGGGAGAGTCCCTGCGGAAATACATCCAGAGATTCAGCCGCGTCCAGCACAACATCCCGGACGTACACCCTGTCGCGGTTATTAGTGCATTCCATCAGAACGTGCGTAATCGCCGGATGAGGGAAGAAATGGCGATGACCAAGATCCGGGACGTCAGCGAGCTTTATGCTCTGGCTGACAAGTGTGCGCGCGCTGAAGAGGGGAGGAGACTCCCCGGAGAGGATGCTGGGGCAGGGGGAACGGACAGCGAGGATGCCGCCCCGGCAAGGAAAGGCCGGCGGCGGAACAATAAGAAGAAGAAGAACAAGGAAGTACTGGTTGTCGAGCAGTCCGACAAGGAGGCTGCCGCCAAGAAAACTCAGGCTGGTGGCTCCGGCAAGGAGCCTGCCACTGTAGCCGCCGCCGACAAGCAGGACGGCTCCGACAAGCAGTACTGCAAGATCCACCGCACCAAGGGCCACGATCTCCAGAATTGCAAGAGGGTCGAATATCTCGTCGAGCAGCAGAAGGCTGAGTACGAGCGACGCGACAAGGAGAAGGCCCAAGGAGGCGGAGGAGAGTCCGGCAAGAAGCGGCCATTCAATGGCCGGGGAGGACGCCGCGGCAAGGCCAAGCAGCGGCAAGGAGATAGACCTCCCCGCGGCCGCGACAAGGACGAAGACGAAGACGACGACGAGGACATGGATGACGGAGAAAACAGCGAGCAGGAGTTTCAGAAGTCCACAGAAGTTCTGTG
Source organism: Secale cereale (assembly GCA_902687465.1). Classification (NCBI taxonomy): domain Eukaryota; kingdom Viridiplantae; phylum Streptophyta; class Magnoliopsida; order Poales; family Poaceae; genus Secale; species Secale cereale. Next base: position 391,829,770 of record LR738709.1, read on the forward strand.
CGTCGACGGGGGAGCTTCTCTGCATACTTCCGACCGCCAACTCAAGCAATGGGCGCGGGAAGTGAATGCAGCAGAGCCACCCGTTGAGTCGCGCAAGCTGCTGAAGTGGTCCAGCACACCCATCATCTTCGACCTTGAGGACCACCCTGACCGCACAACTGCGGTCGGGTGCTTGTCGATGTTGGTATCCCCAACCATCCGCAACCTCAAGGTCACCAAGGTGCGGGGCCGGCCTCAACTTGATATCCTCCGCTGTGATCCGGAAGCTGTAGATCCCCGACAGCAAGCTCGAGGAGACCGGGAGATTCCAAGGGATTAACCCGGGAAGGAGCAAGCCGAAGGGGAAGATCACACTACCGCTAACCTTTGGCGGAGAGCTAAACTTCAGAACTGAGAGGATCACCTTCGACGTCGCCGATATCCCATTGCCATACAATGGGATACTCGGTCGTCCGGCGCTCGCCAAGTTCATGGCAGCCTCTCACTATGCATACAACATGCTCAAGATGCCAGGGCCAATAAGCGTCATCTCTGTCCCCGGCGACAAGAAGGACGCGCTTATCTGCGCCGACAAGATCTACCGGGACGCAGCAGCCGCGGCAGACAGCGAGACACTTGCCGCTGAAGCTCCCGGGGGGAAGACCAAGACCAAGTCCGGCAAGAGCTCTGGGGCCCACTCCGGCAAGCGCACCTCTTCGGAGTGCTGCGCTGCCGTCGAGGACGCACCATCGAGCTCCACCGACAAGTGCAAGAAAGGAATGGCAGCTCCACCCGCAACCAAGAAGGTGTCCGCCAAGGAGGACGACACTGGTGGTACTTTCACCATCAGTGCTACGCTCGACCCCAAATAGGAAAGCGTGCTCGCTGCTTTCCTGCGGGCGAATGTGGATGTGTTTGCATGGCAACCGTCTGACATCCCCGGTGTTCCCAGGAAAGTGGTTGAGCACAAGCTTGCCGTTTGTCCTCACGCGCGGCCCGTCAAGCAGAAGGTCAGAAAGCAAGCGGTGGAGCGCCAAGAGTTTATTGCCGAGGAGATCAAGAAGTTGGAAGCAGCAGGCCTTGTTAGAGGTGTACTTCATCCCACGTGGCTGGCCAATCCAGTTGTCGTGCACAAAGCTAATGGGAAGTGGAGACTTTGTATAGACTTCACTGATGTGAATAAAGCTTGTCCCAAGGATCCATTTCCCTTGCCGCGCATTGACCAGATCGTTGACTCCACGGCTGGATGTGAGTTGCTTTCATTTCTTGATGCATACTCCGGATACCACCAGATATTCATGGCTGAAGAGGATGAAGAGAAGACCGCATTCATTACTCCATGTGGCACTTATTGCTTCATACGCATGCCCTTTGGATTGAAGAATGCGGGTTCAACATTTGCGAGGGTAGTCCACACTGCTTTTGAGCCACAGATACACAGGAATGTAGAAGCTTACATGGATGATATAGTGGTCAAGAGCAAGGACAAGGATACCCTGATCGAAGACCTGGATGAAACTTTTGCAAATCTGCGCAAGATACAACTCAAGCTGAACCCCGAGAAGTGCGTCTTCGGAGTTCCCTCCGGCAAGCTTCTGGGGTTCTTTGTGTCCCAGAGGGGGATTGAAGCTAATCCTGACAAGATAAAGGCCATCGAGCAGATCGAAGCTCCGAAGCGCGTCAAGGATGTACGGAGGCTTGCTGGTTGTGTGGCTGCCCTCAGCAGGTTCATTTCAAAGTCTGCAGAACGCGCCCTGCCGTTTTTCAAAATCTTGAAAAAGGCAGGTCCTATGAAATGGACTCCGGAAGCGGAGGCAGCGCTGCAAGACTTGAAAGGATACCTGTCCTCCACTCCAATACGTCGCACCTAGGCCACAAGAGAAGTTGCTGCTGTACTTAGCAGCAACCAATCAAGTGGTTAGTGCTGCGTTGGTAGCGGAAAGGGAGGCAGAGGAGGAGCCCACAGCCCCAGCAAGCACATCCAGCGACAAGCAGGGGGCTCCCCCGACAAGCTCTGGCCCTGACAAGGATGAATCTGCGCAGACGCAAGAAGAAGTGCGAAAGAAGATGGTGCAGCGCCCAGTCTATTTTGTCAGTTCCCTCTTGCAGGGGGCTAGGTCAAGATACTCTGGGGTGCAGAAATTGCTTTTCGGTCTCCTCATGGCCTCGAGAAAGCTGCGCCACTACTTCCAAGCACACGAGATAACAGTGGTCACTCGCTTTCCGTTGAAGAGGATATTGCAAAATCCAGAAGCAACGGGCAGGATTGTCGAGTGGGCACTGGAGCTGTCAAGCTTTGGTCTTAAGTTTGAAAGTACTTCAACTATCCAGAGCAGAGCCTTGGCAGAGTTCATAGCAGAATGGACACCAACACCAGATGACGAAGTCCCAAAGACAAGCATCCCCGTCAAGGAAGCGAGCAAAGAATGGATAATGTACTTCGATGGTGCCTTCTCGCTTCAAGGTGCCGGTGCTGGTGTACTACTCGTCGCACCCACCGGGGAGCACCTCAAGTACGTTGTCCAAATGCACTTTCCCAAGGAACAAGCGACAAACAATACTGCAGAGTATGAAGGTTTGCTTGCCGGCCTCAGAATTGCGGCCGAACTTGGGATCAAGAAGCTGATTGTGCGAGGAGACTCACAGTTGGTGGTCCGACAAGTAAACAAGAGCTACCAGAGTCCTTTGATGGAAGCTTATGTCGATGAAGTGAGGAAGCTTGAAGAACACTTTGAAGGCCTGCAGATGGAGCACGTCCCAAGAGCTCAAAATAATATCGCAGACGGCCTGTCAAAGTGTGCTGCAATGAAGCTACCTGTGAAACCAGGGACCTTCGTGCTCAAGCTAACTCAACCATCCGTTAAACCGTCAATCGGGCAAACCAAGAAGAGAAAGTTGGTCTCCGGTGACTACTTGTCGGCGGATCTTCCTGAAGCCGCCGCCAAGGTCCCCAAGATCAACGACCAAGTTGCTGAGGAGCAGTCTGCTCCTGCGGACTCTAGGGTTCGTACAGTCGAAGCAGACGTTCCCGGCAAGTCTTGCCCCGGCAAGCTTGCCGGGGAACGTTCAGCTCCGGCAGAGCCGCAGGTTCTTGCCGTAGAAGCTGATGTTCCCGCAGCGGCAATGATGCCTTTAGTCCTTGTTGTTGAGCCTCAAGCTCCAGCATGGGCGCAGCAAATTGTCTGTTTTCTCCAAACTGGAGAACTTCCCGAAGAACCAAAAGAGATAGAGAGAATAACCAGGCAGTCAAGTATGTACCAGTTCGTCGGCAATGAACTGTACAGAAGAAGACGCAATGTTGTCAAATTGAAGTGCATTTCTCGGGAAGATGGACAGAAGCTGTTGGCAGAGATGCATGGAGGCATATGTGGCCACCACATTGGCGCAAGAGCACTAGCCGGGAAGGCGTTCCGGCAAGGTTTCTTTTGGCCAGAGGCCCTCCAAGATGCAACTACACAAGTAACCAAGTGTGAAGCGTGCCAGTTCCATGCCAAGCAAATACACCAGCCAGCTCAAGCTCTCCAGACGATCCCTTTGTCCTGGCCCTTTTCGGTCTGGGGGCTCGACATCCTCGGCCCCTTTCCCCGCGCTGTCGGGGGCTTTGAGTACTTGTACGTTGCCATCGACAAGTTCACAAAGTGGCCGAAAGTGGAACCAGTGAGAAAGGTGACCGCACAGTCAGCAGTCAAGTTCTTCAGGTCAATTTTTTGCCGTTTCGGAATCCCTAACAGGATCATCACCGACAACGGCACGCAATTCACAAGTCGCACCTTCATGCAATACGTCCAAGACCTTGGCGCTAGGGTCTGCTTCGCTTCCGTTGCTCACCCGAGGAGCAATGGTCAAGCGGAGAGGGCCAACGCTAAAGTGCTGCGTGGGCTCAAGACAAGAACGTTCGACAGGCTGCACAAGTGCGGAAGAAACTGGATCGAGGAGTTGCCGGCGGCTCTTTGGTCAATCGGGACGACACCAAATCGAGCCACCGGACAGACACCCTTTGCCCTTGTCTATGGAGCAGAGGCAGTTCTCCCCACGGAACTAGTATACAGGTCTCCTCGAGTGCTCGCTTACGACGAGCTCGAGCAAGAGCAGCTGCGGCAAGATGATGCACTGCTCCTCGAGGAGGACCGTCTCCAGGCTGCTGTACGAGCTGCTCGATACCAGCAAGCTTTGCGCCGCTATCATAGCCGCAAAGTCAAGGCCAGGAGTCTCGAGGAAGGCGACCTTGTTCTTCGGCGCGTTCAGTCCGCCAAGAATTCCAACAAGTTGACGCCGAAGTGGGAAGGCCCTTATCGGGTGAGACAAGTCACAAGGCCCGGCGCTGTCCGCCTCGAGACCGAAGAAGGCTTACCGGTGAGCAACTCCTGGAACATTGAGCATCTTCGTAAGTTTCACCCATGAGGCGCGGTTGCCGTGATCCGTTCCGGCAACCACCTTCTGTACAAGTCTTGCCGCCGTTGCATGTAAACCTTTGTACAAAGCCGGGCGCAGACTCCGTGCATCAGTAAAACTATTGTGCTTTGCACCACTTGTCATTACATGCCTTTCCTTTTTTTTTCTTGCATGTCTTATCTGACACTATGTGCAGCACACACCCCCGGTAAGCAGTAACAACCCGCAAGGCTCCATATCTATGTTTCCTCCCCTTTTCCTTTTTTTTACCTCTCAAGCAGAAGAAGTGTTCCTCGCGCACAAGTTTGCCGGGGGGGGGGAGGAGACAGTGGTATGGACCAAGTGTTGTTCAAGAAAGGAAAGCCTTGCCGGGGAGCAAACGGCACACAAAAGCTAAGTTGCCAAAGTTTGAGCATTCAAAATTTTAAATTCTTAGTTATCTTCCTTGAACGACCACGCTTTGTATGGAAAACTTGTGCGCGAAGGAACCTACCCGTGGCTAGCCGCGCCCTTACTTTGTTTCGAGCACGCTCAACGGCTTAAGTGAGCTGCGACAAGTGTCGCGCCCTTACTTCGTTTTCGAGTTCGCTCAACAATCTAAGTGTGCTGCGACTAGCTGCGGCAAGGATTCTTGCCGGCAAGGGCATTGCCAGCAGGCCACTAAAGTCCCGCACTCAGCGCTCGCGGCAAGGGTCCCTTTGCCGGCAAGTTCCCTAGAAGCGTAGGGTGAGAAGCATACAAAGTGAAGGAACCAAGCAAGGGAGATAACACTGCATTGACTACCCAAAATAAAGTTATATTACAAGAAGACTTGTCGCTGTTCTAACAAACTACTGTCCATGACTTAATTGGCAGCAACAAGGGAAGCAGAAAGAAAGCAGCCTAGTCTACGCGGTCTCCATCAACTCTCTTGATCTTGCCCACCTTGGCCACAATGTGGGCGACACGAGCCTTCAGCGCTTCCTGGTCAGCGTCGGGCGGCAGGGTCCGGAGGACGTTGTCAAGGTTGATCCCAGGGTTGCGGTAAACGATCTTCGCCAACACTCGCTCCATAGTACCAGTGCAGAGCCTGCGTGCCTCGTTCGCCAGCTGTGTGGGGAGCCTTTCCCGTAGCTGCGCGAGGGCTGGCGCCACTCCTCTGAAGAACAAGCTCAGCTTGGCGTTGTGGGGGAGGTTCTCGTCGGGGGAGTACGCGAGATGCTCTGTCCCCAGCGCCACCATCTCCTTGTCGATGTTGGCGGCGGAAGCGACGAGCTCCTCGGTCCACTGCTCCACCGTCCGCTGGAAGTTGTTCTGCGTTAGAGCGGCACTGTCCAGCAGTGCCCTTTCAGCCTGGAGATCTTCCTTCAGCTTTATCTCCCTGTTCCGGGCCCCGTCAAGCGACTCAGTGAGGGTGGACAACTTCAGCTCCAAGTCCGCGATGGAATCTTTGGCGGCGGTGAGTTCTTGGCCCTTGTCGGAGAGGCGGACTTGCAGCTCCGAGTGGGTGTGGGCATCTTTCTCCCGCGCCAAATTGAGCGCGGCAACCCTATCCTCGCTCGTCTTCAAGCTCGTCTCCAACTACGCCACCCTCGCCTACAAGTCCCTCTTGGCGGTCTCTGCGGCGGTAGTGGCGTCCCTCGCCTCCTGCAGAGCCCCGCCAATGGACTGCTTGCACGTGGTAAGGTCGTCCTCGTGGCTATCGAGGTCGACCTTCCGCTGCCTGAGCTCTCCCTCCCGCCCAGACAGATCCTCGGCGGCTAGTCGTTGCTGCTCCTCAACCTCGGCCTTCTTGAGGATGAACGCCTGGTGCGCCTCGGCGAGCTCCTCCTGCTCCTCCGCCAAGTTCCGGAGGGCCGCTTGGTTGGCGGCACGGAGCTCCGCGGCGCGCTTCTCCAGATCGGCGCCTGCCTTGGCAGCCAGAGCCTCTCGGGACTCCAGCTTGGCCTGCCTGGCCCGGTACAAGGCCAGAAGCCGGCGTAGGAGCTGCTCCTCTTCGGGTTCGTTGCTGTTGCCGGGCGCATCGACAAGCCTCAGCCCGGCGGAGGCGAGGACTTCTCCATCGAAGCTCTCCCCCTCCGTGGGTGCCCTTGACGAGGACGCCCACGGGACTTGGATGAAGACCCCGTTGGCGGCCTCCAGATAGACACCCGACCCAGTCGCGGCAGCGGGAGGGTCGGCGGCCGGTGTAGCGTCCGGCGCTCCTGCGGCCTCAGGACCGTCAGTGCGGTCGCCGGTCCCCTCCCCAGCTGCCGCGTCAGTGGCCACGGCAGTCTCGTCGGCGGCTGGCTCGTCGGCGCCGGCCATCCCTTCAGCGGTGGCGGCGTCGCCAGCATTGCCGCGCGCGTCCTCCTCGGCGATGGCCTCTGTCTCCATCGGCTCCGGGGCGGGCGGATCTGACAACGGAAAAAGAAAGGAAGAATCGTCAAGCAAATATCCAAAAAGAAGAATTCAAGAGAAGGAAAGTACAAGGGTTACCTGCGCGGGCCTCTTTAGTAACGGGCTCCCTCGCCGGGGAGTTCTCCCTTGGCGGCGTGGTAGTGGCCCCCGCCGGCGGAGGGCCGCTGGCGCCTTCCCTTGGCGGGGTGCCCACCCTTGTCGGAGTGCTCGCCCTTGGCGGGGTACTCGCCCTTGGCGGAGTACCCGCCCTTGGCGGAGCACTCTCTCTCGCCGGGGAGCTCCTCCTTGGCGGGGAGGGTGGAACAAGCGGCTCGTCAAGAGCAGTCTCTTGACGCTCCTGAGGATGCGGCTCCACCTCTGCACAAGTCAACAAGCAAACAAGACATTAGCAAGGATAAGAAGCTCAAGCGCGCCCGACAAGTGATGAAGTAAACAAGAAGACTTACGCTGGGGGCTGCGCTGGGGGCTGCTCTACGCAGCAGCAGGCTGGTCCGGCAAGCCCGTCGCGGGCGCATCTCGTGCCGCGGCGGCGGGCTCGTCCTCCTCGAGATCAACCACCGGGATCTTGGCTCTCTTCGCCATCCTCTGGGTCAGGGTCCTGGAAGCCAAACAAGATCAGAGTCGGGCAAAGAGAATTCAAGACAAGAACAACAAAAGAATCAAAAAAAATAAGAGTTGCGAGTGCTTACTCTTCCTCCTCCTCGTCGGAACTAAGGGCGGAGAAGTCGAAGTCCGCCTCGCGCGTCCCGGCGCGAGGAGCTGGAGGCGTAGGCTCCCTCGGGCGCTTGGCCGGCTCCGGAGCCGTGGGCTGAGAAGACCCCGCTCCGGTCGTCGCCGAAGACCGAGGGGCGAAAGGAATGCCGGAACCGGTTCGAGAAGATCCCCCTCCGCTTGCCGCTGAGGCGCGGGGCGCCTCCTTGACGGCCTTGCTCGTCGGGGTGGCACGCGTCGAGCGACGCTGCGGCTGCTGCTGGGGCGCTGGCTGCCTTGCCGTGTCAGTGGTCTTGCGGGGGCGCTTCTTTGGCTGCGGCGGAGGACTTGGTGGTGGCGGAGAATTCTCCGAGGATGAGGAGGCGTCGTCGAGGTTCAGTGACCCGCCCGAGTCTTCATCAGAATCGCCCGATTCGGCGTCCTCCTCGGCGGGCTCACTGGACTCAGTGCCCTGCCCGGCAGCCTCGCTCGTCCCGGCAGGCTCCCTGGCAGGCTCCCCGGCAGGCTTCAACAACTTGAGGATCTCTTCCTCCTCGGCCCTACTCACTGCATCTGCCGCATCTGCCTCATCCAAGGAGTACCCGAACTCACCCGCGGCCTCAGCTGCAGCTGCCTCCTCCATTTTGCTAGCGATATACGCCACATCCCGGTCTGTGGTCTCGCGGGTGAGACCCTTCTTCTCTTCGGGATTGACTGGCCGCTCAACCAGGTTGTCGAAGAAAGTTTGCACAGTCTCTTCTGAAGGCGCCAGCCAAGTGGGATCCACCCCGTGGGAATCGCACAGAGGCATTGCCGCGCGGATGGCACTAAGGGAAGAGTTGTTGCATAATGGAACTACTCCCCGCGACGGGACAAACCACTCCGGGTGCTTGGGGTCGTGCTTGAACAGCGAACGGATCATTCCTTTGAGTTCCAAGATGGTGAAGTTGTAGTTCAGGCCGGGGCGTAGCCTCATGCGGTCTATCGCATTGCCGAACTCCCAGGCAGGCCTCTTCCTCTCCTGCAGGGGGGCAATGCGGCGGCGAAGGAAATCAGCCCCGACCTCACCTACCGTAAGGTTGGCGGCCCGGAGGTGAAGGATCCTAGTGAGGGCTATCTTCAGCTTCTCGTCCTCCGGGGCCAAGTTACTCCAATCCTTGCCGCGCACTATTGCAGCTCGGCGCGGCGAGGTAAATTGCTGAGGTTCATCTTCCATAATCCAGCACTAATCGGCCCTCCACTCCTCCCACTTGCCGCGGAGCTCTCCAATCAAGTACGCCTCTTTCTTGTTGAGCCTAAAGATCCAAGAGATGCCACCGGAGAGAGGGGACCCAGACTCTACTCGAGGTGTGAAGAAATGGCGGAAGAGAGCTACGTTGGGGGAGACTCCGACAAAGTTTTCGCACAGATGTGCGAAAACGGCCAAGGTTAGGACCGCGTTTGGGGTGAAATCTAGAAGGTGGAATCCATACGTGTTCATAACGTCGCAGAAGAACTCAGAATACGGAGGGCAGAGACCGCAATGGAAGAACAGAGCGAAGTAATGGTAACCTCCCGGATACATGTCGCAGGCTTCGGCGGGGAGGACCCTGGTGCCCGGGTGAGCCTTCGTCTCCCTCGCCTAGAACAAGTAATACTTGTCCCTCAGCTCCCTCGCGCCGAGCCTCGGCGGGAAGACCACCATCCTCTTCCGCATGGCTGCTAGCTTCGCCGCCTTCTCGGACTTCGCGCTCTTCGCCTTGTCGCTCTTCGGGGCCATGGCGGGGACGGCGAGGGGAGTCGGCGGCGCTGGGGAGGCTGGCGGCGGTGGAAGAAGGGTGGAGCTCGGCTCTCTTTCGACCTTTGGGGAGGCGGAGAGCGGCGGGCGTTTCTGGAGATTGAAGACGCAATGAAGCAATGGGGGGGGGAAACTACCCCTGTTTCCTTTGCTTTTTAGGGGGGAGTGGGGGACGTTCCGCATTTTCCCATTAAAGAAACAGGCCACGATCTCTCCCACGACGCCGCAATCGACGCGTGCCGTTAGGGAGGGATGCGGCGAATACGGAGTGGGAAACGGCGCGCCGTGGGCCGCGTGTGCCCGTGCACTGTTTTGGGCCTGGCCCAACAGCGCTCGGCACCGTGTGTGGCCCAGGCCCGGGGGCTCCTGTCGGTGTACTAAAGTAGGGGTACCTTAGTATCCCGACTTGTGCACGGACAGTAGCAGCGTCCCGCGGTCGGGCTCGCCACGCGCCTGCCAAGGTCCACTCTAGTTCCTTGGAAGCCATTCAAGAACAAAGTATTCAAGTCAGAGAAGCAAGACCCCGGCAAGAGGAGCTTGCCGGGAAGGCCGCTCCAGGCTCAAGATCATCCCTTCTGCACAAAACCCTGGTAAGAGGAGCTTGCCAGGAAGACCAAAGAATAGCATTGAAGAAGACATGCCGTGGCGCATCGCGTGCCCCGTCAAGACCCGGAGAGCGACAAGCTTCCGGGCCCGGCAAGGTAGCGACCGCGGCAAGGCACTTGCCGCGTCAAGCTTGCACTGTGCGCCTGTGCTCCAGCTCATCTGGCCACGCGTCGCCCTGGGGCCCTTCCAGGGGCACGTGGCAGATGGCTGTGCAGCCTGGGGTACACGGTGGCAAGCCACGATGACAAGGCCTCTGTCGTGGCGAACGGAGACGCCCGGACAGATGCTTTTTACACTGTTTTGGGGCGACGGCGACGGGCATTCAATGCCCTTGTCCCCCACCGTCTGGGTTAGGTACAAAACACTGTGCATATACTATACATACACTGTTACAACTACCACCAATTTTACGCTTTTACCCTCACCTACGTTGACACCTGTCGGTGACCCCTTGACCTATAAAAGGAGGCCCATGCACAACGTAGAGGAGGTTCCGAAACTTGATCACTCCCACGCTCGGTGTAGCTAGTACTGTAGATCTTCTTGCTCCTGAGCCAAGAACTCAATACAACCATGTCAGGAGTAGGGTTTTACGCATCCGTGCGGCCCGAACCTGGGTAAACTGCTCGCGTGTGCGCATCGATCTGCTCTCTGTGCTCCCTCCGCTCCCTTGCCGTACCGAAAAGGGGCTCCGGTCCCATAGGTGTTCGTGGGCGACCAGTTTCCCCGACACGCTCGCTCTACTTCTTGTTGGCATAGTCATTGCCGTTCTTGTGCTTGTTCAAGTGTAGCTTGGTTTTGACGTTGTCGATGTTCTTGCTCTTAAAATAGCTCTTGGGAACTCTTTCCATGAAGTGGGTTCTGGTTGTCATGACGGGCTTGACGCGCGGCTTGGTGAAGAGTGTTCAATGTAGGTGTACTTGAGCCGGAGGTATAGTCGGTATGACGACTTGAGTGGCTTCGTCTTTGAGATGATGAAGATGAAGACCGTCGATTGATCATCAAAGTTCATAGCTCGTAAAATTGAGATGACATGGTAGCATTGATGTTGTCGAATTGCTTTCTTGTGCGCACTTTGGAATGTCTCAAGTCGGTGGCGAGTAGCTCAATTCGCTCTTGCATAGCTTCATTTTCATGATGTAAAGCTCGTTGAACTCCAAATAGATGTAGTTTGGTGATGTAATTGTTCGATTCTTGAGGATCATCAAATAGCGGGTTCAGAGATGTACTTGGCCTATCCATCATTGCAAGCAAGAATGTGAGTGGAAGAAGGAAAAGACAATACAAATGTACCTTGACCGATATTGAGAATGGATCAAAGATCACTCAATGATGTTGCAAACAAATAGAACAATTGGTACCGTATCTCGTCGATCTCGCAAACCTACACAATAAAAGCTTTTGGTGGAGCTTGGTTTAAGACTCAATGATGTTGAAAAAGATTTGCAAATTTGCGAATGCAACAAGAAGACCAATAGCTATAAGGTTACACGGAAACACGCACGCAAAAAGATAAATGGGGATGTGTAATCCAAGGTTGAGCAAAAGATGTGGAATCCACGGAAAATGCTCTTGTTGCACACCACTAGAGAGACGCTAGCACGATTGCTTAATAGACGAATACGAGACTTGTGCACAATCTACTAGGCAAAAATGCAACGAATTCTATCCCAAGTATGATATATGCTTGTTGTTTCGGTGTATGACAAATCATTTGAGATACATTGTGACGCTAGTGGTACCGGCATAGGAGGCGCGTTAATGCAAGAAAAGCGCCCGATTGCGTATTTTAGTGAAAACTATCCGGATCGCAACTTAACTACCCCATCTATGATAAAGAGCTCTATGCTTTAGTGAGAGTTTTGCATGTTTGGGAACACTATCTTCGTCCTCACGAATTCATTCTTCACACGGACCATGAGACGATCAAGTATCTCAAGGGTTAAACTAAGTTGAACAAGCGTCATGCTAAGTGGAGTGAGTTCATAGAGTCTTTTTCCTTATGTCATCAAATACATCAAAGGCAAAGAGAATGTTCTGGCGGATGCACTTTCCCGCAAATGCATGCTTGTTACCCAACTTGAGTTGAATGTTATTGGCTTTGAGCACATAAAAGACTTATATGAGCATGATCATTTCTGTGCAAGTCCTTATTCCAAATGTGTGAAGCACACTTCGTGGGAATGATACTATATCAAGGATGTATATCTCATGAGAGCTAACAAACTTTGCATTCCAGAGTCGTCTCTTCGTTTGCTTCTCTTGCAGGAATCTCATGGAGGACTTATGGGACATTTCGAACGCGACAAGACATTCACAACGCTCTCCAAGAATTACTTTTGACCCAAGATGTTCCGTGACGTCTCACACTTCACCAACCGGTGTTCACCGTGCCGCAAAGCAAGTACAAAGCTCAATCTCACGGTCTTTACATGCCTCTTCCTATTCCATACCAACCTCGGGAGGACATTAGCATGGACTTTGTACTTGGATTGCCTAGAACTCAAAATGGAAAGGATTCCGTGTTTGTTGTTGTGGATAGATTTTCCAAAAATGGCTCATTTCATTCCTTGCAACAAGATAGACGATGCTTCACATGTTGCAAATCTCTTTTGTAGGGAAATCTTGCGCCTCCATGGAGTACCCAAGACGATCGTCTCGGATCGTGACGTCAAGTTCTTGAGCTACTTTTGGAAGACTCTATGCACCAAACTCGGCATCAAGTTCCTATTCTCTTCGGCATATCATCCACAAACGGATGGCCAAATGGAGGTGACAAGCCGGACACTATCGACGCTTCTTCGCGTGTTGATCAAGAAGAACATCAAGGAATGGGAGCAATGCTTGCCCATCGCTGAGTACGCCTACAACCGCGCAAGACATTTGACTACCGGCAAGTCCTCCTTCAAGGTCGTCTACGGCTTCAACCCATTGTCCCCATTAGACATTCTTCCTCTACCTCTCCAAGGGCGCATCAACATGGACGCAAGTGCACGAGCAAGTTATCTCAAGAAGATGCACGAAGATACAAGGGCAATGATCGAGCGCCAAGTACATCATCTTGCCGCCAAGCTCAACGTCAACAAGACACCATTGGTGTTCCAACCAGGAGATCTCGTATGGCTTCATCTTCGCAAGGACCGCTTCCCCAATGGGCGCAAGTCCAAACTACTAACTCGCGCCGACGGACCCTTCAAGGTGTTAGCACGATACAACAACAATGCCTACAAGATCGACATCCCTCGCGACAAGTACAATGTGAGCGATACCTTCAACGTCAAGGATCTCTCTCCTTTCTATGGTGATGAAGATTTCGATCCGAGGTCAGATCTTTCCCAAGGGAGGGGAGATGATGTGGAGCATCCTTCGGTCATCCCATGGATTGATCTGCCCAAGTGCTTAGTGGACCGATGACACGATCTCGTGCAAGAGCACTTGAAACCGAGGTTAACTCTCTCCTTGTTGAATTCCCACTTGATCATCTTGAGACATGGCTACTACCTCAAACAGAGACACTTTGTATGCTTAGGTGCCAAGGAGAAGTTACGGTGCAAGATGGACGCGAAGAGCATGGACTAGGGTTTTCCCAGCGCTGAGATAGAGGTACTACCGGTCCACTACCGCCCAACTACCGGTCGACCGATACTACCGGCCAACTACCGGTCAACTACGGTCAAGCTTCTGTGATCGGCCGGTGCAGGGCCGGTGCAGCGCCGGAACAACCGCTAATTCCGCTAAAACTGGTAGTACCGGTCCCAGGACCGGTACTACCGCCCTGCCTGCGCGCAGTTGAAGGGTTTTCACCCCACGTATCCCCAACTTACCCCTTGGACTATATATACTTGTCCCTTAGCTCCGCACTAGGGTTAGCATTGTGATAGCTCAAAACCTAGAGCCTTGCTCATCCACTACTGGTTCATCTCCTCGAGAGTGACTGCGGCCCCTCCACGGGGAACATCCACATGGATTCAAGACCTCCTCACGGAGAAGACCATCAAGACCTCCTCATGGAGAAGACTACCTTTTGTATCGTCCTTTATTGTGTTTGGATCATTGTGGTACTCGTGTTTGTGCATTGATCTAGCATATGTGTGATTGTTCTCGTCCTTCTCGTGTGTTTTAGCCCGTAATTTCTCCTCGTGTTCTTCGTTTTCCTCGTGGGGTTCTCTCCATTTCATGAAAGATCGACCCCCCTAGGGTTCCACCCTACATCACTTAGGCTCTTGCCACTCTTTGTTCCATAGTCCATCAAATCCTTACTCAAAACTTGAAAACTTCACAACACAAAACTTAGCCAAAAATCTTGTGAGCTCCGTTAGTATAAGAAAACGAACCACCACTCAAAGGTACTGTAATGAACTCATTCTTTGTTTATAATGGTGTTAAACCTGCTGTATTCCAACTTCTCTATGATTCATACCCCCCGATACTACTCATAGATTCATCAAAATAAGCAAACAACACACAAAAAACAGAATCTGTCAAAAACAGAAAAGTCTGTAGCAATCTTTAACTTTCGAATACTTCTGTAACTCTAAAAATATTGAAATAAATTGGTGGACGTGAGGAATTTGTCTATTAATCATCTCCAAAAAGAATCAACTAAAAAGAACTATCCAATAAAAGATGTCAGCAATTCTCGTGAACGCAATAGTTTCTGTTTTTTACAGCATGATCGCATAAACTTCACCCATGTCTTCCCAAAGGTTCTACTTGGCACAAACACTAATTAAACACAAAACCACATCTAAACAGAAGCTAGATGTAATATTTATTACTAAACAAGTAAAAGCAAATAAAATAAAATTGGGTTGCTTCCCAGCAAGCTCTTTCTTTATAGCCATTAAGATAGGCTTGAGAATTCAATGATGCTCACATGAAGGACAAGACTTGAAGCACAAAAGGAGCATCATAAAGTATGTGAAAATCACATATAAATCTAACATACTTCCTATGCATAGGCATTTTATAGGAAAACAAATTAGCAAGACAAGCAAAATCTAATATATGCAAGGAAGAAGAAAGAAACAAGATCAATCTCAACATGAAGAGAGGTAATTTAGTAACATGAAGATTTCTACAACCATATTTTCTTCTCTCATAATAATTGCACATAGGATCATAAGAAAATTCAACAATATAGTTATCACAAAACATATTCTCAACACGATCCACATGCATATGAAGTTGACACTCTTCCAAAATAGTGGGATCAACATTAAATAAAGTCATGACCTCTCCAAACCCACTTTTATCAAAAATTTCATAAGATTGAACATTCTCCAAATATGTGGGATCTAAAGTTGACACTCTTCCAAACCCACTTTCAATATTTTTGCAAACATTATGAATCTCATATATATCATGGGGCTTAAATAAATTTTCAAGATCATAAGAAGAATCACCCCAATCATGATCATTGCAACAAATGGTAGACATAGCAATACTAGCATAACCAAGCTTAGGGTTTTGCCTATCATTAACATAATTGACATCAATAGAATTTATAATAAAATCATTGCAATCATGTTTTTCATTCAAAGAGCTATCATGAATTACTTCATAAATTTCTTCTTTCAATACTTCATCACAAATTTTAGATTCATGAATTTCAAGCAAAACCTCATAAAGATAATCTAGTGCACTAAACTCACTAGCAATTGGTTCATCATAGTTGGATCTCTTGAAAAGATTAGCAAGTGGATGAGGATCCGTAAATAGATTTTTAGCAAGCAAAGATGCAAGCAAATAAAAGGCAGATGGCAACACAAGCAAAGAAAAAGCATGCGAAAAGAGGCGAATGGAAAAAGAAGGGAGAATAAAATGGCAAAGGTGAAGTGGGGGAGAAGAAAACGAGAGGCAAATAGTGTAATGCGAGTCATAAGAGTTTTTGATAGGTACTTGGTATATGACTTTTGTGTAGATATCCCCTGCAACGGCGCCAAAAATTCTTCTTGCTACTTCTTGAGCTTGCGTTGTATTCCCTCGAAGAGGAAAGGGTGATGCAACACAGTAGCATAAGTATTTCCCTCAGTTTTTGAGAACCAAGGTATCAATCCAGTATGAGACAACACGCGAGTCCCTCGTACCTGCATAAACAAATAAGAACCTTGCAGCCAACGCGATAAAAGGGGTTGTCAATCCCTTCTTGGTCACTTACAAAAGTGAGATCTGATAGATATGATAAGATACTATTTTTGGTATTTTTGGTATAGAGAAAAAGTAAATAATGCAAAGTAAAGAAACGGCGAAAGAAATTGGCAAGTTGACAGGAAACTAATATGATAAAGATAGACCCGGGGGCCATAGGTTTCACTAGTGGCTTCTCTCATGATAGCAGATTTCTACGGTGGGTTAACAAATTACTGTCAAGCAATTGATAGAAGAGCGCATAATTATGAGAATATATAGGCATGATCATTGTATATAGGCATCACATCTGTGACAAGTACACCGAAACGATTCTGCATGTACTACTATTACTCCACACATCGACCGCTATCCAGCATGCATCTAGAGTATTAGGTTCATAAGAACAGAGTAGCGCCTTAAGCAAGATGACATGATGTAGAGGGATAAACTCAAGCAATATGATATAAACCCCATCTTTTTATCCTCGATGGCAACAATACAATAGGTGCCTTGCTTCCCCTGCTATCACTGGGAAAGGACACCCCAAGATTGAACCCAAAGCCAAGCACTTCTCCCATTGCAAGAACTATAGATCTAGTAGGCCAAACCAAACCAATAATTCAAAGAGACTTGCAAGGATATTTAAATCATACCTAAAAGATTTCAGAAAAGAATCCAATATTGTTCATAGATAATCTTGATCATAAACCCACAATTCATCGGATCTCGACAACCACACCGCAAAAAGATTAAATCGAATAGATCTCCTCGAAGATCGAGGAGAACTTTGTATTGTGATCCAAAGAGAGAGAAGAAGCCATCTGGCTAATAACTATGGACCCGAAGGTCTGTGGTAAACTACTCACAACTCATCGGAGAGGCTATGGTGTTGATGTAGAAGCCCTCCGTGATTGATGCCCCCTCCGGCGGAGCTCCGGAATAGGCCCCAAGATGGGATCTCACTGGTATAGAAGGTGACGGTGGTGGAATTAGCTAGGGATTCGTGCTCCTCTCCGATACTTTCAGGGTACGTAGGTATATATAGGCTGAAGAGGGACGTCGGGGGAGCAACAGGTGGCCCACGAGGGTGGGGGCGCGCCTATCCCCTGGGCGCGCCCCTGCCCTCGTGGCCACCTCCTTCGCTTCCTGGCATGTACTCCAAGTCTTTCGTGTTGATATTGTTCCAAAAATAACTCTCCCGAAGGTTTCATTACGTTTGGACTC
Source organism: Secale cereale (assembly GCA_902687465.1). Classification (NCBI taxonomy): domain Eukaryota; kingdom Viridiplantae; phylum Streptophyta; class Magnoliopsida; order Poales; family Poaceae; genus Secale; species Secale cereale. The sequence continues at coordinate 391,846,949 of LR738709.1, forward strand.
CGTTTGAAATCTCTTTTCTACCAAACACTGAAATAGGCAAAAAAACAACAATTTGCACTGGGCATTGGGTTAGTAGGTTAGTCCCAAAAATAATAAAAAAGTTTATAATAAAGCCCATTAAATATCCAAAACAGAATATATAATAGCATGGAACAATAAAAAATTATAGATACGATGGAGACGTATCATATACTTTCAGATATTTGCCTCTTTTGTTTCAGAACTATATTATCAAAAACCCAAAAATATTTCGCTGCATTTTATTTTATTTTATTTGCATGTGTCAACCTATCTATTTATCCTATTACAATACCCAAGTGGGATCGACAACCCCTCTACGCGTCGGGTTGCATGGATTTGTTGTTTGTTTGTAGGTGTTGTCTACATAGCTTGCTTGGTTCTCCTATTGGATTGATGACCTTGGTTTCATAACTGAGGGGAATACTTACCGCCGATGTGCTGCATCATCCCCTCCTCTTCGTGGAATTTATTGACGCAGTTCACAAGTAGCAAGCCTCTTCTAGACTAGCTCGTTGATCGAAGATGGTTAAAGTTTCGTAACCATAGACATGAGTTTTCATTTGAGAATGGGGTCATATCATTAGGAGAATGATGTGATGGACAGACCCTACCGTATGCTTAGAATCAGATCGTATCACTTAGTTTATTTGCTACAACTTTCTTCATGTCAAGTATCTATTCCTTATACTTTGAGATCATGCCACTCACGGATACCGGAGGAATATTTTGTGTGATATCAAATGTCACTTCGTAACTAGGTGATCATAAAGTTACTCTATAGGTATCTCCGAAAGTATTAGTTCGGTTGCATGGGTCTGGACTGGGATTTGTCACTCCGTGTGACGGAGAGATATCTTTGGGCCTGCTCGGTAATACAACATCACAAGAAGCTTGCAAGCATGTGACTAATCAGTTTAGTCAATGGATCTTGTATTATAAAATGAGTTAAGAGACTTACAGGAGGAGAGGATGCCATCAAGCTGAATGTCCTAAACTCGGAGGTTTCGTCCATTCGGCACTAGATCACATTGGATCATGATTGGATCACGAAGAGTGTGGCTACAACAATCGCATTACATATGCTAATGCTTTCGATCTACAATGGCACATAGACTCACTCCCCTCTCATTTCTATGCATCTCATTGATTAGATTCGGGGTGCTTTGTAGGATTTTTTTAATTTTCATTCAATGTTCCCCATCAATCATAGCAGTGTTCGAGGGTAGTATTTTATCCAAATTTATTGATTCGACACAAGGGGAGCCAAATAATGTTTATAAGTCTTAGCAGTTGAGTTGTCAATTCTATCACACCTGGGAAATCATTTCCTTGCATCAATTTATTAGTAGCACAATAATATTATAGTATTGATAACAAAGTAACAAAGTAACAGTAGCAATAAGATATTTGTAGCAAGCAGAGCAGTAGTAACATGAGCAAAGGGAATACTATTAAAGTGTAGTCATGGTGTAGTGATGAATATTTGGATGAGATTCAATATGTAATTGTTGCAACCTAGAGTGATGAACAATAGCTTAAATTCATCAATCATATGTAGGCATGTATTCCGTATATAGTCATACGTGCTTGAATAACATCTTTTGCCCTACCCTCCCATGGTAGGGGGTTCCTAATGGAAACTAAGGGTAATTAAGGCTCTCCTTTTAATAGAGAGCCGAAACAAAGCATTAACACATAGTGAATACATGAAATTCTCAAGTTCAAGTCATCCCCTTCGACATCCCAATTCATGGTCACATTGGGGTATAAGTTTCAAAACGATAAGAGGTGCATACAACTTGGAGATAAGATCAAGAACACAAATATATTCATGAATATGTTCATATCTGAAATTATGGCACTCGGTCCCTAGTGACAAGCATTAAGCATAGCAAAGTCATATCAACATCAAACTCAGCAGATAGTGGATAATGAGGATCAAGCACTAACAAATTGACATGATTACATAATGAAGTTCGTCTAGCTCCATCTAGCTCTAGAATTCCTACAAGGGAATTACCCACACATAATTGTAAGCATCATGAATTTGTTGATGGAGAATGGTTGGTGATGACGACAATGATGAATGCCTCTCTCCAGAGCCATGAACTGACTCTAGATTAGGGCTCCCATCAAAGAACATGAGGTGGCGGTGGCTCCGTATCGTAAAATATGATGAAACTTTCTCTTCATTTTTTCCCAGGAAGACAAAATTTATATAGTTGGAATTAGGCTAAACGAAGGTCTAGGACCCTGAAAAGCCTGGGTGGCATGACCTAGGGGTGGTCGCGCCCCTGGGTTTGTAGGCCCTTTGTGGCCCCCTCAGGTATTTCTTTGTTATGGTATTTATTTCAAAATAAATCTCTGTCAAGTTTCATCCAATTTTGAGAACTTTTTATTTCTGCACAGAAAACAACACCAAGGTAGTTCTACTAAAAACATTGTCAGTCCGAGTTGTTTCACTCAAATCATGCAAATTAGGGGGCAAAACAAGAGCGTAAGTCTTTGGAAAAGTAGATACAATGGAGACGTATCAACTCCGCCAAGCTTAACTCATTGCTTGTCCTCATTTTATTTTATTGTAAAACTAAAGGTGACAAAGAAAGACTTTCACAAACTCATTTACCTTCGTTGGTGTTTGTAAGCTTAACTAGCAATCAAGTTTTCATCAAAGATTATGAAGTAAACACATATATGATAAAAGTTAGCAGATCATGAAGTTTTCAGTAATTCTAGATCCTGTTCTACTGTTCTTTCCCTGAAACACAACTTGCACAAATATCTTGGTAGTCCATAGATGCATCGGTTAATCCGTTATAGAAGATATCAAGGGTTTCATCGCTTTTAAGAGGATGATCAGACAAAGCATTTAATAATTGGAGAAGCCTCCCCCAAGCTTGAGGGATACGCTCTTCCTCAAGTAGTTTAAAATTATATATTTCCTGTAGGGCAGCTTTTTTCACATGAACAGGAAAATATTTTTAGAGATGGAGTAAATCATATCCTGGGGACTAAGCACACAACTAGGAGCAAAATATTAAACCATGGTTCAGCATCACCTTTTAAAGAGAAAGGAAATAACTTAAGAGTATAATAATGGTAATATCATTCAATTTAGTAAGCTGTGCAACAAAGTTTTGAGATTCATAATCATGAAAGGATCAGATTCTACCAAAGTAATAAGTTTAGGATCAACACATAACTCATAGTCCTCATCATCAACCAAAATTGAAAAAGTTGCAAACTTATTACCATGTTTCACCATTTTCTTCAAGGCTTTTTATTTAAGTACGTCAATAAAACCATCCATGCCTTTATTAGTATCATAAGCCAGAAACTCTCTAGTAAACTCCTTATCAAAAGTGTGACCTTTGGGACATAAAGTATATTAGCTGTAACAGGTGTACTAGGTGTAGCAGGTGATTCATATTTTTCAGTAATTTCAGTTTCATTAGCTTTAACAATATGAGCATCTAGAAATTCAACAAGTGTCGTAGTGTTATCTAGCAAAGTAGAAGCATGATACGTCTCCAACGTATCTATAATTTTTTATTGTTACATGCTATTATAGTATTGTCGGAGATATTGGCCACGGGTGTCCTCATCGACCACCCATTGTATTTCAAGACAATTGGGGGCCGCCTGTCACCCCCCGGCCGCTTGCTCATCGGGCCGCCTCTTGGAGCAATAACGCCCAGGAGCCGGCTGTCAGCACGCGGCAGAGGCCTGGACAGGCGGCAGCCTCCAGAAGATGGCCCCCACGCCTCCCCCCTCGGGACGCGTGCTGGGGAACCATGGCAAGGCTAAGGCATGGCTACAGTTGAGCATGTCCTTAGAGAATCTACAATGGCGTGGCTATAGTGAGGACGTATCTTACGCACGCTCCTTAAGCGGCGTATCACTGTAGCCATGCTGCCGATAACCTAGCCCCGGTCAGAGTAAGCCATGATCCCACTACCCATAGGTGGCAGAGCCAGCAGGCGGCTGGCCCCACCTGCCAGTGGGTGAACAAGAAGCAAGTGGCCCCTTATAGGCGGCCTGGGGGATGGGCCGCCTGGTAGTAGGCGGCCAACCGTGCCCTAGGAGTCTGAACCCCATCAAGATGACAAGACAGGACATGGTGGCAGCGTACGGCAGGAGGCGGCGACACTATAGCCATTCCCTTCCTGACGATGTTGTCGTTGGCAGAAGAGCGCCCACAGTGAAAGGCAATCGCGAGGGCCCGCAGACGGCGGGCCCCAGCAAGCAGGCGGGAAGGCCGGCACCCGAAGACACTGATAGTTGGGGGCCATTCCGCCTGAATTACTATTGTACCCCTAGCGGGTAGGCCTATATGAACCCCCCAGGGTCCTCCAGGTGGAGGGGTGGAACTCTAAGTAGAAAGAGAGAAAGAGACAGATAGAGAGAAACCCTAGCGATGCCCCGCATTCCCTAGAGAGAAGATAGAGAGCTAGCCTTGCCCTTCTTCTTCCTCTAGACGACACAGCTCAAGGAGCAACCTTGTAGCTTCCATATTGACATTAGTCATGACGCGGAGTCCCCGCAGAGCAGGACTAGGGGTGTTATCTCCACGGAGAGCCCCGAACCTGGGTAAGATTCGTAGGCGTCCTAAGTATCGCCTTATCCCGCTTCCAGGGCCCGGCGACGTTCTATTGTCCCCATGCATGATAAGCCATCTTTTGGCATATGTCGCACCAAAACCCTGACATTTGATGCCCACCGTGGGGCCAGGTGCACCGTCGTCCGGAGACATGTTCTGGACGGGAACTTTGTTCCTTCCTGGCGAGCACAGCCAGCCAGGCACGCCCGCAGGCGTGGATGCCAGGATGCTACGCGGCGCTGAGGCCGCATGCGCCGCAAGCGGCCTCGCCGACCTCCTCAACGTCGTCCACATTCATGACGAGTCCTATCTGGCCGCAGAGCCAGTGGCCTCGGAGAGTTGCCTCGTCAAGCTCCACGACAAGCTTCACATTGTCGACGAGCGCGCCTCCGACATGGAGTCTGTGGGCTCCTCTGATCCACCAGTCGACATGATCATCGACCTCGATGCGGCGTCCGCCGAATCCTTCCCCGAGCACGTGGTGATCATCGATGATCCCCTCCCCACTACGGCATGCGGCAGTGGCATCAACACCGTCACGAAGGTGCTAGCTATCAGCCACGACGAGCCTTCCGGCGGGTCTAGCCAAGACCCGCTTCAGGCGGCCATGCAGAGCCTCTCCGCCCCCATCGCCGCGGAAACAGACGGCGTGGCGCTGGAGGAACTCCGCGTCTCGCTCCTCGACAACGCCAACAAGCTGTCTACCTCTTGGCGCCTCACCGAAGCCTACCGCCGTGAGATGGACAGTGCCATAGGCGGCACGCCGGCTGCTGGCGAGCCCAGCCAAGATGGTTCCGTTCGCAATTGCAGCGGGGTGCTGGCCGACATGCTAGTGGCCCCACGGCCAGTGTACCCCACCCCATCAGAAAACCTAAGGGCTGCCCAGGTGGTAGCTGATGAACTACGACACTTGGAGGGAGACGAACTTTGCCGCATGACTCAGCGCGTCCGGCAGCTCCTCGACGCGGCTACCGCGCAGCAAGAAGCCTGTCGCCGGGCCTTGGAGGCCAGCACTCAAGCAGATAACCGCCCTCTTCGGCGGGAGCAAGGAGCCACGTCCCGCTCTCCAATAGTCGGCACCCACAACCGGCGTGACTGAGAGCCAGCTGCTAGCCGTAGCAGACAGACTCACATCACCATCGAGCGCGATCAAGACGGCCGCCCAAGGGCTGTAGAGCGGCGAGAGGAGCGCCCGCCTCCTCCTCGCCGGGAGAGGCGTGTGTCTCCGCCGCCTGTCGACCACCCTTCTCTCGCAGACCACTTGGGCCGCCGCAAGGGAGTCGGGGAGAATGACGCCCGCCACCGCCTTGATCGACTGGCTCGGTCCCAGGCGGTCGAAGAAGAAGATGCCCTCGGCCCAGCCTGCTTCGGCCCCCGCATCCGTGACGAGCCTTTTCCCAAGGGTTTCTCACTCCCCAGAGACACCCCCAAGTACAATGGATCGGTGAAGCCGGATGACTGGCTGGTGGATTACTCCATGGCTGTCAGCATAGCAACCGGCAACAGGCGCGTTGCGGTGAAGTATGTGCCACTCATGCTCCAGGGCATGGTCCGAACGTGGTTGAAGAACCTCAAGCCCAACAGCATCAACGGCTGGTTGGACTTCACCGACGCCTTCACACGCAACTTCACGAGCACCTACAAGCGTCTTCCCAAGCCGAGCCAGCTCTCCCTATGCGTCCAAGGTCCGAACGAGTCCGCTCGCGTTTACCTGACGCGTTGGGCGGAGCTGCGCAACTCTTGCGAGGGAGTGCACGAGTTACAAGCCATCGAGTATTTCACGGCCGGGTGCAGAGAAGGCACCTTGCTCAAGCACAAACTCCTCTGTGACGAGCCCGCCATGCTGGACAAGCTGCTAAGCATAACCGACAAGTATGCCACTGCTGATTCCTCCATGAAGTCTGAGCTGCAAGTGGATGCCTCCAGAAAGATGGCTCCCCCAGCTCCTAGAACGCCGGCTCGAGAGTCCAGTCGGCGCCAGTGGCAAACTGATAATAAGCACAAGGCCCACCCACCGGCTTCCAGCAGCCGGCTGGTGGCAGCAGTCGATGGCCAGCAGCCAGAGGCTCAAGCAGGTCCCAAACGCCAAAAGGGCGGCAAGCCAGCCTGGCAGCCCGCCTTCTCCTTCGATCAAGCTCTAGATGCTCCCTGCAAGTTTCACAGCGGCGCGAAGCCCTCCAATCACACCACGCGAAAGTGTCACTGGCTCACGCGGATTGCCAGAGGGGAAGCTCTGCCACCGCCGCCTGCTAGGTAGGCGGCTCTGCCTCCCAAACCACCAGCTGCTCGCCAGGCGGCCAGGTCCAGGACGAGTTCCCAGAAGAGAACGGAGCCTATGTCTCTTTCATGAGTCAGACGGACGATAGACACAGCCGGAGCCAGCAGCGCAGAGAAGTCAACACAGTTGCCGTCGAAGCCCTAGAATTCATGCACTGGTCTGAAAGGCCCATCAGCTGGAGCCGTGAAGATCACCCGGCTATCATGCCTTCACCAGGAGCTTACGCATTGGTTCTGGATGCAACTCTCTCCACCGACAGGAAGGCCTGTCATTTCTCCCGAGTGCTGGTAGACGGCGGCAGCAGCATCAACATCATGTATCGTGACACCATGGAGAAGTAGGGCATCAAAGAGAAACAGCTTCAGCCTACCAGGACCGTGTTCCATGGCATTGTTCCGGGCCTCTCTTGCTCACCAATCGGCAAGGCCAAGACTGATATCCTGTTTGGTGACAAGAAGCATTTCCGGCAAGAGCCGGTCTGGTTTGAAGTGGTGAACCTGGAAAGCCCCTATCACGTAATATTGGGCCGGCCAACTCTTGCGAAGTTCATGGCAGTACCCCATTACGCCTACCTCAAGATGAAGATGTCGGGTCCCAAAGGAATAATCACCATAGTCGAGGACTATGAGAAATCCGTTGCATGTGCGACTGCCAGCAGCCGGCTGGCCGAGTCCCTTGTAGTAGCTGAAGAGAAGCGCCGCCTGGAAGGTTGGTGGCAATGGCTGGCGAGCAGCCAGCCATACCAGCCGATCCTAGGGAGGCGGAGCCGCAAGGCTCGTTCCAGCCAGCCAAGGAGACGAAGAAGATCGCGTTGGACCCATCTCACCCAGATCAATTTGTTGTCATAGGGTCAAACCTAGACAGCAAATAGGAAAGCGAGCTCGTCGATTTCCTCCGTGAGAATCGGGACATCTTCGCGTGGTCCCCCAAAGACATGCCGGGTGTCCCGACGGATTTCGCCGAGCACAAGCTACATGTGAGAGAAGATGCAAAGCCTGTCAGGCAGCCACTCCGCCGTCTGTCAGAAGAAAAAAGTAGAGTTGTTGGGGCCTGATCCCTGGTATCCACTATGTTATGATGATTGATGTGTTATGACTTTGCTATGCTTAATGCTTGAAAGTTTCGGCAAGGGTGCCATGATTCTAGATCCGAACCGTTTATGTTATCACCATTATATCTATGTTCTAGATCCGATCTTTCAAGTTATAGTCACCTATTATGTGTTATGATCCGTAAACCATGTAGTGACAATATGCGGGATACTTTCCGGTGATGACCGTAATTTGAGGAGTTCATGTATTCACTATGTGCTAATGCTTTGTTCCGGTACTCTATTAAAAGAGTCCTTAATATCCCTTAGTTTCCTTATGGACCCCACTGCCAGGGGAGGGTAGGACAAAAGATGTCATACAAGTTCTTTCCATAAGTAGTATGACTACTGACGGAATGCATGCCTACATTATATTTATGAACTGGAGCTAGTGCCGTATCGCCCTAGGTAATAACTATTACATGATGAATATCATCCCACAAATTGCCGATCCAATGCCTACGATATTCCTACATATTGATCTTGCTAAGTTACTACTGCTGCTGTTACTATTGCCACTGCTACAAAACTGCTACTACCAATGTTACCGTTATTGTTGTTGTCACTGCAACTATCAAAACTATCATACTATTGTGCTACTGATCACTTTGTTGTAGGTAACTAATCCCCAGGTGTGATTGACTGGACAACTCAGTTGATAATACTTGCAAATATTATTTGACTCCCCTTGTGTCGAATCTATAAATTTGGGTTGAATACTCCACCCTCGAAAATTGTTATGATCCCTTATACTTGAGGGTTATCAAGACCTTTTTTTGGCGCCGTCGACAGGAATCATAGCTATATTTGTTGAGTCACTTGGGACTATTATCTATCTATCACTATGAAGAATCTAAAGGATAACCGAACTAAGATTTTGCCCTCAACTACGAGGGGAGGTAAGGAATTGCCATCACACTCTGCACTTGATTCTCCTTCAGTTATAAGTAAGCTTGCTACACCACACTCTGCTATTAATCCTGATATGTCGCAAGTAATTTATGATGCTACTTACGCTATGAATGATGCTTATGATGATGCTAGTACCTTGCTTGATAAGACTGTGCCATTGGGCGAATTGCTTGATGAACAACTTTCCAGACTTAATGATATTGAGAATGCTACTATTGATGAGACTGTTGAAACTGATGAAGTTCTTGACATTGAAAACTTTGAAACGTCTATTAGATCTATCCATCCTTGATATGAATTGCCAAAAGTACCTGAAGGTTATGTTATGGATGAGGAGATAACTAGAGACTTTCTTGCTTGCAATGATAGAGATGGCCTTAAGAAATTATTATGCAAACTGAAAGAGAAATCTTTGAATGCTAGAATGAAATGCGATCCTAAGTTTGCTACCTCACCTATCTTTGTTAGTGATAAGGATTATTAATTCTCTGTCGGCCTAGAGTTGATTACTTTGGTAGAGTCTGATCCCTTCCATGGTTATGAAGCTGAAACCGTAGTGGCACATCTTACTAAGTTGAATGATATAGCCACCCTTTTTGCTTATGATGAGAAAATTTTCTATTATTATATCCTCTAGTTATTCCCGTTCTCATTAAAGGGTGATGCTAAAGCTTGGTACAATACTCTTACTCATGGTTGTGTGCGTAGTCCCCAGGATATGATTTATTATTTCTCTGAGAAATATTTTCCTGCTCATAAGAAACAAGCTGACTTGCAGGAAATATTTAACTTTGTGCAAATTCAAGAAGAGAGTCTCCCACAAGATTAGGGGAGGCTTCTCCAATTGCTAAATGTTTTGCCTAATCATCCACTTAAGAAAAATGAAATACTTGATATCTTCTATAATGGACTAACCGATGCTTCTACGGATTTCCTAGATAGTTGTGCTGGTTGTGTTTTCAGGGAAAGAACTATTGAAAAAGCTGAGGATTTACTGAATAATATATTGAAAAATTATGATGATTGGACCCTTCCCGAACCAACACTTCAACCAACTCCGAAGAAGAGGGGAATCTTGTGTCTTAGTCCCGAAGATATGTAGGAGGCAAAGAAAAGTATGAAGGACACAGGCATTAAAGCCGATGATGTTAAGAATCTACCACCTATTGAAGAAATACATGGGCTTAACATACCACCACTTAGGGTTGTTGAGGTAAATTCTTTGTTAAAATTTGATGAAGGTGTTATCCCTTACGATAAGCATCCTAGTCAATGCCTTGATGAGTTTGATAATTATACTGTGAAACAAGATCACTTCAATGCCAATGTCATGAAACAATTGAAATACAACTCTGATATGATTGCTCATTTGAGTGACTTATTATTTAGAACCTCTAATGATGTTAAGGGTGTGAGAAAACATGCTTCCCTGGTTCAAACCCAGTTAGAGCAAGTTGCTAAATCTCAGAAAGAACTACTTGATGAAATGAATAATAATATAAATGACTTTGTTGTTAGAGTAGGAACTAGAGGAGGTAAAATGAGCCAGGACCCACTTTATCCTGAAGGATACCCTAAGAGAATTGAACAAGATTCACAAAGACTTAACATTGATGCACCTAGTCCTTCTAGAAAGAAAAATAAAAAGAAAAATTATAGGACTTTACACACCTCTAGTGAACCTGAAAAACCTCCTGAAATTAGCAATGAGGTTTCTATATCTGATGCTGAAACTCACTAAGGTAATGAACATTCATCTAGTGAAAATGAAAAAGATAATGATGATGTTTATAAAGACATTCAACTAGACAATAATGAACAACCAGATAATTTTGTTGAGATAGAACCTGCTGTTGATCTGGATAACCCACAACCTATAATAAAAGATATGATTAAAGAGACTTTGTTCCTAGGAAACATGGAAAGGAAACAGAACCATGGGTACAAAAACCCATGCCTTTCCCACTTAAATCAACTAAGAAGAATGATGATGAAGAATTTGAATGCTTTGCTGAAATGCTTAGACCAGTATTTTTGTGTACCCACTTGACAGATATCTTAAAGATGGCCCTTATGCAAAGTATATGAAAGACATCATCACTAACAAAAGAAAAATTCTAGAAGCTGAAATCTCCACCATGCTTGCTAATTACTCTTTTAAAGATGGAGTACCTAAAACACTTGGAGATCCGGGAATACCAACCATACCTTGCTCCATAAAAAGAAACTTTGTGAAAACTGATTTGTGTGACTTGGGAGATGGTGTTAGTGTCATGCCTTTTTCTTTATATAAAAGACTTGATTTTAATAAGCTTACACCTACTGAGATATCTTTGCAAATGGCTGACAAATCAAATGTTATACCTATCGGTATTTGTGAGGATGTGCCCGTTGTTGTTGCCAATGTTACTATTCTAATTGACTTTGTTATACTTGAGATGCCCGAGGACGACAATATGTCTATTATTCTTGGTACACCCTTTTTAAACACTGTAGTGGCTATTATTGATTGCAATAAACGCAAGGTCACATTTCATATCAATGGTAATGAGCACACTATGCATTTTCTGAAGAAACAATTCCAAGTAAATGGTATCAATATTATTGAAAATTCTCCAACACTTGCTATTGGGAGTTTCCACATCCCTCTACCCACTGCCAAAACGAAATATGAAATACTTATTGTTGGGGATGTGCATATCCCCGTGGAGGTAACTTAGTGTTTTGCGAAAATTCTTCGGCCTCATGCTAATCGGAGGTAGTTGTTAATAAGACTTGATCAACCTTATTAATTAATAAGTATTGAGAGGTATGAAGCCGAGGAATCTAGTGAGCACAAAATTCTGTCCCTACCATTTACTTTCTGTTTTTCTTCGTCTAATAAAAATAAAATGCCTTGTTTTGCCTGTTTTTTGTTTTCCCGCACAATAAAAAATGACCCAAAAATATAAGTGTTCAGAATGTCCTAAAAATTTTACACGATTTTTTTCTGATTATTCTAGAATATTTAGTGCAAATAACACCAGAGGGGGTGCACGAGGTGGGCACAACCCACCTGGGAACGCCAACAGCCCCAGGTGCGCCCTGGTCGGTTGTGTTCCCCACGTGGCCCCCCTCACTTATCCCTTTAGCCCACATCATCTCCTACCTCTAGAAAAAAATCACCATTGCTTCCTCTTTCGTGTTCTTGCTCTCAAACCCGCAGATTTTTATCTCTTTGCTCGAAGCTCCGCTTTCGAAACTATTTTGGGGGATTGTTGCTTGGTATGTGAATCCTCCATTGCTCCAATTAGTTTTTTCTTTAGTGGTTTATATTTAGAATAATTAGCTACTATTGGTGGTGCTATAGATGACCTTGCATTTTAAATTCTTAGAGTTCTAAGTAGTTTGAATGCTCAATATGGTCTCTATGCATCCCTATGAGTAGTTGCTATCAATCTTATGAAGTTTTGTTGAAAAAAATTGTGGACTAAATTTTTTAGAATTTTATTTATAGGAAAAAGATTAGTTTCTTAGGGAGTTACCAGGGAGTCGTATGATAGTGATCTCCGCCTCTAGAGAAGGGCGGAGGTACGGCCGTGCGAATGGCCGCACGTCCCATTCATGGATGGGGCTGGAACCCATCAAGAGTTTGCACAATTTGCTGCTAATGTCAGTCTCACCGACTTCATCACAGCTAAGTGCGAACAGTGTCATCTCCTCACAAATTCCTTTGTGCAAAGTTTTCAATTTTTAAGTAGGAATAATCCCACTAAGGTGCAGTTTAATTTATATGTTGAGCCCCATGAGATACCGCTACCGCTCACTGCATTTTGTGACATATGCTTGCTCCCTTCCGATGGGGATTTAAGGTAACCTAGGCCTGTGGAGTTTGAAAGTTTTTACCGTTCTTTGACCATAGGGGATGAGAGAGGGGTATCGAGTGTTACCGTTTTTAGCATGCAGTTCCCTTCTGTGCATTATTTTGCTCTATTTATTGCGAAGTGTTTACTTGCTAGAGAGAGGGTTGGTGCACTTAGTGCCTCAGACTTCGCTGTCTTACGTTGTGCACTTGAGGGCGACAACACTTATAGCTTGTGAGCTATCGTGGCACGCCGCCTACACCTCAACGGGTCCAAGGGCTAAATTCATGAAGGCATTTATGCCACTCGTTTAGCGAGTCACTTTAATTTTGAAATACGCCAGCATGATTATCAGTTCCCCAAGGTTTATTTAGATTGTCGGGCTATGGAACATCACCACTTTATTGCCAGAGACAATACTACTATGGATGTTCTTTATAACTTAGACTTTTGTGAAGATACACATGATATTATTCCGTTTCCTGCACCTTCTTTGTTTGATCCTATTGCCAGGGGCGGATACAGGATTATGCCAGCGGACATAGTTGCCTACCGGCATGCCCATGAAGCAACTGAGGTGGAGCCTCAGGAGTGGGATGCTCAGGTGCCCCCGCCACAACATTTCAACATGGGACCAGATGGCTACTATGGTTGGTGATTATCGAGCTAGGCCAAAAGCCTAAGCTTGGGGGAGTACGTATTTCCACTGACATTACATTCATCTTCACACATTTCATTCTCATAGTCGGCGTTCACACTTTTTCATTGTGTTATCCATGATAGATTGGTTTTCTCGTTTCTTCTTGTGTGTTTTGATAAAATCCAAAAAATATTTTCTGTTCTTTTCGGTTTTTCTTTTTAGTTCATTTAGTTGTAGTATTTAAAAGAAAACCCAAAAAGATTTTTTTCGATTCTTCTTTTGTCTGTTGGGAGCTCTCGCATGTAAATAGTTTTCTCGCTTTGGTTTTCTCTCCTTGTATTGTTTTCTTCGAGAAAATCAAAAACTCCAGAAATATTTCCGTGTGTTTCTCTAAGTTTCTTTTCTAGTTTTTTTTCCAGTTGTACCAAGGAGAAGACCACGATGAAAATGTTGACTGGATCTCATATGCATTATTATCGATCTAACAAGAGTCCCAAATTATTTTGTCTTCTCCTGTTTGAGTTGTTTGCAGATTCCAGCTTAGTCCATGGCACTCTTGCACTATTTTTATTATTATCATTCGGTCGTGCAAGTGAAAGGCAATAATGATGATATTCGGTGAACAGGCCGTGGCAGAGAGAAACGGGTATGAACTTAACTTGTTTTTGTTTTTGTAAATATGTTTAGCCTAGTATCCATGCTCTCGCCTATTATGACCAAACATGTTTGCAATGACAATTAGAGATTACAGTTTCTCATGCCATGCTTAAATAGCTAGGAGTGAATCATGATTTATCTGGAAGATCAACATAGCGTTAAAATGATTGTGATGCAGTATGATGATATGGTATCCTCCTCCGAATGTTTCAAGTGGCTTGACTTGGCACATGTTCATGCATGTAGTTGAATCAAAACCAACATAGACTCTACGATATTTATGTTCATGGTGTCCATATCCTACTCATGCTAGTGTCCAATGTCTGTTATGCATAATGTATGTTCATGACCATTGTTGCTCTCTAGCTGGCCGCTTCCCAACCTACTTGCTAGCATTCGCCTGTACTAAGCGTAATTACTGCTTGTGCATCCAATTCAAAAATCAAAGTTATTCCAGATGAGTACACCATACCTACCTATATGTGGTATTGTCCTGCCGTCCTAACTAAATTTGCATCTACCACCTCTAAAACTTCAAATAAACATCCCTTTTGTGTGCCTAGAATGTTCATAGAGTGACACGAGGTAGTCAATATCTTCCATGCTAAGCGGGTTATTCTCATGACGAGTGTTTATTCACTTGTCCTTGCATGAGAGGGGGCGGTAGAAAGGATTCCCAGTTCCAACTTCAAAAGGAAAAGCGGTTAAAAATAATCAAACAAAAACTCCTACGGAGTAATAACCTTTACTTTTTCGCTTGGGAACCGCTACTAATGTGTTTAGCATGGAAGATATTGATAACTGACTGTCGTGAAGTAAATATGAAGGGTGCACCTCTCAGAATAGATTTATCTTTGTTTTAAAACTTTGACCTCTGGCACCTCTGCAAATCCCTACTTCCCTCTGCGAAGGGACTATCTATTTACTTTTATGTTGAGTCGTCACCTTCTCTAATAAGCGCCAAATCTGAGAGTATTGTTGTCATGCTTATGCATTGTGTGTAGTGAATGTTGGGTGTTAGCACGACTGGATCTTTTCTACCATGAATTACAATGTTTAGTCATTGCTTGAACTTTGGAGGTGCTCTGCATTTATGTTTTGCGATCTCACAAAGGGCTAGTGAGATACCAATATCGTCATGTTATATCATGGTTGTTTTGACAAAGTGTTGACCTTTGAGATATCTTATTATTGCTCTCTAGTTGTTTATGTTATTGATACGAGTTAATATAATTTCTAAGAGCTGTTGTCGTCATGGTTAGTCATGATCTTTGCTGAAAATATGGGTGCTACTTAAACCTATTTATGTAAACAAGAGCAAAATAGTTCGTAAAAGTTTTTCTTTTTCACTTTCAGTTTATCAACTGAATTGCTTGAGGACAAGCAAATGTTTAAGCTTGGGGGAGTCAATATGTCTCCGTCGTATCTACTTTTCCTAACGCTTTTCCTCTTGTTTTGGACTCTAATTTGCATGATTTGAATGAAACTAACCCTGACGGACACTGTTTTCAGCAGAACTACCATGGTGTTGTTTTTGTGCAGAAATAAAAGTTCTTGGATTGGAACGAAACTGTGCGAGGATTTTTTATATGTATAAAGAAAAATACTGGAGCCAAGAACCACCAAAGGGGGACCCTGGGTGGGCACAACCCACACATGCGCCCCCTCCTGGCGCGCCCAGGTGGGTTGTCCCCACGTGGTGGCCCCGCAGACCCTAACTCCGACTCCATAAATACCTAGTTTCCGAGAAAAAATAGAGGAGGAAGAAATATCCCGTTTCACGATACGGAGCCGATGTCACCTCCTGTTCTTCATCGGGAGGCCAGATCTAGAGCCTGTTTGGGGCTCCGAAGAGGGGAATCTTCGGTTTTCGTCACCACCAACCCTACTCCATCGCCAATTACATGATGCTCTCCAGCAGGAGTGAGTAATTTCTTCGTAGGCTCGCAGGTTGGTGAGGAGATGGATGAGATTCATCATGTAATCGAGTTAGTTTTGTTAGGGCCTAATCCCTACTATCCACTATGTTCTGAGATTGATGTTGTTATGAATTTGCTATGCTTAATGCTTGACACTTTGGGCCCGGGTGCCATGATTCCAGATTTGAACTGTTTATGTTATCACCATTACTATTTTCTAGATCCAATCTTGCAAGTCATTGTGGTACCCCGGCTCAGAGAAACCAGAACGCATCGTATTCCAGCCCAGAGATCGAGGAGAAGTCTTCTGGAATACATCACTGCTTAGCATAGAACAAATCAGCTCTTTATTATAGCCTACATGGGTACAAGGGGATTACATCGGCACGACGAAACTACGCCTGCCATGGTTGCTCCATGCAAGCAGCAGAACAACACAAAGCAGCGGAATAACTCTAGCAGTGGAATAGCGACGTCGGTGATGAAGTCCACTCCACACGGACTCTGGCTAGAACGCTTATCCTAGCTCTCAAACAAGGGATCCATGGCAAACAAGCAATCAAATCCGGCACGACCTGCAAACTAGCATGACACGCCAAGTTAGTACATTGAATGTACTTGCAAGCTCACAGCAACCAAAGCAATCAAGATAAACAAGAACATGGCAATTACAGGTTAAATAGCAATGATGAACACGATACTATCAGAACATGGCATGCACAACATGATACAGCTAGAACAATACGAGCATGGCATGAACATATGAACATGACGATACTATCATGCAACATGATGACACTATCATGCACCAACTTACTCTGCTCAGGTTACCTCGTCACCATCACATACATCAGCTTACCATCACGGACATCACACGATCATCTCAGGATCCAATCAAGGTTGGTATTACAATACCGTAGTAATCATTAATAACCACAAGGAGCTTGACCTTTACCCGTGATTCTCGCATAACATCACAAATATCCCACAACTCGGTAACCTCGATACCACGGTGATCCTCTCACGATCACAACCAACTTCTTTCTCAGCATCGAACCAGGGTTATTATTAATCAAGTCATTATTACTATTGACCCATAGTGTGACCGACACGAATTGGGCCCATATCCGCGGGTGCGGTTATCGATAGATTTAACACACACTCTGCAGAGGTTAGCACACTGTACCCACACCACGGAACCCATGGCCTCGCACTCCCATTCGGGTGGACCAACGGCATTCTGACAGAACCGCTCTACTAACATGACAGTCTCTCGGCCACTCCGACAAACTCCCCTTTGGGCTAAGTCATGGGTAGCCCCGTGCCTACCAAATGCATCAACGGCCACCGTCGTGGCAAAATAATAAGCGGTCCCAGACGGGGACATGTACACATAACCAAACTCGGGCTCACAAGGCTTATGCCAGTTGGAGAACGTAGTATATCAAAAAAAAATCCTACGATCACCCAAGATCTATCTCAGAGAAGCATAGAAACGAGCAGGGAGAGTGTGTCCATGTACCCTCGTACACCGAGAGCGGAAGCGTTTAGTAACGCGGTTGATGTAGTTGAACATCTTCATGATCCAACCGATCCAAGTACCGAACGTACGGCACCTCTGTGTTCAGCACATATTTAGCACGATGACGTCCCATGAGCTCTTGATCCAGTAGAGACTTGAGGGAGAGTCCCAGTAGCACGGCGGCGTGTTGACGGTGTTGATGATGTGATCTGCGCAGGGCTTCGCCTAAGCACTACGACAATATGACAGAGGTGGAAAACTATGGAGGGGGGCATCGCACATGGCTAAAAGATCAAGTTGTGTGTTCTAGGGTGCCCCCTCTCCATGTATATAAACGAGGGGGAGGAGGAGGCAGGCCGGCCCCTAGGGCGCGCCATAGGGGGAGTCCAACTAGGATTCCCAATCCTAGTTGTACTCCCCTATCTTTTCCAAGAGGGGGGGAGAGGGAAGGAGGAGGAGATGGAGAAGGCAAGAGGGGTGCACCGCCCCCTCCGTAGTCCAATTCAGACTTGCCATGGGGGGCGGCCACCCTTGCGCCCTCGTCTCCTTTCCACTAAGGCCCATGAAGGCCCACTACTTCCCCGGGGGGGTTCCGGTAACCTCCCAGTACTCCGTTTTTATCCGGTTCCTCCCGGAATTCTTCCGGTGTCCGAATAACGTCGTCCAATATATCAATATTCATGTCTCGACCATTTTGAGACTACTCGTCATGTCTGTGATCTCAACCGTGACTCCGAATAATCTTTGGTCATCAAAAACACATAACTCATAATAAAAATCGTCATCGAACGTTAAGCATGCGGACCCTACGGGTTCGAGAACTATGTAGACATGACCGAGACACATCTCCAATAACCAATAGCGAAACCTGGATGGTCATATTGGCTTCTACATATTCTACGAAGATATTTATCGGCCAAATCGCATAACAACATATGTTGTTCCCTTTGTCATCTGTATGTTACCTGCCCAAGATTCGACCGTCAGTATCATCATACTGTCGGGGGAAACTGTCCACCACGAGCACCTATGGGACCGGAGCCCCTTTGTTCGTGCGGTAAGAGGGCGGAGGGAGCACAAAGAGCAGATCGTGGTGAGCACGCGGGCAGTTTACCCAGGTTCGGGCCGCGATGGACGCGTAAAACCCTACTCCTGCTTAGTTTGTATTGAGTTGGAGAGCTCGGGAGCTTGAAGAACTAGCTACACCGAGCGAATGAGCGATCTAGGTTTCGAACCCTTTCTACGTTGTGCATGGGCCTCCTTTTATAGCTCAAGGGGTCACCGACAGGTGTCAACGTAGGAGAAAGGGGGTAAAAACGTAACTTTGGTGGTAGTTGTAACAGTGCGGGAACAGTGGATGAACAGTGCATGAACAGTGGTCATCACCTACTTTGACAGTGGGGGACAAGAGCATTTAATGCCCGTCGCCGTCGACCCCAAAAGCGCCCGCCCCTGCGTCTCCGTTTGCCACGGCGATAGCTTTATCACCGTGGAGTGCCACCGTGTCCCCCAAGCTGCACAGCCATCCGCCACGCGTCCCTGGAATGGCCCCAGGGCGACGCGTGGACCGATGAGCTGGAGCGCGGGCACATAGCGCAACTCTCCCCGGCAAGCACCTTGCCGGGGTCTTGACCTTGCCGGGCCCGGAAGCTTGTCGGGCTCTGAAGCTTGTCGCTCCCCAGGCCCTGCCGGGGCGCATGCTGCGCCGAGGCGTATCTTCCGAAATGTAATCTTCTAGTCTTCCTGGCAAGCTCCTCTTGCCAGGGCCTTGAGTTGATAAGGAAATCTTGAGCCTGGGACGGCCTTCCCGGCAAGCCCCACTTGCCGGGGTCTTGATCTTCTGTCTTGTATACTTTGTTTTTGAATGGTCTTATATGGGGCAGAAAGGTCTCCGGCAAGCACGCGGTAGGCCCTGCCGCGGGAAGCTGCTACTGCCCGTGCACAAGTTGGGGTACTGAGGTACCCCTACCTTAGTACACCGATAGGAGCCCCCCGGCCTGGGCCACACACGGTGCCGAGCGCTGTTGGGCCAGGCCCAAAACAGTGCACGGGCACGCGCGGCCCACGGCACGCCGAATCCACTTCCGCATCCGCCGCGTCCCCCCGTAACGGCACGCGTCGATTGCGGCGTCGTGGGAGGGAACGTGGCCACGTTCTTTTAATGGAAAGAGCGAAACGTCCCCCACTTCCCCATAAAAGCAGAGGAAGCAGGAGCGGTTCCCCTCCTACGCTTTCATTGCTTCTTCTTCCATCTCCAGAAATTCCCCTTTGCGCGCCGACTCCACACCTCCTCCGCCGTCTTCCGCATCTGCGGCGCCGCCGGACCCTTCGCTCTCCCCTCCTCGCCGCCTCCGCCATGGCCCCGAAGACTGAGAAGGCGAAGGCGGAGAAGACCAAGAAAGAGAAATCCGAGCAGGCGGCGAGGCTTGCTCTTATGCGGAAGAGGAACGTCGTCTTCGCGCCAAGGCTCAGCGCGCGGGAGCTCTGGAACAAGTATTACTTGTTCTGGGCCAAGGAGACCAAGGCGCACCCTCGAACCAGAGCCTATCCCGCCGCCGCCAAGGATATCTACCCCGGCGGGTACTACTTCTTCGCTGTTTTCTTCCACTGCGGCCTTTGTCCTCCCTTTTCTGAATTCTTCTGCGACATCATGAACACCTACAACCTCCACCTTCTAGACTTCACCCCCAATGCCATCCTTACGATGGCGGTTTTCACGCATCTGTGCGAAAACTATATTGGGATCTATCCAAATGTAGCGCTGTTTAGGCATTTCTTTACGCCTAGAGTAGAGGCCGGCGCTCCCCTCTCCGGAGGAATCTCTTGGGTCTTCCGCTTGAACAAGAAAGAGTCCTACCTGCAAGGAGAGCTCCGCGGCAAGTGGGAGGAGTGGCGCGCGGACTGGTGCTGGATAGTAGAGGACGAGCCGCAGCCCTTCACCGCGCCGCGCACAACTGCCATAGTGCGCGGCAGGGACTGGAGCGACCTGGATCCGGATGACATCAAGCTCAACGTCGCCCTTGTCAGAATTCTTCGTCTCCGGGTAGCTAAGTTGATCATGGGAGAAGTGGGGGCAGACTTCCTCCGCCGCCGCATCGCCCCTCTTCAGGAGAGGAAGAGGCGAGCATGGGAATACGGCAATGCGGCAGACATAATGAGACTGCGCCCCGGACTGAACTTCAACTTCACGTCGCTGGAGCTGAAGGGGATGGTCCGGGAACTGTTTAAGCACGACCCGGCCCACCCAGAGTGGTTCAGAGCTCCCCGGGGAGTGGTGCCCCTCTGCAACAGCACGGCCCGAGATCCCCTACGCGCAATGATGCCCGCATGCGACTCGCATGGCGTGGATCCAACATGGATAGCGCCCAAGCCAGACGCCATCATGAGCTTCTTCGACAACCTGGTGGAGGTGGCGAAGAATAAGGATGAGATCAAGGGGCTCACTCGGGATACCACTGACTGGGAGATTGCTTATATAGCTTCCCGGGTAGAAGAGGCCGCCGCAGCCGCAGCGGCAGGAGAGTTTGGCTTCACGGTTGAAGAGGCAGAGGCTGCGGAAGCGTCCTGCCAAGCAGAGGAGGCGGAGATCCGCAGGCTGCTGAAGCTTCCACCCGACGAGCTTGCCGGGGTCCCCTCTCTGAGACATGCTGGGATCCCCGGGGTCGTGACCGAGGCCGCCGCGAGGAGCGGTGTTGCCGGAGGAAACAGAGGCGCCGGAGGGAGCGGAGGCGCCGGGGGGAGCGGAGGCGCCGGAGGGAGCACGGCCGCAGGGCAGGGCGCTGGGTCCAGCAAGCCGGCCGAGGAGGAGGAGGAGGAAGAGGACGCCGGGGCCGGTGAGGACTCCGGTGGATCTCTGGGGCTCTACAACGACGACGTCTCTTCGTCATCGGAGACCTCCCCGCCTCGGGCAAGTCCCAGGCGATCTCCGCTGAAGCGCCTCCGCAAGGCGACGACGGGGACGAGGGCGCAGGCGCCCCGACAACAACCAGCTCGCCGGGCGGCGCGAGCTACCCGGGGGAGCCAAGCCGCGACGGGAGCGCCCGGCGCACCCCCCGTGGCGGAGGCGCCCCGCACACAGGCTGCGGCGGAGGCGCCCCGCACGTCAGCGCCAAGTGGAGGAGGGTCTTCACAGAGCGGAGCAGCTGCTCCGCCTGCTCCCCGGGCCTCGGCGTCCACAGGGGCCGGGTCTTCGCAGCCCCCATCCCCGGGGACCGCCAAGCGCCCGAGGGAGCCTTCTCCTCCCGCTCCTCGCGCGGACGCGCCTCAGGTGGCGTTTGACTTCTCCGCCCTGAGCGACGACGACGACGACGAGGAACAGGAGTAAGGACTTGAAGTTTTTGCATCTTCTTTAACTTTGTCTCGATTCTTTCTTCGATGATTCTGATCTTGTATCTTGCTTTGATTTCAGGACCCTGGCCCAGCGAGCGGCGAAGAAGGCCAAGTTTCCCGTCGTCGAGGTCGAGGACGACTCGCCCGTCGCGGCGACAGGGGACACGCCAGCGACGAGCTTGCCGGATCCGAGCGCTGCTCCAAGGAGCAGCCCCCAGCGCAGCCCCCAGCGCAAGTCTGGCTTTTGATTCTTCCGCTTGTCGGGCCCGCTTGAGGATTTTGTCTTGTACTAACACCTTATTGCTCTGTTTTGTCTTGATTGCCTTGTGTAGAGGTGGAGCCGCGGCCACAGGGGCGTCCGGAGACCACTCCCGAGGAGCCGCAGGCTCCGCCGTCCCCGCCAAGGATGAACTCTCCGGCGAGGGAGAGCGCTCCGCCAAGGGCGGGTACTCCGCCAAGGGCGAGTACCCCGCCAAGGGCGAGCAGCCCGGCGAGGGCGGCCACCCCGCCAAGGCAGAGCTCCCCGACGAGGGAGCCCGCCGTCGACGAAGTCCGCCAAGGTAAGTTTTGTAATCCTGTCTTCTTGGATTCGTCTTTTTTGGATATTTGCTTGAACTTCTTCTTCTTTTTCTAGACCCTCCTCCCCCAGAACAGATGGAGACGGAGGTCGTTGTCGAGGAGGAGGGCGCGTAGGGGGACGGCGGCAACGCCCCTGTCGTTGAAGACACGGTGGGAGCCGCCGAGCCTGCCGCAGAGGAGACTGCTCCGACCGCAGACGCCGCGGCCGGGGAGGGGGACGGCGGCCATACTGCCGGCCCGGAGGCGGCAGGAGCGTCGGGCGCTGCGCCGGCCGCCGACCCCTCCACTGAGAAGGAGCAGTCTGCCTACTACCTTGAGGCCCCCAACGGCGTCTTCATCCAAGTGCCGTGGGGGTCCTCGTCGCGAGCCCCCGAGGAGGGAGAGGCCTTCGATGGGGAGGTCCTCGCCTCCGCGGGGCTGAAGATCGTCGAGGCGCCTGGCGGAGGTGACGAGCCCGAGGAGGAGAAGCTGCTTCACCGGCTCCTGGCCCTTTACCGGGCGAGGCAGGCGAAGCTCGAGTCTCGGGAGGCCCTCACCGCCAAGGCTGCCGCTGACATGGAGAAACGCGCGGCGGAGCTCCGTGCCGCCAACTAGGCGGCCCTCCGCGACGTGGCGGAGGAGCGCGAGAGGCTCGCCGGGGAGTACCAGGAGTGGCTCTTGGAGAAAGCCGAGGCCGAGGAGCAGCAGCGACTCGCCGGAGAAGAGCTGTCCCGGCGAGAAGTAGAGCTCACCCAACGGAAGGTCAATCTCGACGCTCACGAGGAAGACCTTGCCGCCCGGGAGCAGGCCCTTGGCGGAGAGCTAAAGGAGGCGAAGGCCGCCGCCGCCACAGCAGAGACCGCCAAGAAAGACCTTGAGGCTAAAGTGGCGCAGCTGGAGGAGTTCCTTAAGGCGACCACGGAGAGGGTTATCGCGCTTAACTTAGAGCGCGAGAAGGATGCCCACACCAATTCTGAACTCCAGGTGCACCTTTCCAAGCAAGGCGACGAGCTGAAGGCCGCCAAGGACTCGATCGCGGACCTGGAACTGAAGGTTTCAACGCTGAAGGACTCGCTCGACGCCGTCCGGGACCGGGAAACTAAGCTGAAGGACGAGCTCCGCAAGGAGCGAGGCTTGGTGGAGAGCGCCGCCACTTCAGCTGAGAACTTCCGCCGGACCGTCGAGGTATGGACCGAAGACCTGGTGGCCTCCGCCGCTGCCATCGACAAGGAGCTGATGGCGATGAGGGCTGAGTACCTCGTATACTCTCCGGATCCAAACCTCCCCCACAGCGCCAAGCTCAGTCTCTTCTTCAGAGGGATCGCGCCGGCACTTGCAAATCTTCAGAAGAAGCTCCCCGCGCAACTGGCCGAGGAGTCACGCCAGCTCTGCGCGGGAACTCTGGAGCGCGTCTTGACGAAGATAGTGTACCGCAATCCTGGTATAAACCTTGCCAACGTTCTCCGTAGCTTGCCGGCCGACGCGGACATGGAGGCGCTGAAGGCGCAGGTCGCCCACATTATCGCCAAAGTGAACAAGATCTCTAGGATTGAGGGCGACCGCGTGGATTAGGCCCCCTTTTCTTTATCTCTTTTGTTGCTGCATAGTATGTCACGAACATGAACTTATTAGTCATTGCGACAAGTTATCCCTTGTAAGATATTTATCTTATTTTTGATCAATCAGTGCAATGTTATCTCCCTTGTCTTGGTCCTTTACTTTGTATGCTCTTCACCCTACGCTTCCAGGGAGCTTGCCGGCAAGGGGCCTTTGCCGCGAGCGCTGAGTCCTGGACTCTGAGCAGCCTGCTGGCCAAGGCCTTACCGGCAAGCAACCTTGCCGCAACTAGTCGCAACACACTTAGCTTGCTGAGTGAACTCGAAAACGAAGCAAGGGCGCGACACTTGTCGCAGCTCACTTAAGTCGTTGAGCGTACTCGAAAACAAGATAAGGGTGCGGCTAGCCACGGGTAGGTTCCTCCGCGCACAGGTTTTCCATACAAAGTGTGGTTGTTCAAGGAAGACAACTAAAATTTAAAAATTTGAACTGCTCAAATTCTGGTAACTTAGCTTTCACATATTGCTTGTTTCTCCGACAAGGCTTCTCTTTCTTGGACAACACTTGGTTCATCTTCACTTGGTTCACCTTCCATCTCCTCCCCCCCGGCAAACTTGTGCGCGAGGAACGTTCCTTCTGCTTAAGAGGGAAAGAAAAGGAAGAGGGAAACAAGTATATGGCCGTTCGGCGTGCTTAATGCTTACCGGATACGTGGGTTGCACAAGATGCCAAATAACGCATGCAAATAGCGAAGAAAAGCATGGAAAAGGCAAATAGCGCAAAACACAAAAGCTTTACTGATGCACGGGGTCTGCGCCCGGCTTTGTACAAAGGGTTACATGCAACAGCGGCAAAGCTTGTACAAAAGGTGGTTGCCGGAACGGATCACGGCAACCGCGCCTTATGGGTGAAACTTGCGAAGATGCTCTATGTTCCAGGAGTTGCTCACCGGTAAGCCTTCTTCGGTCTCAAGGCGGACATCGCCGGGCCTTGTGACTTGTCTCACCCGATAAGGGCCTTCCCACTTCGGCGTCAACTTGTTGGAATTCTTGGCAGACTGAACGCGCCGAAGAACAAGGTCGCCTTCCTCGAGACTCCTGGCCTTGACCTTGCGGCTATGGTAGCGACGCAAGGCTTGCTGGTATCGAGCAGCTCGTACAGCAGCCTGGAGACGTTCCTCCTCGAGGAGCAATGCATCATCTTGTCGCAGTTGCTCTTGCTCGAGCTCATCATAAGCGAGCACCCGTGGAGATCCGTATACGAGTTCCGTGGGGAGAACTGCCTCTGCTCCATAGACTAGAGCAAAGGGTGTCTGTCCGGTGGCTCGACTTGGTGTCGTTCTGATTGACCAAAGAGCCGCCGGTAGCTCCTCTATCCAGTTTCTTCCACACTTGCACAGCCTGTCAAAGGTCCTTGTCTTGAGTCCGCGCAGCACTTCAGCATTTGCCCTTTCCGCTTGACCGTTGCTCCTCGGGTGAGCAACAGAAGCGAAACAGACCTTGGCACCAAGGTCTTGAACGTATTGCATGAAGGTGCGACTAGTGAATTGTGTACCGTTGTCGGTGATGATCCTGTTAGGGATTCCGAAACGGCAAACAATCGACCTGAAGAACCTGACCGCTGACTGTGCTGTCACCTTTCTCATCGGTTCCACTTCTGGCCACTTTGTGAACTTGTCGATTGCGACGTACAAGTACTCAAAGCCCCCGACAGCGCGAGGGAAGGGGCCGAGGATATCGAGCCCCCAGACCGAGAAGGGCCAGGACAAAGGGATTGTTTGGAGAGCTTGAGCTGGCTGATGAATTTGCTTGGCATGGAACTGGCACGCTTCACACTTGGTTACTAGTGCAGTTGCATCTTGGAGGGCTTCTTGCCAAAAGAACCCTTGCCGGAAAGCTTTCCCGGCAAGCGCCCTTGCGCCAATGTGGTGGCCACATATGCCTCCATGTATTTCTGCCAACAGCTTCTGTCCATCTTCCCTGGAGATGCACTTCAATCTGACACCGTTGAGTCTTCTTCTGTACAGCTCGTTATCCACGAACTGGTACATACTTGACTGCCTGGTTATCTTCTCTATCTCTTCTGGGTCGTCGGGAAGTTCTCCAGTTTGCAGAAAACGGACGATTTGCTGCGCCCATGCCGGAGCCTGGGGCTCAACGGCAAGGACTAAAGGCATGAGGGCCGCTACGGGAACCTCAGCTTCTACGGCAAGAACCTCTGGTTCTGCCGGAGCGGATGGTCCCCCGGCAAGCTCGCCGGGGCGAGGCTTGTCGGGAACGCTTGCTTCAACTGTACAGATTCGAGGATCCGCAGGAGCAAACTGTTCCTCAGCGTTCTGATCGTTGATCTTGGGGACCTTGGCGGCGGCCTCGGGAAGACCCGCCGGCAAGTAGTCGCCGGAGATCAACTTTCTCTTCTTGGACTGCCCAATTGATGGTGTAACGGATGGCTGAGTCAGCTTGAGCAAAAAGGTCCCTGGTTCCACAGGTAACTTCATCGCAGCACACTTTGAAAGGCCATCTGCAATGTCATTCTGAGCTCTCGGAACGTGCTCCATTTGCAGACCTTCAAAGTGTTCTTCAAGCTTCCTCACTTCATCTACATAAGCTTCCATCAAAGGGCTCTGGTAACTCTTGTTAACTTGTCGGACCACCAACTGAGAATCTCCCTGCACAATCAGCTTCCTGATCCCAAGTTCAGCCGCAATTCTGAGGCCGGCAAGCAGACCTTCATACTCTGCAGTATTGTTTGTCGCTTGTTCCCTGGGAAAGTGCATTTGGATAACATACTTGAGGTGTTCTCCGGTGGGTGCTATGAGTACCACACCGGCTCCAGCGCCTTGCAGCGAGAAGGCACCATCAAAGTACATTACCCATTCACTTGTCGCTTCTTGTACGGGTACACTTGTTTCTGGAATTTCCTCATCGGGCGTCGGGGTCCATTCAGCTATGAATTCTGCCAAAGCTCGGCTCTGTATGGTTGAAGTACTCTCAAACTTGAGACCAAAGCTTGACAGCTCAAGTGCCCACTCGACGATCCTGCCTGTTGCTTCTGGATTGTGCAATATCCTCTTCAACGGAAAGCGAGTGACCACTGTTATCTCATGTGCTTGGAAATAATGGCGCAGCTTTCTCGAGGCCATAAGGAGGCCAAAAAGCAACTTCTGCACCCCGGAGTATCTTGATCTAGCCCCTTGTAAAAGAGAGCTTACAAAATACACCGGGCGCTGCACCATCTTCTTTCGCACTTCTCCTTCATCCTGCGCAGAGTTGTCCTTGTCGGGGCCAGAGCTTGTCGGAGCAGCCCCCTGCTTGTCGCTGGATTCGCTTGCCGGTGGTGCTGACTCCTCGTCGGCCTCCCTCTCCGCTACTAACGCAGCACTAATCTCCTGGTTGGTTGCTGCTAGGTATAGCAGCAACTTCTCCTGTGGCCTAGGTGCGACAAGTATTGGAGTGGAGGATAGGTACCGTTTCAAGTCTTGCAGCGCTGCCTCCGCTTCCGGAGTCCACTTCATGGGGCCTGCCCTCTTCAAGTTTTTGAAGAAAGGAAGGGCGCGTTCTGCAGACTTTGAAATGAACCTACTGAGGGCAGCCACACAACCTGCAAGTCTCCTGACATCCTTGACGCGCCTCGGGGCTTCTATCTGCTCGATGGCTTTAATCTTGTCGGGGTTGGCTTCAATCCCCCTCTGCGACACAAAGAACCCGAGAAGCTTGCCGGAGGGGACTCCAAAGACGCACTTCTCGGGGTTCAACTTAAGCTGGATCTTGCGCAGATTCTCAAATGTCTCTTCCAAATCTTGGATCAAGGTAGCCTTGCTCTTGCTCTTCACCACGATGTCATCCATGTAAGCCTCTACATTTCTGTGGATTTGTGGCTCAAAAGCAGTGTGCACTACCCTTGCAAATGTTGAGCCTGCATTCTTCAATCCAAAGGGCATGCGAATGAAGCAATATGTGCCACATGGAGTAATGAATGCAGTCTTCTCTTCATCTTCCTTGGCCATGAAAATCTGGTGGTAGCCTGAATATGCATCTAGGAAAGAGAGCAGCTCACACCCGGCAGTGGAGTCAACAATCTGGTCAATGCGCGGCAAGGGAAATGGATCCTTGGGACATGCTTTATTCACATCGGTGAAGTCTATACACAGTCTCCACTTCCCGTTGGCCTTACGCACGACGACTGGGTTTGCCAACCACGTCGGATGGATCACGCCTCTAACCAGGCCCGCTGCTTCTAGCTTCTTGATTTCTTCGGCAATGAATTCTTGGCGTTCCACGGCTTGCTTTCTGACCTTTTGCTTGACTGGCCGCGCATGAGGACAAACAGCAAGCTTGTGCTCAATTACCTTCCTGGGAACACCGGGGATGTCGGATGGTTGCCAGGCAAACACATCGACATTCGCCCGCAGGAAGGCAACGAGCGCGCTTTCCTATTTGCTGTCAAGTGTGGCACTGATGGTGAAGGTACCACCAGTGCCGTCCTCCTTGGCGGACACCTTCTTGGTTGCCGGAGGAGCGGCCATTCCCTTCTTGCACTTGCCGGTGGAGCTCGATGGGACGTCCTCGACGGCAGCGCAGCACTCCGAAGAGGTGCGGTTGCCGGAGTGGGCCTCGCGCCAAAGATGTCGGGGGAAATTGTCCACCACGAGCACCTATGGGACCGGAGCCCCTTTGTTCGTGCGGTAAGAGGGCGGAGGGAGCACAAAGAGCAGATCGTGGTGAGCACGCGGGCAGTTTACCCAGGTTCGGGCCGCGATGGACGCGTAAAACCCTACTCCTGCTTAGTTTGTATTGAGTTGGAGAGCTCGGGAGCTTGAAGAACTAGCTACACCGAGCGAATGAGCGATCTAGGTTTCGAACCCTTTCTACGTTGTGCATGGGCCTCCTTTTATAGCTCAAGGGGTCACCGACAGGTGTCAACGTAGGAGAAAGGGGGTAAAAACGTAACTTTGGTGGTAGTTGTAACAGTGCGAGAACAGTGGATGAACAGTGCATGAACAGTGGTCATCACCTACTTTGACAGTGGGGGACAAGAGCATTTAATGCCCGTCGCCGTCGACCCCAAAAGCGCCCGCCCCTGCGTCTCCGTTTGCCACGGCGATAGCTTTATCACCGTGGAGTGCCACCGTGTCCCCCAAGCTGCACAGCCATCCGCCACGCGTCCCTGGAATGGCCCCAGGGCGACGCGTGGACCGATGAGCTGGAGCGCGGGCACATAGCGCAACTCTCCCCGGCAAGCACCTTGCCGGGGTCTTGACCTTGCCAGGCCCGGAAGCTTGTCGGGCTCTGAAGCTTGTCGCTCCCCAGGCCCTGCCGGGGCACATGCTGCGCCGAGGCGTATCTTCCGAAATGTAATCTTCTAGTCTTCCTGGCAAGCTCCTCTTGCCAGGGCCTTGAGTTGATAAGGAAATCTTGAGCCTGGGACGGCCTTCCCGGCAAGCCCCACTTGCCGGGGTCTTGATCTTCTGTCTTGTATACTTTGTTTTTGAATGGTCTTATATGGGGCAGAAAGGTCTCCGGCAAGCACGCGGTAGGCCCTGCCGCGGGAAGCTGCTACTGCCCGTGCACAAGTTGGGGTACTGAGGTACCCCTACCTTAGTACACCGACACATACCTAGTGTAGGATCGAAGAAGTAGGTCTAGAGGGGGGGGTGATTAGACTACTTGACAAGATAAAATTTCTGTCTTTTATCAAGGACAGATTTTTGGCAGTTTCACAAACAAGATCAAGTCAAGTAACATACTACACATGCAATTCTAGAGTATGGGCAGCGGAAAGTAAATTGCATATATAGTAAATGGAGATGGAGAAGATCAAACGCAGTTTGGTGACACGGAGATTTTTGTCGTGGTTCCGATAGGTGGTGCTATCGTACATCCACGTTGATGGAGACTTCAACCCACGGAGGGTAACGGCTGCGCGAGTCCACGGAGGGCTCCACCCACGAAGGGTCCACGAAGAAGCAACCTTGTCTATTCCATCACGGCCTACGCCCACGGAGGACTAGCCTTACTCGGGGTAGATCTTAACGAAGTAGGCGATCTCCTTGCCCTTACAAACTTCTTGGTTCAACTCCACATCACGACGGAGGCTCCCAAGCGACACCTAACCAATCTAGGAGGCACCACCCCCCAAAAGGTAATAGACGGTGTTGATGGTGATGAACTCCTTGCTCTTGTGCTTCAAGTGATAAACTCCCCAACACTCAACTCTCCTCACTGATGTGGCTGTGGTGGAAGAAAGATTTGAGTGGAAAGCAACTTGGGAAGGCTAGAGATCAAGTTTCATATGGTAGGAATGGAATGGCTTGATCTCAACACAAGGGTAGGTGGTTCACTTCTCAGAAAGTGTGTGGTAGAAGTGGTGGTACTTTCTGATGGCTCTCCTCACGAATGAGGAGGGGGTGGAGGGGTATATATAGCCTCCACACAAAATCCAACCGTTACACACACATTTGACCAATCTCGGTCAGACCGAAGTGAAAACTCGGTTAGACCGAAAGTTCAAATATAGTGAACGTTGGGATTTTCGGTGGTACCGAAAATACCATCTCGGTGAGACCGAAAGTGTTACTGATATGAACGTTGGAGATTTCGGTGAGACCGAGAAAGAAAACTCGGTTGGACCGATTTGAGAAAGAGTAGGAACATGCCAGAATCGGTTTGACCGAAAATGAATTATCGGTGCGACCGATTTGAGTCAAGGCAGAACCTTGCCCAATTCGGTGAGACCGATAATGCAAACTCGGAAATTCCGAAATGATGTGAAGTGGTTACAGAAGGTTGGCAGTTCAGTTTCGGTGTGACCGATCTCAAACTCGGTAAGACCGATTTTTCTAGGGTTTTGGAATGTGGCTGAAGTGGTTCATCTCGGTGGGACTGATTTGAAAGAATCGGTGTGACCGAGATGTTAGGGTTTGTAGAAATAACTTCATCTCGGTGAGACATAGTTGGTTTGACCGAGATTACTTATGGGTGTGTGATAAGTAGTGAATAGTGCTGATAGTTGAGGGAGTTAGATCACCAAGCACTTGAGCAACCAGATCATCAACACAACCTCATCCCCTTTTAATAGTATTGGCTTTTCCTATGGACTCAATGTGATCTTTGATCACTACACCAAAAATGGAGTCTTGAGCTTTTGCCAATGCTTGCCTTAGCATTTTGAGGGGTCCACTTCTTCAATCATCTTGCCATACCAATGTGATTGGGTTTCCTGAAACATACTTGATAAAAGCATTAGTCCAACCACAAAGTATGTTGTCATTAATTACCAAAACCACCCGGAGAGCAAATGTGCTTTCAATCTCCCCCTTTTTGGTAATTGATGGCAACACACTGAAATTATATTGAACGAAACATCAAAGCTTATTAAAAGGAAGACAGGATTATCATGAAAGCTTTGACAAGCATGTAGTACACAGGCTCCCCCTACAAGTGTGCAAGATTTTCATAGATTATGGTTTTGGACTACCACAAGCACACAAGAGAGATAAGCAAGATGTGCTACATGCAGCTTGGCTATATGCATCAGAGCAGAAGAGAAGAGAAAGTGAGTGATAATGCATATGTGCATGGTGATTTCTTGCAAACAAGTATTTACAAGCAAGTCACCATCATGCACATTCTGCAAGATGCATATACTTACCTTGAGGTTCCTTGGCACTTGTACCTGAAGGGATAAACTTGAGAAAACAAGGTTAGATAACACAAGAGTATTCCTTCAACCCACTGCAAGAACATCAAGAGTACCAAGCCAGGGAGGACATGTATAAAGAGTGTCTCATATTGAGCACAGGCTTGAATCAGCAAACATGTCTCCGAAGCTAAGAGATTTTCAATGAACTCTGAGAGATTTTGCTTTTCATAGGATATCAATTGTGAAGATTCCTCTAAGTCTTCTCCCCTTAAGCTAAAAGATTCCATGAGATACTAATTGTGAGTAAGATACCAATTGTAAGAACAAGGGGTGTGAAGGAAAAAGCAAAATCAAAAGAAAGATGCCAATTGTAATGTCCAATGTAAAATACGACAAAGCTTTGATGTGATTCTCTCCCCCTTAAGATAAGATTGCTTTTCTTCTTCCCTTAAGTCTTCTCTTCTCCCCTACTCCCCCCTAGTCCTCTCCCCCTAAGTTCTCTCCCCCTTTGACATCAAGTGCCGAAAAGGACAGTAAACTAGGTAGGACAGGAAAGATGGAAAGAAAGAAAGAAAGAAAGAAGTGGGATCCTTAAGAATCACAACTGGACAAACAAGAACATGCATAGAGAAACAATTTGAGTCCAAATTTGAGTCCTCTCCTCTTTAAAATTTAAGAAATCGAGTCTGAATTTGAGGCCTCTCCCCCTTAAAAGTAGAGAAAGAATTCAGATCACTTTGCGAGGAGTATTTCAAAAGATTTGCAAGGAATTTGTAAAAGATTTTCAAGGAATTGATCAGAGCCATAAAAAGATTTCCAGAAGGATATTCACAAAGAAATATAAGAAAAGAAATAAAAAGATTTCTAGATGAAGTTTTTTTTTTTTTTTTTTTTTTTTAAGAAAACTCAATGAGAGAACATAAGAGAAAACAGAAAAACTCTAGAAGCATATGTACTTCATCTAGATAAAGGTCGGCGACAAAGTCACCTATGTTTGAGTATATTGACTTAGGAGTCAAATAAAGACATTTGATCATAGGTCATACTCATCGTTTAAGCTCAAAATGGGGTTGCCATTTTTCGATTAAGCATTTGATGTGATCACATCTTATGAAGCTGCTTGTACTCATGGCTTTGAGTAAAGCTCCTTAAAGATGTGAAGAACATACCTTGGGCTTGTTGTTGCTTTACTCATGTAGGTAAGCTTGATGTAGGTGCTCATAGAATGTGAAGTTGGAGCGCCTTTTCTATTTGTGTAGTTCATCTTCCTACATGGGTTAGGCAAGCAAGGAAGTACTCAAGAATATCCAAGATGACAAGAGTGAAATACTAGATGTATAAGGTGTCAAAAAGGATATGTGGAATTTTGTTCCTTGAACTCAACATCCCAAAGGGCTAGATACTTGGTCAATGACAAGATTACTCAAGATTTGAGTGTGTGGTAATCTTGTGGAATGTAGATCATCCAAGTACCTGCAAAGAGTTAGATGCAATACAAGGAGGCAAATGTGTCCAAGACATATGATCATCATCATAAGAGAAATATCAAGGATTAGTCAGGTAAGCTCATGCCTTGCATGCATCAAAGGAGTTCTTACTCCAAGTTTGAAGCATCAATGATGTTCAACTCACTCCTTAAGCGACAAAACACCTTCTCATCAAGAGGTTTTGTAAAGATATCAGCAAGTTGTTTGTCAGTACGAACATGCTTAAGATTAATATCACCCTTGGCAATATGATCACGAATAAAATGGTGACGAACTTCAATATGCTTTGTTCGAGAGTGTTGCACAGGATTGTGTCCAATCTTGATTGCACTCTCATTGTCACAAAGCAATGGAACACGTCTCACATTTACCCCATAATCTTTAAGCGTTTGTGTCATCCATAGCAATTGAGCACAACACGAACCAGCAGCAATATATTCTGCTTCGGCAGTGGATAAAGATACCGAATTTTGTTTCTTGGAGGACCAAGATACAAGAGATCGACCAAGAAATTGACACGTACCCGAAGTTGACTTTCTATCAACCTTGTCACCGGCATAGTCCGAGTCGGAATAGCCAACAAGATCAAAAGAAGCTCTCTTAGGATACCAAATGCCAAAGTTTGGTGTGTGTATCAAGTATCTCACTATCCTTTTAACAGCTTTAAGATGACATTCTTTAGGGGCTGCTTGATATCGTGCACACATGCATACACTCAACATTATGTCAGGACGAGAAGCACAAAGATATAGTAGAGAACCAATCATAGAACGGTAAACCTTTTGATCAACGGGTTCTCCATCTTTTGTCAAGTCATTGTGTCCACTAGTAGGCATGGGGGTACTCATACCTTTGCTTTCTTGCATGTTGAACTTCTTGAAGAGATCCTTGGTGTACTTTGTTTGTGAGACAAAGGTACCCTCCTTAGATTGCTTGATTTGCAACCCAAGGAAAAATTTGAGTTCACACATCATGGACATTTCATACTTCTCCGACATGAGCTGTCCAAACTTCTTGCTAAAATGGGGGTTAGTTGAACCAAAGATAATATCATCAACATATATTTGGCACACAAATAGTTCACCATTAACCCTTTTTGTGAACAGCGTTGAGTCTATCTTTCCAATTTCAAAACCTTTTTCAAGAAGAAAGCTAGTTAAGCATTTGTACCAAGCTCTAGGGGCTTGTTTAAGACCATAAAGAGCTTTATGCAATTTGTAAACATGATTAGGCTTTTTGGGATTCACAAAACCGGGAGGTTGTTTAACAAATACTTCCTCCTCAATTTCACCATTTAGGAAAGCACTTTTGATATCCATTTGATAGAGAGTAATATCATGGTGATTGGCATAGGCAAGAAGAATGCGAATGGACTCAAGTCTAGCAACGGGGGCATAGGTCTCACCATAGTCCATACCTTCGACTTGTGTGTAACCTTGAGCTACGAGACGAGCCTTGTTGCGGATGACTTGTCCATCTTCGTCTTGCTTGTTCCGAAACACCCATTTGGTTCCAATGATGTTTTGGTCATCGTTGGGCTTCTCTACCAAAGTCCACACCTTGTTCCTCTCGAAGTTGTGTAGTTCTTCGTGCATAGCGTTCACCCAATCCGGGTCTTTAAGTGCTTCTTCTACCTTCATAGGTTCAATACTAGAAATAAATGAGTAATGCTCACAAAAGTTAGCTAAGCGAGTTTTAGAGCGAGTAATTCTCCCGGAGTTGATGTCGTTCATCATTTGTTCCACGGGATGATTTTTCTTGACTCTTGCTCGGACTCGGGATAGCCTTTGTTGATGTTGTGGCTCAGCTTCCTCATCATCTTCATCTTCCTCTTCTTCTTCTTCTTCTTCATTGTTGTTGGTGTTGTCTTGAGGTGGTGGAGAAGGAGGTTGTGGTGGATCTTCTTGTTGCATCTCCTCATCTTGATGAGTTCCACTTGTGGAGGCCTCCATGTTGCCTTGAGGTTCATCTCTCTGTGAGGTAGGTGGCTCCACATATGTAGATGAGGTACTCTCCTTTACTTCCATGGGACGAATCTTTCCAATAGATAAATCTTGGATAGCTTCCGATGGGTCCTTGTCTCCTACATCAATAGGCATTTGCTCTACTTGCGAGCCATTAGATTCATCAAACTTCACATCTACCGTCTCTTCAACCTTTCGGGTGAAATTATTGTAGACACGGTAGGTGTGGGAGTTTGATCCATAACCAAGAAGAAAGCCTTCATGAGATTTAGGAGCAAATTTAGATCGACGATGCTTATCAAGAATATAGCATTTTGAACCAAAGACACGAAAGTATCCCACTTGGGGTTTGTTACCGGTGAGAAGCTCGTATGATGTCTTGCCGAGAAGCTTATGAAGATAAAGCCTGTTGATAGCATGACAAGCTGTCTCGACTGCTTCTCCCCAAAAGTGTTTCGGTGTCTTGTATTCATCAAGCATCGTTCTTGCCATCTCTATGAGCGTTCGGTTCTTCCTCTCAACAACTCCATTTTGTTGAGGCGTGTACGTAGCCGAGAACTCATGTAGAATTCCTTCCTCATCGAGAAAAGAGTCTACATTGGCGTTCTTGAACTCCGTTCCATTGTCACTCCGAACTTTCTTGATCTTCACCTCAAATTGATTTTGGGCCTTTTTGGCAAAGGTCTTGAAGATCCTCTGAACCTGTGATTTATCATCAAGGAAAAATACCCACGTAAATCTGGAATAATCATCAACTATAACTAGACCAAAGGAGTTACCACCAAGGCTTTTGTAAGCATTGGGACCGAAGAGATCCATATGAAGAAGCTCAAGCGGTCTCCTTGTGGTCATGATGTTTTTCACGGGATGACTTCCACCAACTTGTTTTCCTGCTTGACAAGCGCTACAAAGTCTATCTTTGTCAAAGAAAACATCTTTAACACCAAGAATATGATCACCTTTGATTAGCTTGTCTAGATTACGCATACCAACATGTCCTAGCCTTCTATGCCATAACCAACCTTTAGAGGATTTAGCAATGAAACAAGCTCTAGGTTGGGCTTTCTTAGTGAAATCAACAATATATAGATCACCTCTACGAATACCAGTAAAAGCCATGTTTTGATTATCACGACGAAAGACTTGGCAATCTACTTTGGTGAATAGCACATTGAATCCAAAGTCAGCTAATCTAGACACGGAAAGTAAATTGTATCCAAGAGATTCTACAAGCATGACATTTTGAATAGAGCTATCATGAGATATGGCCACCTTACCAAGGCCAAGTACCTTACCCTTGGAGTTGTCTCCAAAAGTCACATACTTGCGTGGACCATCGTTCTTTGCAAGCTCTCGAAACATGTCTTTATCTCCGGTCATGTGATCGGTGCATCCACTATCAAGAATCCACTCTTTTCCGCCGGACATGTAGTCTCTCATATTTGCCATAAGATTGAGACTCTTCATGACCTTGTCTAGCTCGGTGTCCGAATCAGAGTAATCATCATCTTGCTCATGCTCATCATCATATTGACCCATAGATTGTTCATCATCAACACCTAGGTCAATTTGATAAGTATTTGCATTAGTTTGGTTAATGGAACAATAATCTTCGGAATGCAATGCAAGAGCATTTCTAATGATAATATTGATAAGACTGGGATCACCCTTCTTTTTCATAAGATCACGAAGCTCAAAGAAGCATTTATCAAAGTTAGGATCATTGGGGTGCAACTTATCAAATTCAATAGTCTTGTGTAGAATTTCATCAAGACTTCTCAAAGAGTAGTCCGGATAAAGTTCTTCCAAGAATTTCCACATAGCATAGGCACACTCAAAGTTTGTAACAAGATTAAGCAAGTCATCAGGTAACCCTCTAATGATAAGATTTACAGTTCTAAGGTTACGAAGCAAATCAAGCTCTTCATCCAGGGTAGGGTGCAAGGGATCAAATGGAGGCACATATGGGGTCTCAATATATTTGCACAAATTGTACATTTTAAAGATACTAAGCATTTCAGACCTCCAAGAGTTATAAAACCTTCCATCAAGAACAGGCACTCTATGGCTAACACTCCCATCCGTAGACACGTCCATCTTCCTCCAATGGTGTGTAAACCAAAGCAATGGAGACCAAAGCTCTGATACCAATTGTAGGATCGAAGAAGTAGGTCTAGAGGGGGGGGGTGATTAGACTACTTGACAAGATAAAATTTCTGTCTTTTATCAAGGACAGATTTTTGGCAGTTTCACAAACAAGATCAAGTCAAGTAACATACTACACATGCAATTCTAGAGTATGGGCAGCGGAAAGTAAATTGCATATATAGTAAATGGAGATGGAGAAGATCAAACGCAGTTTGGTGACACGGAGATTTTTGTCGTGGTTCCAATAGGTGGTGCTATCGTACATCCACGTTGATGGAGACTTCAACCCACGGAGGGTAACGGCTGCGCGAGTCCACGGAGGGCTCCACCCACGAAGGGTCCACGAAGAAGCAACCTTGTCTATTCCATCACGGCCTACGCCCACGGAGGACTAGCCTTACTCGGGGTAGATCTTCACGAAGTAGGCGATCTCCTTGCCCTTACAAACTTCTTGGTTCAACTCCACATCACGACGGAGGCTCCCAAGCGACACCTAACCAATCTAGGAGGCACCACCCCCCAAAAGGTAATAGACGGTGTTGATGGTGATGAACTCCTTGCTCTTGTGCTTCAAGTGATAAACTCCCCAACACTCAACTCTCCTCACTGATATGGCTGTGGTGGAAGAAAGATTTGAGTGAAAAGCAACTTGGGAAGGCTAGAGATCAAGTTTCATATGGTAGGAATGGAATGGCTTGACCTCAACACAAGGGTAGGTGGTTCACTTCTCAGAAAGTGTGTGGTAGAAGTGGTGGTACTTTCTGATGGCTCTCCTCACGAATGAGGAGGGGGTGGAGGGGTATATATAGCCTCCACACAAAATCCAACCGTTACACACACATTTGACCAATCTCGGTCAGACCGAAGTGAAAACTCGGTTAGACCGAAAGTTCAAATCTAGTGAACGTTGGGATTTTCGGTGGGACCGAAAATACCATCTCGGTGGGACCGAAAGTGTATCTGATATGAACGTTGGAGATTTCGGTGAGACCGAGAAAGAAAAACTCGGTTGGACCGATTTGAGAAAGAGTAGGAACATGCCAGAATCGGTTTGACCGAAAATGAATTATCGGTGCGACCGATTTGAGTCAAGGCAGAACCTTGCCCAATTCGGTGAGACCGATAATGCAAACTCGGAAATTCCGAAATGATGTGAAGTGGTTACAGAAGGTTGGCAGTTCAGTTTCGGTGTGACCGATCTCAAACTCGGTAAGACCGATTTTTCTAGGGTTTTGGAATATGGCTGAAGTGGTTCATCTCGGTGGGACTGATTTGAAAGAATCGGTGTGACCGAGATGTTAGGGTTTGTAGAAATAACTTCATCTCGGTGAGACATAGTTGGTTTGACCGAGATTACTTATGGGTGTGTGATAAGTAGTGAATAGTGCTGATAGTTGAGGGAGTTAGATCACCAAGCACTTGAGCAACCAGATCATCAACACAACCTCATCCCCTTTTAATAGTATTGGCTTTTCCTATGGACTCAATGTGATCTTTGATCACTACACCAAAAATGGAGTCTTGAGCTTTTGCCAATGCTTGCCTTAGCATTTTGAGGGGTCCACTTCTTCAATCATCTTGCCATACCAAAGTGATTGGGTTTCCTGAAACATACTTGATAAAAGCATTAGTCCAACCACAAAGTATGTTGTCATTAATTACCAAAACCACCCGGAGAGCAAATGTGCTTTCACCTAGTTCAATCTCATTACCGGCAAGTATCTTTACTCGTTCTGTAATACGTCATCTCATGACTAACTCATTAGTCTTTTGCTTGCAAGGCTTATTATGATGTCTATTACCGAGAGGGCCTAGAGATACCTCTCCGAGACTCGGAGTGACAAATCCTATTCTCAATCTATGCCAACTCAACAAACACCTTCGGAGACACCTATAGAGCATCTTTATAATCACCTAGTTATGTTGTGATGTTTGATATCACACAAGGTGTTCCTCCGGTATTCGGGAGTTGCATAATCTCATGTCAGAGGAACATGTATAAGTCATGAAGAAAGCAATAGCAATAAAACAAAATGATCATAATGCTAAGCTAACGGATGGGTCTTGTCCATCACATCATTCTCCTAATGATGTGATGTCGTTCATCAAATGACAACACATGTATATGGTTAGGAAACTTAACCATCTTTGATTATTGAGCTAGTCTAGTAGAGGCATACTAGAGACACTCTGTTTTGTCTATGTATTCACAGATGTATCAAGTTTCCGATTAATAAAATTCTAGCATGAATTAAAGACATTTATCATTCTATATAAGGAAATATAAATAACAACTTTATTATTGCCTCTAGGGCATATTTCCTCTAGTCTCCCACTTCCACTAGAATCAATAATCTAGATTACATAGTAATGATTCTAACACCCATGGAATCTTGGTGTTGATCATGTTTTGCTCGTGGAAGAGGCTTAGTCAACGGGTCTGCGACATTCAGATCCGTATTTTGCAATGGATGGAGTTGAAGCGTCTCTTGATGTGCTTGGTTCTCTTGTGAAACCTGGATTCCTTCGCCAAGGCTATTGCTAGAGTGTTGTCATAAAAGATTTTCGTTGGACCCGATGCACTGGGTATTACACCTAGACCGGATATGAACTCCTTCATCTAGACTCCTTCATTTGTTGCTTCTGAAGCAGCTATGTACTCTGCTTCACACGTAGATCCTGCCACGACGCTCTGCTTAGAACTGCACCACATGATAGCTACACCATTCAATAAATATATGTATCCGGTTTGTGACTTAGAGTCATCCAGATCAGTGTCAAAGATTGCATCGACGTAACCATTTAGGATGAGCTCTTTGTCACCTCCATAAACGAGAAACATATCCTTTGTCCTTTTCAGGTATTTCAGGATGTTCTTGACCGATGTCCAGTGATCCACTCCTGGATTACTTTGGTACCTCCCTGCTAGACTTATAGCAAGGCACACATCAGGTCTGGTACACAGTATTGCATACATGATAGAACCTATGGCTGAAGCATAGGGA
This sequence comes from Secale cereale, assembly GCA_902687465.1. Taxonomy (NCBI): domain Eukaryota; kingdom Viridiplantae; phylum Streptophyta; class Magnoliopsida; order Poales; family Poaceae; genus Secale; species Secale cereale. The sequence goes on from LR738709.1 coordinate 391,887,119, forward strand.
ATGACTTTCATTTTCTCTCTATCTTCTGCAGTGGTCGGGCATTGAGTCTGACTCAACTTCACACCTTGTAACACAGGCAAGAACCCTTTCTTTGACTGATCCATTTTTAACTTCTTCAAAACTGTATCAAGGTATGTGATTTGCGAAAGTCCAATTAAGTGTCTTGATCTATCTCTATAGATCTTGATGCCTAATATATAAGCAGCTGCACCGAGGTCTTTCATAGAAAAATTCTTATTCAAGTATCCTTTTATGCTATCCAGAAATTCTACATCATTTCCAATCAACAATATGTCATCCACATATAATATAAGAAATGCTACAGAGCTTCCACTCACTTTCTTGTAAATACAGGCTTCTCCAAAAGTCTGTATAAAACCATATGCTTTAATCACCTCATCAAAGCATATATTCCAAGTCCGAGATGCTTGCACCAGTATATAGATGGACCGCTGGATCTTGCACACTTTGTTAGCATGTTTAGGATCGACAAAACCTTCTGGTTGCATCATATACAACTCTTCTTTGAGATATCCATTAAGGAATGCACTTTTGACATCCATTTGCCATATTTCATAATCATAAGATGTGGCCATTGCTAACATGATTCGGACAGACTTAAGCATCACTATGGGTGACAAGGTCTCAACGTAGTCAACTCCTTGAACTTGTCGAAAACCTTTCGCAACAAGTCGAGCTTTGTAGACAGTAACATTGCCGTCGGCGTCAGTCTTCTTCTTAAAGATCCATTCATTTTCAATGGCTTGCCGATCATCAGGCAAGTCAACCAAAGTCCACAATTTGTTCTCGTACATGGATCCCATCTCAGATTTCATGTCCTCAAGCCATTTTTCGGAATCTGGGCTAATCATCGCTTCCTCATAGTTTGTAGGTTCTTCATGGTCTAGTAACATGACTTCCAGAACAGGGTTACCGTACCACTCTGGTGCGGAATGCACTCTGGTTGACCTATGAGGTTCAGTAGTAACTTGATCTGAAGTTTCATGATCATCATCATTAGCTTCCTCACTAATTGGTGTAGGAATCACTGGAACTGATTTCTGTGATGAACTACTTTCCAATTCAGGAGAAGGTACAATTACCTCATCAAGTTCTACTTTCCTCCCACTCACTTCTTTCGAGAGAAACTCCTTCTCTAGAAAGGATCCATTCTTTGCAATGAATATCTTGCCTTCGGATATGTGATAGAATGTGTACCTAACAGTTTCCTTTGGGTATCCTATGAAGACACATTTCTTTGATTTGGGTTCGTGCTTATCAGGTTGAAGCTTTTTCACATAAGCATTGCAGCCCCAAACTTTAAGAAACGACAATTTGGGTTTCTTGCCAAACCACAGTTCATGAGGTGTTGCCTCAACGGATTTAGATGGTGCCCTATTTAACGTGAATGCAGTTGTCTCTAAAGCATTAACCCAAAATCATAGTGGTAAATCGGTAAGAGATATCATAGATCGCACCATATCTAATAAAGTACGGTTACGACGTTCGGACACACCATTACGCTATGGTGTTCTAGGTGGCGTGAGTTGCGAAACTATTCCACATTGTTTTAAATGAAGACCAAACTCGTAACTCAAATATTCGCCTCCGTGATCAGATCGTAGAAACTTTATTTTCTTGTTACGATGATTCTCTACTTCACTCTGAAATTCTTTGAACTTTCCAAATGTTTCAGACTTGTATTTCATCAAGTAGATATACCCATATCTTCTCAAATCATCTGTGAAGGTCAGAAAATAACGATACCTGCCGTGAGCCTCAACACTCATCGGACCACATACATCAGTATGTATGATTTCCAATAAGTCAGTTGCTCGCTCCATTATTCCGGAGAACGGAGTCTTAGTCATCTTGCCCATGAGGCATGGTTCGCAAGCACCAAGTGATTCACAATCAAGTGATTCCAAAAGCCTATCAGCATGGAGATTCTTCATGCGCTTTACACCAATATGATCTAAACGATAGTGCCACAAATAAGTTGCACTACCATTATCAACTTTGCATCTTTTGGCTTCAATATTATGAATATATGTATCACTATGATCGAGATTCAACAAAAATAGACCACTCATCAAGGGCGCATGACCATCAAAGATATTACTCATATAAATAGAACAACCATTATTCTATGATTTAAATGAATAACCGTCTCGCAACAAACAAGATTCAGATATAATGTTCATGCTCAACACAGGCACCAAATAACAATTATTTAGGTCTAAAACTAGTCCCCAAAGGTAGATGTAAAGTTAGCGTGCCGACGGCGATCACATCGACTTTGGAACCATTTCCCACACGCATCGTCACCTCGTCCCTAGCAAATCTTTGTTTAATCTGTAGCCCCTATTTCGAGTTACAAATATGAGCAACCAAACCAGCATCAAATAACCAGGCACTACTACGAGCATTAGTAAGGTACACATCAATAATGTGTATATCAAATATACCTTTGTTCACTTTTCCATCCTTCTTATCCGCCAAATACTTTGGGCAGTTCCGTTTCCAGTGACCAGTCCCTTTGCAGTAGAAGCACTCAGTTTCAGGCTTGGCTCCAGACTTGGGTTTCTTCCCAGGAGTAGCAACTGGCTTGCTATTCTTCTTGAAATTCCACTTCTTTCCATTTCCCTTTTTCTTGAAACTAGTGGTCTTGTCAACCATCAACACTAGATGCTCCTTCTTGATTTCTACCTCCGCTGCTTTGAGCATAGCTGTAGCGACGAGACCTCAAACAGTCTGATCTCTGTGCATCAGTGTTATCCCTGGATCAGTAATGCTGACACGCACAGTACTTGAAGGATTTATAACAGAGTAGCAATCACACACTTATTACATTGATAGTCCAACGATGAATTTATTACAAATAATATGGCTGAAGGCCATCTAATACGATAACAGCGGAAGGCTTGGAAGATAAGTGAGTCCATCAACTCCAGCGGCATCACTGAGTATAGAACCACGACCTAAAAGGGCATCTTACTCGTCGTCTGAAAAGTCTGCAACATGAAACGTTGCAGCCCGAAAAATGGGTCAGCACATGGAATATGCTGGCAAGGTAACACAAGAGAATGCAATGAAAGTAAAACTATACTATATGCAATATGGCTGGTGGAAAGCTCTATGGTTAAGTTTTTGCGTAAAGCCAATTTTTCCCTACTTCAAAGGAATGCATTTTAATTAACTATCATGGTTGTTGAAACATCGTTGAGAAGATAGACATCCTCTCAACCCCAATTAAAATAATCATTAAACCCAACAAAATTAATTAAAGTAACATGTTGAGATGCACATGAAAATCCAAGTACTAGATACTCAAAACGTCCATAATCGGGGACACGGCTAATCATGATCAGTTCGTACACTCTGCAGAGGTTTGTGCACTTTTCCCACAAGACTCGATCGCCTCCGTTTGGTTTCTCGCACTGCATGATGTTTGAGAAACGGATGACCGAGACATAGTCTTTCAAAAGCTCTAGCACCTTACGATCGGGCGGACCGTACCAACCTACATCCCCTGCATCTGCTAGTCCACCACTGTAAGAGTTCGCACGACTTACTCATACTATGCTAGAGCCCATAATAGCATTGTGGCTGCACACGGAAGTTTCTAGTATGAATAATCTCATGATCCCTTTGAGCCTGGGTGGCGGTCCAAAAGAAAAACAGGCAATCACTGGAATACCCAGATGCCTCAATCCACCCAGATGTGTATTAATGTTGCCACCTTAAGTTGAACCATTAATTAACAAACTCACATCTGTCATGGATTTCACTCACCCAATCCACGTCTACGAGCATAGCATGTCCTAACAGCAACGTAGAAGTAACTCCCAAAGGTTTGAATGTAATGCAGGTAATAGGTACTACCTCAATCTACTTCCCAATCCCACAATTTAATTGATCCTACTCATGCAATGTGTGAGGGTTGAATTAATGCAATGAAAACTAGGTAATTGGAAAGCATGATCAAAGTGTTACTTGCCTTGCTGATGATCCGCAAAACCTAGAGACTCAAATTAGCAAGCGGCGCACTCCGGGTACTCTATCACAATCAAACAAGCACACAATAAGTACTTAACTAATGCACGGGTAAAACTCAAATAAGAGATCTAACCAGAAAGTTCAACTTAAGAACTCCGGTTTGCAAAAAGAATCAACTCGAAAGAAGCAACGAAACTCAAACTGCAAAAGAAACGAGCTTCGGTTTACCAGTTGGCCTAAAGTTAAATTTTACAGTAGCCAAAACTTTGTTCCAGTTGTTTAAACGTAAAGAGGGCTTCGAGACGAAGATCTGGGATTTTGAATCACCTGATTCCGACTCTTGAGCGAAAAGAAAAACGCGAAACAAGATCAGGGCAGAAATTGCGATCGGAATAACCGCGGATAAATACCCCGAAAAAGAAAAACGACGAACAGGCTAACGAACGAACGTTCGCTGTCTGCGGTTAACTAACGAACCATTCGTTAAAACGAACGTACGGACGAATGTCCGCTAATTAACTAAACCGGCGGAAAAAAACCGAACCGATCTATTCTAACAACAACAAAAAACAGATCTAGGTTTTCCTAAAACAAAACCGATCGGTTAAACGAGAAAAACCGGGAACTACCTCGGGCAAGAACTCCGGCGAAACTCCGGCGGGGCGGCGGCGCGGTACGCGGGCGGTGGCGGGGCGGTGCAGTGCGGCGGCGGCGGGTGGCGGCGCGGCGGCGGGGTGGTGCGGCGTGGCGGCGAGTGGCGGCGGAGGCGGCGAGTGGCGGCGGCGGTGGCTGGCGAGCGAGGCGGCGGCGGCTGGCGAGCGGCTAGGGTTCGGCGCTGGCGGGCTGGGCGTATCGGGCCGGCTGGGCTGGCTTATAAAGCCCAGTCTCCTGGTCCTTCACGAGTCTAAGTCGGTTCTTATTTTTTTTAAAGAGTCCCGGCGCAGAAAAATTAACGAAAGAAATACCAAACGGACTCCAAAATTCCCGAAATAAATTTTCACCGTCCTCTAATAATATTTAGGACAAAGTGAACATTTTTCCCGGACCTAAATGCAATTTTGAAAAACGCGTATTTTTCCTATGCAAATAAATCCGCGAATAAATCCAGAAAAATACCAAAAGTGATTTTAATATTTTTCCTCCAATATTTCTGTTATTTGGAGAAGTCATATTATCTCCGCTCATATTTTGTATTTAGAAATATTTTTAGGAGAGAAAAATTATTAGAATCACACTGTCCTCGAACCGGTATTCGAGCGAACTCAAATACGAAAACGGTAAAATCCCCAACTCTCTCCGTAGGTCCTTGAGTTGCTTAGAATTTCGAGGAACTCCACGAACAAAAATGCAAAAACATGCAATGCAATTATGATCTATGTATAACATTCCAAATTGAAAATTTGGGATGTTACAAACCTACCCCCCTTAGAATGAATCTCGCCCTCGAGATTCGATTTGGCTAGAGAACAGGTGTGGGTGGTCCTTGTGTAGATCATCTTCTCGTTCTCAGGTGGCTTCTTCCTCGGTGTGGTGACTCCACTGAACTTTGCAAAACTTGATAACCTTACTGCGAGTAACTCTGCTCGAAAATTCGAGAATCTTAACGGGCTTCTCCTCGTAGGTCAAATCACTGTCCAACTGAATTGCTTCCAGGGGTACTGTGTCTCTAAGCGGTATATCGGCCATCTCCGCGTGGCACTTCTTAAGCTGAGATACGTGAAACACGTCGTGCACTCCTGACAATCCTTCGGGAAATTCCAACTTATAGGCAACCTCTCCCATGCGCTCCAAAACACGTTAAGGTCCCACAAATCTCGGGGCTAACTTCCCTTTAACTCCGAAACGTTTAACTCCTCGCAAAGGCGATACTCTCAGGTACGCTCTGTCTCCAATCTCATAGGTTATCTCCTTGCGCTTCGAGTCTACATAACTCTTCTGCCTGGACTGAGCTACCTTCAGTCTATCTCGAATCAACTTAACCTTCTCCTCAGACTCTTTGATTAAGTCTGGTCCAAACAACTGTCGGTCTCCAACTTCATCCCACGACAACGGTGTTCGGCATCTCCTTCCATACAATGCCTCGAACGGTGCCATCTTCAAACTGGCCTGGTAACTATTTTTGTATGAGAACTCCGCGTAAGGCAAGTTGTCATCCCAACTAGATCCATAATCTAATGCACAGGCTCTTAGCATATCCTCTAAAATCTGATTGACTCTTTCAGTCTGTCCATCTGTCTGCGGGTGAAAGGCTGTGCTAAATTCTAGCCTGGTACCCAAAGTTTCATGTAACTGATTCCAGAACTTTGAGGTAAACTGGGTTCCTCTATCTGATACGATGCTCCTCAGAACTCCATGCAGACATACAATTCTGGTCATGTATATCTTAGCCAACTTTGCACTTGTATAAGTGGTTTTCACAAGGATAAAGTGGGCTACCTTCGTCAATCGGTCTACTACTACCCAGATTGAATCATATCCTGCTTTGGTCCTGGGCAATCCGGTGATAAAATCCATGCCAAGCTTCTCCCACTTCCATTCGGGTATTGGCATAGGTTGTAACAATCCGGTTGGCTTCTGATGTTCTGCCTTTACTCTTTGACACACATCACAAACTGCTACATACTCCGCGATATCCTTCTTCATACCGGTCCACCAGAAAATATCCATCAAATCCAAATACATCTTAGTATTTCCTGGGTGAATCGAGTATGGTGAATCATGGGCCTCCTGTAAAATCAACATCCTGATCTCCGGGTCATTGGGCACATAGATTCGATCCTGAAACCATAAGGTGTCGTGTTCATCCTCACGAAATCCTTTATCTTTTCCTTCGCTCATCCTCTCCTTTATAGTGACAACCTCCTTGTCAGCTTTCTGAGCTTCTCTGATTTTATCCATCAGGGTAGACTGGATTTCTAGTGTTGCTACATAGCCTCTCGGGACTATCTCCAAACGTAGTTCTCGTAGGTCCTCGGCTAACTCCTTTGGAAACTCCTCCATCATTAAGGTATTGACATGGCTCTTATGGCTTAGCGCATCAGCTACTACGTTAGCCTTTCCGGGATGATAATGCAATCTCATGTCATAATCCTTAATGAGTTCCAGCCATCTCCTTTGCCTAACATTCAGCTCCTTCTGAGTGAATATATACTTCAAACTCTTATGATCCGTATATACTTCACAATGGTTCCCAATAAGAAAATGTCTCCACGTCTTCAATGCATGCACGACGGCTGCTAACTCCAAATCGTGGGTGGCATAGTTCATCTCATGAGGTTTTAGTTGTCGTGAAGCATACAAAACAACTCTTCCTTCCTGCATAAGAACAGCTCCAAGTCCTCAACGTGAAGCGTCGCAGTACCCCTCATAATCCTTATGTTGATCTGGCAAAATCAACACAGGGGACAATACCAACCTTTTCTTCAATTCCTGGAAACTGGCCTCACATTCTTCGGTCCAACTAAACTTGGTGTCCTTCTTCAACAACTCCGTCATTGGTTTTGCAATCCTCGAGAAATTCTCGATAAATCTCCGGTAGTATCCTGCGAGTCCAAGAAAACTCCGGATCTCTCCAACTGTCGTTGGTGCTTCCCAATTTGTCACAATGTCCACCTTGGCGGGATACACTGCTATTCCTTCTCCGGATATAACATGTCCGAGGAATCCGACTTCCTTCAACCAAAACTCACATTTGCTAAACTTGGCATATAACTGATGTTCTCTGAGCTTCTCCAATACCAAACGCAAATGCTCTTCATGCTCCTCTTCATCCTTCGAGAAGATCAATATATCATCTTTGAACACTACGATGAACTTATCCAAGTACACCATAAACACTTTGTTCATCAGGTTCATAAAGTATGCCGGTGCGTTTGTCAGACCAAACGACATAACGGTATACTCGTACAACCCATACCTAGTGGTAAAGGCTGTCTTAGGTATATCTTGCTCTTGGATCTTCAATTGATGGTACCCTGATCGCAGATCGATCTTGGAAAATACCTTAGCTCCTTGCAATCTATCGAACAGATCATTGATCATCGGCAGTGGGTACTTGTTCTTGATCGTTACTTCATTCAATCCTCGGTAATCAACAACCATTCTTAACGATCCATCCTTCTTCTCCACTAGAAGTACTGGCAAACCCCAAGGCGAAGAACTTGGGCGTATGAATCCTTTATCCAGTAACTCCTTAATCTGCTTCTTAATTTCTTCCAAATCCTTTGCGGGCATCCTATATGGTCTCTTAGAAATTGGCCCGGTGCCTGGAAAAAGTTCAATCAAAAACTCTATATCCCTATCCGGTGGCATGCCAGGTAACTCCTCTGGAAACACATCCGGATAATCCTTCACTACTGGCACTTCCTCCTGTACAACTCCTGACAGGGAATTTAACCTACTCCTCTTTGACTCATGCCGGGATACATACTTGATCCTTCTTCCTTCCGGTGTAGTAAGCAAAATGGTCTTACTGGCACATTCAATATTCCCTTCATACTTAGATATCCAATCCATGCCTAATATCACATCCAGTCCTTGAGATTCCAATACTATTAGGTCCGAAGGGAAAATGTAATTACCAATCCTTAAGGGCAACTGATCACACCATGACTTAGCCATATACTCCGCTCCTGGTGAGGTTACTAACATGGGCGATCTAAGGGCTTGGGTCGGCAGCTTATACTTATCCACGAATCCCCTTGAAATGTATGAATGCGATGCACCAGTATCGAAAAGAACGAGTGCAGTAAAGGACTTAACTAAGAACTTACCTATAACTGCATCTGGTTGCTCCTCTACTTCCTCCACAGTCACGTGGTTCACTTGTCCTTTGTTGAACTGGTTGGGCTTCTTCCCGGCGCTTCCATTGCCATTCCCATTCTTAACTTCTGGGCATTCATTGGCATAATGTCCAGTCTTCCCGCACTTGTAACAAGTGATATGGCTGAAATCCCTCTTGGTGGGTGTGGACGGTGTAGGGTGGTTCTGGTTTCCATTGGCTCCATTCCGATTTCCATTGCCATTCTTGGTGCCATTGTGATTGTGCGAGCTACCTCCTCCATGGGTATGCTGAAACTGTCCTACCGCTTTAGGGGTAAAGCGGGGCTTCTGCTGTGCTCCAGAATTATACTTTCCTTGCCCATACTTCCTCTTGCGACTCTCAATCTGCTTGTGCTTCCTTTCAATCATTAGGGCGCGGTCAACCAACTCCTGGTAATTATTGAAAGTTGCCACCATCAACTGTACACTCATCTCATCATTCAGCCCTTCCATGAATCTCTCCTGCTTCTTGGCATCTGTGGCCACATCATCTGGGGCATAACGAGATAGGGTACTAAACTCATCCACGTACTGAGCCACTGTACGATTCCCTTGGCGCAAATTGTGAAACTCCTGCTTCTTCATACTCATGGCTCCAGTTGAGACATGGGCGGTATGAAAAGCTTGCTGAAACTGATCCCAAGTCACATTGGCTACGGGGTAAGTGGCTGTGTAATTCTCCCACCATGTTGCGGCTGGTCCAGACAACTGGTGTGCGGCAAATCGCACCTTCTCAGCCTCCGAGCAATTGGCGGTGGTCAAATCCCTTCCAATCTTGCGTAGCCAGTCATCAGCCACTATTTGTTTGATGCTGCTAGCAAACACGGGTGGTTGCAACCTTAAGAAACATGTCAGGTTGTCCACGGGTGGTGGTGGTGGAGGGTTGTTGTTGTTCTAGTTGTTCTAGTTGTTCTGAGTGTTCTGGACAAGAAGTTGCATCAGGGTGTTCTGTTGCTGGATCAACTGGGTGAGCTCAGGGGGAAACTCAAATTCACGTCTTGGAGGCATCTGATGGGTGTAGAGGGAAGAGATTAGAATAGAAAAGAGGTCTAAGGGAAAATCACTACCCATATGCACATAAGACAAACACACAATCATATCACACCAATCAATTTCAAACAAGGTCTTACAAATCTAACGAACGTTAAAAAGGTGCTCTAAATCTAATATATGGAGGTAAACTACTAGTCACACGGTGGTCATCTAAAAATATTTCTCGATAGAGGATTCCATAATATCTGCTCCAGCTTCATCTTCATAGTCTTCGTCATTGCTATCCTCAGCTTCCGAATCCGTGTCATCTATGATGATATAGTCTTCCGGTGGAATCTCCTTGGGTTCTTCTTCTTTGTCTTCTTCTCCCATGAGTATCCCTAACTTTCGGGTCAAATCATCAATCTTCTCCACAAGTATCTTCATCTCCTCCTCATAACCGTCGCGTGTAAACTTGAGTTCTTCTTCTAGCTCCAAATTCCTATTCAGGGCCTTCTTCAAATCTATCATCCCAGCACACATCTGGTGCTCCTGGCGACGAATGTGGTGGTTCAACTCCTGGATGAATGCTGCAATGGATATACCCTTCCGGGTGCTGATCATATCCCAATTCTCATCTCGGCGTCCACAAATCTGGTAGATAGTGTCCTTTAGCTCCTGCTGGTAGACTTCTCCAATCCTTCCCATAGCAATGTGGGCTGCCATACTCCTTCCTAGGCTCCATGTAGGTGCATTAAAGGAAAATGCTATGAGTGAGGTGATGGGTGCAAATGTCCTTCCTGGAACTTGAGCTTGAATCAACCAACGCTCCTCATCAGGTAGAGTGGCATTGTAGGTTCCAGTGAAACTTGGTAATCCAGTGTTGAGATATCTTGTGACTTCCTTCAGGTGTCGTCCAAAGGGTGTTTCTTCATCCGGTTGCATGAACTTGTGCTTTGCTTCTGATGGCTTCTCGCCCCTCGTTGGTTACCCCAAGTGGAAGGTTTGAGATGCAGTGTAGCGGTAGTTTTCCCTTGGCAAAGATACCAAGGATCGATTTCCCTGAGACTCCCAGTTTCAATAAGAAGGTGTCAACTGCTAACGGCGCCAGATATTAGCAATCAACGTGGACCTGCACACAGATACAAATAACTTTGCTCCCAACGAGTACAGAGAGGTTGTCAATCCCTCCGGCCTTGTAGTTTACAAAGGATCAAACACAAGTGATAATAGTGATAGGTATTAATGCAATAGTAAGTAAAAGCAGAAAGTAAATAGCGGATGTGATCAGTGATGGTAATATGGACCGGAGTCTCATGATGTTCACTAGTGATGTCTCTCTCCCAAAAGACGATAAAACAGCTATGTGAGGTAAACGAATTACAGCTGGGCAATTGACAGGACCATGTGCGCAAACCAATGCTGACTAAGTTGCAAGAAAGGTAGAGGTTCAAAGCATGGGTGGTACGCCAAGGCAAGTAGACCGAAATCCATCTGCATCTACTACTAATCATCCACCTTGAGATATCTATCCAGAACATCTCGCTGGTATTAAGTTGCGAGTCCCACCCATAGTGTAAACTCAAAGCAACAGACAACTTCATTAAAAGAACTTTGCGTAAAGTAAACAATCCTTGCACCCGCGGGCACAAGCACCGTTGTTTTCCCCCTTGTGGCAACAACACATCCCCTAGACTCATGTTTCTGTCACTCAAGCTAGTCATCGAGGGGCATGAACCCACAATCAAGCATAGCGTTCCCTCTTGGAGTCACTACCTACTACTTGGCCAAAGCAATAAATAACAACGGAGAACATGCAATAATTACTTACAAACATAAATATAAAAGAGGTGAATCAAATATATTACTCAAACACAATCTGAACATAATCTCATAATCCATCGGATCCCAGCAAACTCATCATAGCAACAGCATAAGGATTACATATGTGCCTCGATCATGTAGGGCAGCTCACGAGGACTAATTAGTGAAGCACAAGAACGGGAGGAGAACATCACATAGCTACTGGTCATGGACCCATGGTCAAAGGGAGACTACTCACAACTCATCCGGGAGGAGTCCATGGAGGTGGACAAGCTCCCGGTGGTGATCCTCCCCTCCGGCAGGGTGCCGGGAAGAGTTTTCCTGGTGCTCCCGATCTTGGAAGCGCGGCGGCGGCGGAACAGAGATGAGATCACGAAAAAGGGTTCTCGTCCCGAGGGTTTCGGGAGACGATATAAATATATGCCAAAGGGGGGCATCAGCGGAGGCCTGGGGGGCCCAGGCGCCCCCCCGGCGCGGCCAGGAGGGGGGCCGCGCCACCAGGGCGCCTGGAGCCCTGGTGGTCCCCCTCCGGATGTACTTCGGGTGCCGGGAAGCTTCTGGAACGCTGATTTTTTATATAATTTTTCCGGGATTTTTCTGGCAGTTCTCGTAATGGGAAAACCTGAAATACAAAAACAGCCGAAAACAGAAACTGGCACTGGGGTGCATTGAGGTAATAGGTTAGTCCAAATATGATCAAAAGTATATGGAAGTGTATAAATATCATAGCAATATCACCCAAAAGAGGCATGGAGCAAGCAGAAATTATAGATACGTTTTGGACGTATCAACATCCCCAAGCTTAATTCCTGCTCGTCCTCGAGTAGGTAAATGATAACAAGAATAATTTCTGTGGTGACATGCTATTAACCATATAGGACTTTTTCATGGTCACATGACAAAAGCTTACTGAGACAATGAATCTGTAGTAATTAAGTTGCCTCATGAGAAAATCACAAAGAACTGAAAGTTTTACAATATGATACTGAAACATCAAATAGATTTGTAATGAACATGGTGTGCAAATATGATAAAGTGATATCATGCTTGCCCCCTTTAGTGAAGCAAAACATAAATGCAGGGGCACCTCCAAGGTTTAAGTGATGACTAGATACAATGATTTCAAAATAAACGATATCACAATCATGCAAAAGACAATGCTACTTTGGGACAATGCACATTACACTCAGAATGACAACCATGCTCTCAGTAGTTGGTGCTTTTAAAAGAAGGTGGAGAATCTCGAACCGTGGCTTTTGTTGGCAAGGTTGAAAACCCGTAGTCGGAAACAAAGACAAAACATGTACCAGAGCTCTTGGTTTTAAAAACAGAGGTAATAATTTTTTTTAGATTATGCATGTTCCGTCAACGAATGCTAGCAGACAACTCAATCACTTCTTGAGATGGACAAGTTTCGAGGAACGGCTCCCGAATGAGGACGATCACATCCTCTTAATCTCCTTTGTTTATCACTGCCAAAGTTTTCTGATTTCTCATGAACAAAGCGTGAAGGAGGGTTTGTTTGTTATATTATTTTTGAGCCGGGCGCACTCAATGCCAGTTCCTTCTCGTATTATGGGTTTGCACATTATACATGCAATCCCAGGGTGAAGCTTGTCCAACTTAAAAAGATCATTAATTAACTACTACTTCCTCATGAACTTAAAACAGAGGCACAAAATAGGAATGCATTTTCTTTGAATAATTTCGAGATGGTACATGCAAGTCTCCATTAGGAATGGCAGGTAAATACCATGTAGGAAGGTATGGTGGACTCATATGGCATAACTGGTTTAAAAGAATTTGGATGCACAAGCAGTCAGTCCGCTTAGTACAGGTGGAGGTTAGCAAAAGACTGGGAGCAACCAACTAAGAGAGCAATGACGGTCATAATCATGCAGAGCGACAAAGCAACATTGAATCAGGCATGGAAGTTATATCGCTACTCAGAAACAAAAGATCCTCAAGGCTTGACAGACTTTCTTTACAGTCTTAAATATGCGTGAGCATACGCCAAGTCAATCAAAATAAATTCTTTGAAGGAAGATATTACTAAACCATACCACATCATAGGCAAACAAATCATATTGGTACTCCAATAACACATTGGAAACCCCCCAGCTATTTGAGACTAACCATAAGAAAACATGAACTACTAAGCACCATTATGCACGTAGCATCTTTATCATAGACATACCAACCAATGCAACGGAAGCAAACTCTCTTAATAAGATAATCATGATAAATAAAGAGAGTTCAAGCAACCAACTAAACAAAAGCTCTTTTAAAAGATAAGCATGAAAACTAAGAGCTAAGCATGATAGTAGCTATTGAAAGACAAAGAACACACACAGCAAAGATAGACATGAAAATTCTATGTTATGTTCTAGGTAGAAGTGGAGCGTGTTTCTCTCCCACATAAAGAAAGCTGAGTTCCGACTCGTTATGAAAAGCTAAAGAAAACTAAAAAGGAAACTAAAAGCAAGACGCTCCAAGCATAGCACATAACACATGAAGTGATAAAAATATAGCGGAACGAAATACGAACTGATAATGTTGATGGAGAAGGGGATACACGGGGGCATCCCCAAGCTTAGACTCTTGAGTCTCCTTGAATATTTCTTGGGGGTGCATGGGGGCATCCCCAAGCTTGAGCGTTTGACACTCCTGGATCTTTTTATTATCTTCCCTCGCACACTTGAAAACTCCCTTCATACATAACTCATCATAATCTGATTAGCGAGGTTAGTACCCTTAATAAAATAATTGTTCCTTGCTGGAAATAAAGATATTCTTGAAGGTCTACTGTTTCTCAAGATTGCCAAAAGGTTTTTGCAAAGAAAAAGCAAGCTCTAGGTTTGCAAAATGAAGGAAAGGCAAAACAGGACAGAATCTGTGAAAAACAGAACAGCAGGTAGTAAATGATTTTTTCGGGGCACTTCTGCAACTCTAATCAAAAAACTCAGAACAGACGCACGAAAGACAATTATATAGAGCACGTTGTCGAAAAAATTCAGACCAAAAGGATGATCTGGTGATTTTATACGAATTTTTCTATCCAAAGACAGAATCTGTTTCCTGGACAGCACGTCACAACTTTTGAACTTTCTTGCAATCAAAGGCTACACTTGGCACAAAGTTGAAAAGCAAAGATACAATGATGATGCTACTGTAGTAACAACATCAAGACACAAAAAAAATAAAATTTATTCATGTGGGCTGCCTCCCAAAAGCGCTTTCTTTTATGCCTTTAAGCTAGGCATAATGCATAGAGATCAAGTCTTATCAAGAGTAAAAGAATAGCTATCCCGTATAACGGACTCAAAAGGTAACTTAATCTTCTTTCGAGGGAAGTGTTCCATCCCTTTCTTGAGAGGAAACTGGAATTTTATATTCCCCTCTTTCATGTCAATGATAGCACCAACGGTGCGTAGAAAAGGACGTCCCAAAATAATTGGACAAGAAGGTTCACATTCAATATCCATAATAGTAAAATCAACGGGAACATAGTTGTCATTGACAATGATAAGAACATCGTCGATCCTCCCCAAAGGTTTCTTTATGGAAGAATCAACGAGACGAACACCAAAAGAACAAGAATCAAAAGGTTTCAGTTTAAGCATATCATATATTCTTTTGGGCATAACGGAGGTACTAGCACCAACATCACATAAAGCATAGCAAGAGAAGTTATTCAACTTAATTTTAATCATAGGATCCCAACCATCTTCTAGCTTTCTAGGTATGGAGGCTTCTACTCTAAGTTTCTCCTCCCTAGCTTTGATAAGAGCATTAGTGATATGCTCTGTGAAGGCAAGGTTAATCGTGCTAGTGCGGGGATCTCTAGACATCTTGTGAAGGAAATCAATAACTTCGGTAAGAGTGCAATTATCAAAATCAAGGTCACTACTATCAAGTAAGGTGGTAGTGGTGTCCTTTAGGTTCACTTGTTTGGTAGTTTCTATAGTCATAGCATCACCATTAATAGGTCCAATGGGACCAGGAGTGCATTGGGTGCTAAGAGTTTGGATATCCTCAACAACTTGGATAGTAGCAACAGTGTGGTGGGTAGGAAGGCTCTTAATTCTA
The DNA here is from genome assembly GCA_902687465.1 of Secale cereale. Lineage (NCBI taxonomy): Eukaryota > Viridiplantae > Streptophyta > Magnoliopsida > Poales > Poaceae > Secale > Secale cereale. The sequence goes on from LR738709.1 coordinate 391,902,824, forward strand.
TCTTCTTCCTCCCTTTCTCTAGCCCATCTCTCTTTAAGTTTAGCCATCATCCTAATATTTTCATTAATTTGCACTTGGATAGCATTCATAGGAGTGACCTTCCTCTCCTCAAGAGGAGAAGTTCTAATTTTAAGCAATTCTACTTCATTGGCTAAATTGTCTACCTTCGAAGAGAGATCACCTAGTTTGTTTAGTTTTTCTTCTACACTATTATTAAAAGCTTTTTGGGTAGTGATGAAATCTTTAAGCATAATCTCTAGTTCAGTAGTGGAGTTCTTGGTGCTAGGATAAGCATTGTTGTTCCCATAAGAATTAGAGGGGAACGGTCTAGGATTGTTACCAAAGTTACTCCTATAAGCATTGTTATTAAAATTGTTTCTAGAGATAAAGTTCACATCTACTTGTTCTTGAGCAATCAAAGAATTTAAAGGAACATCACGAGGATCAACAGAAGATTGCTTCGAAAGTAGAGACATGATCAAGTCAACTTTTTCATTTAGGGAGGAAATCTCCTCGACAGAGTTTACCTTCCTACCTGTTGGAGCGCGTTCGGTGTGCCATTGGGAATAGTTGGTCATCATCTCATCGAGAAGCTTCGTGGCAGCACCAAGTGTAGTTGACATAAAGGTTCCTCCCGCGGCCGAATCTAACAAGTTCCGCAAGGTAAAGTTCAAGCCTGCATAAAAAGTTTGGATAACCATCCAAGTAGTCAAACCATGAGTAGGGCAGTTCTTGATAAGAGATTTCATATGTTCCCAAGCTTGGGCAATGTGTTCATTATCCAATTGTTTAAAATTCATTATGTTACTTCTTAGTTGGATAATTTTAGCAGGTGGATAGTATTTTCCAATAAAAGCATCTTTGCACTTGTCCCATGAATCTATGCTATTTCTAGGCAAAGACTGAAACCAAATTTTAGCTCCTCCTCTCAATGAGAAAGGAAAAAGCTTAAGCTTAACAATATTACCATCTATTTCTTGGTACTTTTGCATATCACAAAGTTCAACAAAATTGTTTAAGTGTAAAGCAGCATCATCTCCAGCACCGGAGAATTGATCTTTCATAACTAGGTTCAGTAAAGCAGGTTTAATTTCATACGAAGGTGCTGAAGTGGCAGGTGTAGTGATAGGTGTGCAGATAAAGTCATCGTTGTTGTGACTAGTGAAGTCACACAACTTGGTGTTCTCGGTGGAACCCATAGCAGCAAGCAGGCAAGATAACTATTTTTGTGATTTTCGATAAAAGATACTAAAGCAAAAAACTGAAAGGTAAACTAACAAGACTAAAAAGCAAAGGTAAAAGATAGTGTGCAACTCCCCTATCCTGAAGAGTGGAGTCCCCGGCAACGGCACCAGAAAACTTTGCTTGATGGCTTCTCGCCCCTCGTTGGTTACTCCAAGTGGAAGGTTTGAGACGCAGTGTAGCGGTAGTTTTCCCTTGGCAAAGATACCAAGGATCGATTTCCCTGAGACTCCCAGTTTCAACAAGAAGGTGTCAACTGCTAACGGCGCTAGATATTAGCAATCAACGTGGACCTGCACACAGATACAAATAACTTTGCTCCCAACGAGTACAGAGAGGTTGTCAATCCCTCCGGCCTTGTAGTTTACAAAGGATCAAACACAAGTGATAATAGTGATAGGTATTGCTGCAATAGTAAGTAAAAGCGGAAAGTAAATAGCGGATGTGATCAGTGATGGTAATATGGACCGGAGTCTCATGATGTTCACTAGTGATGTCTCTCTCCCAAAAGACGATAAAACAGCTATGTGAGGTAAACGAATTACAGCTGGGCAATTGACAGGACCATGTGCGCAAACCAATGCTGACTAAGTTGCAAGAAAGGTAGAGGTTCAAAGCATGGGTGGTACGCCAATGCAAGTAGACCGAAATCCATCTGCATCTACTACTAATAATCCACCTTGAGATATCTATCCAGAACATCTCGCTGGTATTAAGTTGCGAGTCCCACCCATAGTGTAAACTCAAAGCAACAGACAACTGCATTAAAGGAACTTTGCGTAAAGTAAACAATCCTTGCACCCACGGGCACAAGCACCGTTGTTTTCCCCCTTGTGGCAACAACACATCCCCTAGACTCATGTTTCTGTCACTCAAGCTAGTCATCGAGGGGCATGAACCCACAATCAAGCATAGCGTTCCCTCTTGGAGTCACTACCTACTACTTGGCCAAAGCAATAAATAACAATGGAGAACATGCAAGAATTACTTACGAACATAAATATAAAAGAGGTGAATCAAATATATTACTCAAACACAATCTGAACATAATCTCATAATCCATCGGATCCCAGCAAACTCATCATAGCAACAGTATAAGGATTACATATGTGCCTTGATCATGTAGGGCAGCTCACGAGGACTAATTAGTGAAGCACAAGAACGGGAGGAGAACATCACATAGCTACTATTCATGGACCCATGGTCCAAGGGAGACTACTCACAACTCATCCGGGAGGCGTCCATGGTGGTGGAGAAGCTCCCGGTGGTGATCCTCCCCTCCGGCAGGGTGCCGGGAAGAGTTCTCCTGGTGCTCCCGATCTTGGATGCGCGGCGGCGGCGGAACAAAGATGAGATCGCGAAAAAGGGTTCCCGTCCCGAGGGTTTCGGGAGACGATATAAATATACGCCAAAGGGGGGCATCACCGGAGGCCTGGGGGGCCCAGGCGCCCCCCCCCCCCCGGCGCGGCCAGGAGGGGTGCCGCGCCACCAGGGCGCCTGGAGCCCTGGTGGCCCCCCTCCGGCTGTACTTCGGGTGCCGGGAAGCTTCTGGAACGCTGATTTTATATATAATTTTTCCGGGATTTTTCTGGCAGTTCTCGTAATGGGAAAACCTGAAATACAAAAACAGCCGAAAACAGAAACTGGCACTGGGGTGCACTGAGTTAATAGGTTAGTCCAAATATGATCAAAAGTGTATGGAAGTGTATAAATATCACCCAAAAGAGGCATGGAGCAAGCAGAAATTATAGATACGTTTTGGACGTATCAGCTTCCACCATCCTAAAGAGTAAAAAAGATGAGGAGTCAGAAAAGAGAAGAGTGAATTGTGCTCTAGGGCTTGTCTTAGTGGTCGTGTCCTATAGTCAGCGTGTGCTCTGATACCATCTTGTAGCGACCAGACCTCAAACAGTCTGATCTCTGTGCATCCGTGTCATCCCTGGATCAGTAATGCTGACACGCACAGTACTTGAAGGATTTATAATAGAGTAGCAATCACACACTTATTACATTGATAGTCCAACGATGAATTTATTACAAATAATATGGCTGAAGGCCATCTAATACGATAACAGCGGAAGGCTTGGAAGATAAGTGAGTGCATCAACTCCAGCGGCATCACTGAGTATAGAACCACGACCTAAAAGGGCATCTTACTCGTCGTCTGAAAATTCTGCAACATGAAACGTTGCAGCCTGAAAAACGGGTCAGCACATGGAATATGCTAGCAAGGTAACACAAGAGAATGCAATGAAAGTAAAACTATACTATATGCAATATGGCTGGTGGAAAGCTCTATGGTTAAGTTTTTGCGTAAAGCCAATTTTTCCCTACTTCAAAGGAATGCATTTTAATTAACTATCATGGTAGTTGAAACATCGTTGAGAAGATAGACATCCTCTCAACCCCAATTAAAATAATCATTAAACCCAACAAAATTAATTAAAGTAACATGTTGAGATGCACATGAAAATCCAAGTACTAGATACTCAAGACGTCCATAACCGGGGACACGGCTAATCATGATCAGTTTGTACACTCTGCAGAGGTTTGTGCACTTTTCCCACAAGACTCGATCGCCTCCGTTTGGTTTCTCTCACGGCATGGTGTTTGAGAAACGGATGACCGAGACATAGTCTTTCAGAAGCGCTAGCACCTTACGATCGAGTGGACCGTATCAACCTACATCCCCTACATCTGCTAGTCCACCACTGTAAGAGTTCGCACGACTTACTCATACTATGCTAGAGCCCATAATAGCATTGTGGCTGCACACGGAAGTTTCAAGTATGAATAATCTCATGATCCCTTTGAGCCTGGGTGGCGGTCCAAAAGAAAAATAGGCAATCACTGGAATACCCAGATGCCTCAATCCACCCAGATGTGTATTAATGTTGCCACCTTAAGTTGAACCATTAATTAACAAACTCACATCTGTCATGGATTTCACTCACCCAATCCACGTCTACGAGCATAGCATGTCCTAACAGCAACGTAGAAGTAACTCCCAAAGGTTTGAATGTAATGCAGGTAATAGGTACTACCTCAATCTACTTCCCAATCTCACAATTTAATTGATCCTACTCATGCAATGTGTGAGGGTTGAATTAATGCAATGAAAACTGGGTAATTGGAAAGCATGATCAAAGTGTTACTTGCCTTGCTGATGATCCGCAAAACCTAGAGACTCAAAGTAGCAAGCGGCGCACTCCGGGTACTCTATCGCAATCGAACAAGTACACAATAAGTACTTAACTAATGCACGGGTAAAACTCAAATAAGAGATCTAACCAGAAAGTTCAACTTAAGAACTCCGGTTTGCAAAAAGAATCAACTCGAAAGAAGCAACGAAACTCAAACTGCGAAAGAAACGAACTTCGGTTTACTAGTTGGCCTAAAGTCAAATTTTATAGTAGCCAAAACTTTGTTACAGTTGATTAAACGTAAAGAGGGCTTCGATACGAAGATCTGGGATTTTGAATCACCTGATTCCGACTCTCGAGCGAAAAGAAAAACGCGAAACAAGATCAGGGCAGAAATCGCGATCGGAATAACCGCGGATAAATACCCCGAAAAAGAAAAACGACGAACAGGCAAACGAACGAACGTTCGCTGTCTACGGTTAACTAACGAAAACCATTCGTTAAAACGAACGTACGGACGAACGTCCGCTAATTAACTAAACCGGTGAAAAAAACGAACCGATCTATTCTAACAACAAAAAAACAGATCTAGGTTTTCCTAAAACAAAACCGATCGGTTAAACGAGAAAAACCGGGAACTACCTCGGGCAAGAACTCCGGCAAAATTCCGGCGATCCGGCGGGCGAGGCGGCGGGGCGGCGGCGCGGTACGCGGGCGGCGGCGGGGCGGTGCGGTGCGGCGGTGGGGCGGTGCGGCGCGGCGGCGGGGTGCGGCGAGTGGCGGCGACGGCGGCGGCTGGCGAGCGAGGCAGCGGTGGCGGGCGAGCGGCTAGGGTTCGGCGCTGGCGAGCTGGGCGTATCGGGCCGGCGGGGCTGGCTTATAAAGGCCAGTCTCCTGGTCCTTCACGAGTCTAAGTCGGTTCTTTTATTTTCTTTTTTTTTTTTTAAAAGAGTCCCGGCGCAGAAAAACTAACGAAAGAAATACCAAACGGACTCCAAAATTCCCGAAATAAATTTTCAGCGTTCTCAAATAATATTTAGAACAAAGTGAACATTTTTCCCGGACCTAAATGCAATTTTGGAAAACGCGTATTTTTCCTATGCAAATAAATCCGCGAATAAATCCAGAAAAATACCAAAAGTGATTTTAATATTTTTCCTCCAATATTTATGTTATTTTGGAGAAATCAAATTATCTCCGCTCATATTTTGTATTTAGAAATATTTTTAGGAGAGAAAAATTATTAGAATCACACTGTCCTCGTACCGGTATTCGAGCGAACTCAAATACGAAAACGGTAAAATCCCAACTCTCTCCGTAGGTCCTTGAGTTGCTTAGAATTTCGAGGAACTCCACGAACAAAAATTCAAAAGCATGCAATGCAATTATGATCTATGTACAACATTCCAAATTAAAAATTTGGGATGTTACAATAGCGAAGAGCTCTGGAATTGTCTTTTGCATCCCTTGCATATTATAGTTCATCGCGAAGCCTTTATAGCTTGGTGGCGGTGATTGAAGAACTCTGTCAATAACACTATCATCATCAATTTTGACTCCAAGTTGAGTCAAGTGGTTGTGGTACCCAGACATTCTGAGTATGTGTACACTGACAGAACTGTTCTCCTCCATCTTGCAGCTATAGAACTTGTTGGAGACTTCATATCTCTCAACTCAGGCATTTGCTTGAAATATTAACTTCAACTCTTGGAACATCTCATATGCTCTGTGACATTCAAAACGTCTTTGATGTCCCGATTCTAAGCCGTAAAGCATGGCACACTGAACTATCGAGTAGTCATCAGATCGAGCTTGCCAGACGTTCAAAACATCGTGAGTTGTTCCTGCAGCAGGCCTTTCACCTAGCGGTGCTTCAAGGACACAATTCTTCTGTGCAGAAATGAGGATAATCCTCAAGTTACGGACCCAGTCCGTGTAGTTGCTACCATCATCTTTCAACTTAGCTTTATATAGGAACACATTAAAATTCAAGGGAACGGTAGCACGGGCCATTGATCTACAACAACATAGATATGCAAAAACTATCAGGACTAAGTTCACGATAAATTAAAGCTCAATTAATCATATTACTAAGGAACTCCCACTTAGATTGACATCCCTCAAGTCATATAACTGATCACGTGATCCAAATCAACTAAACCATGTCCGATCATCACATGAGATGGAGTATTTTTCAATGGTGAACATCTTATGTTGATCATATCTACTATATGATTCACGCTCGACCTTTCGGTCTCCAGTGTTCCAAGGCCATGTCTGTACATGCTAGGATCGTCAAGTTTAACTCGAGTTCTGCATGTGCAAAACTGTCTTACACCCGTTGTATGTGAACATAGAGCTTATCACATCCGATCATCACATGGTGTCTCGGCACGATGAACTGTCGCAATGTTGCATACCCAGGGAGAACACTTGTACCTTGAAATTTTTTAAGGGATCATCTTATAATGCTACTGTCGTTCTAAGCAAAATAAGATGCATAATAAGATAAACATCATATGCAATCAAAATATGTGACATGATATGGCCATCATCATCTTGTGCTTTTGATCTCCATCTCCAAAGCATCATCATGATCTCCATCGTCACCGGCTTGACACAATGATCATTATCGTAGCGTCGTGATCATCTCGTCAACTATTGCTTCTACTACTATCACTAACTCATAGTAATAAAGTAAAGCAATTATGTGGCGTTCACAATTCATACAATAAAGAGACAACCATAAGGCTCCTGTCGGTTGCCAATAATTTACAAAACATGATAATCTCATACAATAACGTATAACTCATCATGTCTTGACCATATCACATCACAACATGCCGAGCAAAAACAAGTTAGATGTCCTCTACTTTGTTGTTGCAAGTTTTACGTGGCTGCTACGGGCTTCTAGTAAGAACCTTTCTTACCTATGCATCAAAACCACAGATTTTTCGTCAAGTGTGTTGTTTTAACCTTCAACAAGGACCGGTCGTAGTCACACTCAATTAAACTAAAGTTGGAGAAACTGACACCCACCAGCCAAGTGTGTGCAATGCACGTCGGTAGAACCAGTCTCATGAACGCGGTCATGTAATGTCGGTCCGGGCCGCTTCATCCAACAATACCGCGGAATCAAAGTATGACGTTGGTGGTAAGCAGTATGACTATTATCACCCACAACTCTTTGTGTTCTACTCATGCATATCATCTATGCATAGACCTGGCTCATGATGCCACTGTTCGGGAACGTAGTATTTCAAAAAAAATCCTACGATCATGCAAGATCTATCTAGGAGAAGCATAGCAACGAGCGGGGAGAGTGTGTCCATGTACCCTCATAGACTGAAAGCGGAAGCGTTTAGTAACGCGGTCGATGTAGTCGAACGTCTTCACGATCCAACTGATCCAAGTACCGAACGTACGACACCTCCGTGTTCAGCACACGTTCAGCACGATGACATCCCACGAGCTCTTGATCCAGCAAAGACTTGAGGGAGAGTTCCGTCAGCACGACGGCATGTTGACGGTGTTGATGATGTGATGTGCGTAGGGCTTCGCCTAATCACTACAACAATATGATCGAGGTGGAAAACTATGGAGGGGGGCACCGCACACATCTAAAAGATCAACTTATGTGTTCTAGGGTGCCCCCTCCCCACGTATATAAAGGAGGGGGAAGGAGGAGGCCGGCCGGCCCCTAGGGCGCGCCATAGGGGGAGTCCAGCTAGGATTCCCAATCCTAGTTGGACTCCCCTACCTTTTCCAAGAGGGGGAGAGAGGGAAGGAAGAGGAGAAGGAGAAGGAAAGAGGGGGGGCGCCGCCTCCTCTCTAGTCCAATTCGGACTTTCCATGGGGGGCGCGCGGCACCGTTGCGGGCCTCCTCTCCTTTACACTAAGGCCCATGAAGGCCCACTACTTCCTTGGGGGGTTCCGGTAACCTCTAGGTACTCTGTTTTTATATGGTACCTCCCGGAACTCTTCTGGTGTCCGAATAACGTTGTCCAATATATCAATCTTTGTGTCTCGACCATTTTGAGACTCCTCGTCATGTCCGTGATCTCATCCGGGACTCTGAACAATCTTTGGTCATCAAAAACACATAAATCATAATACAAATCGTCATCGAACGTTAAGCGTGCGGACCCTACGGGTTCGAGAACTATGTAGACATGACCGAGACACATCTCCGGTCAATAACCAACAGCAGAACCTGGATGCTCATATTGGCTCCTACATATTCTACGAAGATCTTTATCGGTCAAACCGCATAACAACATACGTTGTTTCCTTTTTCATCGGTATGTTACTTGCCCGAGATTCGATCGTCGGTATCATCATACCTAGTTCAATATAATTACCGGCAAGTCTCTTTACTCGTCCTGTAATACAAAATCTCATGACTAACTCATTAGTCATTTGCTTGCAAGGCTTATTATGATGTGTATTACCGAGAGGGCCCAGAGATACCTCTCCGACACTCGGAGTGACAAATCCTATTCTCGATGTATGCCAACTCAACGAACACCTTCGGAGACACTTGTAGAGCATATTTATAATCACCCAGTTAGGTTGTGGCGCTTGATAGAACACAAGGTGTTCCTCTGGTATTCAGGAGATGCATAATATCATAGTTAGAGGAACATGTATAAGTCATGAAGAAAGCAATAGCAATAAAACTAAATGATCATAATGCTAAGCTAACGGATGGGTCTTGTCCATCACATCATTCTCCTAATGATGTGATCTCGTTCATCAAATGACAACACATGTCTATGGTTAGGAAACCTAACCATCTTTGATTAACGAGCTAGTCTAGTAGAGGCATACTAGGGATACTCTCTTTTGTCTGCGTAGTCACACATGTATCAAGTTTCCGGTTAATAGAATTCTAGCATGAATAAAAGACCTTTTTCATGATATATAAGGAAATATAAATAACAACTTTATTATTGCCTCTAGGGCAGATTTCCTTCAATGCCGTCCTACCCGGCCAAGGTAGCGCCTGCGCATATGCTTCCCTCGTTGGAGACACTGGCGAGAGGCATGACAATAGACCCAGTTAGGACCTTCCCATAAAAGGTAAGTGTGGCTGCACTGGTTAGCTCGATTTGGTCGCACCAAGACTTAGCCAACATTTGTTCAAGTTCATTATTATCCAATTAAACTTGAATGCAATAAGCTGAATCATATTAAAATAACATGATGCAACTACAATGCATGAGCATGATACCAGCATGAGCATTGATGTTCAACCATAATCAACGAGCATAACAACAACATTTAATCAATTATCTAGATGAGCATGGCGAACTGATGAGCATGAATATCACAAACAGAATACTACTCATTGCATAATCTGACCACTAGCATCAACAATAAATATCATGCAAGAACATATCAACAATGCTACCATCACTACTGCAGGATGGTCCAAAGACGACACTACGATTAGAGACCCTTCGACGAAACTGTGTGCGATGACATAATTGCAAACGGTGGTGTAAAAGAACCGTCAAAAAGGTGCAAAACATTTGCGATGACGAATGCATCAAACATGGTTCAGATTTTAGTTGCGTGTGCGATGCAGGGCATACGGTTTAGTTCAATTAACTATTTGTGATGAGGAGGAACAAACGAAACGAGTAGCCAGATGAAGGTGTGTGCGATATACAGCATACGGTTCACTAGGATGAACCGTGTGTGATTAGGCAAGACAATGTGTCGGGGATATACCCCACGGTATGACCCGGTCGGAAATATGACCCGGCCGGACTTGTCGGTTTACTTGAGACACCGTTTACACTTGGCGATTCACTAGCGACCCGCCTTGACCAGATGGTTTACAAGCAACCTGCCTAAACTTTAGGACTTACTGGTAACCCAGCGGGCGACGGACGGTTGACAAGGCCCAAGGCCCAGTAGGCCGTTTTATGTTAATGGTGGGCCGGTTTATGAGGAAGGCACAAGGTATATTCTCCTACAAAGGAAGCAAGACTAGGACTCCACTTGTAATAGAGTAATCCTAATCCTACCAGGACTAGTCATGTAACCCGCCCCTTCAACATATATAAGGAGGGGCAGGGCTCCCCAAAGAGGGAAAATTAAGAAGAAACAATCTCTAGGGCTAGACACAAGGAGGAGAGCCGGTTTATGCGGCGACTTCAGGAGGATCATAATGAGATCTAGCTACAAACAACATGTAGGGTTGTCACCGAATGATGTTTCCCGGGGCCCGAAGCTGTCTAAATCCTTGTCTTGTGTTGCGTCTCTCGATTCTGCTCAACCCCTCTCAAGCTACTACATAGATGTGTTGGCCTCACGACTAAGTCCTCACCCTAGGACATCTGCCGTGACAATTCCACGATAGTTGGCGCCCACCATGGGGCTCGCGCACGGTGGTGTTGAGTTCTTGGAGGGATCTCTTCAGGGATGGAGAAGCTCGCGGATTCATCAGATGAAGAAAGAGCCGACAAATTTATTGTGTTTATGACCATGATTAATTTTGGAGCAGGCAGTATGAGGTTTGAGATCAGAAGAACCTAGGGTTCCGTGCGTGCCACCGCATGTAATTTATTGATCCGCCGGTCCGAGGGAAGTTGATTTCCGCCTGAACGGCAATGCGATCCGGCGAAACCGAGACCCAATCATAGTATTTCGTTGTTCGATTGCCATTTATACGGGAGAGGCAGCACATGTGAAGAAGATGGCATCTAGTGTAGTCGCAGATTCGCTTCAAGTCCCGAGATTGCTACCTTGCTGTTGTGGCTACGCACTCCGTCAAGGCATCAAATCAGATCAGTGCTAAGGGAGTACTTCATATTAATGGTTGATTTAGTACCCACATGAAGGTCACACATTATCCATCAAAACGTCAAATCGCCAAGGCAATCAAAGTTTTGTTGCCCGTGCACTATTATGTTGTTTTGAGTCCAGATGGCATCAGCTCGTACTATGGTGCTAATTTCTTCGCGGAAAAAACTAGTACTACTGGTTCCAGACGTGAAGGCCAAGGTGATCCATCCATCAGCACGAGAGGAAAGTCAAACCAACGATAATTTGGAAGAGGATTTGATCATGGGTGCACGACGACTCCGAGCCGTTTTCCACCTTGTGCTGGCCGTACCCGCCCACAGTCGTCGTCCGCCTCGCTCCACCAACCGCTGTCGTCCAAAGGCTGCTGCTAGTTAGTCCCGACGCTGGCCTCACTTTGAGCCGCCCGTGCTTGTAAACCGCCGTTCTCACAGACTTTTAAAAACTGCGTCCGCCTCCACCTACAAGTGGCCAACTCTGAGCCGTCGCCGCCTCCGCATACTCACCACCTGCTGGCCCGCATGCCCTTGTTTTCAAGCCGCCTTACGTCTGCTCCGAGTTACCTCTACGGCCCCACCGTCGCGGACGCGCGTTGAGCCGACTCCGCGAGCCGCCGTTGTCGCCTCCGTCCTTTGTTGAGAGCCGCCCTTGTTGCAGAGTCGCCGCCAGCTCGTCACCCGCGGCATAGTTCATGAACTATTGACGAAGCATCTGGACTGGCTATCTGAAGGAAGAATTATGAGCTGCATATTCGATGCGCCGGGTTGACTGATGGACACTGCTGAGGATCATAAAAGTCCAATGCATTAGCTGACATCCGCCTAGACTATTTCATATAGTGCATATTGTTTTTGTCAAAGAACATTTTATCTTTGCCTTGGTCTGCAATATTATTTCACAGGACAATTACTCATTATAAATGAGGCGTTATACTGCGGGTACGGAGCATGTGCTGGCAATGTTCTACACCAGTTTTTTTCGTCCGTGCCATGCTACCATAAGAGAGGACATACATAAGTCGCCGTCCCTATGGCCCGGTCTACATCAACTTCGCCCGTCTGCGAGGCTTACCACGCCTGCGATAAACTCGCCGTCCACACCGGCTTACAATACCGTAGCTGACTCATATATTGTCCGGTCAAATCCGTTGATATCCCTCTAAGTATATTTTTGGCACATATTCTTTTTTATCTTTGTCAAAGAACAATTACTTTGGTTTGTGTATTTTTGGATCCAGGACAATTATTCACTGCAAGAGTAAAGGGTCGTGGATATATAGCTCGTGCCATTATTATGATGCGCCAACATCTGACCATACCATAATGCTCAATGAATATATGTGCAAGCCGTGGCCTCTATGGTCCGGTCTACATCAACACGATGCAGCTAACTCGCCCGTCCGCACGACTTACCACGCCGACTTACAACGTCATGGCCGACTCATTTATCTATATCGCCTTTGATGTTGCGGTCGTCTTTGCTATATGACTCTCGCGGCCTGGTCTACATCAACATACTATGCCGCACCTGTTTACATGAGCTATTTATTGAGTACAGGCCAGTCACTGCTTGGGTAGCCCGGTTTTCTTCCAACAATTCTGGAGCAAGTTATTGCTACCTCTTGAGCTTGAGTTGTATTCCCTCGAAGAGGAAAGGGAGATGCAGCACAGTAGCGTAAGTATTTCCCTCAGTTTTTGAGAACCAAGGTATCAATCCAGTAGGAGACCATGCGCCAGTCCCTCGCACCTGCACAAACAAATAAGAACTTCGCAGCCAACACGATAAGGGGTTGTCAATCCCTTTACGGTCACTTATGAGAGTGAGATCTGATAGAGATGATAAGATAATATTTTTGGTATTTTTAGTATAGAAACAAAAAGTAAAGAAAGCAAATAAACAATGGCGACAGAAATTGGCTAGTTGACGGGAAAGTAATATGATAAAGATAGACCCGGGGGCCATAGTTTTCTCTAGTGGCTTCTCCCATGATAGCGGTATTCTGCGGCGGGTAAACAAATTACTGTCGAGCAATTGATAGAAAAGCGAATAATTATGAGACTATCTAGGCATGATCATTGTATATAGGCATTACGTCCGAGACAAGTAGACCCAAACGATTCTGCATCTACTACTATTACTCCACACAACGACCGCTATCCAACATGCATCTAGTGTATTGAGTTCATATGAACAGAGTAACGCCTTAAGCAAGATGACATGATGTAGAGGGATAAACTCAAGCAATATGATGAAAACCCCAACTTTTTATCCTCGATGGCAACAATACAATATGTACCTTGCTCCCCTACTGTCACTGGGAAAGGACACCGCAAGATTGAACCCAAAGCCAAGCACTTCTCCCATTGCAAGAACTATAGATCTAGTAGGCCAAACCAAACCAATAATTCGAAGAGACTTGCAAGGATATTATGAGCATACATATAAGGTTCAGAGAAGAACCAAATATCTTTCACAGATAACCTTGATCATAAACTCACAATTCATCGGATCTCGACAAACACACCGCAAAAAGAGATTACATCGAATAGATCTCCTCGAAGACTGAGGAGAACTTTGTATTGAGATCCAGAGAGAGAGAGAAGAAGCCATCTAGATACTAGCTATGGACACGATGGTCTGTGGTAAACTACTCACAACTCGTGGTGAGGGCGATGATGATGAAGGCCTCCGTGATGGATCCCCCTCCCGGAACAGGCTCCAAGATGGGATCTCCACGGGAACAGCAACTACGGTAGTGGAATTAGGGTTTTCTCTGTGTGTATGGAGTTTCTGGGGTACGTAGGTATATACATGAAGAAGGAGGGCACCGGGGGCCGTGTGGGCCAGCCTCGAGGTAGGGGGTGCGCCTAGGAAGGGGGGCGCGCCCCCCACCCTCGAGGGATGGCCCTTCGTCCCCTGACTTGGTCCTGATGTTTCCCGAGCGTGATTTCCTCCAAAAATATCTCTCGCGAAGGTTTCATTCCGTTTGGACTCCGTTTGATATTCCTTTTCTGCAAAACCCTGAAATAGGCAAAAAACAGCAATCTGGACTGGGCCTTTGGGTTAGTAGGTTAGTCCCAAAATGATATAAAAGTGAATGATAAAGCCCATTAAATATCTAAGACTTCATAAATAATAGCATGGAACAATAAAAAATTATAGATACGTTGGAGACGTATCAAGCATCCCCAAGCTTAATTCCTGCTCGTCCTCGAGTAGGTAAATGATAAAGAAAGAATTTTTGATGTGGAATGCTAACCAATATAGTTATTCAATGTAATTCTCTTAATTGTGGCATGAATGTTCAGATCTGAAGGATTCAAGATAAAAGTCTATATTGACATAAGAAATAACAATACTTCAAGCAATACTAACAAAGCAATCATGTCTTCTCAAAATACTTGGCTAAAGAAAGTTATCCCTGCAAAATCATATAGTGTTGGCTATGCTCCCTTGTTATCACACAAAATATACATACTCTATCTTTTCAAACCTTTCAACTTTCACGCAATACATGAGCGTGAGCCATGGATATAGCACTATGGGTGGAATAGAGGTGGTTGTGGAGAAGACACAAAGAGGGAGATAGTCTCACATCGACTAGGCGTATCAACGGGCTATGGAGATGTCCATCAATAGATATCAATGTGAGTGAGTAGGGATTGCCATGCAACGGATGCACTAGAGCTAAATATGAATGAAATCTCAACAAAATAAACTAGTAGGTGTGCATCCAACTTGCTTGCTCACTAAGACCTAGGGCATTTGAGGAAGCCCATCGTTGGAATATACAAGCCAAGTTCTATAACGAAAATTCACACTAGTATATGAAAATGACTAAGCATGAGACTCTCTACAATGAAGAACATGGTGCTACTTTGAAGCACAAGTGTGGAAAAAGATAGTAGCAATTGTCCCTTTTTTTCTTTTCTTTTTCTTCTTTTTTTCTTCTTCTTTTTTTGGGCCTTTTTTTTGGCCTTTCTCTTTTTTCTGTTTTTTGCGGAGGGGCTTTATAGATTCAGCCTTTCCTCCCATGGGACAATGCTCTAATAACGATGATCATCACACTTTCATTACAACACGAAATTACAACTCGATACTACAACAACAAAGTATGACTCTATGTGAATGCCTCCGGCGGTGTACCGGTATGTGCAATGAAACAAGAGTGACATGTATAAAAATTATGCATGGTGGCCATGCCACAAATACGATGTCAACTACAAGGTCATGCATGGCAATGTGACAATATTATGCGTGTCATATAAACGGAACGGTGGAAAGTTGCATGGCAATATATCTCGGAATGGCTATGGAAATGCCATGATAGGTAGGTATGGTGGCTGTTTTGAGGAAGGATATATAGTGGGTTTATGGCACCGGCGAAAGTTGCGCGGTACAAGAGAGGCTAGAATGGTGGAAGGGTGAGAGTGCGTATAATCCATGGACTCAGCACTAGTCATGAGAACTCATATACTTATTGCAAAAATTTATGAGTCATCAAAACAAAGCAATCAACGCATTCCCCTAGGGGGGACGTTGGTAGGAGTTAACCATCGCGCATCCCCGACCTCCACACAAAGGTTTACACTCTACAAATACCTCATGCTTTAACTTAGTCACAGAACGGTTTACCATACGTGCATGCTACGGGAATCACTGACCTTAACACAAATATTTCTCAATTTCATAATAACTCCACTAGCATGACTTTAATATCACTATCCTCATGTCTCAAAACAAGTATCAAGCATCCAACATCTCCCTCTATTCAATGCACTTGATGTGACAATTTTTACTACATTGACATTGGATGTTTATCATGTGAAGACTAGTTTCTTTAGCCTAAACACATCACCATGCTGTTTTAATAGACTCTCAAATAGATCTAAGTGAAGCATGAGAGTTCAACAATTTCTACAAAATATTACCACCACCATGCTCTAAAAGATATAAGTGAAGCACTAGAGCAAAAACTATTCAACTCAAAAGATATAAGTCAAGCACATAGAGTGTTCTAATAGTTTCTAGGCCATATTTAACTCTCTCAAATAGGTGTGTCCAGCAAGGATGATTGTGGCAAACTAACAAGCAAAGACTCAAATTATACAAGACGCTCCAAGCAAAACACATAGCATGTTGCGAATAAAAATATAGCTCCAAGTATAATTACCGATGGATGAAGACGAAAGAGGGGATGCCTTCCCGGGGCATCCCCAAGCTTAGGCTTTTGATTATCTTGATTTTACTTGGGGTGCCATGGGCATCCCCAATCTTAGGCCTTTGCTACTCCTTGTTCCATAGTCCATCAAAGCAACACTCAAAACTTGAAAACTTCACAACACAAAACTTAGACAAAAATTCTCGTGAGCTCCGTTAGGAAGAGAAAACAAACCACTACTCAAAGGTACAGCAAGGAATTCATTCATTGTTTTTATTGGTGTTAAATCTACTGTACTCCAAGTTCTCTATGGTTCATATCCTCCAATATTACTCATAGATGCATCGGAATAAGCAAACAACACACGAAAAACAGAATCTGTCAAAAACAGAACAGTCTGTAGTAATCTGCTGGGTTCGCCTACTTCTGGAACTCCGAAAAATTAAAACTAAATTGGTAAATTTGCGCAATTTGTCTACTAATAAGCAGCAAAAAGAATCAACTAAAAATCACGCTCCAGTAAAATCTTAAGACTACTTTAGCGAGCGCTAACGATTCTGTTTTTCACAGCAAGATCAAATAAACTTCACACAAGTCCTACCAAAGGTTCTACTTGGCACAAATACTAAACAAAACATGAAAACACATCTAATCAGCGGCTAGATGCAATATTTATTCCCAAGCAGCAACAAAAGCAAAAAACATAAAATTGGGTTGCCTCCCAACAAGCGCTATCGTTTTACGCCCCTAGCTAGGCACGATACAAGATAGATCTAGGTATTGCCATCTTTGGAGGGCAATCCATATGTGGCTCTCATGATAGATTCATATGGTAATTTGATTTTCTTTCTAGAAAAGTGTTCCATGTCTTTCCTTAATAGAAATTGGAATCTAATATGTCCTTCCTTCATATCAATAATTGCACCAATCGTTCTAAGGAAAGGTCTACCAAGAATAATAGAACATGAAGGATTGCAATCTATATCAAGAACAATGAAATCTACGGGCACATAATTCCTATTGGAAACAATAAGAACATCATTAATTCTTCCCATAGGTTTCTTAAAAGTGGAATCCGCAAGATGCAAATTTAAAGAACAATCATCAAGCTCATGGAACCCTAGCAAATCACACAAAGTTTTTGGGATAGTGGAGACACTAGCACCCAAATCACACAAAGCATAGCATTCAAGATCTTTTATTTTTATTTTAATAGTAGGTTACCATTCATCATAAAGCTTTCTAGGTATAGAAACTTCCAACTCAAGTTTTTCTTCATAAGATTGCATCAAAGCATCAACTATATGTTCAATTAAAGCTTTATTTTGACTATAAGCATGCGGAGAATTCAGCACGGATTGCAACAAAGAAATACAGTCAATCAAAGAGCAATTATCATAATTGAATCCCTTGAAATCCAAAGTAGTGGGTTCATCACTATGCAAAGTTTTAATCTCTTCAATCCCACTTTTAGCAATTATAAATCAAGATCTAAAAACTCCAAATTATTGGGACACCTTAAAGAAGAATCATCACCAATCATATTCTCATCAAGATTAATACTAGAAAACAAGGATCTAATAGGAGACACATCAATAACTTTCAGATCTTCATCTTTATTTTCACGGTAACTAGAAGAACACGATTTAATATAATCTTCTCTTTTAGCACGCATTCTAGCGGTTCTTTCTTTGCATTCATCAATGGAAATTCTAATGGCTTTGAGACTCATTGATATCATGCTTAGGTGGGATAGATCTAAGTTTCAAAGAATCAACATCAAGAGTAATTCTATCCACACTTCTAGCCAATTCATCAACTTTAAGCAATTTCTCTTCAAGCATAGCATTGAAATTCTTTTGCGAGATCATAAACTCCTTTACACAAGTGTCAAATTCAGAAGGCATCTTTCCATAAGAGTTGTTGTAGGAATTACCAAAATTATTAGAGGAATTACTAGGAAAAGGCCTAGGATAAAAATTACCTCTATAAGCATTGTTACCAAAATTATTCCTACCAACAAAATTCACATCCAAAGATTCATTGTTATTCTCAATCAAAGTGGACAAAGGCATATCATTAGGATCAGAAGAAGCACTCTTAGCAGCAAACAATTTCATAAGTTCATCCATCTTTCCACTCAAAACACTAATTTCTTCGATAGCATGCACTTTTTTACTAGTAGATCTTTCGGTGTGCCATTGAGAATAATTAACCATAATATTATCTAGGAGTTTGGTGGCTTATCCTAAGGTAGTTTCCTTGAAAGTGCCTCCGGCGGCCGAATCTAAAAGATTTCTAGAAGCAAAATTCAAGCCAGCATAAAAGTTCTGAATAATCATCCATAGATTCAAACCATGTGTAGGGTAATTATGTATCATTAATTTCATTCTCTCCCAAGCTTGTGCAACATGCTCATGATCTAGTTGCTTAAAATTCATAATATCGTTTCTAAGAGAGATGATCTTAGCAGGAGGGAAATACTTAGAGATAAAAGCATCTTTGCACTTATTCCACGAATCAATACTATTTCTAGGCAAAGAGGAGAACCAAGTTTTAGCACGATCTCTAAGTGAAAATGGAAATAACTTCGATTTAACAATATCGTTATCTGTATCCCTTTTCTTTTGCATATCACACAAATCAACAAAGTTGTTTAGATGGGTAGCAGTATCTTCACTAGGAAGGCCGGAGAATTGATCTTTCATGACAAGATTCAACAAAGTAGCATTGATCTCACAATAATCAGCATCGGTAATAGGAGCAATTGGAGTGCTAATAAAATCATTGTTGTTGGTATTGGAAAAGTCACACAATTTGGTATTGTTCTGAGCCATAGTGACAAGCAAGCAATCCAACATACACAAGCAAACGAACCAAAAACACACGGCAGAAGAAGGGCGAATAAAACGGCAAGGGTGAAGTGGGGGAGAGGAAAATAAGAGGCAAATAAATGTAATGTGAAGGATAAGGGTTTGTGATAGGTACTTGGTATATGACTTTTGCGTAAGCCTCCCCGGCAACGGCGCCAGAAATTCTTCTTGCTACCTCTTGAGCTTGCATTGTATTCCCTCGAAGAGGAAAGGGAGATGCAGCATAGTAGTGTAAGTATTTCCCTCAGTTTTTGAGAACCAAGGTATCAATCCAGTAGGAGACCACGCGCTAGTCCCTCGCACCTGCACAAACAAATAAGAACTTCGCAGCCAACGCGATAAGGGGTTGTCAATCCCTTTACGGTCACTTACGAGAGTGAGATCTGGTAGAGATGATAAGATAATATTTTTGGTATTTTTAGTATAGAAATAGAAAGTAAAGAAAGCAAATAAACAACGGCGACAGAAATTGGCTAGTTGACGGGAAAGTAATATGATAAAGATAGATCCGGGGGCCATAGTTTTCTCTAGTGGCTTCTCTCATGATAGCGGTATTCTACGGCGGGTAAACAAATTACTGTCGAGCAATTGATAGAAAAGCGAATAATTATGAGACTATCTAGGCATCATCATTGTATATAGGCATCACGTCCGAGACAAGTAGACCCAAACGATTCTGCATCTACTACTATTACTCCACACATCGACCACTATCCAGCATGCATCTAGTGTATTGAGTTCATACGAACAGAGTAACGCCTTAAGCAAAATGACTGATGTAGAGGGATAAACTCAAGCAATACGATGAAAACCCCATCTTTTTATCCTCGATGGCAACAATACAATACGTGCCTTGCTGCCCCTACTGTCACTGGGAAAGGACACCGCAAGATTGAACCCAAAGCCGAGCACTTCTCCCATTGCAAGAACTATAGATCTAGTAGGCCAAACCAAACCAATAATTCGAAGAGACTTGCAAGGATATTACGAGCACACATAAAAAGTTCAGAGAAGAACCAAATATCTTTCATAGATAACCTTGATCATAAACTCACAATTCATCGGATCTCGACAAACACACCGCAAAAAGAGATTACGTCGAATAGATCTCCTCGAAGACCGAGGAGAACTTTGTATTGAGATCCAGAGAGAGAGAAGAAGCCATCTAGATACTAGCTATGGACCCGAAGGTCTGTGGTAAACTACTCACAACTCATGGTGAGGGCGATGATGATGATGATGAAGGCCTCCGTGATGGATCCCCCTCCCGGAACAGGCTCCAAGATGAGATCTCCACGGGAACAGCAGCTACGGCGGTGGAATTAGGGTTTTCTCTCTGCGTATGGAGTTTCTAGGGTACGTAGGTATATATAGGAAGAAGGAGGGCACCGGGGGCCGTGTTGGCCAGCCTCGAGGTAGGGGGGCACGCCCCCCACCCTCGAGGGCTGGCCCTTCGTCCCCTGACTTGGTCCTGACGTTTCCCGAGCGTGATTTCCTCCAAAAAATATCTCTCGCGAAGGTTTCATTCCGTTTGGACTCCGTTTGATATTCCTTTTCTGCAAAACCCTGAAATAGGCAAAAAATAGCAATCTGGACAGGGCCTTTGGGTTAGTAGGTTAGTCCCAAAAATGATATAAAAGTGAATGATAAAGCCCATTAAACATCCAAGACTTCATAAATAATAGCATGGAACAATCAAAAATTATAGATACGTTGGAGATGTATCAGTTATCATGTATTATCGGCCGTCGTCTGCACTGGATGGCTCAATGGGTAAGCACACAAGCCGCTGACACTACAATTTGGTTAACTTCAAAACAGTCATTTGGAAGGAACCATTGGCCGAGTTGCTGACACGGCTCATACGGGATCATTTATAACCCGCCACAGTCACCTCAACCTTCTGTGGATTCACATCGCGCTATCAACACCAATGATATACATCTTCTGTTATGGTCAAATACAGAGAATCTCAAGACAACTCCTTGAGTCGTCTTAAGACTCGGGGGCTACGATGACGTGACTCGGCAAATCTTGCCGGTTTCAGGAAATTTAAGAACCCCAGGACGATGGAGGGAAAGATAACCCGGTCCCAGAGGCAACTGCTATATTGATGAAAATTTAAAGGCCGTCAGAAAATTTCTGGCTTAAAAAGTATATGACAATTACAAAATCCCGGCTCAATGAAGAAGTTTCCGGGTCATCAGAAAGGAATCCTGTTTAAACTCCGGCTCAAGGGACATCAGTCTTACTGAAGCTCTCAAATATCCGGTTTACAATCCGGTTCAAAGGAAATATGTCTCCTACAAAGCTCTGAAGCTCTTAAATCCGGTTTAAGAATCTCCGGTTCAAAAAGAATTAATCTCTCGCAAGGTTCGAGTTTAAAGGCCTTTAGAAAAATTCTGGCTGAAAGTGAAGATTCCGATTTAAGATCCGGTTCAAGGGAAAGATGTCTCCCACAAAGCTCTCAATATCCAGTTTAACATCCGGTTAAGAAGAAATATCTCTCGCAAGGTTCGATTTCTCAGGAAAAATTAAAGGGACCAAAGAGAGTTTGTTGCACAGCACAACTCAAACATAGGCCCCCGGCGAGCACAGCTCAGAAATATATCACATGGGGGCTTCTGTTTACAAAGCGGAGTTCTGGTTACCCATATATCCGGCTATCAAGCCAATATTATCATAAGAGCATAGCTCTGGTTACTTCGGTAATCCCGCTATCAAGCCAATATTATCATAAGGGGCCAAAGAGAGTTTGTTGCACGGCACAACTCAATCATAGGCACCCACTGAGCACAACTCAAAATGTTACCTGGGGGCTCTTTGTTGCATAGCAACAAAGAGTTTTTAAGACCCTTGTAATAGGCTATCAAGCCAGGCTTGGAAACCAGGTGTATTCACCTAAAATCCCGGTTTAACCTGCCTTCATAAAGTAAGTCACTCCGTCCAGGTAATCCTGGTATGAACCGCCGAACGTTTGACAAGTCAATCTTATACAAATCCTGAACTTGCCAAAGTTAAAACGACGATTGGTTAATGTGAGGTCCATCTTAAAAGGCTTTGTAAAATGGTTTAACTCGGTGGCCTGGCAGCCCATGAAAAGCCTCGAATTTAGGCCTGGCAGCCCATAAAAAGCCTTGCATGATTTTATTTGACAAGTTTTTCTCTTTTGTTGAGGTTTAAAACATTCTTTATGATAAACCGGTGTTTATTAACCCGGCCTGGCATTGGACTATAAGTCGCCAGTATATGATGGTAAATAATATCCGGTGTTTATTAACCCGGCCTGGCTTTTGACTATAAGTCACCAGTATGAGATAAGATAATGACCGGTGTTTATTAACTCGGCCTGGCTTTTGATTATAAGTCGCCAGTATGAGATAAGATAATGGCCGGTGTTTATTAACCCAGCCTGGTTTTGTTTGTAAACCGGCAATCTATGATAATTACCAATGTTCAAATTTTGGGTTATCACCCTTACTACACTGGCTTGGTATAACCAACAGTGTGACCAAATATCACTGGAACCGGTTTTCAAACCGGGTTATATTATTCAAATCTTTAAATAGCCAACATGGTTGGATTTTTATTATGGTTATCAATAACCAGTATTGTGATTAAGGTTTTCAAAGTTGCTTTAGCGTAATGGCTATCATATTATCAATGGAAATGATTTGTTCTACAATTGAAGGAATAGTCCCAGGTCGCTGCAGGCTTACGACCCGGCACTTGGGGGCTACATTATTCAAATTGAGATTACATCAAATACGCAAGTCCCATGTCACTGCCAGCATGCACCATGACACTTGTGGGCTAATCCAAAGTCATTTTTTGCTCACCTTATTGAAGACCCGACTCATCACATTGTAGTGAGCCGACCCTTGGGGGCTATCAATTGCTCCTGTCAACAATTCAAGGTACGCAAGTGTTAATCCATTATATTTGAAGGGTCCACTGCTCAGTTGGTAAAGCACAAAGCTCTTAACCTTGTGGACGTGGGTTCAAGCCCCATGATGGGGGTTACATCATATGATGTTCTTTTCAAAGAAGTATATATAAAGTCCCACCTCAGTATTATTTTACTGAGCCAGCCCTTGGGGATACACGTTGTTGTTCAAGTCTACATGATCATATTTATAAATTTCCTGCTCATTATTGCATAATGACCTGGCCCTTGGGGGCTACACTGGTTGAAGTTTTTTGAGCATCAGGCAATTACCAGTCCCAGGTTGTTGCAAGCATGACAACCCGGCACTTGGGGGCTACATAATATGGATTATTCAGTTTTTACTAGTGACTGGGATGAGCAATCTGGATTTCTTCAAGGTTGCAACATTTATATTGAAACAAGTCGTAAGCTATCACTATGTTCTCTTCTTAAGACTTGGGGGCTACAGATAATATGCATATAAAGGAGGAACATCTTCAAATTCTCAGTTTTGGGCAAATCAGGAAGATTAATTGTGTGACCCGGCGTTGGCAACAATCATAACCCGGCATCTATAAACAGTCATTACCTGGGATCATCAGTTTTTATAACCCGAGCATTGAAGGCCGATTCAAATGGATTCTTTATTTACAAAATATCTTCTACAAGCAAATTGATTATGAAGCTGGTCTATTGACTCGGATTTTTTAGAAGGAAGATATGACAAGGACTTAAGGATGGTCAGGTACCGGTTTACAAGAATTCTTAACCTGGAGCACAACCTGTCAAATTTGTTCTTGTGTTTATTTTACAACATAAGTTTACCATCGATAAATCCAAGCTAAACTGGGGCTAATGTCGAGGATATACCCCGCGGTATGACCTGGCCGGAAATATGACCCGGCCGGACTTGGCGGTTTACTTGAGACCCGGTTTACACTTGGCGATTCACTGGCGACCCACGCTGACTAGACGGTTTACAAGCAACCTGCCTAAACATTAGGACTTACTGGTAACCCGGCGGGCGGCGGACGGATGACAAGGCCCAAGGCCTAGTAGGCCGGTTTATGTTAATGGTGGGATGGTTTATCAGGAAAGCACAAGGTATATTCTCCTAATGTAAGGAGGAGGGACTAGGACTCCACTTGTAATAGAGTAATCCTAATCCTACTAGGACTACTCATGTAACCCGCCCCTTCAACATATATAAGGAGGGGCAGGGCTCCCCAAAGAGGGAAAAGTAAGAAGAAACAATCTCTAGGGCTAGACACAAGGAGGAGAGTCGGTTTATGCGGCGACTCCAGGAGGATCATATTGAGATCTAGCTACAAACAGCATGTAGGGCTATTACCGGATGATGTTTCCGGGGACCCGAAGCTGTCTAAATCCTTGTCTTGCGTTGCGTCTCTCGATTCCGCTCAACCCCTCTCAAGCTACTACATAGATGTGTTGGCCTCACGACTAAGTCCTCACCCTAGGACATCTGCCATGACTATTCCACGACACAATGGAAATGGTTCAACTGAACAAGATGTGTGTGATACGCGGTAAACAGGTCCGTAATCAGAAATGTGTGCAAAGACCAATAATAACACATATGATTGCTGCTAATAAGTCGTGTGATTTGCTCTGTCTATAGAATAATAACATGTATATATATATATATATATATATATATATAACTGAAATAAAAATCCAATTACATAAGTGACTATACAGATCATTCGCACACACCTCAATAAACAATTGCATGCATTCTAAAGTAGGAGAAACGATCGTCTAGTCATCTACTCCTTGTGATGCTCCCGCCACTACTCTGTGGCTCGATCCCTCGTCTTGGGTAGGAAGAAGACACCTCCTCATGTCAACAATCCGCCTGTACATCTCGTAGATTCTGTACGTGTCCTTGGCCGCGTACTTGACATGTTCTTCATCCAATATCTCATGCCACACACTATGCCAGGCGTTCTTGTCCTTGTTGCTCTCATTCTTCATCTTCATGTAGTAGTGGTGCTGGATGTTAACATGATTCGGGCATTTCAAGCACGAAACCTTGAACACTTTTAGATCGTTGGTGGTGTCCACCATAGCAAAACTGTAGTCGGAGATGTTGATAAACCTGGAGAAACGCTCGCAAGGCCTTGTGGCAAGGTGGTAGTGGTAGACGAGGATTTCATGTCGCATGCATAACTGGGCGATGGCAACCTTCTGATCGTGCCCGGCACGACCGATGGTGTACTCGAGGTCGAAGCCGACCACTTGGTACTTGTCCTCGGCAAGGAACTGCTCCATAGTTTGGATGGAGCTGTCCACCTAGACCGGATCGTTCGTGTACACCATCGAGGAGGCCTTCCCCCTCACGTGGGTGTCCACTATGTGATGCATTGTGAACTGCCCGCCGTTGCCCTCGTCGGCCGCTGGGAGCACCATTGGAGCCACGGGGATCTCCACTGGAACCGCTAGATGTCCTCTCTGTATGTGTTGTCGTGGGTGTAGTTATTGTGTCGTGTAACGCGAGAGATGAAGGTAAATGGCCGCATGAATAAATGGGGGCCTAGCAGCCTAGATTCTCTACGCGTCCACATGGTAGTTTTTGCAGCACGTAACTGCATTGTCACGCCACGCCCGGCGCACCCGCATGCACACGAACGTGTGATCATGCGCCGGCCCCAAACACTGGCAACGCGCATGGATGGACAAGGGCAGAGCACCCAGATGGACGAGAGAGCAGACGCGCGCGGCGGGACGCGAGTAGAGCGCGTCGCGGCCGCCTGAACCGCAAGCAACCACACGCATAGAGTAGTTGAACACGCAGGAAAAGGTCGCCTACAAGCCGGACGATAGTTGCGTCACTGCGTAGAGAGCGGCCGTGTGCTACTACCTACGTCTAGTCTATCGTCCCCTTTATATTACGTGCCATACTTTGCCCTCAAAATTAGCCAACAAAATGTTAATGCATGTTATAAAAATTATATAATTGGAAACTATGTTCAAATACGAATCCAACTATATAAGTTTTTTATTAACCGTATGTGTATGTGGCCTTTCGTCCTCTTGTCACCCCGCTACCGTAGACGGCTTACAGCGCAAGCTTGCGCAGCGCGCGGGGGCGTTCTTTTGGCCAAACGGTGGCGCCAATGAATCGTCGGTGAGTCCGTTCACGCGCAACCTCGCAGGTTCCCGCGCAAGCTTCCCGCCCGACTCGGTGAAGTCCCCCAAAATCCCAATGCTTACTAGCCTGCTATATAAACCCTCACGGCCGGTGAGTCCCGCGTCGCATTTTCCCCCCTCTCCTTGTAGCTTATCTCGTCTTCTTCTCCAACAATCGCCAATGGCACCGGTCCGTTGTCTTTGTAGAGGACTGCTCCAGCTGGGAGGCTACACTGCGGCGACGGCGCAGTCCCCGGCGTATTGTAGTGCGCGTGGCGTCCCTATTAGGTGTGCGCGGAACACCCACCAAACGCTCCGCCGCCGCTGCCCATCGACAGCTGTTGCCTGCTACCGTTGCCGCTACACCACCATCGAAAGCCAGGTCCATCTCCCGCTCCGTTGTCGCAGCCCGAAGGCGGGAGGTGGCTGTCGTGGTTGCCACCCCACTGTTGGCCACCGTGGCCATCACCCGGTCCACCATCGCGGCCCGAAGGTGGGAGGTGGTGGTCATGGCCGCCACCCCATCGTCGGCCGCCGTGGCCGCCAGCCCACATCGACCGCTGGGGTCATCACTAAAGGAAATATGCCCTAGGGGCAATAATAAAGTTGTTATTTAAATTTCCTTATATCATTATAAATGTTTATTATTCATGCTAGAATTGTATTAACCGGAAACTTAGTACATGTGGGAATACATAGACAAAACAGAGTGTCCCTAGTATGCCTCTACTAGACTAGCTCATTGATCAAAGATTGTTATGTTTCCTAGCCATAGACATGAGTTGTCATTTGATCAACGAGATCACATCATTAGGAGAATGATGTGATGTACAAGACCCATCTGTTAGCTTAGCACTATGATCGTTTAGTTTTACTGCTATTGCTTTCTTCATGACTTATACATGTTCCTATGACTATGAGATTATGCAACTCCCGAATACCAGAGGAACACCTTGTGTGCTATCAAACGTCACAACGTAACTGGGTGATTATAAAGATGCTCTACAGGTGTCTCCGAAGGTGTTCGTGGTGTTGGCATAGATCAAGAATAGGATTTGTCACTCCGAGTGTCGGAGAGGTATCTTTGGGCCCTCTCGGTAATCCACATCATAGTAAGCCTTGCAAGCAAATAACTAATGAGTTAGTCACGAGATGATGTATTATGGAATGAGTAAAGAGACTTGCCGGTAACGAGATTGAACTAGGTATTGAGATACCGACGATCGAATCTCGGGCAAGTAACATACCGATGACAAAGGGAACAACGTATGTTGTTATGCGGTTTGACCGATAAAGATCTTCGTAGAATATGTAGGAACCAATATGAGCATCCAGGTTCCGCTATTGGTTATTGAACGGAGATGAGTCTCGGTCATGTCTACATAGTTCTCGAACCCGTAGGGTCCGCACGCTTAACGTTTGATGACGATCGGTATTATGAGTTTATGAGTTTTGATGTACCGAAGGTAGTTCGGAGTCCCGGATGAGATCACGGACATGACGAGGAGTCTCGGAATGTCTGAGACATAAAGATTGATATATTGGACGATTATATTCGGACACCGAAAGTGTTCCGGAAAAGTTTCGGATTTAACCGGATTGCCGGAGGGGGTTACCGGAACCCCCACGAGGGGGGATGGTCCATAGTGGGCCTTGAGGAAAGAAGAGAGGCAGCACATAGAGGCTGGCCGGCGCCCCACCAGGGAATCCTAGTTGGACTAGGATTGGGGGGCGCCACCTCTCCCTCTCCTTCCTTTCCCCCTCTTCCTTCTTGGTGGACTCCTACTAGGAATAGGATTGCAATCCTATTCCTAGTAGGATTGCCTCCCAGGCGCGCCATAGAAGGGCTGGTCGGCCCCTTCCCTTGCTCCTTTATATACGGGGGCAGGGGGGCACCCTAGGACACACAAGTTGATCAGTTAATCTCTCCCAACCGTGTGCGGTGCCCCCCTCCACAGAAACACACCTCAATTATATCGTTGCAGTGCTTAGGCGAAGCCCTGCGCCGGTAGACACATCATATCCGTCACCACACCGTCGTGCTGACGAAACTCTCCCGTGAAGCTCAACTGGATCAAGAGCTCGTGGGACGTCATCAAGCTGAACGTGTGCTGAACGCGGAGGTGTCGTACGTTCGGTGCTTGATCGGTTGGATCGCGAAGAAGTTTGACTACTTCAACCGCGTCAGTTGACGCTTCTGCTCCCGGTCTACGAGGGTACGTAGACACACGCTTCCCCTCGTTGCTATGCATCTAGTAGATAGATCTTGCGTGATCGTAGACTAGGATATGCAGATATGGCCTCGGAACACTGGAGACCGAATGGTCGAGCGTGAATCATATAGTAGATATGATCAACATAAGATGTTCACCATTGAAACTACTCCATCTCACGTGATGATCGGACATGGTTTAGTTGATTTGGATCACGTGATCATTTAGATGACCAGTGGGATGTCAATCTAAGTGGGAGTTCTTAAGTAATATGATTAAATTGAACTTTAATTTATCATGAACTTAGTCCTAGTAGTATTCGCATATCTATGTTGTAGATCAATAGCTCGTGATGTTGCTCCGCATTTATTTATTTTTTGTTCCTAGAGAAAACCAAGTTGAAATATGTTAGTAGCAATGATGCGGAATTGTTCCGTGATCTGAGGATTATCCTCATTGCTGCACAGAAGAATTATGTCCTTGATGCACCGCTAGGTGACAGACCTATTGCAGGAGCAGATGCAGACGTTATGAACGTTTTGACAAAAGCTCGGTATGATGACTACTTGATAGTGCACCATGCTTTACGGCTTAGAACCGGGACTTCAAAAACGTTTTGAATGCCACGGAGCATATAAGATGTTCCAAGAGTTGAAATTAGTATTTCATACTCATGCCCGTGTCGAGAGGTATGAGACCTCTGACAGTACATTGCCTACAAGATGGAGGAGAATAGCTCAACCAGTGAGAATGTGCTCAGATTGTCTGGGTACTGCAATTGCTTGAATCAATTGGGAGTTAATCTTCCAGATAAGATAGTAATTAACAAAGTTCTCTAGTCACTATCACCAAGTTAGTAGAACTTCGTGATGAACTATAATATGCAAGGGATGACGAAAGTAATTCCCGAGCTCTTCGCGATGCTGAAATAGGCGAAGGTAGAAATCGAGAAAGAGCATCAAGTGTTGATGGTTAACAAGACCACTTGTTTCAAGTAAAGGGCAAAGGGATAGAAAGGGAACTTCAAGAAGAATGACAAGCAAGTTGTCACTCCCGTGAAGAAACCCAAAGCTAAACTCAAGCCTGAAACTAAGTGCTTTTACTGCAAAGGAAATGGTCACTGGAACTGGAACTGCCCTAGATATTTGGCGGATAAGAAGGATGGCAAAGTGAACAAAGGTATATTTGATATACAGATTATTGATGTGTATTTTACTAGTGTTCATAGCAACCCCTCGGTATTTGATACTGGTTCAGTTGCTAAAGAGTAGTAACTCGAAATGGGAGTTGCATAATGAACAGAAACTAGTTAAAGGATGAAGTGACGATGTCTATTGGAAGAAGTTCCAAGATTGATATGATCATCATCGCACACTCCCTATACTTTCGGGATTAGTGTTGAACCTAAATAAGTGTTATTTGGTGTTTGTGTTGAGCATGAATATGATTTGATCATGTTTATTGCAATACGATTATTCATGTAAGTTAGAGAATAATTGTTGTTCTGTTTACATGAATAAAACCTTCTATGGTCATACACCCAATGAAAATGGTTTGTTGGATCGATCGTGTGATACACATATTCATAATATTGAAGCCAAAAGATGCAAGGTTAATAATGATAGTGCAACTTATTTGTGGCACTGTCGTTTAGGTCATATTGGTGTAAAGCGCATGAAGAAACTCCATAGTGATGGACTTTTGGAATCACTTGATTATGAATCACTTGGTGCTTGCGAACCATGACTCATGGGCAAGATGACTAAAACTCCGTTCTCCGGAACTGTGGAGCGAGCAACAGAGTTGTTGGAAATCATACATACTGATGTATACGGACCAATGAGTGTTGAAGCTCGCGGCGGGTATCGTTATTTTCTGACCTTCACTGGTGATTTGAGTAGATATGGGTATATCTACTTAATGAAGAACAAGTCTGAAACATTTGAAAAGTTCAAAGAATTTCAGAGTGAAGTGGAGAATCATCATAACAGAAAATAAGAGTTTCTACGATATGATCGTAGAGGTAAAATATTTGAGTTAGCGAGTTTGGCCTTCAGTAAAAACAATGTGAAATAGTTTCACTACTCACGCCACCTGGAACACCACAATGTAATGGTGTGTCCGAACGTCATAACCGTACTTTATTAGATATGGTGCGATCGATGATGTCTCTTACCGATCTACCACTATCGCTTTTGGGGTTATGCATTAGAGACAGCTACATTCACATTAAATAGGGCACCATCTAAATCCGTGGAGATGACACCGTATGAACTGTGGTTTGACGAGAAACCTAAGTTGTCATTTCTTTAAGTTTGGGACTGCGATGCTTATGTGAAAAGTTTCAACAGGATAAGCTCGAACCCAAATCGGAGAAGTAAATCTTCATAGGATACCCAAAAGAAACTGTTGGGTACACCTTCTATCACATATCAGAAGGCAAGGTCTTTGTTGCTAAGAGTGGATCCTTTCTAGAGAAGGAGTTTCTCTCGAAAGAAGTGAGTGGGAGGAAAGTAGAACTTGATGAGGTAATTGTACCTTCTCCCGAATTGGAAAGTGGAACATTACATAAACTAGTTCCAGTGATTCCTACACCAATTAGTGAGGAAGCTAATGATGATGATCATGAAACTTCCGATCAAGTTTCTGCTGAACGTCGTAGATCAACCAGAGTATGTTCCGCACCAGAGTGGTACGGCAACCCAGTTCTGGAAGTCATGTTACTAGACCATGATGAACCTGCAAACTATGAGGAAGCGATGATGAGCCCAGATTCCGCAAAATGGCTTGAGGCCATGAAATCTGAGATGGGATCCATGTATGAGAACAAAGTGTGGACTTTGGCTGACTTGCCCGATGATCGGCAAGCCATCGAAAATAAATGGATCTTCAAGAGGAAGACCGACGCTGACGGTAATGTTACTGTTTACAAAGCTCGACTTGTTGCGAAAAGTTTTCGACAAGTTCAAGGAGTTGACTACGATGAGATTTTCTCACCCGTAGCGATGCTTAAGTCTGTCCGAATCATGTTAGCAATTGCCGCATTTTATGAAATCTGGCAAATGGATAACAAAACTGCATTCTTTAATGGATTTATTAAAGAAGAATTGTATATGATGCAACCAGAAGGTTTTGTCAATCCTAAAGGTGCTAACAAAATGTGCAAGCTCCAGCGATCCATCTATGGACTGGTGCAAGCATCTCGGAGTTGGGATATATGCTTTGATAAGTTGATGAAAGCATATAGATTTATACAGACTTGTGGTGAAGCCTGTATTTATAAGAAAGTGAGTGGGAGCACTACAACCTTTCTGATAAGTATATGTGAATGACATATTGTCGATCGGAAATGATGTAGAATTTTTCTGGAAAGCATAAAGGAGTGTTTGAAAGGAGTTTATCAAAGAAAGACCTTGGTGAAGCTGCTTACATATTGGGCATCAAGATCTATAGAGATAGATCAAGACGCTTGATAAGACTTTCGATGAGTACATACCTTGATAAGATTTTGAAGTAGTTCAAAATGGATCAGTCAAAGAAGGAGTTCTTGCCTGACTTGTAAGGTGTGAAATTGAGTAAGACTCAAAGCCAGACCACGGCAGAAAAATATAGAGAGAATGAAAGTCATTCCCTATGCCTCAACCATAGGTTCTATAAAGTATGCCATGCCGTGTACCAAACATGTTGTGTACCTTTCCATGAGTTCGACAGGGAGGTACAATAGTGATCTAGGAGTAGATCACTGGACAGGGGTCAAAATTATCCTTAATGGAATAAGGAAATATTTTCTCGATTATGGAGGTGACAAAAAGGTTCGTCGTAAAGGGTTACGTCGATGCAAGTTTTGATACTGATCCAGATGACTCTAAGTCTTCGTCTGGATACAAATTGAAAGTGGGAGAAATTAGCTAAAGTAGCTCAGTGCAGAGCATTATAGACATAGAAATTTGCAAAATACATACGGATCTGAATATGGCAGACCCGTTGACTAGATTTCTCTCACAAGCAAAAACATGATCACACCTTATTACTCTTGGGTATTAATCACATAGCGATGTGAACTAGATTATTGACTCTAGTAAACCCTTTGGGTGTTGGTCACATGGCGATGTGAACTATGGGTGTTATTGACATAACGATGTGAACTATCGCTATTAAATCACATGGCGATGTGAGCTAGATTATTGACTCTAGTGCAAGTGGGAGACTGATGGAAATATGCCCTAGAGGCAATAATAAAGTTGTTATTTATATTTCCTTATATCATGATAAATGTTTATTATTCATGCTAGAATTGTACTAACCGGAAACTTAGTACATGTGTGAATACATAGACAAAACAGAGTCTCCCTAGTATGCCTCTACTAGACTAGCTCATTGATTAAAGATGGTTATGTTTCCTAGCCATAGACATGAGTTGTCATTTGATCAACGAGATCACATCATTAGGAGAATGATGTGATGGACAAGACCCATCCGTTAGCTTAGCACTATGATCGTTTAGTTTTACTGCTATTGCTTTCTTCATGACTTATACATGTTCCTATGACTATGAGATTATGCAACTCCCGAATAACAGAGGAACACCTTGTGTTCTATCATACGTCACAACATAACTGGGTGATTATAAAGATGCTCTACAGGTGTCTCCGAAGGTGTTTGTGGTGTTGGCATAGATCAAGAATAGGATTTTTCACTCCGAGTGTCGAAGAGGTATCTCTGGGCCCTCTCGATAATGCACATCATAATAAGCCTTGCAAGCAAATGACTAATGAGTTAGTCACGAGATGATGTATTACGGAACGAGTAAAGAGACTTGTCAGTAACGAGATTGAACTAGGTATTGAGATACCGACAATCGAATCTCAGGCAAGTAACATACCGATGACAAAGGGAACAACGTATGTTGTTATGCGGTTTGACCGATAATGATCTTCGTAGAATATGTAGGAACCAATATGAGAATCCAGGTTCTGCTATTGGTTATTGATCGGAGATGAGTCTCGGTCATGTCTACATAGTTCTCGAACCCGTAGGGTCCGCACGCTTAACGTTTGATGACGATCGGTATTATGAGTTTATGAGTTTTGATGTACTGAAGGTAGTTCAGAGTCCCGGATGAGATCACGGACATGACGAGGAGTCTCGGAATGTCCAAGACATAAAGATTGATATATTGGGCGACTATATTCGGACACCGAAAGTGTTCCGGAAAAGTTTCGGATTTAACCGGATTGCCGAAGGGGGTTACCGGAACCCCCCACGAGGGGGGATGGTCCATAGTGGGCCTTGAGGAAAGAAGAGAGGCAGCCCATAGAGGCTGGCCGGCGCCCCACCAGGGAATCCTAGTTGGACTAGGATTGGGGGGCGCCACCTCTCCCTCTCCTTCCTTTCCCCCTCTTCCTTCTTGGTGGACTCCTACTAGGAATAGGATTGCAATCCTATTCCTTGTAGGATTGCCTCCGTGGCGCGCCATAGAAGGGCTGGCCGGCCCCTCCCCTTGCTCCTTTATATACGAGGGCAGGGGGGCACCCTAGGACACACAAGTTGATCAGTTGATCTCTCCCAACCGTGTGCGGTGCCCCCCTCCATAGAAACACACCTCGATTATACCGTTGCAGTGCTTAGGCGAAGCCCTGCGCCGGTAGACACATCATATCCGTCACCACGCCATCGTGCTGACGAAACTCTCCCGTGAAGCTCAACTGGATCAAGAGCTCGTGGGACGTCATCAAGCTGAACGTGTGCTGAACGCGGAGGTGCCGTACGTTCAGTGCTTGATCGGTTGGATCGCGAAGAAGTTTGACTACTTCAACCGCGTCACTTGACGCTTCCGCTCCCGGTCTACGAGGGTACGTAGACACACTCTTCCCCTCGTTGGTATGCATCTAGTAGATGGATCTTGCATGATCATAGGAAAATTTTGAAAATACTACGTTCCCCAACAATCACCCGCTCCTCCACCGCCACCCGAAGGCGGGAGGCGGAGGTGGATGCCTGCACATGCGTCAGCGACCTTGCGCGCTACACCGAGTTCCTGCGGGAGGAGGAGGAGCGCCTCGTTGAGCACGCAAAGAGCCTTACCGCCGCCATGACTGCGGCACACGCCACCTCAGAGGCGAGGAATCAAGAAATCTACAAGGAGAACCACCACTTCGAGAGGGGTCGTCTGGAGCGGCAGAGGGCGTTCGAGGTGAGCGTCGCTGAAGCTGCAACAGTGGCAGGCAACATATTGTAGTTGTCCAGCTCGTCGGTAGGCTCCTCCTCCTCTGCCTCTTACTGAGCATGCTCGGTAGAGAAGAGGCAGCCGGAAGTACTACAAAGCCCCTCCGTAGTAGTAGTAGTATTTAGGGGCTATTTTGTTCAATTCATCTGACTATAGATGTGGTAGAACTGTACAACGTACTTAAAAATTAGCTAGTATATATAGTTGAACTAGCTATTTCAGTATGCGGTTGGCAACAATTGGGGAAACGTTTGGTCGGTTCAACTGTTGAGTTGAACTGTTTGTATAAATTAAGAATGACTGCTTAATCTATGAATGAAATCTATGTTTAATTACTGAATTTTAGTTGCAAAAATTCGATACTACTAGTGATTTTTAGCTTCATATTTTGACAAATCACAGTGTTACAAGGTTAAAAAATGGCAATGTTACTAGATAAGCAAATGTCAATCTTTCCTGTTTGACAAATGGCAACATACCCAATATGACAGATGCAAATCTTACCAAATTGTTTGTAAGTGGTTGCACATGGGTCATCCAAAAGAACCGTTTGCGTTGAAGGGATCCACAAATCCTGCTCCCACTTTCCATACAGTGTTCTATCTAAAATGTTTGCGGTAAAGAGCCGCAAAAATCCTGCTCGGCACATTTTCCCTTGCCTCCCAGGGGAAGCTCCCGGTTTGCATATGGGTGTTCTAACTCAAACGTTTGCGATGAGTGTTTTATATTTAAAAACCATTGATGTTTTTTTCAAAATAAAATCGTTCGATAAGTCTGTACATTAAGAGAGAAAAACGAAAGTTCGCTCAAACCATATCTTTCACTCAGTCATACTATGAATTTATATTCATATGATCGAGATACAGTATTAAACCCAAGAAAAAAACTATTTCAGACGAATTTTGGATTTACTAGAATTGAAAAAACAAAGTATCTCAACATTTTGCCGGCAATCAACGGTGCCCTGGCGTTTGAAATTCATTCCCATTTCTTGCATGGGACCTAAGCATGCACCCAAGGACACATATTTGAATTTTCAACCAATTTATATGCATTGGAGCATGTGCATGTAGTCCAAATTTGAATTATGCACATAAATGTATTGAAAACTCAGTTGATGCATAAAAATGTCCAAACGAACCCCGAAAAATTAAAAAAATGACACTACACTCTTGTTGTTCTATGTTGACACGAGAAAAATGTTGAAAGCAATAAGAGGCAATGGATATCGTTTCGTCCCCAAAGGTGGGATGTTCCCTACCGAAACCATCATGCTTGTTGTGAGAAGCTCTGGTTTGTGAGAAGCATATACCCAAACCTGCCCCAAATGGGACAATTTTTTTACCATGGCATGTTGATGCTGGTCCATGATAGCATTCCAAGTTTCATGAATTTCACATGAGTTTTGGATTTACTAGAATTTAAAAATAGAGTATCTAACCGTTTTGCCGGCAATCAATGGTGCCCTGGTGTTTGAAATTCATTCCCATTTCTTGCATGGGACCTAAGCATGCACACAAGGACACATATTTGATTTTTCAACCAATTTATATGCACTGGAGCTTCTGCATCTAGTTCCAATTTGAATTATGCACATAAATGCATTGAAAACTCAACTAATGCATAAAATGTCCAAACGAACCCCGAAAAATCACAAAAATTGACACAACACTCATGTTGTTCTATGTTGACATGAGAATTTTTTGAAAGCAATAAGAGGCAATGGATATTGTTTCGTCCCCAAAGGTGGGGCGTTCCCTGCCGAAACCATCATGCTTGTTGTCAGAAGCTCTGGTTTGTGAGAAGCATATACCCAAACCTGCCCCAAATGGGACAAAAATAATTACCACGGTATGTTGATTCCGCTCCCTGATAGCATGCCAAGTTTCATGAATTTCAGACGAGTTTTGGATTAAATATAATTTAAAAATAAATTATCTCAACGTTTTGCCGATAATCAACGGTGCCCCGGTGTTTGACATTCATTCTCATTTTTTGCTTGGGACCTAAGCATGCACCCAAGGATACATATTTGATTTTT
The DNA here is from genome assembly GCA_902687465.1 of Secale cereale. NCBI lineage: Eukaryota > Viridiplantae > Streptophyta > Magnoliopsida > Poales > Poaceae > Secale > Secale cereale. Next base: position 391,939,614 of record LR738709.1, read on the forward strand.
CAACCAATTTATATGCACTGGAGCATGTGCATGTAGTTCAAATTTGAATTATGCACATAAATGCATTGAAAACTCAGTTAATGCATAAAGATGTCCAAACGAACCCCAAAAAATCACAAAAAATGACACAACACTCCTGTTGTTCTATGTTGACACGAGAAAAACTTTGAAAGCAATAAGAGGCAATCTATATCCTTTCGTCCCCAAAGGTGGGACGTTCCCTACCGAAACCATCATGCTTGTTGTGAGAAGCTCTGGTTTGTGAGAAGCATAAACCCAAACCTGCCCCAAATGGGACAAAAAAATTACCACGGCATGTTGATGCCGCTCCATGATAGCATGCCAAGTTTCATGAATTGTGGACGAGTTTTGGATTTAGTAGAATTTAAAAATAAAGTATCTCAATGTTTACGGCCGAGTGACGGTGGCAGGGTGCTTGACATTCATTCCTATTTATTGCATGGGACCTAAGCATGCAACCAAGGACACGGATTTTAATTTTCAACCAATTTATATGCATTAGAGCATGTGCATGTAGTTCAAATTTGAATTATACACATAAGTGCATTGAAAACTCAATTAATGCATAAAATGTCCAAACGAACCCCCAAAAATTCTGAAAATTTACATAACACTCCTGTTGTTCTATGTTGTCACTAGGAAAAAAATTTAAATCGAGAAGAGGCAACGGATATCGTTTTGTCCAGAAAGGTGAAACATTCCCTACCGAAACCATAACACATGTTATGAGAAGCTCTGGTTTATGAGAAGCTTATACCCAAACCTGCCCCAAATGGGACAAAAAATTTACCACGACATGTTGATGAAGCTCCATGATAGCATGCCAAGTTTCATGAATTTTGGACGAATTTTGGATTTACTAGAATTACAAAAGAAAGTACGTCGATGTTTGCCGGAGAGCCACGGTCCCGTGGTGTTTGAATTTCATCCCCATTTCTTGCATGGGACATAAGCATAAACCCATGGACACATATATGATTTTACAACCCATGTTGGTGCACCAGAGCATTTGCTGTAGTTTAATTTTGAGTTGTGCACCTGAAATGAATACAAACCCAATTTAATGTATAAAATGTTCAAACAAACCCTGAATAATTCCAATCTTTTACGACACACATATAGTTGCATGTTCACTGCAGATAAAAGGTCTAGCAATTCAAACAACGTCCATTTCCGCTGTGTGGGGACCCCGACTCATAAGTCGTGATCACCGAATGCACGTGTACAGTGATCCCAGAGATCAATGCTCATTGAACACACAGAAGCTGGAAATCAAAAGTCTTACATCCATACATACCGTATTACACAAATTGTGACCATTATGGTCAAGTCTTGAGTGTATCATTGCAGCGGAAATCTTCAATAACAACTTGGACCCATGCCATGTGCCTTAACCCTACACGCATTCTGACTGGGAAGCATCCTAGCTCGCATGTTCGTCACCAAAGTGATCTTCATCTTACACCTGATCTTTCATGCCTGGCCAATAAAATAACCAGTGGCAAGCCAATGAGTACTTTCAATGTACTCGCAAGCAACCCATGATTTGGTTGAAGGTAACAATGCAAGTTGTACAACAAATAAGCAACCTAGCTACAAGCTAGATAAGATATTCTACCATCTGTGGGACATGCATCAATGTACTAGGGTAACCTCAAGGACAGGTTACAGATATCAACATAAATAGAGTTCAAATCATTACTGGCTCTTTCAACGTGTCAAGTCACCACCTTGACTCAATACACACACACATATATTCACCAAGATTGTAAAACTCTAGACATAGTTTAAGTAGCACCTCCCAACTATTCATGACCGTGGACACGGCTATTCGAATAGTTTTACACTCTGCAGAGGTTGCGCACTTTACCCACAAGATCCGGGAAGCTTTCGTGCCATCCACGATCCCGCGGTACCTCAAGTACTCGGGGGAAGCACCCGGTCATCACCTTTCCCTAGACGACACTAACATAGGGTCCACTCGTTGGTGCACAGCCCTCGTGTACAAATGAAAGATCGTGGGACTTGCCCCTTTTACATAGTCATGCATACACGAAGGGACCAACGGTGTGTCCGGTGCCCTATAAAAACAGTCATGGCCGCCTATCCAAGCATGACCCCATCCCGGGAGTGACCTCAAGTCTCCCCCGTCACTAGTAATGTGGGCACCATGCTAGTATCAGCCTAAGTAGTCAATAATGCCCCGTCCCATAAGGGGTAGAGTGGTTGCACATGTTTGGTTGGGACGGTAATCACACATAAATCTAATCCATTATTTCACCCACACACGAAAAGCTCTCTTTGGTACACCACTTCTTCCTCAAGTTGTGGCCTTAATTCAACATCACCCTCTGGCATCAGGGCACCCGATAGGGTTTTTGAAAGAATGCAACCACGAAGAGTTCATGGTTCACATGCAACATTATGCATCAATAACTAATCTTTTGGTATTGCATCTATGCACAAGGTAGAGTTATGAGTAGGGGTTTGCACCATGTGGTGGTTCCCAACAAGTTTACCACCGTCATATTTCATCATCATGCTATCGGAAAAGGGTACCGATGAACAAGAGGGGTGTCATGGTCAAAGGGCTGCTTGCCTGTCTTTAACCAAGTCCTTGGGGTCTTCAAATCTTCTGGTCCTTCTCCAAGTACTCCGTCTACTTCGTCAACTAACGCCGGAAACAAATCACAATAAGCAACACAACAAGGCAAAAATAAAAGTGCTCTAAAAATAGGAGTTGGACTTTTCTAGGATACCTCTGGTCATATGAAAAATGACCAAGGTGGTTTCATATGCATTGGATCAATGGATAGTTTGGGACATTTCAATATGATGGAATCAATGGATTTAATGGACCTACAAGAAGTGTACAGAAGAATTATTTTGATAAATGTGCAAAGTCACCCATTTAACAAGGAATTATTTTAGAAGCATCTAGGAGTTGGTTTCACTTGATTTGGAGTTCAAAAGAATTTCCTATGATTTTGAAAAGTTGGCTATACATGGATAAATAAATCAATATTTGATGTGGTACAAAAAGTATTGGGATAAATGTTCAAAAACTAAGTTATGAGCATATAAGTACCTAGGAATTTGAATCATTGCATTTGGATTAATTTTGAGCTCTCTATGATTTTCTAAAGTACATCACAGAAATGGAAAAACATCATTTTGATAAATATCTATGAAGAAAATATCTCTGGAAAAATGTGCAAATAGCACCATGTGATAGATCATGATTTATGGAGTCATTGGAAATTTGAATCATCAAATTTGGAGTCTATTTGATTTGTTTATGGGTTTTAGATGTTCACTGGAAAAAGAAAAAGAAAAGAATTAGCCAGATTATTTGTCGGCCAATTTCAGTATGTAGCTGGGCTGGCCCGGAGCCACGCCAGCCCAGGCAAACCGGTGCGCGCGTGCACGCACGTTCAAACCTGACGGCCGGGGCCCAGCAGTCAGTGATAGAGAGGGGAGGGAGAGAGAGGTGAGGATGACAGGTGGGGCCCGCCTGTCATATTCAACCTCGCGGCCAAGGAAGCGGCGAGCTCACCGGCAGTGATGTGGTTCATGGCGAGGCGATCCAAGGGTACGGGCGTGCTCAGGGTGGAGTCGCCGTTCTGGTGGTACGGGAGTTGGCCGTCGGAGGAGCCTGGTTCGTCGGTGGCGATGTGGAACGACGGCGGAGCGTCGGGAGGGTCCTGGTTTGCTCGTTCCGGGCTGCAATAGGAGCGGGAGAAAGAGGGGAATGGGTTAGTGAGGCCCGGTGGTTCCAGATTGAGCAAGAGCTGGGGCGGAGGGAGGCTGTACCGTGAGATCACCGGTCACCCGAGGCAGCGGAGCTCCGGTCGATCCCATGCACAGAGGCCCTTCGAGGGCGACTAGGGGGTGCTGGCGTGCTCTTGGGGTGTGGGAATGAGATGGATGCCAGTGGAGAGGCCATGGGCATGCTTATATAGACGGGCGTCGGTCCACCGTGGACTCGTGCACCGGCGAGGTCACGGGCGAGGCCAGAGGCCGTGCAGGCACACGCGAGCGAGTCGGGGCTGTCCGTGGATGAGGTCTACGCCCATGGGAGGGGAGAGGAGGAGCGGGGAAGGATCTAAAGAGCTCGCGCATGTGAAGCCGAAGATTGGAGCTCACGGGCGAGCGGCGCGCGTGCGAAGGCAGCAGCAGGAGGGAGAGGGAGGAGGGGGCCGACAGCGTGTCATGTCCCGGACGTCGAGGCACCTCGACTGGCGCAAGAGGGAGGCCCGAGGTGGCCAGGCGCTGCGGATTGGGGGTGGCTACAGTGCGGGTGTGCATTGTAGCGCGCTTTGGAGCACGCCAATTGCATGCCAGAGCATGCCTTTGGCTTGTAGGGCGCGGCCACTTTGTCTGGGGGGTTCTGGGAGGTGTAAACAAAGGGGATGTGGCCTTGGATGCCCTGGTGATCCATTGGGAGAGGAGAGAGGTAGAGGGATAGTGGGAATAGGGCTGTCCAGCATAGTAAAATGGGGGTTTACCCCCCTCAATCATTGATCTGAGGAGGAGAGGGAGTTCCTGGAGGTAGAAGGTGACTAGGAGTAGCTGTGGTAAAAACATAAGGCAAGGGGGAATAGTGGAAGGGGTCAAAACAGTGGTTTTGGTAAAATGGCAGAAGGTGTTTGATGTGGTTTTGGGCAAGCAAATGACTTCCAATTGACATGAGACTTAACAGGATCAAATGGCATATAGAAATAGGGTATTCCACCAAGTTTGAGCTCATTTGAAGAAAGTTTCCAATGTAACTTTGGAAACCCTAGAAATCAGCAGAAATGGCTTTTGCAAGATTTAGCCATGCAAATCATCCATCCTTGATGCACCACTTGGTGTAGTGTCATCATTTGGAGTTGTGAGCATGTCCACAAAATTTGAGGCCACAAGTAAAAAGTTGGTAATGTAGAGTTCTTCAAATTTGGATCTAGTCAGAAAAGGTTTTGGGGCACTTGGGTCAAGTTATTCTTCTCCAATACTTGTGCCATTTGGTCTAGATGCTTAATTAGACCATTTTAGCATGTGCACCAAGTTTGAGAGCATTTGGACAAGTTTGGTAATGTAAAGTTGCTCAAACTTCAAAATGGATAGAAATGGTTTTGAGGGGATTTGATAATGTTTTCTTGATCTTCAAGGCATGAGGCTTTGTAAGATCATCAAATAGGTCATGTTTGACATGATATAATTTTCCTGGAATTTTTAGGGAATATTTCCTTTGTAAATATTTCAAAAGCTTGAAATATCCAGAAAGGGTTTTTGAAGGATTTGTCCAATATTTTGAACATGACCATGTGTTGAAACTCTTATATATGGACAATATATGTCCTATGAGCTTCCCTGAATTTTGAAAAATATTTTTGAAACAGTTAAATAATTTTAACCAATTAAAGATCATTTGTGGCCTAAAGAAAAAGCATTTAAATAAAATATAAAAATAACTTTTAAAATTATAATTTTGTGGTTTATGGGAGTCCTATACATAATAGGATTCAAATATACTTTTTGAAAGATTTTTCACACCCTCAATTAAGTACTTGCAGTGCAAACCTCTATTCAGGGGTTTTTGGAAAACTAATTTTAGAAAATACTATTTGGCCAAATTATTTTTATAAGAAAATACTATACTGTTCTATACACATGGCATGATCTGTGGGAAAAGGTTTTGGATCAAGAAGATGAAGTATAAGAGTTGGATGATTTATTTGATTTTTAGAGCACTTGCAAACAGCAAACAGAAAACCAATCAAGCAAGGTCAAAAACACTCAAAACTTTTTGGCAAACCACAATTTTGCATGATTATTTGCTTAAATGTTGTGGCATGAAAATCGGGGTGTGACACGGTATGACCCCATTATGTAATTCAAATCAAGTAGATCGCACATAGTTTATTATCACCAACCGTGTGAGATGAAGCACAAAATATCCTGGAGCACCGTTGGTGTATACTACGCCTATGGCTTACGCGAGAAGGTGGATGACCACTGTAGTCTCCTTTGTGTACCCAAATTATGCAATGACGTGGATGACCAGTGTAACCATGGAAATTCGAACCAAAATTTTTGATATTCAAACTCATCACACACGGGTTAAGCTATCTGAATCGTTTGTGATGTTACGTATTGTACATAGTTTTGAATAAGGGACCGTGTCTGATGACACTTTGCACGCCAGTTTTTTCGCTGAAGCAATTCCAAATTTTCGGCTTCCGCGGAAATATCTACCTCCCCGCCCCCTCCCCCTTACCAAAAGCTACATTTCCCCTGTTTCCGCCTTCCTTTCCAAGTTGAAACCTTCACTCCTTGCTTGCAGCACCGCCTCCTCAACGGCGACCCTCCTTCACGCTGCTCAGCCTCGTCTATGCAGGCAGGTAATCCACACCCAACCCCCATCCTCCTCCTCCTTCCACATGCCACATGCCCCGACCGCCGGCGCGACACCTTCCACCCAAATCACCAACCGCTCTACAAAATAAGCACCGCCCTAATCCATGGTGCACGCAGTATAGCCAAGATCTCATGGAGCATTTGGTAGCAAAGAAGCAAATCACGGCCGCACGCGCAGATGAGGTCGCGATGGCTGGCATTCGTGCCGACCCCCAGATCTTGGAGGTGCACCTTGCCATTTGCTAGTTATGCCGGTTAAGCATGCTCGGTTTACCCGTTGCGTGTGCTGCTCCTGCCTTTCCTTAACAAATTCTAGTGAATTGTGCAATCTAATTTTTACCATGCAATCTGTTGCTCTAGTGTATATGTTCTATATGTCGTGCAATGTGGTGCTCACTTATTAACTGTTTCGTTAATTAGTTGTCGTCTTTAGTTAACTGTTTGGTTCAATTCTGCAAATGTGATGTTCAATTCTTGAGGCTGCAATTTTGTATTGTCTTCCATGTGAGAAATAGATCGAATTTATCTTTACAAAATACACGAGAAACGAATAAAATTGCTATATTTCCAAGTTGTCAAGCATGCTTGGTTTGGTTATACATTGTGCAATGAGGTGCTCAGTTAACGTTTGGTTCATTTGGGTTGTGGTGTTTAGTTAACTGTTTGGTTCAATTCTGTAATGAGATGTTCAACAATTGTGGGTGCATTCTGTTATTGTATACCATGTGAGAAGTAAATCGAATTTGGTTGTACTAAATACATGAGAAACAAATACAATTGCTATATTTCCAAGTTGTTAAGCATGCTTGGTTTGGTTAACTATCTGATCTTCTATTAGGAGTATGTTATATTGTGCAATGTGGTGCTCAGTTAATGTTTGGTTCATTTGTTGTGGTGTATAGTTAACTGCTTGGTTCGATTCTGCAATGCGATGTCCAATTGTCGTGGGTAGAATTTTGTATTGTTTTGCATATGAGGAATAAATCGAATTTGGCTGCACTTAATACATGAGAAACATATACAAGTGCTATATTTCCTAGTTCTTAATCATGCCTGGTTTCGATAAATGGATTTTCCTTGTGGCTTTAATTAATCTGATGAATCTGCAATGTGCTCATTTTCATCAACATATTTTACTGATAGCGTGCGAACCCTTACTCAACCTAATGACTAACTACCCTATATGTGTTGCAGGGAAACAATGGGAGGCACTGAGGTTTACAATCGAGGTTAGCACATGCATGGTCCGTTGTCTAATAGCACATTATTGTGCAATTGCAGGAACCATTTTAATATTTAGGTTTTTAACAATTTGGTCTTGCACATGTACGTCCTGCCGTCGGAGGTTTTGACCCACTGTTCGACCCTTTTTGCATATGGGGAAATGAGGTGTCCATGAATATCAATCAAATCAAGAAACTCAAAAAGATTATTAGGATAAAGTAATTAGCGACAAAAAACAACAAGATCTTTGTCTGCGCAATGAAGAAGACATCAGTTCACTACAAGATGGTACTAACTATTATACCTTGTCTTTTTTTATTCCGTTGCCTCATTTCCTATATAGAGAAGATATGAATGCACATCCTTGTTTTCAGGCTTTTCCAAAGCAGTTCACTGATGATTACCTCTCAAACCACCTATATGTTCAAGAGGCGAGGAAGGTTTTCATACAACACCCACGGTTCAATATTGAAGTGTTCCTGAAGAGCACGAAGGACGGATGATCAGTCATCCATAGGCACTGGCCTAAAGTTGCAAAGACTTTCAATATGAATGAAGGCTCAATATTTGCCTTCCGCTTCAATAGTTTTCCAGATGAGATGCATATGTCTATATACCGTCTATGATGCTAATTTCGAATGGTTCTACATGTTGCATGTGAAACTTGGTGCTGGTGCAGTTGTGTAATGGGGTAGCGGAGTGCTAAAGCTATATCATGTTGTACTCTGATGTATTTCAATTATGAAATTCTGCTTCCTTAATATGGAAATGAAATTTATTATGTGCTTAATATGAATGTAAATTAGATTAATAAATGAATTATTAATAATAGGGCAATTAGCCTGCTAATGGCGAATTAGCCTGCTAATTGGGTTTTGCTATTGCAAATGGTTATTGAAAAAATACCGCGGGCAATGACCTCAGGCAACACACACAGTTTTTAGGAATAAACCGTGTTGGATCAATGAACAATCCCACACGACTTTCTCTTGAAAACAGTTTGCATTAGGCCACCTTGCGCAAACGTTTATCGCATAAAAACTGTGTGTGATGGACAGCCTTCGCCACACAGTTTCTTCTACGAACCGTGTGCGACGCATTCAATAACGCAAATGATAAAATTGTTAATATCGTGTGCAATGGCAACGCTATCACAAACGATTTAATGGGAAAAATTATGTGTGATGTACCAGTGAACGAAAACGTTTTCCTTGGAGCGACTGTGAGGGATGTACATACGAACAGAAACGTTTAGCGAGGACTGATTGTGTGGGATGTACTTGCGACCGGAAACAATTATCCTGTATAATTGTATTTTTTAGCTCTACTGTACGTATTTTCGTATTTGAGCTCTCACCGGTCGCACACGACCTCATTTTGCCGAGCGTGTGCGTCAGGAGGGCATATCCCCGACGGTTTCTGGGTTGTGTGGGAAGGACCCCCCTATCGCCATCACTCACTAGGCGACGGTTCCAAATGCCATCGCAGAAAGCAGTTAAAAACCGTTTGTATGGCACCTACGCGTACTAGTGCATGCAAGCATTTGACCAACTAGATGCAAAGGAACATGTATAATAACGATACTCGGAACAGACGATAGTCATGTACCGAAAACCATCACCAATATCAACATGTACTACTACCAAGCATGGCATATGAAAGTAATACTAGTAAGAAGACATGATAACCACGTGCATCAGAACATGGCATGAAGATAAACACAGATCCATAAGCATAACCGAAACAGCGACGACAGTTGCAGACAAGCAAGCACTTATTAAATGTTCAAGTAGAAAACCAAGGCTACTGCATGGCTATCATGCAAGTGGATTTCGTGGCTTCCCTGGGGAAATGGATTCACCGGGAAGAAGTGCGAGAAACTCGTGGAAAGAATCGCCGGAAAATGTTCTCTCTCGGAGGGGGCTGAATAAGGCAAGGGCATAATGGTCATTTCCAGTATGTCAAACCATATAGAAAATGATACCAATAAAACGGGCTCGACGAGACAAAGATGTGGGCTTTGGAATCACCTGATTCGGGGTTGTGGTTGAAAAGTTGCAGTTATTTTGCTATGAGGGACCTATTTGTAAAAGAATCATCACAAACAGGCCCTCGGCAGGAAAAACAGAACGCGCACTTTGCAAAAATAGGCCTTCTCCTCTGGAAAACGTAGTCCTCGCTGAAAAAGAGAGATAATATGTTTTCAGGTAAGAGAAACGTAAAACGCAGATTACGTTTTAACTTAACCACTTCACCGGGTCCAAGTCAACGGATGGAGTGACTGACTGGTGGGGTCGGGGGCCCACTGGCCAGCTGGGACGGGGCCTTCGTCTCCATCCTCGTGCTCGCCCGATGCGCAGAGGGAGAGGCGGAGCCTGACGATGATCGTCGGCGCTATGGGCCGTCTCTGGCGATGCTCCGGCCACCGGTAGACTCAGCGTGGACCGCCGCATCCGCTGGAGAAGGACACGACCACCAGAGATCAGTGGTTTGAGCGGGGCTTTGGCTGCGGTGGACGGCAGCGACGGACACGGGCCAGATTAAGCTCGTGGCCATGGACGTCTCTGGAGCAGAATGGAGGCGGGGAGCGGGTTGTGGTGATGGTGGTGGTCGACTACGATGGTTAGGTGGAGCTATGAGGGCTGAGGATGGGCAAATTTGGTCGGGATTGTGCGGCGTCCATGGCAACCGCGGGCGGACAGGAGGGCTCCATGAGCTCGACGGAGAGGCTGGGGAGGTTGCTGGGAGTGAGGTGAGGTCGCTGGTGTGCTCAAACGGGGGAGGGTGGCCTATATATAGGCGGGGCGAGGCGGCCGAGCTAGCGTACCGCCGCTCGCGTTCGGCCATGGTCTGGCAAGGCTCAGCGAGCACGGGATGGCGCAGGAATACGACAACACAACGCTGCAGCGATCACGGAGTGGAGGAGGCCAAGGGGGCACGGGGAGGAAGCAGGCAGAGGAAGAAAGGACGGTTGGCTACAGATTTCCCGTGGGTGAGCGTCGACGAGCGCCAGCTAGTGAGCTTCAGGAGGGGGAGAGGGATCCAGGGAGAAGAGGACGACGGGGCTGAGCTGTGTGACATGCTCGGTCGAGTCAGGGCTGGTCGGCGCAGACATGCCGATGCCAACAGTGGCTAGACCACCGATTTGGCGGGCATCCCTCGTGATCACCACGGACAAGGCGCGCTCTGACCTCCTACTTCATGCCAAATCATGTTAGCAGTGAAGTCCTTCCAAGATACATTAGAAGTGAAGTGATGGAACGGGTAGAGGCGCAGTGAGTAGAGAGACCCAAGCTTCACAAGTTTGTTGTTGCAAACTTGACCGCACCTTTGTGATTAATTTAGTGAGGTTAAGAGAGAAGCTTGATGTTAGAGATGTTTAGGGTAGTAAGCCCTCTAGTCCTGTGAATTCTGTAGGGATTTGGACCATTAATTAATATAATTGCTTTACAACTACTTAATCTGGTCTATAATAAAAAACAGGAAGAGGAACTCACTAGGAGTGATGAGTTGTGCTGAAAATGAACATGTAAGAATGATTTGGACATATGAGAGTGCCATAAAAGTTTCATTCCATTTGGCCAAGCCAAAATGGCACTTCCTTCATACATCATTTCTCTGGACAGAAACTTAGGAAAATTCATGTGGGAAAATGGCCGAATGCAATGAGCCCAAATCTTGTGGAGATAGGTTATATGGGTAGGAGAAGGTCCTGGAAAAATTACTTGCTTCACTAACTGAAAATTTGGACAGAAACAAAGATTTGAAGTTGGGATCACATAGATGAGTACATAAGCTCATATTTGGATGAGGATCATGATTTGATGATATGAAGGTCATGCAAAAATTTCAACTCATTTTGATAAGCCTAGCTTGTACCTCCTTCACAAGGTTTCTTTCTAGACAGAAACATTGGAAATTAGCTGAAAAATATTTACTAGGAAAATGAATATGAAAATTTGCATGAGGCAATGATATGGACAGGAAAAGGTGTCCAAAAAGTTTGGGGGCAAATGGGCAAAGATAAATATCACTTACTTCACAAAGTGCCATTTAGGGTAGAATAGGAAAAGGATTATTTGAGAATTATTTTTGAACATGGCAAGGAAAAGTTTTGCCATATTTGAGGAAGATATGACCCAAACAATTTATGAGAATTATTTGGGAATTTTGGAGTGATGTAAGTATAGGTTGTTTCACAACCTAGGGCAAATTGGGTTATTCCTTTAATAGAAAAAGGAATATTCACTAGAAAAAGAATATTGAGGTTGGTCCAAGATGGAAATGGCAAGGTCTAGGGATGGATATGAGGATGACAAGCCACTCTGGAAAGAAAGAAGAGGTCATCTTCTTCAGTTTCCAAACCACATAGCCACGGAAAAAGAAAACTCAAGCAAAAATCTTAGAAATTCAAAAGAAAAATAAAGTGCCAAAAAATCAGGTTGTGAGAAGTCTTCCCCCCCTTAAAGAAATCTTGTCGTACAGATTTGGTTGCTCAGGGAACAAGTATGAATATACTGACTTAAGGAAACCGTTTCCAACTTGGGTATCCTTTTTCCTATATTAATTGTTCCCCACTGAATTTCATCTGACTGTGTGTCTGGCTCGGGGTGGTTTGCTTCACTGTATCCACATTCTGACAGATCTTACCTTACATGTTTATGCTTATAGTGGCTCCAATTCCTTTTTATCTCCGTTGACTTAGCTGAGTGTGATAGATTACCATGACTGAAATATATGTCCATCTCACAAGTCCAATGGTGATTTCCGATGGATGTATCATCCAGCACTGACAACCTTTCATGAAGTTGTGGCCAAATTTTCCCGCTCTCCAAAATTGAGCAGACCCCTTTAAGTGAATATTCACGGTGATTGATGCTGACACAGACTGTCCGGGGTATATTTATCCTTATCTCGTGACATGGTAACATTACTTCAATGGCCGGTTTGTCGTCTCTCAAGTTTTAACCGTAGGAAATGATCATCTCAACCCTTGTAATAAATCAGCAAATAAATCACTAGCCACCAGTACGGTCTTTACAACTCAGGTCTGGGACATTACTGAAATAACTCAACCACGGCTCAAGATGGCCAAAAAGCAGCTCAAAGCATGAGACCATGTTGATAAGAAGAAACTGATAGTTCCCTAAGACGGCTGAAAAGCAGCCCACAAAAAGAAACTCAACAACTGCACGAGACGGCCGAAAAGAAACTCAGAACTCGTGACAGTGGTTGAATAGAGAGAAATAAAGTCGGCATCCACCCTGGACGGCCAAAAACAGCTCAGAACATAGGCGTGGTGCCGTCACCGGAGAAAAGTAGACAAGGGCTCATCAAGAACATATACCAGGTTCACAAGTACTTGTAGAGAGCTCACTGTTGTCGTCAATCTTCATAGTCCTTTGTCACACTGAGGTGTATATCTGGCTTCCTTCACATATATATGAGAATCAGATTCCTGAGGTAGACTTGTGTTCTGACTGATTCTTGCTTCTCACCAACTGTTGCGGATCTGATTCTTACACTGCCATCTGCTGTCAATTCACAATGTACTATCTTGCACCAATGCCGTACTGAGAACGTTTGAATGGCTTATGCTAGAATCCATCGAGAGTATCTTGCTGAGGAAGACTGGGTATCATGCTTTAGAAGCTTCCCCCTTAAAGACTTGCTAGGGAAGAACTCGGTACCTTATGCCGGAAGCTTTTGTGGTTGCTTACTGAAGAGGGCAGAGTACCTTGCACGGGAAGTCATTGATACGTCTCCAACGTATCTATAATTTTTTATTGTTCCATGCTATTATTTATGAAGTCTTGGATGTTTAATGGGCTTTATCATTCACTTTTATATCATTTTTGGACTAACCTATTAACCCAAAGGCCCAGTCCAGATTGCTATTTTTTGCCTATTTCAGGGTTTTGCAGAAAAAGAATATCAAACGGAGTCCAAATGGAATTAAACCTTCGCGACAGATATTTTTGGAGAAAATCACGCCAGAGGAACTTGAGAACCACGTCAGGGGAGCATCGAGTGGCCCACGAGGGTGGGGGGCGCTCCCCCCTTCCCTGGGCGCGCCCCCTACCTCGAGACCCACTTGAGCGTCCCCCGGTGCCGTCCTTTTTCCTATATAAGTCCACGTACCCCAGAAACTCCGTGAACAGAGAGAAAACCCTAATTCCACCGCCGTAGCTTCTGTTCCCGTGGAGATCTCATCTTGGAGCCTGTTCCGGAGCTCCACCGGAGGGGGGTCCATCATAGAGGCCTTCATCATCATCATCATCGCCCTCACCATGAGTTGTGAGTAGTTTACCACAGACCTTCGGGTCCATAGCTAGTATCTAGTTGGCTTCTTCTCTCTCTCCGGATCTCAATACAAAGTTCTCCTCGGTCTTCGAGGAGATCTATTCGATGTAATCTCTTTTTGTGGTGTGTTTGTTGAGATCCGATGAATTGTTAGTTTATGATCAAGGTTATCTATGAAAGATATTTGGTTCGTCTCTGAACTTTTTATGTGTGCTCATAATATCCTTGCAAGTCTCTTCGAATTATTAGTTTCGTTTGGCCTACTAGATCTATAGTTCTTGCAATAGGAGAAGTGCTTGGCTTTGGGTTCAATCTTGCGGTGTCCTTTCCATGTGACAGTAGGGGCAGCAAGGCACGTATTGTATTGTTGCCATCGAGGATAAAAAGATGGGGTTTACATCATATTGCTTGAGTTTATCCCTCTGCATCATGTCATCTTGCTTAAGGCGTTACTCTGTTCGTATGAACTCAATACACTAGATGCATGCTGGATAGCGGTCGATGTGTCGAGTAATAGTAGTAGATGCAGGTAGGAGTCGGTCTACTTGTCTCGGACGTGATGCCTATATACAATGATCATGCCTAGATAGTCTCATAATTATTCACTTTTCTATCAATTGCTCGACAGTAATTTGTTTACCCACCGTAGAATATCGCTATCATGAGAGAAGACACAAGAGAAAACTATGGCCCCCGGGTCTATTCTCAACATATCAATCTATATCTACTTTACTTTTACCGCTTTTATTTGTTGTTTTATTAAACCAAATTTACCAAAAATATAAACTGTCATCTCTATCAGATCTCACTCTCGTAAGTGACCGCAAAGGGATTGACAACCCCTTATCGCGTTGGCTGCGAAGTTCTTATTTGTTTGTGCAGGTGTGAGGGACTGGCGCGTGGTCTCCTTCTCGATTGATACCTTGGTTCTCAAAAACTGAGGGAAATACTTACGCTACTGTGATGCATCTCCCTTTCCTCTTCGAGGGAATACAACGCAAGCTCAAGAGGTAGCAGTCATCCATGTATCGTATTGAGGAAGATGGAGGAATCTTGCACTGAAAGCTTCTCTGGTAACTTGCGAGGGAAGACTGGGTTTCTTACACCAGAAGCTTCTCACTCTGATATGCGTACCGATTACCACATATATATCATCTTAATATTCCCGCTGTTGATTACCTTTTACTGATAATATACTGTCGATCTGGCACACAATTTACCTTCTTGTTGGCTTGATCATCACTGCTATGAAGAGTGCTCACTGAGGAAGACTTGATTATCCGTATCAAGATAAGATATTCCCCATTTCACTGCAGTCGGCTGAGAATTCCATTCTTATTAGTTGAGTTTCCAAATATTTGAATTCCTTGCTGATTCTTCAAGTCCGATGTCAGTTGACGAGCAACTTTAATAAGGGGAAAATATGTAGCAACCGAAGGCCCAAAGAAATAAGCAAAAGAAATGACGAAAACAAAAGCACACAAGCATACAAATAATATAAATAATAAAGCAACATCACATATTACTGCTATTCACAACAATAATATGCATGCATACCTAAGCACATAGATCTCGTGGAAACTCTGGTATTACAGTCTAATATGTTGTGGTGGTGTGCATGAAAAGTGAATCTGTGTGTGGAAGTAGTTGCTGCAACCAAGGTTGCGCCAAGCGCTGGCTGAACACCGGTTGGATCTGGATGAATATGGAGGCGAGGGCGGACTTGGTGAATATGTAGTGCGACACAAGGTCACGACCACATCATCATCAAGCGTACGAAAGGGAATCATACACGTCCAAAGAATGAGATGAGAGGGTAGCATAGAGGTGGAAAGCTGGGCTTGCTGGCATTGCCCCTTTTTGATGACAAAGATCAGTAAGGGTTGCCAAAGGGATGAGATGAAGGGCACGGTTTGAGATAGAGACAAGTCTAACACTAAAACAATATGGGTGGATGATGGAAAGATATCGACGAGATATCCGAGCACAACTCCTGCAAATGGTGTCCAGAACACTTGGTACCAGGGCATCACTCTGCTGGGACAGAGCTAATGCCAAACACCAAAAAATAGGTATGCAAAAGGGAAATGGTGCAGGCAGGGGGCCAAAACCGATACCACCTACACACGCAAGATAAAACGTTAATGACCAAATAATGATCTATATGCATGCCATGCGACAAAAAATGCAGCAATCAAGAGAAAAATCTAACCAAACTCTATACTACCGCATTCTAACGTTCGCACGAGCTAGGGCATCCTACAGCCAGACCTGCTCTGATACCAAGCATGTGGCAAACCGGCTCAGAGAAACTGGAACGCCCCGTATTCCAGCCTAGAGATCAAGGAGAAGTCTTCTGGAATACGACACTGCTTAGCATAGAACAAATCAGCTCTTTATTACAGTCTACATGGGTACAAGGGGATTACATCGGCGTGGCAAAACTACGCCTGCCATGGTTGCTCCATGCAAGCAGCAGAACAACACAAAGCAGCAGGATAACTCTAGCAGCGGAACAGCGACAACGGTGATGAACTCCACTCCGCAGGGACTCTGGCTGGATTGCTTATCCTAGCTTGTAAACAAGGGATCCACGGCAAACAAGCAATCAAATTCTACATGACCTGCAAACTGGCATGACACGTCAGGTCAATACATTGAATGTACTTGCAAGCTCACAGCAACCAAAGCAATCAAGACAAATAACAACATGGCAATTATAGGTTAATTAGCAATGATGAACACGATACTATCAGAACATGGCATGCACAACATGATACATCTAGAACAATACGATCATGTCATGAACATATGAACATGAGGATACTATCATGCAACATGATGGCACTATCATGCAACAACTTACTCTGCTTTGGTTACCTCGTAACCATCACATATATCAGCTTACCATCACGGACATCACACGATCATCTCAGGATCCAATCAAGCTTGGTATTACAATACCATAGTAATCATTAATGACCACAATGAGCTTGACCTTTACCCGTGATTCTCGCATAACACCACAAATATCCCACAACTCGATATCATCGATACCACGGTGATCCTCTCACGATCACAAACAACTTCTTTCTCATCATCAAACCAGGGTTATTATTAATCAAGTTATTATTACTACTGACCCACAGTGTGGCTGACACGAACTGGGCCCATATCCGCGAGCGCGGCTATCGATAGATTTAACACACATTCTGCAGAGGTTAGCACACATTACCCACACCACAGAACCCATGGCCTCGCACTCCCATTCGGGTGGACCAACGACATTCCGATAGAACCGCTCTACTGCCATGACACTCTCCCGGCCACTCCGACAAACTCCCCTTTGTTTGAAGTCATGGGTGGCCCCTTGCCTACCAAAGGCATCAACGACCACCATCGTGGCAAAACAATAAACGGTCCCAAACGAGGACATGTGCACATAACCAAACTCGGGCTCACAAGGCTTATGCTGTCCTACCCGGCCAAGGTAGCACCCGCGCATAACATTCCCTCATTGGAGGCACCGGCGAGAGGCATGACAATAAACCCAGTTAGGACCTTCCCATAAAGGGTAAGTGTGGCTGCACTGGTCAGCTCGATTTGGTCGCACCATGACTCCGCCAACGGTTGTTCAAGTTCATTATTATCCGGTTAAACTTGAATGCAATAAGCTGAATCATATTAAAATAACAGGATGCAACTACAATGCATGAGCATGATACCAACATGAGCATGGATGTTCAACCATAATCAACGTGCATAAAAACAACATTTAATCTATTATCCAGATGATCATGGCATACTGACGAACATGAATACCACAAACAGAATACTACTCATAGCATAACCTGACCACTAGCATCAGCAATAAATATCATGCAAGAACATATCAATAATGCTACCATGCAAGCATTTAACCAACTGGATGCAAAGGAACATGTATAATAACGATACTCGGAACAGACGATAGTCATGTACCGAAGACCATCACCAACATCAACATGTACTACTACTAAGCATGACATATGAAAGTAATACTAGTAAGAAGACATGATAACCAGGTGCATCAGAACATGGCATGAAAATAACCACAGATCCATATAACCGAAACAGCGACGATAGTTGACAAGCAAGCACTTATTAAATGTTCAAGTAGAAAACCAAGGCTAATGCATGGCTATCATGCAAGTTGTTGCCGTGGCTTGCCTGGGGGAAATGGATTCACCGGGAAGAAGTGAGAGAAGCTCGCGAAAAGAATCACCGGAAAATGTTCTCTCTCAAAGGGGGTTGAATAAGGCAAGGGCATAATGGTTATTTCCAGTATGTCAAACCATAGTGAAGTTGATACCAATAGAACAGGCCCAACGAGACGAAGACGTGGGCTTTGGAATCACCTGATTCGGGGTTCTGGTTGAAAAGTTATAGTTGTTTTGCTGCCAGTGACCTATTTGTAAGAGAATCATCACAAACAGACCCTCAGCATGAAAAACAGAACACGTACTCTGTAGAAATACGCATTCTCCTCTGGAAAACACAGTCCTCACTGAAAGAGAGAGATAATACATTTTCAGGTAAGAGAAACGTAAAACGAGAGTACGTTTTAACTTATCCACTTCACCGGGTCCAAGTCAACGCATGGAGTGGCTGACTGGTGGGGTCGGGGGCCACTAGCCAGCTGGGATGGGGCCTTCGTCTCCTTCCTCGTGCTCGCCCGATGCGCAGAGGGAGAGGTGGAGCCCGAGGATAACCGCCAGCGCTACGGGCCATCTCTGGCGATGCTCCGGCCACCGGTAGACTCAGCGTTGACCGCCCCATCCGCTGGAAAAGGGCACGGCCACCGGAGATCAATGGTTTGAGCGGGGCTTTGGCTGCAGTGGACGGCGGCGACGGACGCAGGCCAGATTGAGCCCGTGGCCATGGACGTCTTCGGAGCAGAATGGAGGCGGGGAGCGGGTTGTGGTGATGGTGGTGGTCGGCTAGACCAGCGATTTGGCCGACATCCCCTCGTGATCACCACGGACAACGTGCGCTCTGGCCTCCTACTTCCTGCCAAACCATGTCATCAATGAAGTCCTGCCAAGATACTCCCTCCGTCCAAAAATACTCGTCATCAAAATGGACAAAAATACATGTGTCTAGAACTAAAATACATCTAAATACATCCCCTTTATACATTTTGATGACAAGTTTTTCCGGAAGGAGGGAGTACATTAGAACTGAAGTGATGGAACGAGTAGAGGCACAGTGAGTAGAGAGAGCCAAGCTTCACAAGTTTGTTGTAACAAACTTGACCGCACCTTTGTGATTAAATTAATGAGGTTAAGAGGGAAGCTTGATGTCAGGGAGGTTTAGGATAGTAAGGACTCTAGTCCTGTGAATTATGAAGGGATTGGGACCACTAATTAATATAGTTGCTTTACAACTACTTAATATGGTCCAGAATCAAAAATAGGAAGAGGCACTCACTTGGAGTGATGACTTGGGCTGAAAATGAACATCGAAGAAGCACTTCTCTGGACAGAAACTTAGGAAAATTCCTGGGGAAAATGGCTGAATGCAATGAGCCCAGATCTTATGGAGATAGGTTATATGGGTAGGAGAAGGTCGTGGAAAATTTTCAACTATAATGAAGCAAAATAAAATATACTTGTTTCACTAACTGAAAATTTGGACAGTAATAAAGATTTGAAGTTGGGCTCACATAGATGAGTTACATGAGCTCATATTTGGATGAGGATCATGATTTGATGATATGAAGGTCATGCAAAAATTTCAATTCATTTTGATATGCCTAGCTTGTACCTCCTTCACAAGGTTTCTTTGTGGATAGAAACTTGGGAAATTAGCTGAAAATATTTACTAGGCAAATGAATATGAAAATTTGCATGAGGCAATGATATGGACAGGAAAAGGTGTCCAAAAAGTTTGGGAGCAAATGGGCAAAGATAAATAGCACTTACTTCACAAAGTGCCATTTAGGGTAGAATAGGAAAACAATTTTTTGAGAATTATTTTTTAACATGGCAAGGAAAAGTTTTGTCATATTTGAGGAAGATATGACCCAAATAATTTATGAGAATTATTTGGGAATTTTGGGTGAGATGTAAATATAGGTTGCTTCACAACCTAGGGCAAATTGGGTTATTCCTTTAATAGAAAAGGAATATTCCTTAGAAAAAAAATGTTGAGGTTGGTCCCAGATGGAAATGGTAAGGTCTAGGGATGGATATGAGGATGACAAGCCACTCCGGAAAGAAAGAAGAAGTCATCTTCTTCAGTTTCCAAACCACATAGCCACGAAAAAAGAAAACTCAAGCAAAAATCTCAGAAAATCAAAACAAAAAGAAAGGGCCAAAAATCAGGTTGTGACAGTCATAGTCACCTATTATGTGTTATGATCCGTAAACCCTGTAGTGACAATATGCGGGATACTTTCCGGTGATGACCGTAATTTGAGGAGTTCATGTATTCACTCTGTGCTAATGCTTTATCCCGGTACTCTATTAAAAGGAGGCCTTAATATCCCTTAGTTTCCTTATAGACCCCGCTGCCATGGGAGGGTAGGACAAAAGATGTCATACAAGTTCTTTCCATAAGCACGTATGGCTACTTACGGAATGCATGCCTACATTATATTTATGAACTGGCGCTAGTGTCGTATCTCCCTAGGTTGTAACTGTTACATGATGAATATCATTCAACAAATTGCGGATCCAATGCCTACGATTTTCCTACATATTGATCTTGCTAAGTTACTACTGCTACTGTTACTATTGCCACTGCTACAAAACTGCTACTATCACTGTTACTATTACTGTTGTTGTCACTGCTACTATCAAAACTATCATACTACTGTGCTACTGATCACTTTGCTACAGGTAATTAATCTCCAGGTGTGATTGAATTGACAACTCATTTTCTAGTACTTGCAAATATTCTTTGGATCCCCTTGTGTTGAATCTGTAAATTTGAGTTGAATACTCTACCCTCGAAAACTGTTGTGATCCCTTATACTTGAGGGTTATCATCCACCACCCATCGCACCGATCAACCGCCACCCTCCTCCATCAGCCAAAGCCGATACCTCGACATTGTCATCCACCGCAACCACAACACCCTCCACAACAAGTAGTTGAAGCTGAGGCCAAGCTGCCTCTAGGACGCCGACATGCGCCATACTTGAGCCAGTTCAACCACGCTGTCCTGTGCCTCACCACCACCGCTCCAACATCGCAACCTTCCAACACACCATAGTTGTTCCCGCTACACCATCGTTCACCGCCTCAGAGTTGCTTCCCCTTCGCCGACAGATGGCCACCGTAAGACAATCAGAGTATACCCTCGACTATCCTCCAGAACATGAGCTCCCCTCGTAAACACAAGAAGATCGGTGCAAAATTAGGAGGACACCGCAGTGCCAGCCGGAATTGGTACTCATCTTCCCTTATCCATGCAAATCTTACAAGTCTGCTTGCACGGTATTCATCCCACGGAACACACTAATTGACCGCGTCTTGGTGCACCTTCTTCCTGATACTAGATGTTCCTAGTAATTCGCGATGCACAAGGTTTCCCCGCATATGCTATTCCACATTAGTTAGAGGTCTGTCGCCTGCCTGGATTTCAATTCAGGGTTAGTTGATCCCCAATTAAAGGAATCACCACCCGCGGATGTGCTAGTCCACATGTTTATTGGGGAAGCAACGCCTCGGTGTTTACTTTAGGGGTGTGTGGGGCACAGGAGCTGCAGGCACCGGATCTGGAAGTCGGACGGGCATAAAGGGATGACCGAGGGTGGTGCCAAGCATGGCGGTGGGGTGACGTCGAGGGGAGGGCGGGGCGGCAGAGGCAAGGGTCTGGGCCGATGGTCGCTGGCGGTTCGAGAAAGATCATCAACAATGACCGTTTGGGTAGACGAAGGACATCTGTCTGTTCCTTGTAGATCGGACAGTGTTGGTGGTAAAACTAGAAAACCTTGGGGTAGGAGGTCCTCAGATCGATGGTAACAGTGATGAAGGAGACAGTGTTTACCCAGGTTTGGGGCCTCTCGAAGAGGTAATACCCTACTTCCTTCCTTGATTCAATAGATGACGATGATGATGATGATGTATCGAGTACAAGCTTGATCTACCTTGAGATTGTAAGGAGAGGCCTAACTCCAGGACTGGGCAAATGAGATTGTGTTCAGGCCCCCTCTATAGGCTAAACCCTTTGGCCTATATACATTTCACGTACGTCAGAATCGGATCCGCGCCCCAAGAAAGGTTCGAACACTAGGCGTGCACGAAGGACTCCCCTTGGCTACAGTCATATGCTCATAGCACCACGACATTGCTCCATCGTGTTCATGCGAGCGCGTGGAAGAAGAAAGGAACATGGTGATTTACCTAGGTTTGGGCCACCTTGCAGTGTAAAACCCTACTCCTGCTTTGTGGTTGATTGCCTTGCTAGGAGGATGAGAGTATGAACTTGTACAAGGATGAGCAGCCTCGCGAGGGCTCAGGGCTAGATATATATCTCTCTCTATATATATATTTGATCCTTCTGCCCCTCTCTCTATGGTGGACACTTGCTTATACATATACTGGCCCGATCCTCTTCCCTCATGGCTTAGGTAGGAAGGGATACCACAATGGTCAATTTTGAAGGAGGGCAGTAGTACATCCTATCCTGACTAAAGGTGGTCTTCGTCTGCAAAGCTTCTGGTCATGATGCGCAGGTGGGTTTGGTGATGGCCTCCATCATGCCGAGCTTGTGGCCTTGGTCTTGTTGCACCGGAATGGAAACCTTTGGGGGATTCGTTGGGAACCCACGTACGTCCTTGCCTCCTTAGCACTAAAGACAAAAATATCCTCGCCTGCGCCCGCTGGTACCCTTCTGACCCTGTTCGTCATGGCCTACATCACCCGCGCCTCGTGAGGCTGGGTGCCGAGCCTAGATATGTCCGCCCCTCCGGAGGCGGCTTCGGGAGACTGCTTCTCAGGAGGCCTTGGTGTAGTTTGCCTCGCGAGACGGGAGGCCTCGCGAGGGTCTTGGTCATGAAGTCTTGGTGTTGGGCCGCACCGGGCCGTCGATGGAGCCACGTGGTGGGCTGCAGGCAGACGGGCCTGGGTACCCCCAGTCCTAGAGCCCCAACAACGTAGGGCATCTAGGATTACATAGTTGGTATCCAGGGGTATGTATGTATGGGTGGAGGTGGCAGGAGATGTCTTGGAGTATACACCAAGTCTTTGGGTATGTGCAAGTCTTGGTTATGTCCAGGCGTGTAGCTTCCGAAGTCCACCTGATGAAGAATGAGGCCTACATGCCCAGCTCGAGGATTATGGACCGACTAGGTTTGCACCCCCTAGTCTAGGACACCTCAGTAGCCCTTGAACTAGTCTTCTACGTCAAGAACAACCTCTTTTATATTGACAGCTTCAGATCAGAAGTCCTTGGCTCGACAGACGAGTACGCCCTTTTTGATAATTCAAGATTCCTTTTTTAAAGCCACCACAGACCACTCCTCGAAGGAATGGTGACCCCTGGACATGTCCTATCCGGACCCACTCAATGTACGAAAATGCGAGGTTAAATAACCTTGAAGGCGTGTTGCGTAGGTGTGAAGGGCGCTTCTAGCCTCCAACCAATTCTTTGGCTTCAACTCGCCAGTGAATTTGCCGATTCAGTAGTCGCCAACTTAAAGTTGGCTGGAATATATGCAGCGCGGGTATATCTGCTAAAACACTCAGGCCGTGAGGAGTACAACTCACTCAGGATATCTCTATCATGGTAGTCTCTCTGGGCTCGACCCCTATCGAATAGACACTGAGCAATAATGAATCTCGCGTTGATTTGCGGATCCTGGTAGCATGTACCCTCCTGCTCCTACGGTTGGTAACCACCCTGCAGACAATCGTCCTCGTATGGTCCCGTGTGATCATACGGCTGGCGCCCATATGTGACATCCCGTGGAGGGAGCCTCCGAATGCAATGATAATCGTTACATCATCGGGGAGGGGTGACCTGATAACACTCTGATCTCCATACTGATCTTCTCCAATGGGTTGAGTGATACGTCCATTTTGCATCATGCTTTTAATTTGATATTTATTGCACTGTGGGCTGTTATTACACATTATGTCACAATACGTATGCCTTTTCTCTCTTATTTTATAAGGTTTACACGAAGAGGGAGAATGTCGGCACCTGGAATTCTGGGCTGGAAAAGGATCAAACATTGGAGACCTATTCTACACAACTCAAAAAGCCCCGAAACTCCACAAAACTCCGTTTTAGAATATATATAAAAATATCTGGCGAAAGAGATACGAGAGGGGGGCCACCCACCGTCCACGAGGGTGGGGGGCGTGCCAACCCCTGGGCACGCTCCCCTGCCTCGTGGGCCACCTGGTGACCCCCCGATGCCCATCTTCTCCTATATGAGGTGTTTTGACCTGGAAAAATCATAAGGAGGCTTTCGGGACAGAGCGCCGCCATATCGAGGCGGAACCAATCTAGGGCTCCGGCGAAGCTGTTCTGTCGGGGATACTTCCCTCCGGGAGGGGGAAATCGTCACCGTCATCATCACCAACAACTCTCCCATCTTGGGGAGGGTTATCTTCATCAACATCTTCACCAGCACCATCCCCTCTCAAACCCTAGTTCATCTCTTGTATCAAATCATTGTACCAAAACCTCAGATTGGTATCTGTAGGTTCCTAGTAGTGTTGATTACTCCTTGTAGTTGATGCTAGTTGGTTTACTTGGTGGAAGATCATATGTTCAGATCCATTATGCATATTAATACCCCTCTGATTATGAACAAGAATATGTCTTGTGAGTAGTTACATTTGTTCATGAGGACATGGGAGAAGTCTTGCTATAACTAGTCATGTGAATTTGGTATTCGTTCGATATTTTGATGAGATGTATGTTGTCTTTCCACTAGTGGTGTCATGTGAACGTCGACTACATGACACTTCACCATTGTTTGGGCCTAGAGGAAGGCATTGGGAAGTAATAAGTAGATGATGGGTTGCTAGAGTGACAGAAGCTTAAACCCTAGTTTATGTGTTGCTTCGTAAGGGGCTGATTTGGATCCATTTGTTTCATGTTATGGCTAAGTTTACCTTAATACTTCTTTTGTAGTTGTGGATGCTTGCAATAGGGGTTAATCATAAGTGGGATGCTTGTCCAATTAAGGGCAGCACCCAAGCACCGGTCCACCCACATAGCAAATTATCAAAGTAACGAACGCGAATCATATGAACGTGATGAAAACTAGCTTGACGATAATTCCCATGTGTCCTCGGGAGCGCTTTCCTTCATATAAGAATTTGTCCAGGCTTGTCCTTTGCTACACAAAGTATTGGGCCATCTTGCTGCACCTTATTTAATTTTACTATTATTTACTTGTTACCAATTATCTTATCACAAAACTATCTCTTACCGATAATTTCAGTGCTTGCAGAAAATACCACTACAAAAAAAGACACATCCGTGACATTTTGGGCCGAATGAACTTTTTTCTATCATACTTATGACACTTCTATGACAATAACTGTGACAAAACCGGGTATCATCATAGATGTGATGGGGTCCTACTTCTATGACAGAAAATCATGACAGAAAATGGGTTTTTGGTCCTGGGCGGGCCGGAGACGCAGCTGCATGACATTCTTTGGGCCGGCCATGACGGAAAAAACCGTGGTAGAAGCGAGGGCGAGGAAAATATCGGGGTGTTCCCGGTTACGGTGGGTGGTCGGGGCCGAGCGATGCGCGTTTCTCTCGTACACGCACGCGTGTGGGTGCGAGGCGTTGGGCTCTAACTGAACCCGGGCGAGGCATTGGGCTCTAACTGAACTCGAGCGATTGCACTGCAGGCTATGCGTTACTGAACCAGAGCGATCGATCGATGGCTGTTAACTGAACCCGATCGAGCGATTCCTTCGTTACTGCTGCTAACTGAAGCCGATCGATGTTGCCTCTAGATGAACAGTGAGCGTTGCTGGGGGTTTGGATGAACACTTCCCGGTGGGGGTGGATGAACAGGACCCCGTGGTGTTGCCTCTGGATGAACAGGACCCCGATCGATCGACCCGGTTGGGGCTGGATGAACATGACCCCGTGGAGGGTAGGATGAACAGGACCACCCCGTGGAGGGCTGGACGAATAGTAGACGGTGGAGGGCTGGAAGAACAGTAGCCCGTGGAGGGGTTGTTGAACAGGATCCCGTGGAGAGGGCTGGTTGAACAGTAGCCGGTGGAGTAGCGCGCGGTGGAGACAGGATAAACAGGAGCCCGTGGATGAACAGTCACAGGTGGAGGCTGGAGGTGGTCGACGGTGGATGAACAGTAGCCCGTGGAGGCTGGAGGGGTCGACGGTGGAGATGAACAGTATCCCGTGGAGTCCCGTTTTGCGGTAGGGCACACCCCTCCCGATGAACAGGACCCCTGTATCGACCGTAGCTCTCCAACACAAGTCTGTTTCCTCCGTTTTGCGGTACGCCACACCCCTCCCGATGAACAGGACCCTCGTTTCGACCGTAGGAGGTCCGTTTCCTCCGTTTTGCGGTACGTCAGACCCCTCCCGGTGAACAGGGTCTCGTTTCAACCGTGGCCAATTGAACACAAGGTCGTTTCCTCCGTTATGTGGTACGTCAGGCCTCATTTCCATCGGCTGTTCCGTCCAAGCCCTCCCGAATAACACGACGACGCATTCCATTCCGACCCAGCAGGTTGGCTCCTCATGAACACGACGACGACGCTGTGTCTCCGTTCCGATCCAGCCATGTACACGAGCCCTGGCCATACGTATGCACGAGTAGGCGTTCTAGACCCTGCCCATATGTACGTACGTGGCCGTATTTTCTTTCTTGCACACTTGCCGCTGTACGTACGTGTACATGCTACGCCAAAATAGCTCGGACTGAAGAATCACGATAGACAGTAAAAGCAGCAGGAGTACTTAACAACCTTAACTAAAACAAGCAGGGCCACTTAACAACCATAGCTGAAAGTAGTATAAGTACTTATACAGGTTCAACCGTACAAAGCACGCCTCGAACAGTGCTGCTTTGCCTACAGTTAACCAAGGGTGAGGCTGCCAAGCCCTAGGACAAGGCCCAGGTGCCACCCCGCACATCCACAACCTTCTGAAAGCGGCTTCATCTCGCAATGTGGTCAATAAACAGGATATTCGCTTTAGAGCCATGGAAAAGCAGGAACATAATCTTCTGTCATATTCTCCAAGATGGACGGGCCTTCATTATTTGAGACCACCCATGAATAAGTATCTTTTCACCTCCAAGGGGAATGGAGTAGGTCGACATAAACATCATGTTGTGACCAAGCGCAAGTCTGACCCGACCATGGCCAAGCATCTGTATAGGAACAATGGAACTGGGCAGTTTCTCTTTCAAGAAGATCACAGCTGTAAAATTGTGTATAAGCAATAGTTTATGAACAACTTATATAACAGAAAATAGCTCGTACCGTAAGTTTCTCGACATAGTTGGACCTGTTCAATGAGTGCAGGAGTGGCACACATATCCCACGTGGCCTTCCACCATTGAAACGCCCCACAAGGACCTCAAGAAGATCAATAAAGTGTAGGAACTTGTGGATGTCGTCCGAGTCAACTTCAGTGCCATCAGTAATAGCCGAGTTGTTATAGAATAACCAACGAGCAGCCTGCTTAACTCTGAAAAAACCTACACGTGCCACCAATTATAAGAAAATATTAGTTAGAAGTAGCATCTTCGTGAGAGATTCGTTGCTACTTCTAAAGTAAAATTGTGATTAGTTAGATATAATAGGTGGATTAAGAAGTAATCGAGGCAACAAGCAAGAACCATATACAAAACTAACATGGATGAACAATTGGAACGACGTCGGGGTGGAAGATCGCATTGAAGATGAGACCAGGTTCTGCTATTTCCATCAACATTCGTGCGCCAACTTTCAGTCCGTAACACTTGAGAAAGTTTATCCAAGTTCGGCCATAAAAATAGCAGTGATCTTCTTGGTTTATGAACCCAACTCGAAACTTATATCCATGGCTTGTCTTCACTGTGACCATTAAACTGGTGTATTTAGTTATGGCAAGGCCGAGCATCTTGAGTACATGTGTTCTGGCAGAGCAAATAATGCATTGTAGGAAAAATAATATGAGAACACAATGTATTCCCTATCCAAATCTAGAAATACCTTCCTCCTTCACGTTAGTGTTGACCATCGTACTGGTAGTACCTTTTATCCAAATATAGCAATCCAAATTTCCAAATTAGTCGACAGCATGTTCCAAAAAACCACCCTCCCGGATAGAAAAGAGGATTCTAGGAACATACTATGCGCGTTTTAAAATTCTGTGTTAGGATGAGAAGGAACAAGTGTGGCGTCTCGCCGAGGGCGCAGTAACCTATAGGGTCCTCGCACTTTGGGCACTTCAAATGAAACACACTA
Source organism: Secale cereale (assembly GCA_902687465.1). NCBI lineage: Eukaryota > Viridiplantae > Streptophyta > Magnoliopsida > Poales > Poaceae > Secale > Secale cereale. The sequence continues at coordinate 391,968,011 of LR738709.1, forward strand.
GCTTCAGTAGGAATAAAAATGCATCAACGGCGGCGGCTGCCATCCTAGGATTACCCGCGACCAAGGGACTTGGATTTATCGAGGATGGATGAAGAATTCGTGCCTGGTTCTCCATGAGAAAACCATATGCAATCGCCGAGAGGGGGTTTTCTCTGAAAAAGCAGACGAGGGAGAAGGGGATTCAGGCCCAGTGAAATATTGCCGCTTCGTCCGTCCAGTGTACTGCTAAAGCTGGAAAGGGGGGTTTGTGATTTGACAGCTCATTGGGCATTACTGCGGCGCTACGACCGGGGTGTGTCTATGATAACCCTCAACCGTAAGGGATCGAGATAGTCTTCGCGGGTAAGAATAACCCAATTTATAGATTCGACACACGGGGAGCCAAAGAGTATTTATAAGCTTTGACAGTTAAGTTGTCAATTCAACCGCACCTGAAATATACTTACTTGCAACAAAAGATAAGTGGTAACGGTGATATGATAGTGATGGTGGTGACAGTAAAAGTAAACAGCAAAAGTAACAACTAATAACCAGCAGGATTGAAACACTGTAGGCTAGGGAGATGGATGGTTGGGCGCTGCATGGATGAGATACATCATGAATCTAACTTGGGACAAGGCACACAGGAAAGTAATGATCATCTATGCAAATATCAAACATTAGGCATGTATTACGTGCTTGCAATAAGAACTTGCACAACATCTGTTGTCCTACCATCCTGCTACGAACGGGGCCAAAAGGATCTTATGGAGATTAAGGTGCTCCTGTCAAAGAGCACCGGAACAAAGTAATGAACTCAATGGATACATGGAATCCTCAAATTATGGACCATCCCCTTTAGTGTCCCAAGCTGTCACCTTTGGGATCGCCGGTTCCGGACTATAATAGGTGCAAACAACTCATAGATAGGATCAAGAACACAAATATATTCATGCAAACACATAGGGTTTAGATCTGAAATCATGGCACTCGGGCCCTAAGTGACAAGCATTAAGAGCAACAAGTTGAAGCAAAGATGATAAACACCAAAGTAGATGATAGGCAACATGCCCCCAACAATCTGATAAACTATTACATGATCTAACTCATCCAATCCCTACCATCCCCTTTGCCTACAGTAGGGAATTACTCACACATGGAAGGAGAAGTCATGGAGGGAGGATGGAGTGGTGATGATGATGAGGATGGCGACGATCTCCCCTCTCCGGAGGCCAAATCAGCCTCCAGATTAGCCCTCCCGAAGAAGAACAGAGGGTGGCGGCGGCTCCGCGACGGAAACTGGAAAAACGACTTCTGTTCTGGGGTTTTCTCGCCACGGGGATAAATAGGAGCCAAGGTAGGGCACCAGAGGGGGGAGGACCCGCCCAGGCGGCCTCCCGGCGCGGCCATGGGTGGGGCCGCGCCAGCAGGGCGCCTGGGCCCCCCCTGGCTGCCCTCTGGCCCCACTTCTGGCACAAAGGCCCTTCGGGTGCGTGGATTTTCTGTGATTTTTCTTGGAATTTTCTGAGATACCTAAAAATCCATTTTCCTGCACACAATAAAACCATACAGGCAGCTCTACTGAAAACAACGTCAGTCCGGGTTAGTTTAGTTCAAATCATGCAAGAATGAGGGCAAAACAATAGCAAAAGTGTTTGGAAAAGTAGATACGTTTGAGACGTATCAACTCCCCCAAGCTTAGCATATTGCTTGTCCTCAAGCAATTCAGTTCAACGAACTGGACGTGACAAAGAAAACTTTGACAAACTCTTTTGCTTCATTAGATGTATATAAGCATGTACTACGAAAAGAGTCTAGCAAGTATTGAAACAATGCTATGAGGACAATGCACGAAGCAATCCTTCTTTCAAGTGACCAATCACAAATAACTAAAAGTAAATAATATGCTACTGAAAATCAAGACAAGATTACATTGCACATAGCTTGAACATACTAGAGTGGTATCTCGCTATCCTCCATGAGTGAAGCAAAACATAAATGCAGAAACTCCTCCAGAGTTTTAAAGGAGACTAGAACTAAGAATTTCTGAATAAATAATACCACAAGCACGCAGAAGACAATGTAATACTTTGGGACAATGCACATTACACTCAGAATGACAATTATGCTCTCCTAGTTGGTGCTTTGAAGAAAGAAGGTGGAGACTCTCGAACCGTGGAATTTGATGGCGAGGTTGAAAACCCGTGGTTGGAAGCAAAGACTAAACATGTACCAGAGCTCTTGGTTTTGAAAACAGAGGTAAAAATGATTTTGGGAGGTGCATATTTCGTCAACGAATGTTAGTAGACAACCCAATCACTTCTCGAACTGGACAAGTTTCGAGGAACGGCTCCCGCACGGGGACGATCACATCCCCTTAATCTCCTTTGTTTATCACTGCCAAAAGTTTTCTGATTTCTCATGAACAAAGCGTGAAGGAGGGTTTGTTTGTTGTATTATCTTTTATGAGCCGGGCGCACTCATGCCAGTTCCTCCTCGTATTAGGGGTTTGCAGATTAGACATGCAATCCCGGGATAAAACTTGTCCAACTTAAAAAGATCATGAATTAACTACTACTTCCTCATGAGCTAAAACAAGGGCACAAAATAGAAGATTTTGAACAATTTCGAGATGGTACAAGAAAGTCTTCGTTAGGATGGCCGGAAAAAACCACATAGGATGGTATGGTGGACTCATATGGAATAACTGGTTTGAAAGGATTTGGATGCACAAGCAGAATTCCGCTTAGTGCGAGCGAAGGCTAGCAAGAGACTGGGAAGCGACCAACTAGAGAGCAATAACGGTCATAATCATGCAGAGCGACAAAGCAACATTGAATTGGGCATGAAAGTGATATAACTATTCTGAAACTCAAAGATCATCAAGGCAAAGCAGACTTTTTAGTCTTAAACATGTGTAAACATGTGCCAAGTCAAATCCAAGAATTCTCCAAAGGGAAATACCACCTTAGTATACCAAACTATGAACAATGCAATGCATGTAAATCATTTCAATAACACATTATATACTCTAGCTATTTGAGATTAGCCACAAGGAAAGCATGAACCACTGGGAAAGCATTGTAAACATAGCACTATGTCGCTACAAGCTGGTCTCTAGATCATAAGTACATGCATATGTACAAAAGTAGAAACAAGAAGAGTTCATACCGGTTTTCCTTGTTGCTTCCCTTCCGTCGATCTTCGTCATTACTGCCTTGTCACTTGCATGATCGAACGTAAGAAATATAATTAAATGCCATCACGGACTCGAGCTGAACTCTGAAAACAAAGCAAACTAAAGAGAGAAAGGAAATCTTTTTGGGTTCTTTCAAAGGTTGAACTAAAGCAAAAGAAAGAGAAAATCTTTTTGTCGTTTTTGCAAAGAAAGAACAAAGAAGAACGGGCAAAAACTTCGAAAATATCAAAGCGAACAAAAATAAAACGGATAAAACCATGGAAAAGTGAGAAGGGCACGTACTCCCCCAAGCTTAGGCTTTTGGCCTAAGTTGGTAGTAGCAACTGCCCCCCGGGAGCCTCCTGCTCCCGGGTGGTACTGGTGAGTCCAAGGGTCGTATAAGGATTCTGGCGCGTACACCGAAGTCCTCGGATCCTCCCACGAAGAAGGGTCCGCACTCCAAGCAGAGGAAGACCCTTCACCAAACTGGGTGACGGTCTCCCCCTGAAAAGGTGGTAACTCACCGTGCTCCTCCTCGTCGGGCACAACCCCCTCCATGGGGTTATGAAACTGATGCTGAACCATGAACTCATCGAACTGGATAACATCAAAGGACCATCCGTTCCTGCGAGAAAAATCAAACAAAAGGGGTGCAGGTAGACGGATCTTGCGTTCCGCGGTAGTTCCGAAACGCAAGATATAAACAAGGTTACCAAACTCAGAAGTCATGGTAACAAACTTATGCCTTTTCATAGCAGCAAGATCAAAACTTAAATAAGTAAAAGGCTTATCATCAGGGTGTGGGGTGCCTTTAAGATACTCTAAGATAAGTGTGGCATAAACGCCACCAAATAAATCTCCCTTGTTACCGTTCATAGCAAGGCGTCGAGCAATTAAGGCACCCACATTATAATCAAACCTCCTTGAGAGGGCGGTTGCCAGGATAGCAATATCCGGCGTAGAAATGTGCTCGTGTTGTCACGAGCTAACACCCCTCTAGCAACATAATACGCAAAATACCTGAGGTGAGGGAATAAGATGCTGGAGATTTTTGACCGATGCATATCCCTCGTATCCATGCTGCAGAGAGAGTTGAAGACGGTTCTCAGCTCGGAGGGCTGAGAGGTCATCTTCGCTGTCCGCCCAACATTTGGCACACCTATTATTTCACAAAACTTTTCCAAGGGCATGGTCAAAAGATTATTGTAAATTTTAAACTCAATAGAACCAGTATCAAGGTTATATCTAAAACTGTTAATGAAACCAGAGGTGAGTTTTTGATACTGAACAACACGGCACGTGACGAGCCGTGTCAGACTTGCATTAGCACAAAGATTATAAAACTCATCCTTAATTCCTGCAGCTTCAAGGAATTCATCACATGGGAACATCATCGCACGTGCTGGCTTTGTGTCTTACAACAACTCTAGGGGCACATGATCTTCATTGTAGCTCACCCTAGCAGTCGAAGGTGAAGCTGCGGCTCTAGTAACTCGATCGGAGCGCGCGGGCTTCTTCTTCTCAAGCCACCCCTTTGCCCTTCCTAACAAACTCATTTCTGAAATTTTTGACAAATTACAAAAACAAGGGTTTAAACAAAGTGGGTTAAGGCAAACTACTCAACTCACTTACCTAAGGCATAAACTTGCATCAAAACTTGGAAAATAAATTTCTACACATGCATGCAAGCTCATCTACACAGCACCAAGAACTACTAAATACTCACAAATGAAGCCATCAACCAAAAATCTAATTGGAGGGGTGGAGGAGTTACATACCAGGGAGTATTTGTTCAAAATCTCAGCTCGAATGATAGGCTGTAGAGAGAGATCGAAAATTGCCTCCAAGAACAGCAAGAACGCAAGAACAGGTGCAAAACTCGTGTTTTCGGAGAGAAAGAGAGAGAGAGGAAGAAGACTCACCTGGAGGCGGGACCTGTGGGCCCCAGGCGCCCTATGGGCGCGGCCAGGGGGCAGGCCGCGCCAGCTGGCCGCCTGGGCCACTGGTGGGTCCCCCTGGTCAGCCCCAGGTGCCTCTGGGTCACTCCCGACATGGAAATTTTTATTTTTATTTTTCTGGAATTTTTCTGAAAACTTCACTGTTGAAAATTTTTCGAAGTTCAAAAAGCTGCAAAACTTTCTGAAAACTTAAAGCAGTGATTAGTATTGTGAAGCTTCAAAAACACAAACACTTGGTATAGCAAGGAGAACAAAAGCTAAAACAAATGAAAACATAACAAGCTCAACTTTTTACCTATATAAAACATGCTCACTAGTAAGGTTGATCAAGTCTTACCGACAAACCGGCGATATATAGAGCAAAAAGTCCCACCTCTTACGAAGTGATCATTGCACCTTTACTTTAATGGACATTGTCCCCACCATAATAGTTTTGTATTTGTGGTGCACATGTAGTGGACAGTCCCATTCTCCAATCTTCACGGTCTCGATATTTTCTATAGAGTTGAGGCCATGCCTCTTGTCGGTCTTGTTTGGAAAATACACCGTGTGTTCTTTATCATTCACATTGAAGGTAACCTTTCCTTTATTGCAATCAATAATAGCACCTGCGGTGTTAAGAAAAGGTCTACCAAGAATAATGGACATGCTCCCATCCTCGGGCATGTCAAGCATGACAAAATCAGTAAGGATCAAACAATTAGCAACTTCTACGGGAACATCCTCACAAATACCTATCGGGACGACGGTTGACTTGTCAGCCATCTGAAGAGAGATATCTGTAGGAATTAGTTTCTCTAAACAAAGCCTCTTGTAAAGAGAGAAAGGCATAACACTCACTCCTGCTCCAAGATCACATAAAGCAGTTTTGACATAATTATTCTTTATGGAGCAAGGAATGGTGGGTATACCTGGATCACCAAGCTTCTCAGGAATCTTGCCACTGAAAGAGTAGTTAGCAAGCATAGTAGATATTGCTTCATTAGGAACTTTTCTTTTATTAGTAACAATATCTTTCATATATTTTGAATATGGAGGTAACTTAATAGCATCAGTCAAAGGGATTTGAAGAAAAAGAGGTTTCATCCACTCACAAAACTTATTATAATGCTCTTCTTCTTTAGATTTGAGAGACTTACCTGGAAAGGGCATGGGTTTCTGTATCCATGGTTCTCTTTCCTTCCCATGTCTTCTTGCGATGAAGTCTTCTCTAGTGTATTTCTTGTGTTTGTCAGGTGCTTCTTCTTCTCGAACTTCAGGCGGATCATTCTTCTCCTTATCCTTATCTTCAGGTTCGGCACCGTCTTCAGTCTCAGCATCGGAGGTAGATATACTGTTGGGATCAACAGCTGGCTCTTCACTTGTAATAGGATCATTGGAATTGTCAGCCTCCTTTTGTTTCTTCTTCTTCTTCTTTGGAGAGCCAAAATTTGTTCTTCCTGCATTTGAGAATCTTGCTCAATTCTCCTCGGATGCCCCTCTGGATAGAGAGGATCTTGAGTGCTAGTTCCTCCTCGGGTCTTAATCCCGAAGGCCTATAAATCATCTTGTTTGGTATTGTTAGCAAGCAAATCTTTTTGCACATTAGAAATTTGTTCAAGCTGAGTTTGAACCATATGAAAATGCTTCACAAGACATTTAACATCGTTAACTGTTCTACCTAGAGCATCAAGCAAACTTTTGATAGCAAGGGAATTATCATGCAATTGACTTTGTATCCTCTCATTAAAATGACTTTGCTTCATAATAAAATTATCAAGCTCATCTAAACATTGATCAGGAGGCTTACCCTGAGGGATGTCACTTGCATTGAAATCTAAAAGAGAGTGTACCTCTACCATAGGAGGGTGAGTGGTAGGCTCACACAACTTCTCAATAGGGGGTAGATTCTTCACGTCTTCAGTTTTAATACCCTTCTCTTTAATAGACTTCCTTGCTTCTTGCATATCTTCGGGGCTTAGAACAAACATGCCTCTCTTCTTTGGTGGCGGAGGTGGTTCAGGGACGGACAAATCTTCATGGTTTTTGGCAATCCTGCCCATCAATTCTTCTGCATCGTCCGGTGTTCTTTTCCTGAAAACACAACCAGCACAACTATCCAAATAGGACCTAGATTCATCAGTTAGACCAGCATAAAATATATCGATTAATTCATTCTTAGGGACTCCATGTCCTGGTCTAGCCTGGATCAGACTACAGTACCTCCCCCAAGCTTTAGGGAGGTGCTCATCCTGCAACTGTTTAAAGTTATAAATTCTTTGTAAAGCAGCATGTTGCATATGAGCAGGAAAGTACTTATCAACAAAAGAGTGAGCTAAGTCTTGAGGACTCTTAATGGAACCACATGGCAGTGCATCATACCATGTTTTAGCACCTTCCTTCAAAGAGAAAGGAAGAAGCTTAGTTACATAAAAGTTTCGTATCTTTTCATTCGTGGTAAACAAGCCACCCAACTCAGTGAGTTTGGTCACGTGTGCAATAGCATCATCATTTTCTCTGCCATAAAAGGGGTCAGCTTCAACCATAGATATAAGTGAAAGATCAACAGAGAAATCATAATCAGGATCATTGATGCATATAGGAGATGTAGCAAATTCAGGATCAGGAACAGTCTTGTTCTTCAAGGAGTGTTTTTCAAGCAGCTTCTTAATAGCTTCAGGGTCAGAGTCGGCAAACTCTGTCAGTTCCCTGCATAAATCATCGTCAAGCATAATGTAATCATCATCAAGGAGTCTCTCCTTGAGTTTACTCAAATCAGGATAATCATAAGTTCCACCAATAGGGTAGCGAGTAACAGGAATTTCAATTCCAGATTTTTTTTTGCAGCAGCAGCGATCTGTTTCTCAAGAGCATAACCAAGTGAACCAATATCATCAAGAGTAGTAGAAGCATCATCAAAAGTATCGGACATAGTAACAGATTCAGTAGAAGTATCATGTGGTGGTGGTGAGGCAAACTTACTCATAACAGAAGGTGAATCAAGTGTAGCACTAGTGTTCAGAACAGTACCTCTTCTTGTAGTGGATAGTAAGATCGGAACCTTGGGGTCTCCTTTCTTACCCATAGCGGATGAAGTGCAGTAGGTAGGATACTTCAAGTAGACTTGTAAATATTGCTATGCTCCCCGGCAACGGCGCCAGAAAACGGTACTTGATAACCCTCAACCGTAAGGGATCGAGATAGTCTTCGCGGGTAAGAATAACCCAATTTATAGATTCGACACACGGGGAGCCAAAGAGTATTTATAAGCTTTGACAGTTGAGTTGTCAATTCAACCGCACCTGAAATATACTTACTTGCAACAAAAGATAAGTGGTAACGGTGATATGATAGTGATGGTGGTGACAGTAAAAGTAAACAGCAAAAGTAACAACTAATAACCAGCAGGATTGAAACACTGTAGGCCAGGGAGATGGATGGTTGGGCGCTGCATGGATGAGATACATCATGAATCTAACTTGGGGCAAGGCACACAGAAAAGTAATGATCATCTAGGAAAATATCAAACATTAGGCATGTATCCCACAGGTAGTTGTACGTGCTTGCAATAAGAACTTGCACAACATCTTTTGTCCTACCATCCCGCTACGAACGGGGCCAGAAGGAACTTATGGAGATTAAGGTGCTCCTGTCAAAGAGCACCGGAACAAAGCAATGAACTCAATGGATACATGGAATCCTCAAATTATGGACCATCCCCTTTGGTGTCCCATGCTGTCACCTTCGGGATCGCCGGTTCCGGACTATAATAGGTGCAAACAACTCATAGATAGGATCAAGAACACAAATATATTCATGCAAACACATAGGGTTCAGATCTGAAATCATGGCACTCGAGCCCTAAGTGACAAGCATTAAGAGCAACAAGTTGAAGAAAAGATGATAAACACCAAAGTAGATGATAGGCAACATGCCCCCAACAATCTGATAAACTATTACATGATCTAACTCATCCAATCCCTACCATTCCCTTTGCCTACAACAGGGAATTACTCACACATGGAAGGAGAAGTCATGGAGGGAGGATGGAGTGGTGATGATGATGACGATGGCGACGATCTCCCCTCTCCGGAGGCCAAATCAGCCTCCAGATTAGCCCTCCCGAAGAAGAACATAGCGTGGCGGCGGCTCCGCGACGGAAACTGGAAAAACGACTTCTGTTCTGGGGTTTTCTCGCCACGGGGATAAATAGGAGCCAAGGTAGGGCACCATAGGGGGGAGGACCCGCCCAGGCGGCCTCCCGGCGCGGCCAGGGGTGGGGCCGCGCCAGCTGGGCGCCTGGGGCCCCCCTGGCTGCCCTCTGGCCCCACTTCTGGCACAAAGGCCCTTCGGGTGCGTGGATTTTCTGTGATTTTTCTTGGAATTTTCTGAGATACCTAAAAATCCATTTTCCTGCACACAAAAAAACCATACAGGCAGCTCTGCTGAAAACAACGTCAGTCCGGGTTAGTTTAGTTCAAATCATGCAAGAATGAGGGCAAAACAATAGCAAAAGTGTTTGGAAGAGTAGATACGTTTGAGACGTATCAGTCTACCGTGCAGTTGTGCACTCTAATTTGTGCATATGGCACGTGGACCCCGTTGCCGGATGCCCCACATATCAGCGAAAGGAAGTAGAAAGACAGGAGTTACTAGTTACACAAAAATATATTTTTGACAGAGAGATACTCCCTCTATAAAGAAATATACAAATCTTTTATATCACAACTTTATACATACAAATTTATATCTGACGGATAGGAAGGAAACTATGGTAATTTTGTAAAAAGGTACACACACACCTCTCCACATTTGCAAATAAGGCCTTCCCTCGTTCATCCTTTTCTCTCACAAGATAAAATACTCATACAAATGCATCTTGATGTTACGTGCAACGCACGGGCATTATGGGGGTTTAGCTGAGAATCTAATACTCAGACAGGCTCACGGTTCTGGACTTTGGGCCGCAGGCCCACCCTGCATGTTTGGGGGTCCATGTGTTCTACCTCAGCACTTTTCATATTGCAAGCAATCGGTACGGCGCTGGTTATAGATGTTGCCGCAAGGCGAATACACAAAATTGAATAAAGCACGACAGCTGTTGGAATGAAATCGAACGATAGTTCCTAACCAGGAATGAGAGTTGCAATTCTATCAATGATATACCATGTGATAAATAATACTGTCGTATTACTTATACACACAGGACACTTAATTCACCATGCCAGATTATTACATCAAAATTTCTCGTAGGATAGATCAGTTCGGCAGTTGCGTGCTGCTACTGAAGAATTTCAAAGTTGATTTGGACCAGCTCTCCTTGCTGAGAAAGTTCGATTTTGAGATCATCACCTACAGCAAGATATGATTTAGATTTGAACCTTGACCATCCTTTAGCATCCATCATCATGCGACCATCCTTTGTACTTACGGTGTATTGAGCAGGTTCATTAACACCAAGGCTGGGCATGGTAAGAGAAACTTGGCCGCTGTCGCCCGGATTGTTGAACGACTCCCTCGTTGCTCTAGGCATTCTCTGTTTGCAAACAAGAAGACATACCCAAACAGTTAGATCAACACAGTGAATCATGTGAAACAACATGGAAAGAAAAAAGAACGAAACACTTGGGCGGCCAATGCTTACCAAGAAGGTGAATCATGTGAATCATGTCGTTTTTGTAAGGACTTTGGTATATGAAGTGTGAACTGCAGCCCAGTCTATTGCCGGTGCAACTGCTCGTTCGCTTGCCGATGCACGGGCCGGAGTAGATGCAAGTGTAAGTGTTGGAGCAGGTGCCGAAGCCGCTGCTGCTACCGAAGATGGTGCTCCTTGTAGAACTAGTTCCGGTGTCGGAGCAGGTGCCGGTGTTGATGCCTGATCCTCCTGTAGATCAGCCTGATCCGCTGACGTGGTAGATGCCCAATCCTCAGCTGGATCAGACTGAGCTGCTGCCGCTGTTAGTGCTAGAGCAACTGCCGATGCTCGATCCATTGCCGAAGGTGGTACCAATGTGCGAGACAGCGGCGATTGTGTCTGGTCTGCTGTGATCAGCTTTCTAACTTGACTAGGCTTCGTGACCGTGATCCAGTTTTTTCTTCATTTCTTTTAAACGCGAGAAGTACTAATTGTGGCGTTTTTGTTAAACCAAACTGTAGTTCATCATAGGGATTCAGCTTGTACTCAGACAACAGACTGATCCAATTTTTCCAGTAATATAAGTGATGGATAGTGCCTTCGTTACTGACACGACATAAGAAATGAAACCTGCAAAAATAGCCAATGTAGAGCAAACCAAACGGTTTATTCTGTGATGAATGTCACATGGCAAAACCTGCATCGTAAAATTGCAAGAAAAGAAAGAAAACATGACATTAAATCAATAAGATTTAGTCAGTAAATCAATAAGATTTACTTGATGTGACACAAGTGAATCCTTACCAGGAAATCACTATGTTGAAGTACTAAACAGAAGATTGATCGTCCGACTGTGGGTGGCATGCAGGGGCCCCGCCTGATCCCACAAGCAGGACAGTCCAAAGGTCGTGACAAATCGTATGGACCGAACATCCATGGGACTGGAAATCTTGGTGGGTGCGATAAACCCTCCAATGCATACAGATATTGGAGTGTAACCATAATTGATAAACCGTCCTCACAAAAAAGATGATCTGGATACTTCAAAATATACAGACTGAATTGAGCGGGCAAACATTAACATAGACCTTTCTCAGGACTGACCACACACCAAAAGCGGCAGTACTAATAAACAATACAGGATTCACAAACACAAATCAAGTACTGAACAATAGTACTTACTACAGACAAGCAAAGTTGCACTAATTAAACTCTGCAGACTATTTCTTGCCACCGTCCTATGGGATGAACCCCGCATAACTGACTAGGCCATGGACTTCGTGAGAGATGTCTACATGCACCATCACCATCTCGTCAACCTTGGAGAACCTAACAGAGTGGTCTTTCCGCTCATAAACTTGATCATGAAGACAGGCCCCATCAGATTTGTTGGGAAGCCTTACAAGAACCACACCCTTCGTAATCAAAGGCACAGCCAGGAAATTGTTGTGGTCAAGTACAGCCTCGAGAACATGCCTGACAACAATGCTACAGGAAAACACTAATTCAGGACACGTGGCGACAAGGACACAACAGCTGGATAGTTTAGCAGTAGAACTCATCCTCAGGTCTTCCAGTTCACACGGCATGACTTTGAGAACTTCATCTCCACCGCGGACCTGATTCTTATTCAAACAGAAACCATATTTTATTACTACCTCCGTTCAGAAATATAAGCTAATTTTCGATATTATACTCCATATATGACTACATATATGCACAAAAATGAGTGAACAAAGACACTAGAACATGTCTTCAATGGCATGAGAGCTGAGGGATTACTTGCAATATCCATAACACAAGTTACTGAGGCAAATATACCCTCTTCAAAGGTAGCATTGATGTTCATAAAGTACTCCCTCCGTCCCAAAATCCTTGTCTTAGATTTGTCTAGAAACAAATGTATCAAGTCACATTTTAGTATTAGATACATCTGTATCTAGACAAATCTAAGACAAGAAATTTGGGACAAAGGGAGTAGTTGAAAGTAATCTATAAGAAATTAGTGTCAACCTCTCGCATGTTTTGGTCAAAAGAGGAATTTAGAACCTTCATTTGGCACACAAAAAATCACATGCAAGATCACCCAGAAAGTTGTACTACTAGTATTAGTACTGCGTGTTAGATGAAAAAACATGATCAAGATCGAGAAAAAGATCGTCAATAAGAGATACTACTAGGACTTTCTTAATGAGGGATCCCAGAGGGGGGGCTTGGATAGGGCGATGGCTTTGAGCTTGTCGGCGGTAGTCTCGGCGGGGTGCTTGCGCTTCTTCGTACCATGAGCCTCGACGGTTTTGGCCAGAGCCATAGACATCACTTCGGCCGGTGCTCCAGCGTCCATCAAGAAACTGTCAAATAGAAATAAAAGAAAAGAAACCATAATCACAAACCCAAAAGAAGAAAAGAGAGGGAGTTATAGGATCAGTCTCGGGGTTGCAAGACCGGGCCTTGGCCAGAATCAACACCATTGATGCGCTCACCTTTCCTTCTTTGGGAGAGAAGAACAATGGTAGAAGCAGGTCGGGGTTTTCTTGAAGAAATGAGGAACAAGATGAGGGAGAAGCGAGTTGGGTAGAGAGGAAGCTGAGATAGAAGAGTGAAATGATGGTTGCTTCGTCCGTCCAACTTACTCCTGGAAAGGAGGGGTTTTTGTGATTTGACGGCTCATTGGGCATTACTGCGGCGCTTCGATCGGGGTAGTCTACCGTGACTCTACTACGGAGTAATTTAGTGCATGGCTGGTGGACCCCGATGGTGGCTATCCCACACGTCGGCGAAAGTGAGTAATTTAGTGCATGGCTGGAGGAGGATCCGCACGATAGAGCGTGTCCACTATTTTTCTGAAGAAAAAAATGATTACAGCAAGCGTTTCCACTCTTACGACGGAGGAGTGCGAAACACAGCAGCCACTTGAACATACACTGTGCTCCGACTACTAGGCATGTGCAGTGGTTCATACGTCAGTACTACATAATCTTGTTGCTAGTGTAGTAAGATATGACGACAACAAATGATGTTGTGCGCATGTCAACTATATGAATAGTAATGTAGTAACATAGTACCGCTTTCTCGACTATCCGATCGGGAATGAACGGTGAGATCAATGTTAACAGAACTAGGTCTACAGCGCACGGAGAGTACGGTGCTATAGTACTCCACGAAACATGAACCATATGAAGGACGAATAGTGTTAGGCAGGGTGTATGAAGGGTGCACGGGATGGGAGCAAAAGTTCCCTTCTCGACCCACTTTTGGGTGTTTGGCAGAGTGAATGAAGGGTGCATGAGTCCACACTAGTAGGTTAACACAAATACACGAAGAGGAAACAACTACTCCCTCCGTCTAGGTGTGTAACTCATCTTACGTTGTGCAGTGCGACCAAGGCGGAGAGGAAAACGAGAAAACTTAATGTCTTTTTGCTAATTAATAGCATTGCATGCAATGAACTAACCACTGCATGTCATGTTTATTAGTCTCAAGTCATTGAAAGCATGCACGGCCCACGTCTCTTATTGGTTGATATGTCACACAAAACAAGAAACGGGGAGGGAGTTAATGTACCGTGCCTAAGTGTTTTGGGATTATTTGGTTTTCGTAAGGTGACTTACTCACCTAGACAGAGGAGTATATTGAGATGAGAATGCAACCAAACACACTGCTACTTCTCGAGCTTGCGTTGTATTCCCTCAAAGAGGAAAGGGTGATGCAGCACAGTAGCGTAAGTATTTCCCTAAGTTTTTGAGAACCAAGGTATCAATCCAGTAGGAGACCACGCGCGAGTCCCTCGCACCTGCACAAACAAATAAGAACTTCGCAGCCAACGCGATAAGGGGTTGTCAATCCCTTTACGGTCACTTACGAAAGTGAGATCTGATAGAGATGATAGTTTGATATTTTTGGTATTTTTGGATATAAGTACAGAAAGTAAAAGCAGAAAAGTAAAGTAGATTGTAGATTGATATGTTGAGAATACAATCGGGGGCCATAGTTTTCTCTAGTGGCTTCTCTCATGATAGCGATATTCTACGGCAGGTAAACAAATTACTGTCGAGCAATTGATAGAAAAGCGAATAATTATGAGACTATCTAGGCATGATCATTATATATAGGCATCACGTCCGAAACAAGTAGACCGAAACGATTCTGCATCTACTACTATTACTCCACACATCGACCGCTATCCAGCATGCATCTAGAGTATTAAGTTCATAAGAACAGAGTAACGCCTTAAGCAAGATGACATGATGTAGAGGGATAAACTCAAAATAGTGATATAAACCCCATCTTTTTATCCTCGATGGCAACAATACAATACGTGCCTTGCTGCCCCTACTGTCACTGGGAAAGGACACTGCAAGATTGAACCCAAAGCCAAGCACTTCTCCCATTGCAAGAACTATAGATCTAGTAGGCCAAACCAAAGCAATAATTCGAAGAGACTTGCAAGGATATTATAATCATACATAAGGAGTTCAGAGAAGAACCAAATATTTCTCATAGATAATCTTGATCATAAACCCACAATTCATCGGAACGCGACAAACACACCACAAAAAGAGATTACATCGAATAGATCTCCTCGAAGATCGAGGAGAACTTGGTATTGAGATCCAAAGAGAGAGAAGAAGCCATCTAGATACTACCCGAAGGTCTGGGGTAAACTACTCACAACTCATGGTGAGGCGATGATGATGATGTAGAAGCACTCCATGGTAGATCCCCCATCCAGCGGAGCTCCAGAATAGGCCCCAAGATGGGATCTCACGGGAACAGAAGGTTGCGACGGTGGAACTAGAGTTTTCTCTCTTCTTCTGATGGTTTCGAGGTACGTAGGTATATATAGGAGGAAGGAGGGCACCGGGGGCCAGACGTGGAGCCCACGAGGCAGGGGGGCGTGCCCTGTAGGGGGGGGGCGCCCCCCATCCTCGTGGATGCCACCTCAGCCCTATTTCGTGGTTCTCAAGTCTCCCGTGCATATTTTGCTCCAAAAATATCTCTCCCGAAGTTTCATTCTGTTAGGAGTCCGTTTGATATTCCTTTTCTGTAAAACCCTAAAATAGGCAAAAAAAATAGCAATCTGGACTGGCCCTTTGGGTTAATAGGTTAGTGCCAAAAATAATTTAAAAGTGTATAACAAAGCCCATTAAACATCCAAAACATCTTAAATAATAGCATGGAACAATAAAAAATTATAGATATGTTGTAGACGTATCAAGCATCCCCAAGCTTAATTCCTGCTCGTCCTCGAGTAGGTAAATGATAAAAACAATTTTTTTGATGTGGAATGCTAACCAACATAGTTTTCAATGCAATTCTCTTAATTTTGGCATGAATGTTCAGATCTGAAAGATTCAAGGCAAAAGTCTATATTGACATAAGAAATAATAATACTTCATGCATACTAACAAAGCAATCATGTCTTCTCAAAATACTATGGCTAAAGAAAGTTATCCCTACAAAATCATATAGTCTGGCTATGGTCACTCTTCATCACACCAAATATTCATATCATGCACAGCCCCGGTTTCAGCCAAGCACTTGTTTTGATACTCTATTCTTTCAAACCTTTCAACTTTCACGCAATACATGAGCGTGAGCCATGGACATAGCACTATGGGTGGAATAGAGAGGTGGTTGTGGAGAAGACAAAAAGGAGGGAGATAGTCTCACATCGACTAGGCGTATCAACGGGCTATGAATATGCCCATCAATAGATATCAATGTGACTGAGTAGGGATTGCCATGCAACGGATGCATTAGAGCTAAAAATGTATGAAAGCTCAACAAAAGAAACTAAGTGGGTGTGCATCCAACTTGCTTCCTCATGAAGACCTAGGGCATTTGTGGAAGCCCATCGTTGGAATATACAAGCCAAGTTCTGTAACTAAAATTCTGATACGTCTCCAACGTATCTATAATTTTTTATTGTTCCATGCTATTATTTATGAAGTCTTGGATGTTTAATGGGCTTTATCATTCACTTTTATATCATTTTTGGGACTAACCTATTAACCCAAAGGCCCAGTCTAGATTATTGTTTTTTGCCTATTTCAGGGTTTTGCATAAAAAGAATATCAAACGGAGTCCAAACGGAATGAAACCTTCGCGAGAGATATTTTTGGAGGAAATCACGCCAGAGGAACTTGAGAACCACGTCAGGGGAGCATCAAGTGGCCCTCGAGGGTGGGGGGCGTGCCCCCCTTCCCAGGGCACGCCCCCCTGCCTCGAGGCCCACTCGAGCGTCCCCGATGCCCTCCTTCTTCCTATATAGGTCCATGTACCCTAGAAATTCCGTGAACAGAGAGAAAACCCTAATTCCACCGCCGTAGCTTCTGTTCCCGTGGAGATCCCATCTTGGAGCCAGTTCCGGAGCTCCACCGGAGGGGGATCCATCACGGAGGCCTTCATCATCATCATCATCATTCCCCTCACCATGAGTTGTGAGTAGTTTACCACAGACCTTCGGGTCCATAGCTAGTATCTAGATGGCTTCTTCTCTCTCTCCGGATCTCAATACAAAGTTCTCCTCGGTCTTCGAGGAGATCTATTCGATGTAATCTCTTTTTGCGGTGTGTTTGTCGAGATCCGATGAATTGTGAGTTTATGATCAAGGTTATCTATGAAAGATATTTGGTTCTTCTCTGAACTTTTTATGTGTTCTCATAAAATCCTTGCAAGTCTCTTCGAATTATTGGTTTGGTTTGGCCTACTAGATCTATAGTTCTTGCAATGGGAGAAGTGCTTGGCTTTGGGTTCAATCTTGCGGTGTCCTTTCCTAGTGATAGTAGAGGCAGCGAGGCACATATTGTATTGTTGCCATCGAGGATAGAAAGATGGGGTTTACATCATATTGCCTGAGTTTATCCCTCTACATCATGTCATATTGCTTAAGGCGTTACTCTGTTCGTATGAACTCAATACACTAGATGCATGCTGGATAGCGGTCGATGTGTGGAGTAATAGTAGTAGATGCAGGCAGGAGTCGGTCTACTTGTCTCGGACGTGATGCCTATATACAATGATCATGCCTAGATAGTCTCATAATTATTTGCTTTTCTATCAATTGCTCGATAGTAATTTGTTTACCTGCAGTAGAATATCGCTATCATGAGAGAAGCCACTAGAGAAAACTATGCCCCCGGGTCTATTCTCAACATATCAATCTACATCTACTTTACTTTTACCGCTTTTATTTGTTGTTTTATTAAACCAAAAATACCAAAAATATAAACTATCATCTCTATCAGATCTCACTCTCGTAAGTGACCGTAAAGGGATTGACATCCCCTTATCGCGTTGGCTGCGCAGTTCTTATTTGTTTGTGCAAGTGCGAGGGACTAGCGCGTGGTCGCCTACTGGATTGATACCTTGGTTCTAAAAAACTAAGGGAGATATTTACGCTACTGTGCTCCATCTTACTTTCCTCTTCGAGGGAATACAACGCAAGCTCAAGAGGTAGCAAGAAGAATTTTTGGCGCCGTTGCCGGGGAGGCTTAAGCAAAAGTCATATACCAAGTACCTATCACAAACCCTTATCCTTCGCATTACATTTTTGTGTCGGGACCCCGATCCTAAGTCACACCGGTCTAGCATGTAACACACCATATCACTTTGCGGCCTCATGCACGGTATCCCCACGGGTGCCACCTTACCTGTTTGCGCATTTTGGCTCACGTATATGATAGTGTCGCTAGCATCCATATGACAGAGAACCCGGGCCGACATGACCAGTTATAAACCAAAAGTGGCACTAAATTACAGAGACATGCATACATGACCCAACAACGAACGTGTCGGTCATCAACGTATGAACCCAAGTCGTAGCAAGCTACAAGGACTTAAAGGAACAACACGTGACATTTCCCCTAAGGGACAGACACATGAATGAACAAGGACACATGCCGGTTAGCCTAAGTGTTTCGGAGCAGTAGCAAGCTACCAAGGCTCAGTGGAAGCACTAGGAGACATTTCGCTGTAAGATAGGCTACCAAGGGTAAACAACTAGGTGTCGGACCCCACACATACCAAGCATTTCACTAACATACACACAATATGCTCGATATGTGCAAATACAACATGGCATCACAACAAGACTCTAAGAAACAAAGTATTTATTCATTAGGCTCCGAGGAGCCAGATATTACAAACATGGGTCTCATGACCCCACATTCAGAGCATACAAGCAACAAGCGGAAGCACAACATGTCTGAGTACAGACATCTACAAATGAAAAAGGCCGAAGAGCCTGACTATCTACAACACTCGTCCAAGATCGTAGCTGAGGTAACAAGCTACTTGTCGAAGTCCAAGCGGAACTACTAGTGAGACAGCAGTCTCATCTGCAAAACATAAATTAAGCAAACATGAGTACAAAGGTACTCAGCAAGACTTACATCAGATCCTATCATACATGCACTTGTATCAAGAAGGCAAAGTGGGGTTTAGTTGCAGCAAGCCAACTTTGACTCAGTGGCTATCCTGTTCTACGACTGCTGGTAACTCTTTTGAGGTGGCGCACACGAGTCCACTAAGCACCACACAATACACCACTATGGATTCATCCATGTCTCCCTACGAGAAGGCCATCCATAGCACTCACACTTGTCTTGAGTATTTATAGTATCCACTTCAAGTTGTCTATGTACTACGTAAGCATCCAAGAAGTCTATAACCGTGGACCCGGCTATTCGAATAAATCATGATAACCCTGTAGGGGTGTACTTCTTCACACACGCTCTCGCCACTTATCGCCATGTACACCTCGTGTATCTCGGCAACCTTCAAGCGGAAGCCTGGCGAGGGTGTCGGCCACGACCTGACTAACCACACAAGACTCTAGTCCAGGTTTATTGCCTATTCGGGTTCCATCCGTAAGGAGATCCGGCCGGGGTGTCGCTCACGGCCCCAAATGATGTGCGCAGGGTTCCCAAGCCCACCTCGCCGGATGGATCTACGCTTGGTACACCGTGCCACGGTGCCTAGTCTGTCCCAAGCCCACCTGGTCGAGTGCCACTTGGTAGACAACTAACACTACCTACAAACACCAGAAACTAGTTGCAACTCCTGGACAGAGATCATGTTGATTAATAATTCGAGTGGGGTCGAGTTACCGGAACCCAATGTGTGGTAGTAGCTAGTCATTGGACAACATACACAAAACTCAGTTCTTAGGGACGGTTCCAGTGAGACAACCCACCATGTACTCCTACATGGCCTCTCACCGCTACCTTTACCGAAACGTGTTCACACACTTGACTCTCAGCATCAGAACAAATCACTGCACTCCAATTCATTCCCAATGAATCAGAACTGACACACCCTAAGCAATAGCAGGCATGGCATGGTAAGATCACAACATGGCTTCAATCAACTCCTACACATGCTAGTGGGTTTCAACTATTTACTGTGGCAATGACAGGTCATGCAGAGGAATGGGTTCAATTATCGCAGCATAAAGTAGTAGTTGAATCATTGTTGTCCTAATGCAATAACAGAGAGGAGGAGCGAGAGAGGGGTTGTATCGGGATGAACAAGGGGGTTTGCTTGCCTAGTATAACAACGTGCAGAGCACTGCTCCTCTGACAGGTACTCTGGAACGGTCTCCGGAGCTGGACCTATCGAGAAGAACAGTGCCGACAATCAAACACAAGCATGTGCAACAATATGATGCATGAACATGGCATGAAGATTTGATGTTATTTGAGCTAATGCAACTAGCATTCTATTTGAAAGAAGTCCATTTGAACCAAGGGTTCAAATGCAATTCCAAATTTAACATTTAAAAGTTCCATTTATGTTTCTTCACCTTTACAGCAAGTATAAGTTGGTTTATCATGCATGAAACTGGTACAGATGGATAGATTGAATTTTTCTGATAAATTTTCATGTATAAATTATTTCATTCTGAGCTACGGTTGAATTTCTGTGATTTTTTGAAGTTTAAACAATTTTCTCGATTTTCCTAAACAAAAACAATCCTAGAAAATAGTTTATTGCATCAGCACTGCATCATGCTTGCATCAGCAAGTCAGCAGCGCTGACTCAAGTCAAACCTGACGTGTGGGGTCCACACGTCAGTGACACAGGGCTAACAGAGGTTAAAACTAAACTAATTAAAAGGTTAGTGGCGCTGGGGCCCACTGTCAGTGTCACAGTTCTAACTAACAAAGTTAATTAGCACTAACACTAATCCTAACAACTAATTAGCTGGGCATGCCCACATGTCAGTGAGAGAGAGGGGAAGGTCAAACTGGGCCGTGGGGTCAACCCAAGCCGGTCAATGGGTCAAACCCACCGGCGTTTAGCCGCCGGCGAGTCCAAACGCGGCGGTGAGCTGCGAGATTTGCATACAGGGCGTCTTTTGGCGCGCGGGGCACAGGTACGGGATGCAGACGCTCGTCCGCATCCAACCGTGGTGGTGGTGCGGCCAGGGAGTGGCCGGAGTGGCGCCGGCGACGAGCTTGGCGACGGCCGAAGCTCGGTCGAGCTCGGGCCCATTGCTGCAGGGGTCGAGGCGGGGCGGCGCTAGCACCTACGGCTCCTACGCGATGCGGGGAGTGCAAGGGGCACAAGCCCGGGACCATATAGTCACCGGGGTGGCGCGTGTGGGTGGACGCGGTGCGGCAGCTACGGCGTGCGAGAGAGGGAGCGGAGAGGGGGATCAAGGGCAGGAGCTCACGGCGGTTGCGACGAGGCGAACGGCGAGATCGGGGAGGTTCTGGAGCGGTCGGGGCGACCACGGCGATCTCGTCGGCCGGAGGTAGAAGACGGCGGCGAGGGCAGATCCACAAGGCACCCGGCGGCGCGTGGCTTGACGGGAAGGACGAGGAAGAAGTGGCGGAGCTCTCAGACACGGAGGAAGGTTGAGGGGGAGGAGGTGGCTACGGCAACGGTGGCCGGTGGCGACGGCGGCGCTCGGGTCCGAGCGAGAGAGCGAGGGAGAGGGAGAGGAGAGGATTGGGGAGAGTGATAGAGTGTCCGGGGGGCGCGTGGCGTCGTCCAGACGCAGCGGTGGAAGAACAGGCAGGTAGGGAGGGAGGAGGTGGCGCGGCGCGGTGGTGCACGCGTTGGGCACACGCCCGTCCTCCTGGCGGGAGGAAGACGACAGGGGAGGGGGGTGCAAGTGGGCTGGGCTGGCCAACTGGGCCGGCTAGGCCGCACAGTGCTGGGCCAGCACGGAAGCTGGCCGCAGGTAAGCCTAGGTAAGAGTTTTTCCCTTTTTTGTTTTGTTTTCTAATTCTGATATTTGTTTTGATTTAAACTAAATCATTTAAAAACTTCTGAACATTTTTGTAGGGACTAGGAGGAGTATTCCAAAGACCCTCACAAAATCCAGAATTATTGGACATATATTAACAATATATTAAATATATATCCAATGCAAATATTTATTCCATTAATTCCAAATGCCCCAAATAAATATTTATGAGCTCCTAAAAATATTGGTTTGATTTTTATCTCTAGCCAATATTTTCAGAGAGCAACATGAACATTTTCTTGGACCTTTTTGGAGCAAATTTTATCTGGGTCATTTTCAAAAAAAGATCCCTGAGGCTTTCACATGTCCCCATTTCAAATTCATTTGAAAATTTAAACATGATGCAAACACCAAAGCTAGCCTAGTGCATACCAGAACTAGGGTTGTGACAACTCGCCCCCACTCGGAAGAATCTCGTCCCGAGATTCAGGAGTCGGCGGAAAGAAAGTGGGGTACTCCAGTCGAAGACGATCTTCTCGCTCCCAAGTAGCTTCTCTCTCGGAATGATGAGACCACTGAACCTTGAGAAACTTGATGTTATGACATCGAGTGACACGCTCTGCTTGATCCAGAATGCGAACGGGGTACTCTCGATATGTGAGGTTATCTTGGAGATCAAGCGTTTCGTGGTCCACTCCGCGGATGGGATCCGAGAAGCAACGCCTGAGTTGACAGACGTGGAAGACATCATGAACTCGAGAAAGATGTGGGGTAGTTCCAACTGGTAGGCAACCTCTCCTCGTTTAGAGAGAATGCGAAAAGGACCAATGTAACGAGGATCCAACTTGCCCTTGATACCGAAACAATGGGTACCCTTCAAAGGAGTAACCCGAAGGTAAGCTTTGTTGCCAACTTCATAAGCCACTTCCTTATGATGACCATCATATTGGCTCTTTTGACGAGACTGGGCTATTTTCAAATTCTCACGAATAGTGCGAACTTGCTCTTATGCTTCCTGGATCATATCCGGTCCAAAGAATTGTCTTTCACCGGTTTCTGACCAGTTCAAAGGTGTTTGACATCTTCGTCCATAGAGAATCTCAAAAGGATATTTCTTGAGACTGGATTGATAGCTATTGTTATAAGCAAACTCGGCGAAAGGAAGACATTTCTCCCAATCCATACCGAATGAGATAACGCAAGCTCTAAGCACGTCTTCAAGAATTTGGTTAACCCATTCCACCTGACCACTTGACTGAGGGTGGAAAGCGATACTGAAGGAAAGATGGGTGCCCATGGCAGTCTGGAAACTCTCCCAGAAATGAGAAGTGAAAAGACTACCACGGTCTGAATTTATCTCTATTGGAACACCATGAAGTGACACTATTTAAGAAATATACAAGTCAGCGAGCTGACAAGCAGTGATACTCTCTCGAACAGGTAGGAAGTGAGCCACTTTGGAGAGACGATCAATGACTACGAAGATAGCATTATTCCCTCTCTTGGTCCTGGGAAAGCCGGTGATGAAGTCCGTACCAACTTTATCCCATTTCCACTCAGGAATAGCTAGAGGCTAAAGGGTGCCAGCAAGTCTTTGATGCTCTGCCTTAACGCGACGACAAACGTCACAGTTAGCAATGAATTGAGCGATTTCTCTCTTCATCCTAGTCCACCAGAACCTCTGGCGTAGGTCCTGATACATCTTAGTACTACCGGGATGAATCGTGAGAGGAGATTCCTGAGCCTCCTTAAGGATCAGTTGCCGAAGATGTTGCTTCTTGGGAACCACCAGCCGGTTCTGGAAGAAAACAACACCTCGATCATCTATGGAAAAACTACCAGCAATACCCTTGGCAATGTTTCTCCTGATCCGGGTAATCCCCGTATCATGCTTCTGGGCTTCTATGATATGATCCACAAGAGTAGGTTTTGTCACCAAGGTAGAAAGGAATCCGTGAGGAGTGATGTGAAGGTTAAGCTTACATAATTCCTCATGGAGAAGTGGTTGGCCCTGCCGCAACATGTGATTGTTGCAATAGGACTTACGACTTAGCGCATCAGCCATGACATTTCCCTTGCCTAGGGTGTAGGTAATCCCTAAGTCGCAATCTGAGATCAACTCCAACCAACGTCTTTGCCTAAGGTTCAAATCAGGTTGGGTGAAGATATACTTGAGGCTCAGGTGATCGGTGTAGATCTCGCAACGATTACCAAGGAGGTATTGTCGCCAGGTCTTAAGTGCGTAGACTACGGCTGCAAGCTCTAGATCATGTGTAGGATAATTCTCCTCATATGGATGCAACTGTCGAGATGCATAGGCAATCACATGACAATCCTGCATAAGAATGCAACCTAGTCCCCGTCGTGAGGCATCACAGTAGATAACAAAGTCCTTAGTGAAATCCGGTGGCACAAGTATGGGAGCAGAAGTCAGGCGTCTTTTCAGTTCCTGAAAACTGTGCTCACACTATGGGGACCACTCAAACTTTTTATCTTTCTTGAGAAGTTTCGTGAGAGGTTTGGCCACTTTAGAGAAGTTATCAACAAAGCGGCGACAATAACTGGCTAGACCAAGGAAGCTCCTAACTTGTTTAACTGTTTCAGGTGGAGTCCAATCAAGGACGGCCTGAACTCTCTCGGGGTTGAGAACAATGCCCTTACCAGAGATTACATGGCCGAGATAGGTCACTTCTGGCAACCAAAATTCACACTTGGAGAACTTGGCATAAAGGCAGTGCTCTCTGAGTTTTTCTAGAACAAGTCTAAGATGTTCGTCATGCTCTTCCTTGTTCTTCGAGTAAATAAGAATATCATCGAGGTAAACCACGACGAACTTATCTAAGTACTCCATGAAGATCAAGTTCATCAAGCGGGAGAAAGTGGCTGGAGCATTGGTTAGACCGAAGGACATGACGGTGTACTCGTACTGACCATAACGAGTGACAAAAGCCGTCTTGGGGATGTCCCCATTTCTAATTTTGATTTGATGGTATCCTAACCTCAAATCCATCTTGGAGAAGACTGAGGATCCAGCGAGCTGATCATACAGGTCGTTGATCCTGGGAAGCGGATACTTGTTCTTTATCGTGACCAAATTAACGGGACGATAATCTACAACCATCCGATCCGTACCATCCTTTTTCTTGACGAAGAGGACGGGGCAAGCCCAAGGAGAAGAACTATGACGGATGAAACCCTTTTGCAAGGACTCATCAATTTGTTTCTTCAGCTCAGCTAGTTCTAAGGGTGCCATCTTGTAAGGTCTCCTAGAGATTGGAGCGGTTCCTGGGATAAGATCTATAACAAACTCTACATCTCGGTCAGGTGGAACACCTAGCAGTTCCTCTGGAAAGACATCCGGAAAGTCACGGACTACCGGAACATCTTTAAGGTCTGGAAGAGGACTGGCATTAAGAGAATAGAGTTGACGCTTTGCAACTCTAGTGGTGACTGTGACTATCTTGCCAGATGGGTGTATAAGATGAACAGACCTAGTGAAACAATCAATCTTGGCATGATGAGCTGTCATCCAGTCCATACCCAAGATGATATTAATATCTGAAGACTTGAGGGCTACAAGTGATGCAAGGAACACAAGTCTGTCGACAAGGATTTCATTACCATGGCTTACACTAGAGGTTTGCCATTTGGATCCACGAGTTTGAATGAGTAGTGGGGAGGGCATATCACAAAATGACATGTCGTGCAAGCGGGCATAACTTTCGGAAATGAAAGAATGAGATGCTCCAGTATCGAACAGAACCGATGCCGGATGACAATTGACAAGGAGTGTACCAAGAACGACATCTAGATCATCATGAGCGTTTTTGGCTGAGACGTGATGCACACGTCCATGTTCGGTGGGAGCTGACTTGACACTGATCATCTTGCGTGATGGCTTACCATGGCCAACAGACTTCTCGGGCTGGGGTGGAGCAACACGGGTCTGAGTGCAAATACGGGCAATGTGGCCCGGCTCTCCGCACTTGTAACAAATCCTGGGGGTAGGACGTGAACCCGCGTTGGCAGACGGTCCACCAATAGGCCTGGGTGGAGCATACTGCTGAACTGGAAGAGGTACCACATAAGATGGCCTCGGTGTACAACTGGGTGGAAGAATAGACTTCGGAACCCAAATCCGGCGCTTCTGAGAACTAGAACCGAAGGAAGATCCCAAATCAAGGGCGTGCTTACGAGACTCCTCGTAAGTGAGCTGAGCTGTCTCTGCATTGATGGCCTTGTTCACAAGAGCCTGGAATGTGTTGCAATGATGCAAGTGGAGATCACGACGCAGCTTGGGGTTGAGACCCTTCCGGAACCTAGCTTGCTTCTTGGCGTCCGTGGACACTTCCTCTGTAGCATAGCGGGCGAGGTTCTCAAACTCTCTACTATAAGCATCAACAACCATCTTAGCCTGGGTAAGACTATAGAACTCCTCTCTCTTGCGATCGACGAGAGCTTGAGTGATATGATGCTCACGAAAAGCCTCGGTGAAATCTCTCTAGGTAGGAATCTGGTGAGCTGGAATCATGGCCTCATAGTTCTGCCACCAAAGACTAGCAGGACCTTCCAGGTGATAAGTGGCATAGATGACCTTGTCACCTTCAGCTACGTTCGCAGAACGCAGCTTGTGCGTGATACTACGGAGCCAATCATCCGCATCGAGTGGCTCAATGGGATGATGGAAGGTGGGCGGTTTCAGATGAATGAATTCATGGATGGTTGCTGACTCCTTGCACTTATGTGCGGTGTTCTCCTCAATACGTGCCAACAAGCGGTTAGACTCACGCTTGTTTCTCTCCATCTCTAACATTAACTCTGCCAACGAAGGCTGGTCGGGAGGATCCTCCTCATCCCTACCACCTCCGTGGTTCTGTAAACGAGCAGCTGAGCTTCGCTTAACTGAAGACATCCTGAGAAGCGAAACCGAGGACGGAAACATCATCAAATATTGGATGCATAACGTAGAACAAGAAATTAGTATCTCTCGAACTACTAGGATAATTTCGGCAGCATAACGGCAGTAAAATGCTTAGAATGAGACATCCTGCTAACAAAGGGTAGTACAAGAACTCAACATCATCACTCAAGGTTCTGTGATAGTACTAAACAAACTACACCGGAAGAACTTGAAAACAAGAGTAGGCCTCTGATCAACCAATCCTAAGGGACAACGGAGTAGTAACTCGGGATCCTGATAGACGGAAGAGAAAGCCTAGTTCCTTAACCCCGTAGGAAAGGTAGGATGACTCAGATCAGAAGACATGAGGTATAAGGAGTAAAAAGAGCCTTA
Organism: Secale cereale; assembly: GCA_902687465.1. Taxonomy (NCBI): domain Eukaryota; kingdom Viridiplantae; phylum Streptophyta; class Magnoliopsida; order Poales; family Poaceae; genus Secale; species Secale cereale. The sequence continues at coordinate 391,995,233 of LR738709.1, forward strand.
CGTTCCCTTCCACAATCAATTCCCTTATATAACTAAGGAATTTCTAGACTCAACTTCGACCAGTTTGGCTTGGTAATCCTACAGGCAGTCAGGCTCTGATACCAAAGCTGTCGGGACCCCGATCCTAAGTCACACCAGTCTAGCATGTAACACACCATATCACTTTGCGGACTCACGCACGGTGTCCCCACGGGTGCCACCTTACCTGGCCCGGGACCGTTTGCGCATTTTAGCTCACGTATGTGATAGTGTCGCTAGCATCCATATGACAGAGAACCCGGGCCCACATGACCAGTTATAAACCAAAAGTGGCACTAAATTACAGAGACAGGCATACATGACCCAGCAACGAACGTGTCGGTCATCAACGTATGAACCCAAGTCGTAGCAAGCTACAAGGACTTAAAGGAACAACGCGTGACATTTCCCCTAAGGGACAGACACAGGAACGAAGAAGGACACATGCCGGTCAGCCTAAGTGTTTCGGAGCAGTAGCAAGCTACCAAGGCTCAGTGGAAGCACTAGGAGACATTTCGCTGTAAGATAGGCTACCAAGGGTAAACAACTAGGTGTCGGACCCCACACATACCAAGCATTTCACTAACATACACACAATATGCTCGATATGTGCAAATACAACATGGCATCACAACAAGACACTAAGAAACAAAGTATTTATTCATTAGGCTCCGAGGAGCCAGATATTACAAACATGGGTCTCATGACCCCACATTCAGAGCATACAAGCAACAAGCGGAAGCACAACATGTCTGAGTACAGACATCTACAAATGAAAAAGGCCGAAGAGCCTGACTATCTACAACACTCGTCCAAGATCGTAGCTGAGGTAACAAGCTACTTGTCGAAGTCCAAGTGGAACTACTAGTGAGACAGCAGTCTCATCTGCAAAACATAAATTAAGCAAACATGAGTACAAAGGTACTCAGCAAGACTTACATTAGATCCTATCAGACATGCACTTGTATCAAGAAGGCAAAGTGGGGTTTAGTTGCAGCAAGCCAGCTTTGACTCAGTGGCTATCCTGTTCTACGACTGCTGGTAACTCTTTTGAGGTGGCGCACACGAGTCCACTAAGCACCACACAATACACCACTATGGATTCATCCCCGTCTCCCTACGAGAAGGCCATCCATAGCACTCACACTTGTCTTGAGTATTTTATAGTATCCACTTCAAGTTGTCTATGTACCACGTAAGCATCCAAGAAGTCCATAACCATGGTCCCGGCTATTCGAATAGATCATGATAACCCTGCAGGGGTGTACTTCTTCACACACGCTCTCGCCACTTATCGCCATGTACACCTCGTGTATCTCGGCTACCTTCAAGCGGAAGCCTGGCGAGGGTGTCGGTCGCGACCTGACTAACCACACAAGACTCTAGTCCAGGTTTATCGCCTATTCGGGTTCCATCCGTAAGGAGATCCGGTCGGGGTGTCGCTCACGGCCCCAAATGATGTGCGCAGGGTTCCCAAGCCCACCTCGCCGGATGGATCTACGCTTGGTACACCGTGCCACGGTGCCTAGTCTGTCCCAAGCCCACCTGGCCGAGTGCCACTTGGTAGACTACTAACACTACCTACAAACACCAGAAACGAGTTGCAACTCCTGGACAGAGACAACCCACAACATACACAGAACTTAGTTCTTAGGGATGGTTCCAGTGAGACAACCCACCATGTACTCCTAAATGGCCTCTCACCGCTACCTTTACCAAAACGTGTTCACACACTTGACTCTCAGCATCAGAACATATCACTGCACTCCAATTCATTCCCAATGAATCAGACCCGACACACCCTAAGAAATAGCAGGCATGGCATGGTAAGATCACAACATGGCTTCAATCAACTCCTACACATGCTAGTGGGTTTCGACTATTTAGTGTGGCAATGACAGGTCATGCAGAGGAATCGGTTCAACTACCGCAGCATAAAGTAGTAGTTGAATCGTTGTTGTCCTAATGCAACAAAAGAGAGCAGGAGCGAGAGAGGGGTTGTATCAGAATGAACAAGGGGGTTTGCTTGCCTGGCATAACAACGTGCAGAGCACTGCTCCTCTGACAGGTACTCTAGAACGGTCTCCGGAGCTGGACCTATCAAGAAGAACGGTGCCGACAATCAAACACAAGCATATGCAACAATATGATGCATGAACATGGCATGAAGATGTGATGTTATTTGAGCTAATGCAACTAGCATTCTATTTGAAAGAAGTCCATTTGAACCAAGGGTTCAAATGCAATTCCAAATTTTACATTTAAAAGAGCCATTTATGTGTTTTCACCTATACAACAAGTATAAGTTGGTCTATCATGCATGAAACTGGTACAGATGGATAGATTGAATTTTTCTAATAAATTTTCATATATAAATTATTTTATTCTGAGCTACGGTTGAATTTCTGTGATTTTTTGAAGTTTAAACCATTTTCTGGATTTTCCTAAACAAAAATAATTTCAGAAAATTGTTTATCGCGTCAGCACTGCGTCATGACTTGCGTCAGCAAGTCAGCAGCGCTGACTCAAGTCAAACCTGATGTGTGGGGTCCACACGTCAGTGACACAGGGCTAACAGAGGTTAAAACTAAACTAATTAAAAGGTTAGTGGCGCTGGGGCCCACTGTCAATGTCACAGTTCTAACTAACAAAGTTAATTAGCACTAACACTAATTCTAACAACTAATTAGCTGGGCAGGCCCACATATCAGTGAGAGAGAGGGGAAGGTCAATTTGGGCCGTGGGGTCAATCCACGCCGGTCAATGGGTCAAACCCGCCAGTGTTTAGCCGTCGGCGAGTCCAAACGCGGCGGTGAGCTGCGGGATTTGCGTACAGGGCGTCTTTTGGCGCGGGGGGCACATGTACGGGATGCGGACGCTCGTCCGCATCCAACCGTGGTGGTGGCGCGGCCGGGGAGTGGCCGGAGTGGCGCCGGCGACGAGCTTGGCGACGACCGAAGCTCGGTCGAGCTCGGGCCCGTTGCTGTAGGGGCCTAGGCGGGGCGGCGCTAGCACTTACGGCTCCTACGCGATGCGGGGAGTGCAAGGGGCACAAGCCCGAGACCATATGGTCACCGGAGCACCACCGGCGACGAGCGCAGGCGGCGGCGCGGGCGGGTGGACGCGGTGCGGCAGCTACGGCATGCGAGAGAGGGAGCGGAGAGGGGGATCAGGGGCAGGAGCTCACGGCGGTTGCGACGAGGCGAACGGCAAGCTCGGGGAGGTTCTGGAGCGGTCGGGGCGACCACGGCGATCTCGTCGGCCGGAGGTAGAAGACGGCGGCGAGGGCAGCTCCACAGGGCACCCGACGGCGCGTGGCTTGACGGGAAGGACGAGGAAGAAGTGGCGGAGCTCTCAGACACGGAGGAAGGTTGAGGGGGAGGCGGTGGCTACGGCAACGGTGGCCGGTGGCGACGGCGGTGCTCGGGTCCGAGCGAGAGAGCGAGGAAGAGGGAGAGGAGAGGATTGGGGAGAGTGATAGAGTGTCTGGGGGGAGCATGTGGCGTCGTCCAGACGCAGCGGTGGAAGAACAGGCAGGCAGGAAGGGAGGAGGTGGCGCAGCACGGCGGTGCACGCGTCGGGCACACGCCCGTCCTCCAGGCGGGAGGAAGACGACAGGGGAGGGGGGCAAGTGGGCTGGGCTAGCCAACTGGGCCGGCCAGGCCGCACAGTGCTGGGCCAGCACGGAAGCTGGCCGCAGGTAAGCCCAGGTAAGAGTTTTTCCCTTTTTTGTTTTCTTTTCTAATTCTGACATTTGTTTTGATTTAAACTAAATCATTTAAAAACTTCTGACAATTTTTGCAGGGACTAGAAGGAGTATTCCAAAGCCCCTCACAAAATCCAGAATTATTGGACATATATTAATAATATATTAAATATATATATCCAATGCAAATATTTATTGCATTAATTCCAAATACCCCAAATAAATATTTATGAGCTCCTAAAAATATTGGTTTGATTTTTATCTCTAGCCAATATTTTCAGAGAGCAACATGAACATTTTCTTGGACCTTTTTGGAGCAAATTTTATATGGGTCATTTTCAAAAAAAGATCCCTAAGGCTTTCACATGTCCCCATTTCAAATTCATTTGAAAATTTAAACATGATGCAAACACCAAAGCTAGCCTAGTGCATACAATAACTAGGGTTGTGACATTTTGCCTCTCGTTTTCCTCTGCCCCACTTCACCCTTGCCGTTTTATTTGCCCTTCTTCCGCCGTGTGTTTTTCGTTCGCTTGCTTCTTGTTTGCTCGTGTGCTACTTGCTTGCTTGTTATCATGTCTAGCACACCTATCATTATCACCGCTCCCGAGAGTGAGGTCCTCAACTTTAAACAAAGGGAGGAAGAAAACTTAAAAGATGCCTGGTATAGAATTTGCAATGCTCAAAATAGATCTAATAGGAAGCTTTCCACTTCCGTGCTTCTTCGCAATTTTTATGTTGGCATATCCCCTTTGAATAGGCTTGTTCTTGATACCGTTACCGGAGAAAATTTCTTGGGGAATCATACCCTTAATTCTTATAATGTCCTGATAGATTTATTTGGGCAGCCTTCCACCCAGGAAGAGACTCAAGTATTTGAGAAAATATGTGAAGTAACAAAGATATTACAAAAGTCTCTTGAACCACTTAAGAATGTTAGTGGAAGTATCCACCTCATGAATATGTTGATTACCCTTTGCAATAAGCGGTTGGATGCCCTAGATCTAAAGATTTCCGGATATGAAGGGAAACATAAAGAACCTCCCGGATTCGAGCTTGACACCATTAAAAGTGTGAAGATCAAAGATGGCAATACCTAGATCTATCTTGTATCGTGCCAAGCTAGGGGCGTAAAACGATAGCGCTTGTTGGGAGGCAACCCAATTTTATGTTTTTTGTTTTTGTTGCCGTTAGGAAATAAATATTGCATCTAGCCTCTGATTAGATGTGGTTTCATGTTTTGTTTTGTGTTTGTGCCAAGTAGAACCTTTGGGAAGACTTGTGTGAAGTTTATGTGATCTTGCTGTGAAAAACAGAATCATTAGCGCTCTCTAAAGTAGTCGTGGGATTTTACTGGAGCTTGATTTTTAGTTGATTCTTTTTGTAGATGATTGGTAGACAAATTGCAAAAATTTACCAATTTAGTTTGAATTTTTTGGAGTTCCATAAGTAGGCGAACTCTGCAGATTACTACACAATGTTCTGTCTTTGACAGATTCTGTTTTTCGTGTGTTGTTTGCTTATTCCGATGCATCTATGAGTACTATTGGAGGATATGAACCATAGAGAAGTTGGAGTACAGTAGGTTTAACACCAATATAAACAAAGAATGAATTCATTGCTGTACCTTTGAGTAGTGATTTGCTTTCTTATACTAACGAAGCTCACGAGAATTTTTGTCTAAGTTTTGAGTATTGCTTTGATGGACTATGGAACAAGGAGTAGCAAAGGTCTAAGCTTGGGGATGCCCATGGCACCCCAAGTAAATTCAAGATAATCAAAAGCCTATGCTTGGGGATGCCCCGGGAAGGCATCCCCTCTTTCGTCTTCATCCATCGGTAACTATACTTGGAGCTATATTATTATTCGCAACATGTTATGTGTTTTGCTTGGAGCGTCTTGTATAATTTGAGTCTTTGCTTGTTAGTTCGCCACATTCATCCTTGATGGACACACCTATTTGAGAGAGTTATATATGGCCTAGAAATTATTAGAACACTCTATGTGCTTCACTTATATCTTTTGAGTTGAATAGTTTTTGCTCTAGTGCTTCACTTATATCATTTAGAGCACGGTGGTGATAATATTTTGTAGAAAATTTTGAACTCTCATGTTTCAATTATATCTATTTGAGAGTCTATTAAAACAGCATGGTAATGTGTTTAGGCTAAAGAAACTAGTCTTCACATGATAAACATCCAATGTCAATGTAGTAAAAAAAATCACACTTGGTGCATTGAATAGAATGAGATGTTGGATGCTTGATAATTGTTTTGAGATATGAGGATAGTGATATTAGAGTCATGCTAGTGGAGTTATTATGAAACTGAGAAATACTTATGTTAAGGTTAGTGATTCCCGTATCATGCACGTATGGTGAACCGCTATGTGACGAAGTTAGAGCATGAGGTATTTGTAAAGTGTCAACCTTTGTGTGGAGGTCGGGGGCGCGCGATGGTTAACTCCTACCAACCGCCCCCCTAGGAGCATGCGTTGATTGCTTTGTTTTGACGACTCGTAGATTTTTGCAATAAGTATATGAGTTCTTATGACTAATGTTGAGTCCATGGATTATACGCACTCTCACCCTTCCACCATTGCTAGCCTCTCTTGTACCGCGCAACTTTCGCCGGTGCCATAAACCCACTATATATCCTTCCTCCAAACAGCCACCATATTGTTCCTCAAAACAGCCACCATACCTACCTATCATGGCATTTCCATAGCCATTCCGAGATATATTGCCATGCAACTTTCCACCGTTCCGTTTATATGGCACGCATCATATTGTCATATTGCCATGCATGATCATGTAGTTGACATCGGAGTTGTGGCAAAGCCACCATGCATAATTTTTCATATATATCACTCTTGATTCATTGCATATCCCGGTACACCGCCGGAGGCATTCATGTAGAGTCATACGTGTTGTAGTATCGAGTTGTAATTTCGAGTTGTAATAAAAAGTGTGATGATCATCATTATTAGAGCATTGTCCCATGTGAGGAAAGGCCAATAAATAAAGAGATGGCCCAAAAAAATATAGAGAGGGGCTAATAAAAAATAAAAAAAGGAGAAAGTCCTCCAAAAAAATGAGAGAAAAGAGAGAAGGGACAATTGCTACTATCTTTTTCCACACTTGTGCTTCAAAGTAGCACCATGTTCTTCATTGTAGAGAGTCTCATGTTTAGTCAATTTCATATACTAGTGGGAATTTTCATTATAGAACTTGGCTTGTATATTCCAACGATGGGCTTCCTCAAATGCCCTAGGTCTTTGTGAGCAAGCAAGTTGGATGCACACCCACTAGATTCTTTTGTTGAGCTTTCATTCATATTTAGCTCTAGTGTATCTGTTGCATGGCAATGCCTACTCACTCATATTGATATCTATTGATGGGCATCTCCATAGCCCGTTGATATGCCTAGTCGATGTGAGACTATCTCCCTACTTTTTGTCTTCTCCACAACCACCTCTATTCCACCCGTAGTGCTATATCCATGGCTCACGCTCATGTATAGCGTGAAAGTTGAAAGGTTTGAAAAGATAAAGTATGAAAACAAATGCTTGGGTCAAATCGGGGTTGTGCATGATATGAATATTTTGTGTAATGAAGAGGGAGCATAGCCAGACTATATGATTTTGTAGGGATACCTTTCTATAGCCATAGTATTTTGAGAAGACATGATTGATTTGTTAGTATTGCTTGAAGTATTATTATTTCTTGTGTCAATATAGACTTTTATCTTGAATCTTTCAGATCTGAACATTCATGCCACAATTAAGGGAATTACATTGAAAAACTATATTGGTTAGCATTCCACATCAAAAATTCTTTCTTTATCATTTACCTACTCGAGGACGAGTAGGAATTAAGCTTGGGGATGCTTGATACGTCTCCAACGTATCTATAATTGTTGATTGTTCCATGCTATTATTTATGAATTCTTAGAAGTTTAATGGGCTTTATCATTCACTTTTATATCATTTTTTGGGACTAAACTATTAACCCAAAGGCCCAGTCGAGATTTTTGTTTTTTTGCCTATTTCAGGGTTTTGCATAAAAAGAATATCAAACGGAGTCCAAACGGAGTCCAAACTATTAACCCAAAGGCCCAGTCGAGAAAATCACGCCAGAATAACTTGAGAACCGTGTCTGGGGAGCATCGAGTGGCCCTCGAGGGTGGGGGCACGCCCCCCTTCCCAGGGCGCGCCCCCTGCCTCGAGGCCCACTCGAGCCTCCCCCAGTGCCCTCCTTCTTCCTATATAAGTCCACGTACCCCAGAAACTCCGTGAACAGAGAGAAAACCCTAATTCCACTGCCGTAGCTTCTGTTCCCGTGGAGATCCCTTCTTGGAGCCTTTTTTGGAGCTCCACCAGAGGGGGATCCATCACGGAGGCCTTCATCATCATCATCATCGCCCTCACCATGAGTTGTGACTAGTTTACCACAGACCTTCGGGTTCATAGCTAGTATCTAGATGGCTTCTTCTCTCTCTCCGGATCTCAATATAAAGTTCTCCTCGGTCTCCGAGGAGATCTATTTGATGTAATCTCTTTTTGCGGTGTGTTTGTCGAGATCCGATGAATTGTGAGTTTATGATCAAGGTTATCTATGAATGATATTTGGTTCTTCTCTGAACTTTTTATGTGTGCCATAATATCCTTGCAAGTCTCTTCGAATTATTGGTTTGGTTTGGCCTACTAGATCTATAGTTCTTGCAATGGGAGAAGTGCTTGGCTTTGGGTTCAATCTTGCGGTGTCCCTTCCCAGTGACAGTAGGGGCAGCAAGGCACGTATTGTATTGTTGCCATCGAGGATAAAAAGATGGGGTTTACATCATATTGCTTGAGTTTATCCCTCTACATCATGTCATCTTGTTTAACGCGTTACTATGTTCGTATGAACTCAATAAACTAGATGCATGCTGGATAGCGGTCGATGTGTGGAGTAATAGTAGTAGATGCATGCAGGAGTCGGTCTACTTGTCTCGGACGTGATGCCTATATACAATGATCATGCCTAGATAGTCTCATAATTATTCGCTTTTCTATCAATTGCTCGATAGTAATTTGTTTACCCGCCGTAGAATATCGCTATCATGAGAGAAGCCACTAGAGAAAACTATGGCCCCTGGGTCTATTCTCAACATATCAATCTACATCTAATTTACTTTTACCGCTTTTATTTGTTGTTTTATTAAACCAAAAATACCAAAAATATAAACTAGCATCTCTATCAGATCTCACTCTCGTAAGTGACCGTAAAGGGATTGACAACCCCTTATCGCGTTGGCTGCGAAGTTCTTATTTGTTTGTGCAGGTGCGAGGGACTGGCGCGTGGTCTCCTACTGGATTGATACATTGGTTCTAAAAAACTGAGGGAAATACTTACGCTACTGTGCTGCATCTCCCTTTCCTCTTCGAGGGAATACAATGCAAGCTCAAGAGGTAGCAAATTCCCACTAGTATATGAAAGTTACTAAACATGAGACTCTCTATCATGAAGAATATGGTGCTACTTTGAAGCACAAGTGTGGAAAAGGATAGTAGAAATTGTCCCTTCTCTCTTTTCTCTCATTTTTTTGGAGGGGATTTCTCTTTTTTTAGCCCCTCTCTATTTTTTGGGGGCCATCTCCTTTTTTTATTGGCCTTTCCTCTCATGGGACAATGCTCTAATAATGATGATCATCACACTTCTATTGATTTACAACTCGATACTAGAACAAAGTATGACTCTAAATGAATGCCTCCGGCGGTGTACCGGGATATGCAATGAAACAAGAGTGACATGTATGAAAAATTATGCATGGTGGCTTTGCCACAAATACGATGTCAACTACATGATCATGAATGGCAATATGACATATGAAGCGTGTCATATGAACGAAATGGTGGAAAGTTGCATGGCAATATATCTCGGAATGGCTATGAAAATGCCATGATAGGTAGGTATGGTGGCTGTTTTGAGGAAGATATATGGTGGCTATTTTGAGGAAGGATATATGGTGGGTGTTTTGAGGAAGGATATATGGTGGGTGTTTTGAGGAAGGATATATGGTGGGGGTATGGTACCGGCGAAAGTTGCGCGGTACAAGAGAGGCTAGCGATGGTGGAAGGGTGAGAGTGTGTAATATCCATGGACTCAACATTAGTCATAAGAACTCATATACTTATTGCAAAAATTTACGATTCATCAAAACAAAGCAATCAACGCATGCTCCTAAGGGGGAGGTTGGTAGGAGTTAACCATCGCGCGCACCCGACCTCCACACAAAGGATGACACTCTACAAATACCTCATGCTCTAACTTCGTCACATAGCGGTTCACCATACATGCATGCTACGGGAATCACTAACTTTAACACAAGCATTTCTCAATTTCATAATAACTCCACTAGCATGACTCTAGTATCACTATCCTCATATCTCAAAACAATTATCAGGCATCCAAGTTCTAATCATATTCAATGCACTTAGTATGAAAGTTTTTACTACATTGATCTTGGATGTCTATCATGTGAAGGCTAGTTTTATAGCCAAAGCACATTACCATGCTGTTTTAATTGACTCTCAAAAGGATATAAGTGAAGCATGAGATAACAACAATTTCTACAAAATATAATCACCACCGTGCTCTAAAAGATATAAGTGAACCACTAGAGCAAAAACTATTCAACTCAAAAGATATAGGTGAAGCACATAGAGTGTTCTATCAATTCCAAGGCCATATTTATCTCTCTCAAAAAGGTGTGTCCAGCAAGGATAATTGTGGAAAACTAACAAGCAAAGACTCAATTATACATGACGCGCCAAGTAAAACGCATATCATGCGGTGAATAAGAATATAGCTCTGAGTATAGTTACCGATAGATGAAGACGAAAGAGGGGATGCCTTCCCGGGGCATCCCCAAGCTTAGGCTTTTGGTTGTCCTTGAATTTTACCTTGGGGTGCCTTGGGCATCCCCAAGCTTAGGCTCTTTCCACGCTTTGTTCCATAGTCCATCAAAGCAATACTCAAAACTTGAAAACTTCACAACACAAAACTTAGACAAAAATCTCGTGAGCTCCGTTAGTATAAGAAAACAAACCACTACTCAAAGGTACTGCAATTAATTAATTATTTGTTTATATTGGTGTTAAACCTACTGTATTACAACTTCTCTATGATTCATACTTCCCAATACTACTCATAGATGCATTGAAATAAGCAAACAGCACACGAAAAACAGAATCTGTCAAGAACAGAACAGTCTGTAGTAATCTGTAACTTTCGCATACTTCTGTAACTCCAAAAAAATTGAAATAAATTGGTAAACGTGAGGAATTTGTCTATTAATCATCTTCAATAAGAATCAACTAAATAGCACACTCCAGTAAAATCTGGTGACCATTCTAGCAAGCGCTAACGATTCTGTTTTTCACAGCAAGATCATATAAACTTCACACAAGTCTTCCCAAAGGTTCTACTTGGCACAAACACTAATTAAAACACAAAACCACATCTAAACAGAAGCAAAAACAAAAAAAATATAAAATTGGGTTGCCTCCCAATAGGCGCTATCGTTTTACGCCCCTAGCTAGGCACGATACAAAGATAGATCTAGGTATTGCCGTCTTTAAAAGGCAATCCATAAGTGGCTCTCATAATAGATTCATATGGTAATTTTATTTTCTTCCTAGGAAAGTGTTCCAAGCCTTTCCTTAACGGAAATTGGAATCTAATATTTCATTCCTTCATATCAATAATTGCACCAATCGTTCTAAGGAAAGGTCTACCAAGAATAATAGGACATGGAGGATTGCAATCTATATCAAGAACAATGAAATCTACGGGCACATAATTCCTATTGGCAACAATAAGACCATCATTAATCCTTCCCATAGGTTTATTAATAGTGGAATCCACAAGATGCAAATTTAAAGAACAATCATCAAGCTCATGGAACCCTAGCAAATCACACAAAGTTTTTGGGATAGTGGAGACACTTGCACCCAAATCACACGAAGCAAAGCATTCATGGTCTTAAATTTTTATTTTAATAGTAGGTTCCCACTCATCATAAAGCTTTCTAGGGATAGAAACTTCTAATTCAAGTTTTGGTTCATAAGATTGCATCAAAGCATTAACTATGTGTTTGGTAACAGCTTTATTTTGACTATAAGCATGCGGAGAGTTTAGTACGGACTGCAACAAGGAAATACAATCAATCAAAGAGCAATTATCATAATTGAATCCCTTGAAATCCAAAGTAGTGGGTTCATCATTATGCAAAGTTTTAATATCTTCACTCCCACTTTCAACAATTTTGGCATCAAGATCTAAAAACTCCGAATCATTGGGACACCTTAAAGTAGACTCATCTCCAATCCTATCTTTATCAAGATTCATACTAGAAAACAAGGATCTAATAGGAGACACATCAATAACTTTCAGATCTTCATCTTTATTTTCATGCCCTTCCCGTTTAGCAGCCATCTTATTAACTAAGGTGGACTGTTTATCCAAAATTTGTGCTATTAAGTTCTCAAGATGAGCAAACTGAGATTTCAAACCATAAAATTCCTTAGACATATCATCAAGGTCTTTATTCATATATTCCATAATTTTTTTCTCTTCTTTAAGCTCGTTTCTGAAGAAATCATTATGCTCAAATTGCACAGACATAAAATGTCTAACATTGTTTTCGATCTCCTCTAGCCTCTAGAGGTGAGGGTCAACACTGATAGGGAGAGCCATAGTGACAAGCAAGCAATCCAACACACAAACAAACAAGAAGCAAGCGAACGATAAACACACGGCAGAAGAAGGGCAAATAAAACGGCAAGCGTGAAGTGGGGCAGATGAAAACGAGAGGAAAATAAATGTAATGCAAAGGATAAGGGTTTGTGATAGGTACTTGGTATATGACTTTTGCGTAAGCCTCCCCTGCAACGGCGCCAAAAATTCTTCTTGCTACTTCTCGAGCTTGCGTTGTATTCCCTCGAAGAGGAAAGGGTGATGCATCACAGTAGTGTAAGTATTTCCCTCAGTTTTTGAGAAACAAGGTATCAATCCAGTAGGAGACCACGCGCGAGCCCCTCGCACATGCACAAACAAATAAGAACTTCGCAGCCAACGCGATAAGGGGTTGTCAATCCCTTTACGGTCACTTACGAAAGTGAGATCTGATAGAGATGGTAGTTTGATATTTTTGGGATTTTTGGATATTAGTACAGCAAGTAAAAGCGGAAAAGCAAAGTAGATTGTAGATTGATATGTTGAGAATAGACTCGGGGGCCATAGTTTTCTCTTGTGGCTTCTCTCATGATAGCGATATTCTACAGCGGGTAAACAAATTACTGTCGAGCAATTGATAGAAAAGTGAATAATTATGAGACTATCTAGGCATGATCATTATATATAGGCATCACGTACGAAACAAGTAGACTGAAACGATTCTGCATCTACTACTATTACTGCACACATCGACCGCTATCCAGCATGCATCTAGAGTATTAAGTTCATAAGAACAGAGTAACGCCTTAAGCAAGGTGACATGATGTAGAGGGATAAACTCAAACATAGTGATATAAACCCCATCTTTTTATCCTCGATGGAAACAATACAATACGTGCCTTGCTGCCCCTACTGTCACTGGGAAAGGACACCGCAAGATTGAACCCAAATGCAAGCACTTCTCCCATTGCAAGAACTATAGATCTAGTATGCCAAACCAAACCAATAATTCGAAGAGACTTGCAAGGATATTATAATCATACATAAAGAGTTCAGAGAAGAACCAAATATTTCTCATAGATAATCTTGATCATAAACCCACAATTCATCGGATCTCGACAAACACACCGCAAAAATAGATTGCATCGAATAGATCTCCTCGAAGACCGAGGAGAACTTGGTATTGAGATCCAAAGAGAGAGAAGAGGCCATCTAGATACTAGCTATGGACCCGAAGGTCTGGGGTAAACTACTCACAACTCATGGTGAGGCGATGATGATGATGTAGAAGCACTCCGTGGTAGATCCCCCCTCTGACGGAGCTCAGGAACAGGCCCCAAGATGGGATCTCACGGGAACAGAAGGTTGCGGCGGTTGAACCAGGGTTTTCTCTCTTCTTCTGATGGTTTCGGGGTACGTAGGTATATATAGGAGGAAGGAGGGCACCGGGGGCTGATACGTCTCCAACGTATCTATAATTTTTTATTGTTCCATGCTATTATTTATGAAGTCTTGAATGTTTAACGGGCTTTATCATTCACTTTTAAATCATTTTTGGGACTAACCTACTAACCCAAAGGCCCAGTCCAGATTGCTGTTTTTGCCTATTTCAGGGTTTTGCAGAAAAAGAATATCAAATAGAGTCCAAACGGAATGAAACCTTCGTGAGAGATATTTTCGGAGAAAATCATGCCAGAGGAACATGAGAACCACGTCAGGGGAGCATCGAGTGGCCCTCGAGGGTGGGGGGCGCGCCCCCCTTCCCAGGGCGCCCCCCCTGCCTCGAGGCCCACTCGAGAGTCCCCCGGTGCCCTCCTTCTACCTATATAAGTCCACGTACCCCAGAAACTCCGTGAACAGAGAAAAAACCCTAATTCCACGGCTGTAGCTTCTGTTCCCATGGAGATCCCATCTTGGAGCCTGTTCCTGAGCGCCAGCGGAGGGGGATCCATCACGGAGGCCTTCATCATCATCATCATTGCCCTCACCATGAGTTGTGAGTAGTTTATCACAGGCCTTCGGGTCCATAGCTAGTATCTAGATGGCTTCTTCTCTCTCCGAATCTCAATACAAAGTTCTCCTCGGTCTTCGAGGAGATCTATTCGATGTAATCTCTTTTTGCGGTGTGTTTGTCGAGATCCGATGAATTGTGAGCTTATGATCAAAGTTATCTATGAAAGATATTTGTTTCTTCTCTGAACTTTTTTATGTGTGCTCATAATATCCTTGCAAGTCTTTTCGAATTATTGGTTTGGTTTGGCCTACTAGATCTATAGTTCTTGCAATGGGAGAAGTGCTTGGCTTTGGGTTGAATGTTGCAGTGTCCTTTCCCAGTGACAGTACGGGCAGCAAGGCACGTATTGTATTGTTGCCATCGAGGGGTAAAAAGATGCGGTTTATATCATATTGCTTGAGTTTATCCCTCTACATCATGTCATCTTGCTTAAGGCGTTACTCTGTTCGTATGAACTCAATACACTAGATGCATGCTGGATAGCGGTCGATGTGTGGAGTAATAGTAGTAGATGCAGGCAGGAGTCGGTCTACTTGTCTCGGACGTGATGCCTATATACAATGATCATGCCTAGATAGTCTCATAATTATTCGCTTTTCTATCAATTGCTCGCCAGTAATTTGTTTACCCGCCGTAGAATATCGCTATCATGAGAGAAGCCACTAGAAAAAACTATGGCCTCCGGGTCTATTCTCAACATATCAATCTACATCTACATTACTTTTACTGCTTTTATTTGTTGTTTTATTAAACTAAAAATACCAAAAATGTAAACTATCATCTCTGTCAGATCTCATTCTCGTAAGTGACCGTAAAGGGATTGACAACCCCTTACCGCGTTGGCTGCGAAGTTCTTATTTGTTTGTGCGGGTGTGAGGGACTCGCGTGTGGTCTCCTACTAGATTGATAACTTTGTTCTAAAAAACTGAGGGAAATACTTACGCTAATGTGTTGCATCTCCCTTTCCTCTTCGAGGGAATACAACGCAAGCTCAAGAGGTAGCAAGAGGAATTTCTGCCCATTGTCGGGGAGGCTTACGCAAAAGTCATATACCAAGTACCTATCACAAACCCTTATCCTTCGCATTACATTTTTTGCCTCTCATTTTCCCCTCCCCCACTTCACCCTTCCCCTTTTATTTGCCCTTCTTCCGCCGTGTGTTTTTTGTTCGCGTACTTCTTGTCTGCTCATGTGTTGCTTGCTTGCTTGTCATCGTGTCTAGCACACCTATCATTATCGCAACTCCCGAGAGTGAGGTCCTCAACTTTAAACAAAGGGAGGAAGAAAACTTAAAAGATGCCTCGTATAGAATTTGCAATGCTCAAAATAGATCCAGTAGGAAGCTTTCCACTGATATGTCCATTTTGCATCATGCTTATAAGTTGATATTTATTGCATTTTGGGCTGTTCATACATGTTTTGTCACAATACTTATGCCTTTTCTCTCTTATTTACAAGGTTTACATGAAGAGAGAGAATGCCGGCAGCTGGAATTCTAGGCTGAAAAAGGAGCAAACTCTACAAACCTATTCTGCACAACTCCAAAAGCCCTGAAACTCCATAGAACATCATTTCGGAAAATATAAAAATATCTGGCTAAAGAAACCCACGAGAGGGGCCACCGGCTAGCCTCGAGGGTGGGGGGGGCGCCCCCCTTCCCAGGGCGCGCCCCCCTGCCTCGAGGACCAGCCGGCAGGCCCACGGTGCCCATCTTCTCTTATATAAAGCGTTTTGACCTGGAAAAAATCATAAGGAGGCTTTCGGGACCAGACGCCGCAGTCTCGAGGCGGAAACCAATCTAGGGCTCCGACAGAGCTGTTCTGCCGGGGATACTTCCCTCCGGGAGGGAGAAATCGTCACCGCTGTCATCGCCAACAACTCTCCCATCTTGGGGAGGGCTATCTTCATCAACATCTTCACCAGCACCATCTCCTCTCAAACCCTAGTTCATCTCTTGTATCAAATCTTTGTACCCAAACCTTAGATTGGTACCTGTGGGTTGCTAGTAGTGTTGATTACTCCTTGTAGTTGATACTAGTTGGTTTATTTTTTGGAAGATCATATGTTCAGATCCATTATGCATATTTATACCCCCCTGATCTTGAACAATATTATGTCTCGTGAGTAGTTACTTCTGTTCCTGAGGACATGGGAGAAGTCTTGCTATTAGTAGTCATGTGAGTTTGGTCTTCGTTCGTTATTTGGATGAGATGTATGTTGTCTCCCCTCTAGTGGTGTCATGTGAACGTTGACTACATGAGACTTCACCATTATTTGGGCCTAGAGGAAGGCATTGGGAAGTAATAAGTAGATGATGGGTTGCTAGAGTGACAGAAGCTTAAACCCTAGTTTATGTGTTGCTTCGTAAGGGGCTGATTTGGATCCATATGTTTCAGGCTATGGTTAGGTTTACCTTAATACTTCTTTTGTAGTTGCGGATGCTTTCATTAGAGGTTAATCATAAGTGGGAGGCTTGTCCAAGTAAGGGCACCACCCAAGCACCGGTCCACCCACATACCAAATTATCAAAGTACCGAACGTGAATCAGACGATCGTGATGAAAACTAGCTTGACGATAATTCCCATGTGTGCTCGGGAGCGCTTTCCTTTATATAAGAGTTTGTCTAGGCTTGTCCTTTGCTACAAAAAGGATTGGGACACCTTGCTGCGCCTTATTTACTTTTACCGTTTGTCACTTGCTATCAATTATCTTATCACAAAACTATTTGTTACCTATAATTTCAATGCTTGCAGAAAATACCTTACTGAAAACTGCCTATCATTTCCTTCTGCTCCTTGTTGGGTTCGACACTCTTACTTATCGAAAGGACTACGATAGATCCCCTACACTTGTGGGTCATCAAGACTCTTTTCTGGCGCCGTTGTCGGGGAGTGAAGCGCCTTTGGTAAGTGGAATTTGGTAAGGAAAAATTTATATACTGTGCTGAAATTTATTGTCACTTGTTACTATGGCTCAAAATCCTTTGAGGGGCTTGTTCGGGGTATCTTCACCCCGATCAAAAGAGCAAAGAGTTGATCCTCAACCTATTGCACCTATTGAAAATGTTTGCTTTGAGATTCCTTCGGGTATGATAGAGAAACTGCTTGAAAATCCCTATACAAGAGAGGGAACACTTCACCCCGATTTACATCTAATCTATGTGGATGAAGTTTGTGGATTGTTTAAGCTTGCAGGTATGCCCGAGGATGTTATCAAGAAGAAGGTCTTCCCTTTATCTTTGAAGGGAGATGCATTGACATGGTTTAGGCTATGCGATGATATGGGATCATGGAACTATAATCGCCTGAAGTTGGAATTTCATCAGAAATTCTACCCTATGCACCAGGTTCATCGTGATCGCAATTATATTTATAATTTCTGGCCTCGCGAAGGAGAAAGCATCGCTCAAGCGTGGGGGAGGCTTAAGTCAATGTTATATTCATGCCCCAATCATGAACTTTCAAGAAATATGATCATCCAAAAAAAGTATGCTCGGCTTTCTCTCAATAATCGCACCATGCTCGATAATTCTTGTTCTGGCTCTTTTATGATGAAGACTATTGACTTCAAATGGGATTTATTGGAAAGAATTAAACGCAACTCTGAAGATTGGGATCTCGACGATGGTAAGGAGTCAGGTATGACCCCTAAGTTTGATTGTGTTAAAGCTTTTATGGATACCGATGTTTCCCGTGAGTTTAGCACTAAATATGGACTGGACTCTAAGATAGTAGCTTCTTTCTGCGAATCTTTTGCTACTCATGTTGATCTCCCCAAGGAGAAGTGGTTTAAATACCATCCCCCTATTGAAGTAAAAGAAGTTGAACCGATTAAAGTTGAAGAAAAGACTATCACTTATAATGTTGATCCTGTTATTCCTACCGCTTATGCTGAGAAACCACCTTTCCCTGTTAGGATAAAGAATCATGCTCAAGCTTCAACTGTAGTTCGTAAGAGTAATACTAGAACACCTACACCCTCTGAGCAAATTAAAGTTGAACATAGTGTTGCTATGGTTAAAGATCTCTTGGTACAATATTTAGATGGACATGTTATTAATCTCCAAGAAGAGTCTGCTAGGATAGCCAAACCCAATGCTAGAAATAGACATAAACCTGTTGTGGGCTTACCTGTTATCTCTGTCAAGATAGGAGATCATTGCTATCATGGTTTATGCGACGTAGGTGCTAGTGCGAGTATTATCCCTCTTGATTTGTATAACGAAATTATGCATGATATTGCACCTCTTCAGTTAGAAGGGATTGATGTTACTATTAAGCTTGCTAATAGAGATACTATTTCACCAGTTGGTATTGTCAGAGATATTGAAGTCTTGTGTGGGAAGGTTAAGTACCCTACTGATTTTCTTGTTCTTAGTTCCCCACAAGATGCATTATGTCCCATTATATTTGGTAGACCCTTTTTGAATACCGTTAATGCCAAGAGAGACTGCGAGAAAGACATTGTCACTGTTGGATTAGGGGATATGTCTCATGATTTTAACTTGGCTAAATTCCTTAGATAACCCCTTGAAAAAGCACCACCTAGTAAGGATGAAATTATTGGTCTTGCTTCTATTGCCGCGCGACCTAATGATCCCTTAGAACAATACTTGCTAGACCATGAAAATGATATGCATATGAATGGGAGAAGGGAAATAGATGAAATATTCTTTAGACAGTGACCCGTATTGAAAAACAACTTGCCGGTTGAAATCCTAGGGGATCCTCCTCCACCCAAGGGTGATCCCGTGTTTGAACTTAAACCTTTACCTGATAATCTTAAGTATGTTTATCTTGATGAAAAGAAGATATATCCTGTTATTATTAGTACTAACCTTTCAGAGCAGGAAGAAGAAAGATTATTGAAAACTCTAAAGAAGCACCGAGCTGCTATTGGATATACTCTGGATGATCTTAAGGGCATTAGTCCCACTATATGTCAACACAAGATAAACTTGGAGGAAAATGCTAAACCAGTTATTGATCATCAGCGACGGTTAAATCCTAAGATGAAAGAAGTGGTGAGGAAGGAAATACTAAAGCTCCTAGAAGCAGGTATTATCTATCTGGTTGCTGATAGTCAGTGGGTAAGTCCTGTCCATTGCGTTCCTAATAAAGGAGGTATGATTGTTGTCCCTAATGATAAAGATGAATTGATCCCACAAAGAATAGTTACAGGTTATAGGATGGTAATTGATTTCCGTAAGTTAAATAAAGCTACTAAAAAAGATCATTACTCCTTGCCATTTATTGATCAAATGCTAGAAAGGTTATCCAAACATACTCATTTCTGCTTTCTAGATGGTTATTCTGGTTTCTCTCAAATACCTGTGTCAAAAGGGATCAAGAAAAGACCACCTTTACTTGTCCTTTCAATACCTTTGCTTATAGACGTATGCCTTTTGGTTTATGTAATGCACCTGCTACCTTTCAAAGATGCATGATGGCTATATTTTCTGACTTTTGTGAAAAGATTGTTGAGGTATTCATGGATGATTTCTCCGTTTACGGAACTTCTTTTGATGATTGCTTAAGCAACCTTGATCGAGTTTTGCAGAGATGTGAAGACACTAATCTTGTCTTGAATTGGGAGAAGTGCCACTTTATGGTTAATGAAGGCATTGTCTTGGGACATAAAATTTCTGAAAGAGGTATTGAAGTTGACAAAGTTAAAGTTGATGCTATCGAAAAGATGCCATGCCCTAAGGACATCAAAGGTATACGACGTTTCCTTGGTCATGATGGGTTTTATAGGAGGTTCATTGCGGACTTCTCTAAAATCTCCAGGCCTCTGACTAATCTCTTACAGAAAGATATTCCTTTTGTCTTTGATGATGATTGTCTAGAAGCATTTGAAATACTTAAGAAAGCATTGATCTCTGCACCTATTGTCCAGCCTCCTGACTGGAATTTACCCTTTGAGATTATGTGCGATGCTAGTGATTATGCTGCAGGAGCTGTTCTAGGGCAAAGAGTTGATAAGAAATTGAATGTTATCCAGTATGCTAGTAAAACTCTAGATAGTGCCCAAAGAAATTATGCTACCACTGAGAAAGAATTTTTAGCAGTTGTATTTGCTTGTGATTAGTTTAGACCCTACATCGTTGATTCTAAAGTAACTATTCACACTGACTATGATGCTATCAAATACCTTATGGAAAATAAAGATGATAAACCTAGACTTATTAGATGGGTTCTCTTGCTGCAAGAATTTGAATTGCATATTATTGATAGAAAGGGAGCTGAGAACCCCGTAGCAGATAACTTGTCTAGGTTAGAGAATATACTTGATGACCCACAACCTATTGATGATAGCTTTCCTGATGAACAACTAGCTGTCATAAGTACTTCTCATACCGCTCCTTGGTATGCTGATTATGCTAATTACATTGTTGCTAAGTTTATACCTCCTAGCTTCACATACCAGTAAAAGAAAAAGTTCTTCTATGATTTGAGACATTAGTTCTAGGATGACCCACATCTTTATAAAGGAGTAGATGGTATTATTAGACGTTGTGTACCTGAGCATGAATAGGAACAGATCCTACGCAAGTGCCACTCCGAGGCCTATGGAGGACACCATGCGGGAGATATAACTGCACACAAGGTATTGCAATCCGGTTTTTATTGGCCTACTCTCTTCGAGGATGCCCGCAAGTTTGTCTTATCTTGTGATGAATGTCAAAGAATTGGTAATGTTAGTAGACGTCAAGAAATGCCTATGAATTATTCACTCGTTATTGAACCATTTGATGTTTGGGGCTTTGATTATATGGGACCTTTTCCTGCCTCTAATGGGTACACACATATTTTACTCGTTGTTGATTACATTACTAAGTGGGTAGAAGCTATTCCAACTAGTAGTGTTGATCATAACACCTCTATTAAGATGCTTAAAGAAGTTATATTTCTGAGGTTTGGAGTCCCTAGATATCTAATGACTGATGGTGGTTCACACTTTATTCATGGCGCTTTCCGTAAGATGCTTGCTAAGTATGATGTCAACCATAGAATTGCATCACCTTATCACCCACAGACTAGTGGTCAAGTAGAACTTAGTAATAGGGAGTTGAAATTAATCTTGCAAAAGATAGTTAATAGGTCTAGAAAGAATTGGTCCAAGAAACTAGATGATGCATTATGGGCCTATAGAACTGCATACAAAAATCCTATGGGTATGTCTCCATATAAGATGGTATATGGAAAAGCATGTCACTTACCTCTTGAGCTAGAACATAAGGCATATTGGGCTGTTAAAGAGCTCAACTACGATTTCAAACTTGCCGATGAAAAGAGGTTATTTGACATTAGCTGTCTCGGTGAGTGGAGAACCCAGGCTTATGAGAATGCCAAGTTGTTTAAAGAAAAAGTTAAAAGATGGCATGACAAAAGAATACAAAAGCGTGAGTTTAACGTAGGTGATTATGTCTTGCTATTCAACTCCCATTTAAGATTTTTTGCAGGAAAGCTTCTCTCCAAGTGGGAAGGACCTTACATTATCGAGGAGGTCTATCGTTCCGGTGCCATAAAAATCAACAACTTCGAAGGCACAAATCTGAAGGTGCTGAATGGTCAAAGGATCAAACATTATATCTCAGGTAATCCTATAAATGTTGAAACTAATATTATTGAAACCATAACCCCGGAGGAATACATAAGGGACACATTCCAGAATGATTTAGTCTCCGAAAAGGAAAAGGTATGTGATACGGTAAGTAAACCGACTCCAAAACAGTTCTAAAGGTAATTTTTCTCCGTTTTGGAATATTTAGAAAAATAGAAAAATAAACCGCAGTCCGGAGGAGACATGGGGCCTCCTCGAGGGCCAGGGCGCGCCCCCCTGCCTCGAGGACACCCCGTGTGTCCCCCGGACTCCGTTTTCTTGTGGGTTACTCCTTTCAAAAATTCATTATATATACTCCCGAAGGTTTTGACCTCTGTATCATGCAAAAATCCTCTGTTCTTGTTTCGAGCCGTTTCTGTCGCAGATAAAGGCAACATGTCGTCCCAGGATTCGGAGGGAGAAAGTTATGTGGCTGATTCCCTTGCTAACCCTAAGGTCTATGGTGATTTGGTGCATTATGGTTGGACCACGGAAGAAGAAGAGGACCATGATTCAAAGAGGAAGGATTGGACCAGCTCGGATGAAGACGAAGTCCCACTACCTCAACCGGGGGACATGCATGTGGAGTTCAAAAAGTCAAGCCTCCCCGACAGAGTAAAGAAACCTAAGATCGAATTTATTCCTTTTAACCTCTTGCAGGAAAACAAGCAGGAATTATGCAAGAAAATATTAAACCTTGAGCAAGAGATCAATGAGCTGAGGAAGAAGTCTCCATCCTCACCAACCCCAAAGATGGAGACATAATCATATGGGTATGGGCACTCCCCTTGGAAACTGTCAAGCTTGGGGGAGTGACCCCGATATCGTATCACCATCACTCCTATCTTTACCGTTTTACTTAGTTCGATCCTTTTGGTAGCATCTTGATCTATTAGAATAAAGTTAGCATGATCTAGTTGTGAGCTTTTGCCTTGTGAGCTTTATCCTTTGTAATCGAGTCCGTGAGCTATATAATAAAGATTAATGTTGAGTCGAGGGCTTGACTTCCACACTCGGGTCATGATAAAAAAAGAAAGAAAACATAAAGAGTATCAAAGAGATCATATCGATCTTATGGGAAGTAATGACTTCACATACAAGAGTATGATAAATAAAAGTTGGTGGGAGGTGACAAACATAGTTTTGGCCATCGTTGCAATTAATAGGAAGTAATAAAAGAAGAGAGGCTTCACATACAAATATACTATCTTGGACATCTTTTATAATTGTGAGTACTCATTAAAGTATGACATGCTAAAGAGTTGATGTTGGACAAGAAAGACAACATAATGGGTTATGTCTTCTTTTATCCGAAATAAAGTATATTGTCACGGATCATCCAACATGTTGAGCTTGCCTTTCTCCTTCATGCTAGCCAAAACTCCTCGCACCAAGTAGAGATACTACTTGTGCTTCCATATATCCTTAAACCCAGTTTTGCCATGAGAGTCCATCATACCTACCCATGGATTGAGAAAGATCCTTCCAAGTAAGTTGTCATGTTGCAAACCCGCTAAAATATGTATGATTTATTAGTGTGGGAGAAATTTGCTTTATACGATCTTGTGATATGGAAGTAATAAAAGTGACGGACTGCATAATAAAGGTCCTTATCACAAGTGGCAATATAAAGCAAAGTTCTTCTATGCTAAAACTTTGTGCATCGAACCATAAAAACACATGACAACCTCTGCTTCCCTCTACGAAGGGCCTATCTTTTATTCTTGTCTTATAGGTGTCAAGGTGAAATACACCTTTCCTTTTTACATTTTATCCTTTGGCAAGCACATTGTGTTGGAAAGATCCTGATATATATACCCACTTGGATGTAAGTTTTCATGATCTATTACTGTTGACATTACCCTTGAGGTAAAAGGTTGGGAGGCAACACCATAAGCCCCTATCTTTCTCTGTGTCCGATTAAAAATCCATAAACATAAGTATTGCGTCAGTGTGAGCAATTGTGAAAGACTATATGATGGTTGAGTATGTAGGCTTGCTGAAAAGCTCTTATATTGACTCTTTCCGATATTACGATAAATTGCAATTGCTTCAATGACCAAGATCAAAGTCTGTTAGATTCCAATGAAGTTTATGATTCATACTTGATATTGTGGATGAATTGTTACTTTAGCATAAGAATCATATGAATATATTTATATAAGTTGTTGTTATGAGAATGATCATGATGCCCTCATGTTCGTATTTTGTTTTTATCGAGACCTCTATCTCTAAACATGCGGACATATTTTTCGATATCGGCTTTCGCTTGAGGACAAGCGAGGTCTAAACTTGGGGGAGTTGATACGTCCATTTTGCATCATGCTTCTAAGTTGATATTTATTGCATTTTGGGCTGTTCATACATGTTTTGTCACAATACTTATGCCTTTTCTCTCTTATTTTACAAGGTTTACATGAAAGAGGGAGAATGCCGGCAGCTGGAATTCTAGGCTGAAAAAGAAGCAAACTCTGGAAACCTATTATGCACAACTCCAAAAGCCCTGAAACTCCACAGAACATCGTTTCGGAAAATATAAAAAATATCTAGCGAAAGAAACCCACGAGAGGGGCCACCGGCTGGCCTCGAGGGTGGGGGGCGCGCCCCCTGCCTCGAGGGCCAGCCGGTAGGCCCACGGTGCCCATCTTCTCCTATATGAAGCGTTTTGACCTGGAAAACACCATAAGGAGGCTTTCGGGACCAGACGCCGCCGTCTCGAGGCGGAGCCGAGGCGAAAACCAATCTAGGGCTCCGGCAGAGCTGTTCTGCCAGGGATAATTCCCTCCCGGAGGGGGAAATCGTCACCGCCGTCATCACCAACAACTCTCCCATCTTGGGGAGGGCTATCTTCATCAAAATCTTCACCAGCACCATCTCCTCTCAAACCCTAGTTCATCTCTTGTATCAAATCTTTGTACCCAAACCTCATATTGGTACCTGTGGGTTGCTAGTAGTGTTGATTACTCCTTGTTGTTGATGCTAGTTGGTTTATTTGGTGGAAGATCATATGTTCGAATCCATTATGCATATTAATACCCCTCTGATCATGAACAATATTATGTCTCGTGAGTAGTTACTTTCATTCCTGAGGACATGGGAGAAGTCTTGCTATTAGTAGTCATGTGAGTTTGGTCTTCGTTCGATATTTTGATGAGATGTATGTTGTCTCTCCTCTAGTGGTGTCATGTGAACATCGACTACATGACACTTCACCATTATTTGGGCCTAGAGGAAGGCATTGGGAAGTAATAAGTAGATGATGCGTTGCTAGAGTGACTGAAGCTTAAACCCTAGTTTATGCGCTGCTTCGTAAGGAGCTGATTTGGATCCATATGTTTTAGGCTATGGTTAGGTTTACCTTAATACTTCTTTTGTAGTTGCAGATGCTTGCATTAGAGGTTAATCATAAGTGGGACGCTTGTCTAAGTAGGGCAGCACCCAAGCACCGGTCCACCCACATACCAAATTATCAAAATACCGAACGCGAATCAGACGATCGTGATGAAAACTAGCTTGACGATAATTCCCATGTGTCCTCGAGAGCGCTTTCCTTTATATAAGAGTTTGTCCAGGCTTGCCTTTTTCTACAAAAAGGATTGGGCCACCTTGCTGCACCTTATTTACTTTTACCTTTTGTCACTTGCTACCAATTATCTTATCACAAAACTATCTGTTACCTATAATTTCAGTGCTTGCAGAAAATACCTTACTGAAAACTGCCTATCATTTCCTTCTGCTCCTCGTTGGGTTCGACACTCTTACTTATCGAAACGACTATGATAGATGCCCTACACTTGTGGGTCATCATCCACTTCCGTGCTTCTTCGCAATTTTTATGTTGGCATAACTCCGTGGAATAGATTTATCTTAGATACCATTACCGGAGGGAATTTCTTGGGTAGCCACACCGTTGATTCTTATAAAGCTATGACTGAATTATTTGGCTCACCACCTCTTATGGTTAATGGGACCATTTTAACTTTGGAGCATTGATATGTCTCCAACATATCTACTTTGCCAAACACTTTTGCCCTTGTTTTGGACTCTAACTTGCATGATTTGAATGGAACTAACCCGGACTCACGTTGTTTTCAGCAGAACTGCCATGGTGTTGTTTTTGTGTAGAAATAAAAAGTTCTCGGAATCGCCTAAAAATCAACGGAGAATTATTTCAGAAAATATAAAAAATATTTGCAAGAAGATTTGCACCGGGGGGCCCACACCCTGTCCTCGAGGGTGGGGGCGCGCGCCCCTTCCCAGGGCGCGCCCCCTGCCTCGAGGGCCCCCCGATGCTCCACCGACGTATCCCCAGGTCCTATATATTCCATTTCGCGGAGAGAAAAATCAGGGAGAAAGAATTATCGCAATTCACGAGACGGAGCCGCCGCCAAGCCCTAATCTCTCTCATGAGGGCTGATCTGGAGTCCGTTCGGGGCTCCGGAGAGTGGAGATCGTCGCTACGTCGTCATCAACCTTCCTCCATCACCAATTCCAAGATGCTCACCGCCGTGCGTGAGTAATTCCATCGTAGGCTTGCTGGATGGTGATGGGTTGGATGGGATCTATCATGTAATCGAGTTAGTTTTGTTAGGGTTTGATCCCTAGTATCCACTATGTTCTGAGATTGATGTTCCTATGACTTTGCTATGCTTAATGCTTGTCACTAGGGCCCGAGTGCCATGATTTCAGATCTGAACCTATTATGTTTTCATGAATATATGTGTGTTCTTGATCCTATCTTGCAAGTCTATAGTCACCTACTATGTGTTATGATCCGGTAACCCCGAAGTGACAATAATCGGGACCACTCCCGGTGATGACCATGGTTTGAGGAGTTCATGTATTCACTATGTGTTAATGCTTTGGTCCGGTACTCTATTAAAAGTAGGCCTTAATATCCCTTAGTTTCCAATAGGACCCCGCTGCCATGGGAGGGTAGGACAAAAGATGTCATGCAAGTTCTTTTCCATAAGCATGTATGACTATATACGGAATACATGCCTACTTTGCATTGATGAACTGGAGCTAGTTCTGTGTCACCCTAGGTTATAACTTCTACATGATGAATTGCATCCAACGTAATTTCCCATCACCGATCCAACGCCTACGAGCTTTACCTATATTGCTTGTCGCTTATTTACTTTTCCGTTGCTTATATCACAAAAACTACAAAAACACTATCTTTACTTCTATTGCTTCTACCACCACTATCATATTACTATGCTACTAAACTATCTTGTTGTAGATACTAAGTTTCCAGGTGTGGTTGAATTGACAACTCAGCTGCTAATACTTAAGATTAGTCTTTGGCTCCTCTTGTGTCGAATCAACAAATTTGGGTTGAATACTTTATCCTCGAAAACTGTTGCGATCCCCTACACTTGTGGGTTATCAAGACTATTTTCTGGCGCCGTTGCCGGGGAGCATAGCTCTATTCTTTAAGTCACTTGGGATTTATATCTGCTTATCACTATGAAGAATTTGAAGGACTCAAAAACCAAGATCTTACCCTCAAATACGAGGGGAGGTAAGGAACTGCCATCTAGCTCTGCGCTTGATTCTCCTTCTGTTATGAGTAAACTTGCGACGCCTACTCCTGCTATTGAATCTGATATGTCGTATGTTCCTGATGATGCTACTTATTCTATGTATGATGAAACCACCTCTATGTCTGATACTGTGCCACTAGGTGAATTTCTAGATGAACAAATTGCTAAGGTTAGGGAGAGTGCAAATGTTGATGATATTTATGAAAGTGATGATGAAACTACTCCCAATAGATATGAATTGCCTGTTATGCCTGAGGGTTATGTTATGGATGAAGAAACTGCTAGAGACTTTCTTGCTTGCAATGATAGATATGATCTTAAGAACTTATTAGCTAAGTTGAAAGAAAAGTCCTTCAATGCTAGAATGAAACATGACCCTGCTTTTGCTACTTCACCTATATGTGTCACTGGTAAGGATTATGAATTCTCTGTTGATCCTGAGTTAATTACTTTGGTTGAATCTGATCCTTTCCATGGTTATGAGTCTGAAACTATTGTGGCACACCTTACTAAGTTGAATGATATAGCCACCCTGTTTACCAATGATGAAAAGATTCGCTACGACTATATCCTTAAGTTGTTTCCGTTCTCGTTAAAGGGTGATGCTAAGACTTGGTTTAATTCTCTTGATCCTGGTTGTGTGCCTAGTCCCTAGGATATGATGTATTACTTTTCTGCTAAATATTTTCCCACTCATAAGAAACAAGCTGCCTTACGGGAAATATATAACTTTGCTCAAACTGAAGAAGAGAGTCTCCCACAAGCTTTGGGGAGGCTTCTCCAGTTACTTAATGCTTTGCCTGATCATCCTCTTGAGATGCATGATATACTTGATGTCTTTTATAATGGACTAATCGATGCTTCCATAGACCACCTGGATAGTTGTGCTGGTTGTGTTTTCAAGGAAAGAACAGTGGAACAAGCTGAATTACTATTGAATAATATGCTAGCCAATGAAAATAATTGGACACTTCCTGAACCAGCCCCTAATCCAACTCCGAAGAAAAGAGGTGTTCTATTTCTCAGTCTCGAAGACATGCAAGAGGCAAAGAAATCTATGAAAGAAAAAGGTATTAAAGCTGAAGATGTTAAGAATTTACCGCCAATTGAAGAAATACATGGTCTTGATAACCCGACACAGGTAGTAAAGGTAAATTCTCTTTATAGATTTGATGAAGGTGATATTCCTCTTTATAAGTCTGCTAGCCAATTCTTAGATGAGTTTGACAATTTTATTGTGAAACAAGAAAACTTCAATGCTTATATTGGTAGACAACTACAACATAATGCTCATATGATTGAACGCTTGAGCGATTATCTGTCTAGTGCTAAAGATGAACTGAAACTTATTAGTATACATGCTTCTATGGTCACCACTCAAGTAGAACAAGTACTTAAAGTTCAGAATGATTTGCTCAATGAATTAAATAGTAAAAATAATGACTATGCTGTTAGAGTTGCTACTAGAGGTGGTAAAATGACTCAGGAACCTCTGTATCCTGAAGGCCACCCTAAGAGGATTGAGCAAGATTCTTAGAGAGCTAATTTAGATGCACCTAGTTCTTCTAAGAAGAAGAAAAAGAAAAATGATAGAACCTTGCATGCTTCTAGTGAACCTGTAGCTCATCCACCTGAGAATCCCAATGATATATCTGTTTCGGATGCTGAGACACAATCTGGTAATGAACATGAGCCTAGTGATAATATTAATGATGATGTTCATGCTGATGCTCAACCTAGCAATGATAATGATGTAGAGACTGAACCTGCTGTTGATCTTGATAACCCACAATCAAAGAATCAACGTTATGATAAGAGGGACTTTGTTGCTAGGAAGCACGGTAGGGAAAGAGAACCATGGGTTCAGAAACCCATGCCTTTTCCTCCGAAACCATCTAGGAAAAAGGATGATGAGGATTTGGAGTGCTTCGTTGAAATGATTAGACCTATCTTTTTGTGTATGCGTTTGACTGATGTGCTTAAAACAAATCCTTATGGTAAGTATACGAAAGACATTATTACCAACAAAAGAAAGATACCTGAAGTAGAAATTTTCACCATGCTTGCCAATTACACTTTTGAGGGTGGAATGCCTAAGAAATTAGGAGATCCAGGAGTACCTACTATACCTTGCTCCATTAAGAGAAACTATGTTAAAACTGCTTTGTGTGATCTTGGAGCCGGTGTTAGTGTCATGCATCTCTCTTTATATTGTAGACTTGACTTGAGTAAGTTGACTCCTACTGAAATATCTTTGCAAATGGCCGATAAATCAACTGCTATACCTGTCGGAATTTGTGAGGATGTGCCTGTTGTAGTTGCAAATGTTACTATTCTAACGGACTTTGTTATACTTGATATTCCCGAAGATGATAGTATGTCTATTATTCTTGGAAGACCTTTTCTGAATACTGCAGGGGCTGTTATTGATTGCAACAAATGCAATGTCACTTTTCATGTCAATGGTAATGAGCATACGGTACACTTTCCGAGGAAACAACCTCAGGTCCATAGTATCAATTATATTGGAAAAACTTCGACTATTACCATTGGAGGTTTTGAGTTTCCTATCCCTACTATCAAGAAGGCATATGACATACTTATTGTTGGGGACATACATATCCCCATTGAGGTAACATAGTGCTATTCAAAAATTCTCCGGTTTCATGTTACTCGAAAAGAGTTTATTAACAAGACATGATCAACCTTGTTAATGGATTCCTTTTGATGAACATGGGATAGGTGAATCTAGATAGCACAAACCTTCTGTACCCTCCTACTTTCCGTTAATTAGGTTGAATAAAACAAAAATAGCATTATCTGTCTGTTTCCAGACTTATCCGTGCAATAAAAAAATATACCCAAAATAAAAGTTCTCCAAATGGCATCAAAATGAAATATGACTTTTTCAAGAATATTTAAGAAAATATGGCACTGAACACACAGCGAGGGGAGCCAGCACGTGGCCTCGAGGGCACAGGGCGCCCCCCCCCCTTCACAGGGCGCGCCCCCTGCCTCGAGGGCCCCACGTGCCCCCCCTCCACTTATCCTTTCACCCATGCCCTTCTTCTTCCTCCCAAAAAAATCCCCAACCAGCTCAAACCCGAGTTCTAGCTCATTTTGCTACCACTTTTTATCTCCTTGCTCAAAGCACCATTCACCAAACTGTTTGGGGAGATTGTTCCTTAGTATGTGACTCCTCCATTGGCCCAATTAGTTTTTGTTCTAGTGCTTTATTTGTTGCAAATTTATGCTGCTGTGGTGACCTTGTTCTTGAGCTTGCAGGTCAAATTTTCTTGGTCCCAAGTAGTTCTAATGCATGATATAGCCTCTAGGCACTTATAGGAGTTGTTGCTATCAATCTTGTTGAGTTTAGTTAACTTTTATTGCGAGTTACTAAAAATTTCAGAAAATTTCAGTAAAATGTCTTGGAAAAACTTCCAAGGTGGTCCTTCAAGAAAGCAAGGACCGAGGCTCGTGTTCCGTGAGCCGGACGATGAACCACCGAGGGATGCTGATGTGCGGCCTTGTGAATGGCCGTCGGATGAATTTATGAGTCAAGCGGGCATTAAAGATGAATTTTACGCATATGTGCATAACGCCGACCTCGAGGACTTCATGCAAGATGAGTGCCTCCAATACCGTGGCTTAACTGATAGCTTTGTGAGAAGGTTTAAATTTTCATCTTCACATAATTCTCTCACTGTCTTGTTTGATCTTTATGATAAATCTTATACCATGGACTTAGAGGATTTTAATGAAGCTTGCAAGCTCCCGCAGCGGGGCAGTATGAGTGATCCTCGTAAATCTGAATTTAGATAATTCCTTACTAGTATTACAGTGGGAGAATCCAGGGACATCACACAAGCCACCACGGGAAGCATACATTTTCCTGCCATTCATTATTTTTCTCTCTTTATTGGTAGATGCATAAATGGTAAAGATGAAGCCTGTCACATGTGTGTCCCTGATCTTAGCATTCTCAGGAGTGTTGTACTAGGGGATATGCAATATAACTTAGGAGCAATTGTTGCACGTAGACTACACCATAATGGTTTGTATGGAGATTTATTTGGTGGGATCTATGCTACCCGCATAGCCCGCTATCTTGGTGTGTCTGTGCATCCGTATGATGAACCTTTACCTGCTGCTTATTTAGACTGTAATGCTATGGCTAGTCACCGGTTTATAGAGTGGGACAATCAAACTCTCAAATATAGACTAATCTTTAACCGGCAGCATGCCATTCCTATTGTTCTTCCTGCCCCTAGTTTGTTTAACTTTCAGGAAAAGGGAAGACACACTATAACTATGTGATACGTCCAAAACGTATCTATAATTTCTGCTTGCTCCATGCCACTTTTGGGTGATATTGCTATGATATTCATACACTTCCATACACTTTTGATCATATTTGGACTAACTTACTAATCCAGTGCACCCCAGTGCCAGTTTCTGTTTTCGGCTGTTTTTGTATTTCAGGTTTTCACGTTTCGAGAACTGCCCAGAAAAATCCAGAAAAATTATATAAAAAATCAGCGTATCGGAAACAACACTGCGTCCGAAGGGCAGCCTGGGGGAGGGCCACAGGGGCTCCAGGCGCCCTGTGGGCGCGCCCCCCCTGGGCCGCGCCGGGGGGGGGGGCGCCTGGGCCCCCCGAGGCTCCCCCGGTGCCCTACTTTGGCATATATTTAAAGGGTTCCCCGTAACCCTCAGAAGAGGACTTCTTTTCGCGATCCCATCTCTGTACCGCCGCCGCCGCCGCTTCCAAGATCGGGAGCACCAGGAGAACTCTTCCCGGCACCCTGCCGGAGGGGAGGATCACCACCGGGAGCTTCTCCACCACCATGGACGCCTCCCGGATGACTCGTGAGTAGTCTCCCTTGGACCATGAGTCCATGACCAGTAGCTATGTGATGTTCTCCTCCCGTTCTTGTGCTTCACTAATTAGTCCTCGTGAGCTGCCCTACATGATCGAGGCACCTATGTAATCCTTATGCTGTTGCTATGTTGAGTTTGCTGGGATCCGATGGATTATGAGATTATGTTCAGATTGATCTTGAGTAATATATTTGATTCACCTCTTTTATATTTTAGTTCATAAGTAATTCTTGCATGTTCTCCGTTGTTATTTATTGCTTTGGCCGAGTAATAGGTAGTGACTCCAAGAGGGAACGTTATGCTCGATTGTGGGTTCATGCCCCTCGATGACTAGCTTGAGTGACAGAAACATGAGTCTAGGGGATGTGTTGTTGCCACAAGGGGGAAAACAACGGTGCTTGTGCCCGCGGGTGCAAGGATTGTTTACTTTACGCAAAGTTCTTTTAATACAGTTGTCTGTTGCATTGAGTTTACACTATGGGTGGGACTCGCAACTTAATACCAGCGAGATGTTCTGGATAGATATCTCAAGGTGGATGATTAGTAGTAGATATTGATGGATTTCGGTCTACTTACTTTGGCGTACCGCCCATGCTTTGAACCTCAACCTTTCTTGCAATGTAGTCAGCATTGGTTTGCGTTCGTGGTCCTATCAATTGCCCAGCTGTAATTTGTTTACCTCACATAGTTGTTTTATCGTCTTTTGGGAGAGAGACATCACTAGTGAACATCATGAGACTCCGGTCCATATTACCATCATTGATCACATACACTATTTACTTTTCGCCATTTTATTTACTATTGCAAAACACTATCTATCACTACTATCATATTGCTTTTAACCCTTTGTGAACTGCAAGGCCGGAGAGATTGACAACCTCTCTGTACTCGTTGGGAGCAAAGTTATTTGTATCTGTGTGCAGGTCCACGTTGATTGCTAATTGCGCCGTTAGCAGTTGACACCTACCTGTTGAACCTAGGAGTCTCTGGGGATTCGATCCTTGGCATCTTTGCTAGGGGAAAACACTTCTACTTACTGCATCTTAGACCTTCCACTTGGGGTAACCAACGAGGGGTTCGAGGCCCATCAAGGAGTATTTTCTGGCGCCGTTGCCGGGGACTCCACTCTTCAGGACAGGGGAGTTGCATGCTATCTTTTACCTTTGCTTTTTAGTCTTGTTAGTTTACCTTTCATTTTTGCTTTAGTTCCTTTTATCGAAAATCACAAAAATAGTTATCTTGCTTGCCTGCTACTATGGGTTCCACCGAGAACACCAAGTTGTGTGACTTCACTAGTCACAACAACGATGACTTTATCAGCACACCTATCACTACACCTGCCACTTCAGCACCTTCATATGAAATTAAACCTGCTTTACTTAACTTAGTCATGAAAGAACAATTCTCCGGTGCTGGAGATGATGCTGCTTTACACTTGAACAACTTTGTAGAACTTTGTGATATGCAAAAGTACCAAGAAATAGATGGTAATATTGTTAAGCTTAAGCTTTTTCCTTTCTCTTTGAGAGGAGGAGCTAAAATTTGGTTTCAGTCTTTGCCTAGAAATAGCATTGATTCTTGGGACAAGTGCAAAGATGCTTTTATTGGAAAATACTATCCACCTGCTAAAATTATCCAACTTAGAAGTAACATCATGAATTTTAAACAATTTGATAATGAACACGTTGCCCAAGCTTGGGAACGTATGAAGTCTCTTATCAAGAACTGCCCTACTCACGGTTTGACTACTTGGATGGTTATCCAAACTTTTTATGCAGGCTTGAACTTTACCTCGCGGAACTTGTTAGACTCAGCCGCGGGAGGAACTTTTATGTCAACTACACTTGGTGCTGCCACAAAGCTTCTCGATGAGATGATGACCAACTATTCCCAATGGCACACCGAACGCGCTCCAACAGGTAGGAAGGTAAACTCTGTCGAGGAGATTTCCTCCCTCAATGAAAAAGTTGACTTAATCGTGTCTCTACTTTCAAAGCAATCTACTGTTGATCCTCGTGATGTTCCTTTAAATTCTTTGATTGCTCAAGAACAAGTAGATGTTAACTTTATCTCTAGAAACAATTTTAACAACAATGCTTATAGGAGTAACTTTGGTAACAATTCTAGACCGTTCCCCTCTAACTCTTATGGGAACAACAATGCTTATCCTAGTACCAAGAACTCCAATACTGAACTAGAGACCATGCTTAGAGATTTCATCACTACCCAAAAAGCCTTTAATAAGAATGTAGAAGAGAAACTACATAAACTAGATGATCTTTCTTTTAAGGTAGACCACTTAGCCAATGTGTTAAAATTGCTAAAAATTGAAACTTCTTCTCCTAAGGAGAGGGAAGTCATCACTATTAATGCTACTCAAGTACAAATTAATGAAAACATTAGGATGATGGCTAAGCTTAAAGAGAGATGGGCTAGAGAAAGGGAGGAAGAGGAAAGAATTAAGAGCCTTCCTACCCACCACACTGTTGCTACTATCCAAGTTATTGAGGATGTTCACACTCTTAGCACCCAATGTACTCCTGGTCCCAATGGACCCATTAATGGTGATGCTATAGAAACTACCAAACAGGTGAGCCTTAAGGACACCACTACCACTTTACTTGATGCTCGTGACCTTGATTTTGATAATTGCACTCTTACAGAAGTTATTGATTTCCTTCACAAAATGTCTAGAGATCCCCGCACTAGCACGCTTAACCTTGCCTTCACAGAGCATATCACTAATGCTCTCATCAAAGCTAGGGAGGAGAAACTTAGAGTAGAAGCCTCCATACCTAGAAAGCTAGAGGATGGTTGGGATCCTATGATAAAAATTAATTTGAATGACTTCTCTTGTTATGCATTATGTGATGTTGGTGCTAGTACCTCTGTTATGCCCAAAAGGATATATGATATGCTTAAATTGAAACCTTATGATTCTTGTTCTTTTGGTGTTCGTCTCGTTGATTCTTCCATAAAGAAACCTTTGGGGAGGATCGACGATGTTCTTATTGTTGTCAATGATAATTATGTGCCCGTTGATTTTACTATTATGGATATTGAATGTGATCCTTCATGTCCAATTATTTTGGGACGTCCCTTTTTGCGCACTGTTGGTGCTGTCATTGACATGAAAGAGGGTAATATAAAATTTCAGTTTCCTCTCAAGAAAGGGATGGAACACTTCCCTCGTAAGAAGGTCAAGTTGCCTTTTGAGTCCGTTGTACGGGCTAGTTATTCTTTTACTCTTGATAAAACTTGATCTATGCATTATTCCTAGCTTAAAGGCATAAAAGAAAGCGCTTTTGGGAGGCAGCCCACATGAATAAAATTTTTGCTTTTGTTGTGTCTTGATGTTGTTTACTGCTGTAGCATCATCATTGTATCTTTTCTTTTCATATTTGTGCCAAGTATAGCCTCTGATTGCTACAAAGTTCAAAAGTTGTGAGGTGCTGTCCAGGAAACAGATTCTGTCCTTGGATAGAAAAATTCGTATAAAATCACCAGATCATCTTTTTGGTCTGAATTTTTCCGACAGCGTTCTCTATATAATTGTATTTCGTGCGTCAGTTCTGAGTTTTTTGATTTGAGTTGCAGAAGTATCCCGAACAGGTCAATTACTGCCTGCTGTTCTGTTTTTCAAAAATTCTGTCCTGTTTTGCCTTACCTTCGCTTTGCAAATTAAGAACTTGCTTTTTCTTTGCAAAAACCTTTTGGCAATCTTGAGAAACAGTAGAACTTCAAGAATATCCTTATTTCCAGCAAGGTATAATTATTTTATTAAGGGTACTAACCTCGCTAATCAGATTATGATGAGTTATGTATGAAGGGAGTTTTCAAGTGTGCGAGGGAAGATGATAAAAAGATTCAGGAGTGTCAAGCGCTCAAGCTTGGGGATGCCCCCGTGCACCCCCAAGAAATATTCAAGGAGACTCAAGCGTCTAAGCTTGGGGATGCCCCCGTGCATCCCCTTCTCCATCAACATTATCAGTTCGTCTTTCGTTTCGCTATATTTTTATCACTTCATGTGTTATGTGCTATGCTTGGAGCGTCTTGCTTTTAGTTTTCCTTTTAGTTTTTCATAACAAGTCGGAACCCAGCATTCTTTATGTGGGAGAGAAACACGCTCCACCTCTACCTAGAACATTACATAGAATTTTCATGTCTATCTATGATGTGTGTGTTCTTTGTCTTTTAACTAGCTACTATCGTGCTTTGCTCTTATTATTCATGCTTATCTTTTCAAGAGCTTTTATTTAGTTGGTTGCTTGAACTCTCTTTAATTACCATGCTTATCTTATTAAGAGGGTTTGCTTCTGTAGCATGGGTTAATGTGTCTATGATAAAGATGCTACTTTCATGATGGTGCTTAGTAGTTCAGGTTTTCTTATGGTTAATCTCAAATAGCTGGGGGGTTCCCAATGTGTTATTGGAGTACCAACTTGGTTTGTTTGCCTATGATGTGGTATGGTTTAGTAATATCTTCCTTCGAGAATTTATTTTGATTGACTTGGCGTATGCTCACGCATATTCAAGACTGTAAAGAAAGTCTGTCAAGCCTTGATGATCTTTTGTTTCTGAGTAGCGATATAACTACCATGCCTGATTCAATATTGCTTTGTCGCTCTGCATGATTATGACCGTCATTGCTCTCTTAGTTGGTCGCTCCCAGTCTTTTGCTAACCTACACCTGCACTAAGCAAATTAACCATGCAATACATAGCTCATGGGAAAGTAGCCTAAAAACTATTGTGGTAAAGAATATGTTGCTTATGTATCTTATTTCTTATGAGTTGCTTGCTGAGCGCTAACCATGTTTCTGGGGACGCCATCAACTGTCACACTTTTGCTGAATATCATGTGAGTTGCTATGCATGTTCGTCTTGTCTAAAGTAAGGGTGATTTACCGTGGGTTGAATTAATATGCATATTGTTAGAGAAGAACATTGGGCCGCCAACCAAAGCCATGCATCATGGTGGAAGTTTTAGCTTGGACCTTAATCCTCAATCTCTCATGAGAATATGCTTATGCATTAAAGAGGAGTCCATCATCTATTTTCTATGTTGTCCCGGTATGGATGTCCTCAAGTTGAGATCTATCAAAAACGAGAAATCAAATGCGATCTATCTCCTTGGACCTTTGTACAGGTGGCATAGAGGTACCCCTTTGTGACACTTGGTTGAAACATATGTAATGCAATGATAACTCATGGAGATCCGAGCTAATTAGGACAAGGTGCGAGCACTATTGGTATACGATGCATGAGGCTTGCAACTTATAGGATGTTTTATACATGACACATATGAAGTACTACTACCGTTGACACAATTGCTTCCATGTTTTCAAAATAAAAAGCTCTAGCACTTAACCTTTCTTTTACTTTTATGTTAAAGCACCAACTACTGAGAGCATAATTGTCATTCTGAGTGTAATGTGCATTGTCCCAAAGTAGCGTTGTCTTTTGCATGATTGTGATATCGTTTATTCTGAAATGATTGTATCTAGTCATCACTTAAACCTTGAAGGTGCCCTTGCATTTATGTTTTGCATCACTAAAGGGGGCAAGCTAGATATCACTTGATCATATTTGCACATCATGTTCATTGCAAATCTTTTTGATGTTTCAGCTTCATGTTGTAAAACTTTCAGTCATTTGTGATTTTCTCTTGAGACAACTTAGTTACTTTAGAATCATTGTCTCAGTAAGCTTTTGTCATATGACTATGAGAAAGTCCTATATGGTTAATAGCATGTCACCACAGAAATTATTCTTGTTATCATTTACCTACTCGAGGACGAGCAGGAATTAAGCTTGGGGATGTTGATACGTCCAAAACGTATCTATAATTTCTGCTTGCTCCATGCCACTTTTGGGTGATATTGCTATGATATTCATACACTTCCATACACTTTTGATCATATTTGGACTAACTTACTAATCCAGTGCACCCCAGTGCCAGTTTCTGTTTTCGGCTGTTTTTGTATTTCAGGTTTTCACGTTTCGAGAACTGCCCAGAAAAATCCAGAAAAATTATATAAAAAATCAGCGTATCCGAAACAACACTACGTCCGAAGGGCAGCCTGGGGGAGGGCCACAGGGGCTCCAGGCGCCCTGTGGGCGCGCCCCCCCTGGGCCGCGCCGGGGGGCGCCTGGGCCCCCCGAGGCTCCCCCGGTGCCCTACTTTGGCATATATTTAAAGGGTTCCCCGTAACCCTCAGAAGAGGACTTCTTTTCGCGATCCCATCTCTGTTCCGCCGCCGCCGCCGCTTCCAAGATCGGGAGCACCAGGAGAACTCTTCCCGGCACCCTGCCGGAGGGGAGGATCACCACCGGGAGCTTCTCCACCACCATGGACGCCTCCCGGATGACTCGTGAGTAGTCTCCCTTGGACCATGAGTCCATGACCAGTAGCTATGTGATGTTCTCCTCCCGTTCTTGTGCTTCACTAATTAGTCCTCGTGAGCTGCCCTACATGATCGAGGCACCTATGTAATCCTTATGCTGTTGCTATGTTGAGTTTGCTAGGATCCGATGGATTATGAGATTATGTTCAGATTGATCTTGAGTAATATATTTGATTCACCTCTTTT
>LR738709.1:392034327-392048614 GCA_902687465.1 Secale cereale
TAGGTAGTGACTCCAAGAGGGAACGTTATGCTCGATTGTGGGTTCATGCCCCTCGATGACTAGCTTGAGTGACAGAAACATGAGTCTAGGGGATGTGCTGTTGCCACAAGGGGGAAAACAACGGTGCTTGTGCCCGCGGGTGCAAGGATTGTTTACTTTACGCAAAGTTCTTTTAATGCAGTTGTCTGTTGCATTGAGTTTACACTATGGGTGGGACTCGCAACTTAATACCAGCGAGATGTTCTGGATAGATATCTCAAGGTGGATGATTAGTAGTAGATATTGATGGATTTCGGTCTACTTACTTTGGCGTACCGCCCATGCTTTGAACCTCAACCTTTCTTGCAATGTAGTCAGCATTGGTTTGCGTTCGTGGTCCTGTCAATTGCCCAGCTGTAATTTGTTTACCTCACATAGCTGTTTTATCATATTTTGGGAGAGAGACATCACTAGTGAACATCATGAGACTCCGGTCCATATTACCATCTTTGATCACATACACTATTTACTTTTCGCTATTTTATTTACTATTGCAAAACACTATCTGTCACTACTATCATATTGCTTTTAACCCTTTGTGAACTGCAAGGCCGGAGAGATTGACAACCTCTCTGTACTCGTTGGGAGCAAAGTTATTTGTATCTGTGTGCAGGTCCACGTTGATTGCTAATTGCGCCGTTAGCAGTTGACACCTACCTGTTGAACCTAGGAGTGTCTGGGGATTCGATCCTTGGCATCTTTGCTAGGGGAAAACACTTCTACTTACTGCATCTTACACCTTCCACTTGGGGTAACCAACGAGGGGTTCGAGGCCCATCACTATGGAGGAGGCAAATGCCCATTATAGCATGGCGGAGGCAGCCCGTCTTCGAGCTGCAGCTCAGCAGGCAGCATCTACTGCATCTCAGTATGACCCCAACTATAACTTTGGATATCCGTCAGGCCAGTACTAGCCATAGACCAACTTAGGCCAAAAGCCTAAGCTTGGGGGAGTACGTGTTTCTCACCGACTTACATTCATGTTCACACACTTATTCTAGTTGTCGGTTCTCACACTCTTTCACTGTACCATCCATGCTTAGTTTGAATTTTCTTTTTCTTAGTCTTTTTCTTGTGTGCTAGAAAAACCCAGAAAAACAAAAAATATTAGTTGTAGCTTCTAGCTAGTTTTCTTTCTTTGCCTGTAGTAGTAACTAAAAATGAAAATCCAAAAAGATTTCCCGTTTTCTTTTGCTTGTTGGGAGCTTCCCCGTGTAAATAATTTCTTTTCTTTTCTTTAGGGGTTAAGAGTAGAAGACCATGATTAAAATGCTTAGTGGCTCTCATATGCTTTGTTGTTGATTTAACCTTGAGCCATATTACCTTGTCTTCTCTCTTGTATTAAATGCCTGCAGATTCCAGCTTAGTCCAATGCAAGTGCACTATTATTATTTTCCACACCGTTCGGTCGTGCGAGTGAAAGGCAATAAGGATGATATATGATGAACTAATTGAGATGAGAAAAACTGGTATGAACTCGACCTCTCTTGTTTTTGTAAATATGGTTGCTCGTCGTTCTTGATTCAGCTTGTTATGAATGAAACATGTTTGCAATGACAATTAGAGATCATAGCTGCTTATGCCATGCTTAATTAGCTGAGAGTTTATAATGGTCTATCTTGTGTGCCAACATGATATGAAAATGGTTGTGATGTGGTATGATGGGTGGTATCCTCCTCTGAATTTTTTAAGTGACTTGACTTGGCACATGTTCACGCATGTAGTTGAAACAAATCAACATAGCCTTCACGATATTTATGTTCATGGTGATTTATATCCTACTCATGCTTGCATTCATTGTTGATTAATTTTAATGCATGTTCATGACCGTTGTTGCTCTCTAGCTGGTCGCTTCCCAGTCTCTTTCTAGCCTTCACATGTACTAAGCGGGAATACTGCTTGTGCATCCACTTCCATAAACCCCGAAGTTATTCCATATGAGTCCACTATACCTTCCTATATGCGGTATTTACCTGTCGTTCCAAGTAAATTTGTATGTGCCAAAGTCTAAACCTTCAAATGAAATTCTGTTTTGTATGCTCGAACAGCTCATGTATCAACTAGGGTTGTCTATATCTTCCATGCTTGGTGGGTTATTCTCACGATGAGTGGACTCCGCTCATCATTCACGAGAAAATGGCTGGTAACCGGGATGCCCAGTCCCATGCTCAAAATCATAATAATTAAACAAAACTCCCCCAGGGCTGTTGCTTGTTTGGATGGTAACCCGTGGATTCGGCTGGCCGGGGAGTGTGCTTGTTGGTGGTTGGGGGAGTATAAACTTTACCATTCTGTTTGGGAACCGCCTATAATGTTCGTAGCATGGAATATATCGAGATTCTTGGTTGTTATGTTGACAATGAAAGCATACCGCTCAAAATGTTATTCAATCTCTATTAAAAAATCAAGCTCTGGCACCTCTACAAATCCATGCTTCCCTCTACGAAGGGCCTATCTATTTACTTTTATGCAGAGTCATCGTCCTCTTATAAAAGAGCACTAGTAGGAGAGCACCTCTGTCGTTGCATGTATTACTATTAATTTGCATTGAGTATGATCATGACTGGATCTCTTTTACCATGAATTGCAATGTCTAGTCAGTCCTTGATCTTTAAAGGTGCTCTCCATTTATGTTTTGCGGTCTCAGAAAGGTCTAGCGAGATACCATCATATTATATCATATCATGATTGTTTTGAGAAGTGTTGTCATCCGAGGTTTATTATTATTGCTCGCTAGTTGATTATGCTATTGATGTGAGTAGTCTTGAGACCTGAAAGTTATTGTGAATGTGGTTAGTTCATGATCTTGTTGAAAACCTGAATGCTAGCTTACATATTTACAACAACAAGAGCAAACAGAGTTTGTTAAAGTTTTTCTTTATCACTGTCAGTTTGTCAACTGAATTGCTTGACGACAAGCAAAGGTTTAAGCTTGGGGGAGTTGATATGTCTCCAACGTATCTACTTTGCCAAGCACTTTTGCCCATGTTCTGGACTCTAACTTGCATGATTTGAATGGAACTAACCCGGACTGACGTTGTTTTCAGCACAACTGCCATGGTGTTGTTTTTGTGCAGAAATAAAAACTTCTCAGAATCACCTGAAAATCAACGGAGAATTATTTCAGAAAATATAAAAAATATCTACAAGAAGATCTGCACCGGGGGGCCCACACCCTGTCCCTGAGGGTGGGGGCGCCCCCTTCCCAAGGCGCGCCCCCCTGCCTCGAGGGCCCCCCGATGCTCCACTGATGTATCCCCAGGTCCTATATATTCCATTTTGCGGTGAAAAAAATCAAGGAGAAAGAATTATCGCATTTCACGAGACGGAGCCGCCGCCAAGCCCTAATCTCTCTCGGGAGGGCTGATCTGGAGTCCGTTCGGGGCTCCGGAGAGTGGAGATCGTCGCCATCGTCATCATCAACCTTCCTCCATCACCAATTCCATGATTCTCACCACCGTGCGTGAGTAATTCCATCGTAGGCTTGCTGGACGGTGATGGGTTGGATGGGATCTATCATGTAATCGAGTTAGTTTTGTTAGGGTTTGATCCCTAGTATCCACTATGTTCTGAGATTGATGTTGCTATGACTTTGCTATGCTTAATGCTTTTCACTAGGGCCCGAGTGCCATGATTTCAGATCTGAACCTATTATGTTTTCATGAATATATGTGTGTTCTTGATCCTATCTTGCAAGTCTATAGTCACCTACTATGTGTTATGATCCGGCAACCCCGAAGTGACAATAATCGGGACCACTCCCGGTGATGACCATAGTTTGAGGAGTTCATGTATTCACTATGTGTTAATGCTTTGGTCTGGTACTCTATTAAAAGTAGGCCTTAATATCCCTTAGTTTCCAATAGGACCCCGCTGCCACGGGAGGGTAGGACAAAAGATGTCATGCAAGTTCTTTTCCATAAGCACGTATGGCTATATTCGGAATACATGCCTACTTTGCATTGATGAACTGGAGCTAGTTCTATGTCACCCTAGGTTATAACTTCTACATGATGAATTGCATCCAACGTAATTTCCCATCACCGATCCTATGCCTACGAGCTTTACCTATATTGCTTGTCGCTTATTTACTTTTCCGTTGCTTATATCACAAAAACT
Organism: Secale cereale; assembly: GCA_902687465.1. Taxonomy (NCBI): domain Eukaryota; kingdom Viridiplantae; phylum Streptophyta; class Magnoliopsida; order Poales; family Poaceae; genus Secale; species Secale cereale. The sequence goes on from LR738709.1 coordinate 392,038,486, forward strand.
ACAAAAACACTACCTTTACTTCTATTGCTGCTACCGCCACTATCATATTACTGTGCTACTAAACTATCTTGCTGCAGATACTAAATTTCCAGCTGTGGTTGAATTGACAACTCAGCTGCTAATACTTAAGAGTATTCTTTGGCTCCCCTTGTGTCGAATCAACAAATTTGGGTTGAATACTTTACCCTCGAAAACTGTTGCGATCCCCTACACCTGTGGGTTATCAAGCATGTTATGCAAAGGTTAGAAATCATTGAAAACAAAGTTGCTACGGTAGAACTGGTAGAGAACTTGGATAGAAAAATTCATAATGAAATCACCCAATATGGATCCAAGGTAGGAGTTGTTCTGAAAAATCTTAAGGAAAAAGAGCCCATAGTTCAAGAAAAGCTGGATCAGGATTCTACTAGAATCAATAAGATTGAGGATGTTATCACTAATGTGGGTTCTGCTCTTTCCGCTATAAAAACTACTCCAAATACCTCCACTAAATTTTCTAAGTTCATGTATGTCCCTAAAGACAAGGGTGAAACATCTAGACTTGCGGATCTCAAATCCATAAGTGTTCACCCTAATTTTCTTACTTTTGCAAGAGACCCTTTTGACACTTTCGAATTTCTTGATTTCTTGCCCAAGAGTTTGATTATTCATAGGGACAAAGAAGTGCCCAAGAATCATAAGTTCTTACTCAAAGAATTGCCTTCCAAGGATGGCAATACCTAGATCTATCTTGTATCGTGCCTAGCTAGGGGCGTAAAACGATAACGCTTGTTGGGAGGCAACCCAATTTTATGTTTTTTTGTATTTGTTGCTGTTAGGGAATAAATATTGCATCTAGCCTCTGATTAGATGTGGTTTCATGTTTTGTTTAGTGTTTGTGCCAAGTAGAACCTTTGGGAAGACTTGTGTGAAGTTTATGTGATCTTGCTATGAAAAACAGAATCGTTAGCGCTTGCTAAAGTAGTCGTGGGACTTTACTGGAGCGTGCTTTTTAGTTCATACTTTTTGCAGATGATTGGTAGACAAATTCCGCAAATTTACCAGTTTAGTTTGAATTTTTCGGAGTTCCAGAAGTAGGCGAACCTTGCAGATTACTACAGACTGTTCTGTCTTTGACAGATTCTGGTTTTCGTGTGTTGTTTGCTTATTCCGATGCATCTATGAGTAGTATTGGAGGATATGAACCATAGAGAAGTTGGAGTACAGCAGGTTTAACACCAATATAAACAAAGAATGAATTCATTGCGCTACCTTTGAGTAGTGGTTTGCTTTCTTATACTAACCGAGCTCACGAGAATTTTTGTCTAAGTTTTGTGTTGTGAAGTTTTCAAGTTTTGAGTATTGCTTTGTTGGACTATGGAACAAGGAGTAGCAAAGCCCCAAGCTTGTGGATGCCCATGGCACCCCAAGTAAATTCAAGATAATCAAAAGCCTAAGCTTGGGGATGCCCCAGGAAGGCATCCCCTCTTTCGTCTTCATCCATCGGTAACTATACTTGGAGCTATATTTTTATTCGCAACATGTTATGTGTTTTGCTTGGAGCGTCTTGTATAATTTGAGTCTTTGCTTGTTAGTTTGCCACAATCATCCTTGCTGTACACACCTATTTTAGAGAGTTAAATATGGCCTAGAAATTGTTAGAACACTCTATGTGCTTCACTTATATATTTTGAGTTGATTAGTTTCTCTAGTGCTTCACTTATATCTTTTAGAGCACGGTGGTGGTAATATTTTGTAGAAATTGTTGAACTCTCATGCTTCACTTATATCTATTTGAGAGTCTATTAAAACAGCATGGTAATGTGTTTAGGCTAAAGAAACTAGTCTTCACATGATAGACATCCAATGTCAATGTAGGAAAAAAATTCACACCAAGTGCATTGAATAGAATGAGATGTTGGATGCTTGATAATTGTTTTGAGATATGAGGATAGTGATATTAGAGTCATTGTAGTGGAGTTATTATGAAATTGAGAAATACTTGTGTTAAGGTTAGTGATTCCCGTATCATGCACGTATGGTGAGCCGCTATGTGACGAAGTTAGAGCATGAGGTATTTGTAAAGTGCCAACCTTTGTGTGGAGGTCGGGGGCGCGCGATGGTTAACTCCTACCAACCTCACTCCTAGGAGCATGTGTTGATTGCTTTGTTTTGATGACTCATAGATTTTTGCAATAAGTATATGAGTTCTTATGACTAATGTTGAGTCCATGGATTATACGCACTCTCACCCTTCCACCATTGCTAGCCTCTCTTGTACCACGCAATTTTCGCCGGTGCCATAAACCCACTACATATCCTTCCTCAAAACAGCCACCATATTGTTCCTCAAAACAGCCACCATACCTACCTATCATGGCATTTCCATAGCCATTCCGAGATATATTGCCATGCAACTTTCCACCGTTCCGTTTATATGACACGCATCATATTGTCATATTGGCATGCATGATCATGTAGTTGACATCGTAGTTGTGGCAAAGCCACCATGCATAATTTTTCATATATGTCACTCTTGATTCATTGCATATCCTGGTACACCGCCGGAGGCATTCATGAAGAGTCATACTTGTTGTAGTATCGAGTTGTAATTTCGAGTTATAAAAAAAAGTGTGATGATCATCATTATTAGAGCATTGTCCCATGTGAGGAAAGGCCAATAAAAAAAGGAGATGGCCCAAAAAAATAGAGAGGGGCTAATAAAAAAAGAGAAAACCCCTCCAAAAAAATGAGAGAAAAGAGAGAAGGGACAATTGCTACTATATTTTTTCCACACTTGTGCTTCAAAGTAGCACCATGTTCTTCATTGTAGAGAGTCTCATGCTTAGTCATTTTCATATACTAGTGGGAACTTTCATTATAGAACTTCGCTTGCATATTCCAACGATGGGCTTCCTCAAATGCCCTAGGTCTTCGTGAGCAAGCAAGTTGGATGCATACCCACTAGTTTATTTTGTTGAGATTTCATTCATATTTAGCTCTAGTGCACCCGTTGCATGGCAATCCCTACTCACTCACATTGATATCTATTGATGGGCATCTCCATAGCCCGTTGATACGCCTAGTCGATGTGAGACTATCTCCCTCCATTTTGTCTTCTCCACGACCACCTATATTCCACCCATAGTGCTATATCCATGGCTCACGCTCATGTATTGCGTGAAAATTGAAAGGTTTGGAAAGATAGAGTATGAAAACAAGTGCTTGGCTGAAGTCAGGGTAGTGCATGATATGAATATTTTGTGTGATGAAGAGGGAGCATAGCCAGACTGTATGATTTTGTAGGGATAACTTTCTTTAGCCATAGTATTTTGAGAAGACATGATTGCTTTGTTAGTATTGCTTGAAGTATTATTATTTCTTATGTCAATATAGACTTTTATCTTGAATCTTTCAGATCTGAACATTCATGCCACAATTAAGAGAATTACATCGAAAACTATATCGGTTAGCATTCCACATCAAAAATTCTTTCTTTATCATTTACCTACTCGAGGACGAGCAGGAATTAAGCTTGGGGATGCTTGATACGTCTCCAACGTATCTATAATTTTTTATTGTTCCATGCTATTATTTATGAAGTATTGGATGTTTAATGGGCTTTATCATTCACTTTCATATCATTTTTGGGACTAACCTACTAACCCAAAGGCCCAGTCCAGATTGCTGTTTTTTTGCCTATTTCAGGGTTTTGCAGAAAAAGAATATCAAACGGAGTCCAAACGGAATGAAACCTTCGTGAGAGATATTTTTGGAGAAAATCACGCCACATGAACTTGAGAACCACGTCAGAGGAGCATCGAATGTCCCTCGAGGGTGGGGGCGCGCCCCCCTTTCCAGGGCGCGCCCTTTGCCTCGAGGCCCACTCGAGCATCCCCCGGTGCCCTCCTTCCTATATAAGTCCACGTACCCCAAAAACTCCGTGAACAGAGGAAAAACCCTAATTCCACTGCCGTAGCTTCTATTCCCGTGGAGATCCCATCTTGGAGCTTGTTCCTGAGCTCCACCGGAGGGGGGTCCATCATGGAGGCCTTCATCATCATCATCATCGCCCTCACCATGAGTTGTGAGTAGTTTACCACAGACCTTCGGGTCCATAGCTAGTATCTAGATGGCTTCTTCTCTCTCTCCAAATCTCAATACAAAGTTCTCCTCGGTCTTCGAGGAGATCTATTCGATGTAATCTCTTTTTGCGGTGTGTTTGTCGAGATCCGATGAATTGTGAGTTTATGATCAAGGTTATCTATGAAAGATATTTGGTTCTTCTCTGAACTCTTTTATGTGTGCTCATAATATCCTTTCAAGTCTCTTCGAATATTGGTTTGGTTTGGCCTACTAGATCTATAGTTCTTGCAATGGGAGAAGTGCTTGGCTTTGGGTTCAATCTTGCGGTGTCCTTTCCTACTGACAATAGGGGCAGCAAGGCACGTATGGTATTGTTGCCATCGAGGATAAAAAGATGGGGTTTACATCATATTGCTTGAGTTTATCCCACTACATCATGTCATCTTGCTTAAGGCGTTACTCTGTTCGTATGAACTCAATACACTAGATGCATGCTGGATAGCGGTCGATGTGTGGAGTAATAGTAGTAGATGCAGGCAGGAGTCGGTCTACTTGTCTCGGACGTGATGCCTATATACAATGATCATGCCTAGATAGTCTCATAATTATTCGCTTTTCTATCAATTGCTCCATAGTAATTTGTTTACCCGCCGTAGAATATCGCTATCATGAGAGAAGCCACTAGAGAAAACTATGCCCCCCTGGTCTATTCTCAACATATCAATCTACATCTACTTTACTTTTACCGCTTTTATTTGCTGTTTTATTAAACCAAAAATACCAAAAATATAAACTAACATCTCTATCAGATCTCACTCTCGTAAGTGACCGTAAAGGGATTGACAACCTCTTATTGCGTTGGCTGCGAAGTTCTTATTTGTTGGTGCAGGTGCGAGGGACTCGCGCGTGGTCTCCTACTGGATTGATACCTTGGTTCTCAAAAACTAAGGGAAATACTTATGCTACTGTGCTGCATCTCCCTTTCCTCTTTGAGGGAATACAATGCAAGCTCAAGAGGTAGCAGGGGCCAGACGTGGGGCCCACGAGGCAGGGGGCGCGCTCTGTAGGGGGGAGCCCCCCACCCTCGTGGACGCCACCTCAGCCCTATTCCATGGTCTCAAGTCTCCTGTGCGTATTTTGCTCCAAAAATATCTCTCCCGAAGTTTCATTCCGTTTGGACTCCGTTTGATATTCCTTTTCTGTAAAACCCTGAAATAGGCAAAAAAACAACAATCTAGATTGGGCCTTTGGGTTAATAGGTTAGTCCCAAAAATAATATAAAAGTGTATAACAAAGCTCATTAAACATCGAAAACATCTTAAATAATAGCATGGAACAATAAAAAATTATAGATATGTTGGAGATGTATCACACACCCACATGCTTTGTGGTACAGTGTCTAATCTGCATCGTCTGAGTTTGATCCAACGGTCATGTTGCGCCGAGACATGGAAATGCCCATGCAGAGGGCGCCTAAACACCACCGAAGTCCCTCTGCTTCTCGAGGCGCACGACGTTGGTGATGCAGGGGCGAAACGGCTGAAAGTCAATACAATCTACGGGAAGGCGGAGGGAGCCAGCCGAGGAGCGGGGAATCTTTTGGTTTTCACCATGGTAAAACACATGTCGACGACTTCTCACATCAGGGAGCGGTGGGTTTTACAGGCGGAGTCATCGTGACTAATTGCTGCCGCTCCTGCTCCCGTCAATCAAAAAATTAAAAATCCTGCCGCGCCTGCTCCCGTCAATCAAAAAAATAAAAATCCTGCCGCACTCAAACACCAGAGCAACGCCGCGGTGGATATTTAAATTTACCTGCCGACAAGTAGATAAAAAAAGGGCTGAAAAACAAATGTGGCGGTGGCCTAGCTAATCGGTCGAACTAGCCCAACTAGCTAGCCACCGTGCTTCACTGATGTACTCGGCGGGAAAAGTGGTCTTTCGTGATTTGACGACTCATTTACTTGCTTCGGCAAAAACACGCGGTAGGGTGTCCCACGTCAGGAAGAATATATGCGTGCACCACCCGGGAGGACCCCGAAACTGCGCGGTAGGGTGTGCCATGTCTCGGCACGGAGGAAAAATGTGCATGTAAAAATTTACTGTATCAGACATAGTACCTATGGTTCGACCTCGGGACCCAGCCAGTCGATCGAAAACACCCCACTAGCCACACAGCTTTATCATGCTATCATGGCATGGAGGATAGGTGTGGTTAGCTTCGTCTCGACCAGCCACAACATCTCTTGTTCTAGGCAATTCTTCTATTTTTCCAAGCTTTTTTTAGTTGTAATAACACCACGGCAAGCTAGCACCGCTCTTCGTGTGTGCCCGTGCAAAGGTTAGACGATGGAAAGATCGCAGACCTAGGACCCACCAGTAAGTGAGTCAACAGTCATGCACGTGTTGACGAGGCACTCCCTCTACTCTACTCAATGTAATATTGTATAAAATCAAGTTATGGGACAAAGCCAACAACCGTTATTGTTTCAGGCTATCGACTTACGCTTTGTAGTCCAGGTTGCCAGTTCGAATCTCGTTTTTCATATTTGTCAGTTTTAGAAAGTGGGACCCCCGTGTGTTGTTCCGATATTACAGTGTAGGATGGTTTTTTTGAACAAACACTTTGCGCGGTTACACAAGTAACGGCACAAGTTACACGTATTTTGCAAGTTTACGAACAAAAATGGCAGCGCCATAGAATATCACATCCACCCCGGAGCTTAGATGCTATGGTGATACAAGTTTTTACACCGTTGGAAGTGAGATCCAATGGCTTGGGAGTAGTCTTTGTAATTATGCGCAATTTCCGAACTATCCAAAGGACTTTTTGCAAAAAAAACATTCGGGCCTCGTGTGTGCCGCTACATCTTGGATCCAACGGCTGCCCGTTACTCATATTAGGTGCTCCCCATAGCTTAATTACCCGCTACGATGGTATGATCATCTAGGTCGTATGATCAGTGATTAGATGGCACATGCGTAGTACTTGTACTTTCTACGCAATTCTCAAACTCTCTCAGTTGTATATTGCAAAAACATTCAAACCTCCTACTGTGGGCCATTAGATCTCCATGAACTCGTATCAACATAGAATCTACGGTGCGGGAGCACCTCGTATTCTCCCGTGCAAGAAAACATAAGGTGCTCTCGCAGCTTGGATGCTACGGTGATACGAGCTTCGAGGTCGTTTGATCTGAGATCCAATGGCATCAGAGCAATCTTTGTGCTTGTAAGTAGTGGTCGAACTCTTTGGGGGCTTTTCTGCAAAAAAACATTCGAACCACCAAGGAGGTGTTGGGTCACAAATCCAACGGCTCCGAAGAGCTTGTATAACCAAAGCATCTAAGGTGTGGTAGCACATGATAGTCTTACATACAGGAGAATACGATGTCCTCCTTCATCTTAGATGCTACGGTGATACGAGCTTCAAGGTCGTTGGATATAGGATCCAAGGGCATCTGGGTAGTTTTTGTACAAATTGTGTGCAATTCTCAAACTTATTAAGGTTTTCTGTAAAAATATTAAGACATCATGTGAGCTGCTATATCTCAGATCTACAAGCTCCAAGCTACTCGTATCGGCATATCTAAGGTATGGGGGCACATGATATTCTCCCGGGGAGGAGGGGTGGGGGTGCACAACCAATCGGTGGTTAGGAGGGTGGGGACAAATATAATCTAAACTACCCTAAATAGAGCTTCACAATTTTATCTAAGGTCGAGGGGGTGACCCCCGACAATCATAGCTCCGCCTAATTAAACACAACATTTGCATGTACTATAGTACTAGACTTAATATTCATGTTTCAGTTTCATGTTCGTTTTAAATATTGAATTGAGGACCATGCATGTCTTACATTTTACTCCCTTCGTTCCTAAATATTAGTCTTTTAGAGATTTCAAGTGGACTGGCACATACGGATGTATATAGACATATTTTAGAGTGCAGATTCACTCATTTTGCTCCGTATGTAGTCGCTTGTTGAAATCTCTAAAATACTAATATTTAGGAATAGAAGGAGTATTTTTGAATTCGTTTCATACATGCATGGTTTGGAAAAATAGATGCACTATACTTATTGGATTGTTGTTTTGTTCGTGTGTGGGTGCCCCTTTGTGTGTGTGTGTGTGTGTGTGTGTGTGGGTGGGTGTGGTCATATGCTTGATACATACAAAGTTTTCTCACCTCCATATTGTTCATCTTTTAAATTTGAATTTGCATTGAAAAACTTACCAAGGATACCATGAAATGTGAAATCCAATTGACATTACTATATCACAAACTTACTCTAATTCAACAACTCGTTCGGCAATTTAAATTGTTCCTTTCGTATTCTCAAATGGTAGGACCCAATGGCGTACCAACCAGACCTTGGCTCGTGTTGATCCTAAAAAAATAAAAAAAATTGGGCTCGTGTCCATCTGGTGACGTGCGTGGTACACACATTAGGCAACCCCAACCAGTCGAGTCTCCGCGTTTCGAGTCAAAATATCTGGCGGCCAGAATTCTAGCCCTAGGAAATTATCCTCATGTCCCCGGTCCATAATGACTATCGATGAACAACGGAGAGATGCTTTAGTAACTAGACAACGTTACCTACCATGCCGAGCACGGTTCAATTCCCTCTGTCACCGCTCGCCAAGGTCACCCGTCAACTGCATTGCCTAGTACTACTACTACTACACCAGGATGAGCACATAATTGAGCCCGTTTGTTCGTGCCTAGTACTTGAGTTAATATATCAGGCAATGCACTGGTACGGGGGGATTATCCTTTTGCTCTGCATATATAACTTGTCTGAAGGCTAACTAAGCAAAATGTTTGACCACATCCTTTCTTAAGAAATACAACAGGACATATGTATGGCTTGAAAATTTATTGCACGATGCAGGTTATGATATTGTTTCAAATCATGGATCTTAAATTTCAGAAAATCCAAAAGTGACCATAAATTCTTGAAACTGAGCATGGTCACGTGATATGGCACAAATATTACTTCGTAATTTTTTTCTTCAATTTGAGACAAGCCGCTTATGACAAGTTGCAAAAATGAAGAGCCAAGGTATTTTGGAACAAAGACCTGTCACGTTAAGGCGAATGCTTTCACTATTGAAACCGTGGGCGTTTAAGTGCCGCCATGAGTCCCGCTTCTCATCGGCAGGTGTCGTCCGAGCAAGCGTGTGAGTTGACGGGAGGCGTGCGAGCAGACCGTTGCGCCGGCTGACAGGGAGGCGTGCGAGTAGACCGCTGTGCAGGCTCACCGGGAGGCAAGCCCTTTGACCAGGCTCCGCTGCCCACCTTCGTCCCAACTGCTCCCACTTTTCATGTCGGCGGCGCCGCAGTTTAAAATCAACCCCACACTACCTGGTATCGCTACAATCTTCTCTCTTCCTCTCCGATTCTCCTGTCGTCTACCTCGAACCATCCTGACCTAAATGTACGCCATGCCACATCATGATGGTCTGCCCTTAGTCTTCCAGTTTCCTGAGGAAGACACCCAGCCGAAGTCTCAAGAACATAAGGCGCTTTGGGACGAGCTTGAACTGGCCTTGCGGGAAGACGCCGCGCTTGTCCCCGCTCCCGCTCCGGCTCCCGTCGCCCCGACTGTGCCAGCGCCCATCCCCGTGGCATTGATGGGCTAGGAGCCGCACATTGTCGCCGAGCTTGATGCCACGGGGTTCCACGAGGTCCCCGCCGAATTCACGCGCTCGTGCACCTGCCTGCGCGTGCACTGACATGCGCGCCCGTGCCGGTGCCCGTGCACACGAATGTCTCCGCCGCGCCGTTGACAGTGCATGTCCCCGCGTGGGTGCCAGTGCCCCCTCAGCGGCATGGATGGCCACCGTCGACCGCTTCCTTGCACCAACGCCAGTCGCCTCCTCCTGCCAGTTGACTCGCTCCGAAGTCCAGAACATTTTGGCCTTCCTTGAAGCTAGGCCAATGCCCAGGAGTATGCCAACAACGGCGCAAGGCGCCGCCATCGCCGTCGGTCAGTGGCTCGACGACACACAGAGCACGGCAGAGGAGCCGCTTCCCACCGCAAGACGCCCCCCCCCCCCCC
>LR738709.1:392050477-392140422 GCA_902687465.1 Secale cereale
AGGGAGAGAGAGGGAGAGAGAGAGAGAGAGAGAGAGAGCGTGGCCCTCCATGAGGTCGAAAGAGTGGGGGCGGCTAGGATGGACTGACCTAGATAGACAATCTGCACGAGAGAGTATAGAGTGTGTCGATCGAGGCCCGAACAGGGAGATATATCATTTGTGTGTGAAATAAAATGACGTTAAACGAGACTCGGATAAAGAGAGCGAGATTGAGTGAGTGTGGCCCGCCGTGCGGAAAAAAGAGTGAGACAATCTCGAGGGAGTGACCTAGATAGACAACATGCGTGCGTGCGCACGAGAGGTTGGGGGCTAGATAGGCAATGCATGTATTTAGCACGAGAGGGTGAGAGGGAGAGGGAGAGAGAGAGAGCTCGGCATGGGCTGCAATGGCAGGTGTGTGAGGTAAATACATTTCGTAATAGAGTGGAAAAAGGGGGTTGTGTAGTTGAGAGAGTTAGAGATCGAAACATGGAGAGAAAGAATGGATGTATGTTGGAAACCGATAGCTTCCTAAGGTGGTTAGGAGAGGATGATTGACCGATACAGGAAGTATGTAGCGTGTGTGCGGGGGGTGGGGGGGACTAAAAACAACATTTGAATGTAGATAGTACGAGACTTAATATCGGTGTTTCAATTCGGTGTACATTGTAAGATTTGAACTGAGGACCATGCATATGGGTAATTATTTCGAATTCGTGCCATACTAGGTTCGAAAAGTTGACATTGACTCGATTTGTTGTGGTATTTTGTAGGTCATATGTTTGAATCCATCCAAAGGTTTTCTCACTACCATGGTGTTCATCATATACATATGAATTTGTATTAAAAAAAGTAGCGTGGATATAGTGAAATGCGAAATCCACGTTAGAATTGGAGATCGCTATGTGACACACACTCTAATTCAAATAACTAATTATCTAACACACACTCTAATCTACGTTAGCGTGGATACCGTTCCAATTTTTTTTCAAATATCTCCTCATTAGTTAATTTATAGTATCCCGTTTCGAATGACTAATTATTGCAAGGAAAACACGGGCATGGTAATACATACAGATTCGTTTGCAAATGAAAGAAGATTTGTTTGCATTCTCAAATGTAGGCGCACCAGGCAGACCAGGGTCGTGTCGTGGTGTGCTACTTCTCGATCTTGCGTTGTATTCCCTCGAAGAGGAAAGGGTGATGCAGCACAGTAGTGTAAGTATTTCCCTCAGTTTTTGAGAACCAAGGCATCAATCCAGTAGGAGACCACGCGTGAGTCCCTCGCACCTACACAAACAAATAAGAACTTCGCAGCCAACGCGATAAGGGGTTGTCAATCCCTTTACGGTCACTTACGAAAGAGAGATCTGATAGAGATGATAGTTTGATATTTTTTATTATAAGAACATAAAGTAAAAGCGGGAAAGTAAAGTAGATTGTAGATTAATATGTTGAGAATAGACCTGGAGGCCATAGTTTTCTCTAGTGGCTTCTCTCATGATAGCGATATTCTATGGCGGGTAAACAAATTACTGTCGAGCAATTGATAGAAAAGCGAATAATTATGAGACTATCTAGGCATGATCATTATATATAGGCATCACTTCCTAGACAAGTAGACCGAAATGATTCTGCATCTAGTACTATTACTCCACACATCGACCGCTATCCAGCATGCATCTAGTGTATTGAGTTCATAAGAATAGAGTAACGCCTTAAGCAAGATGACATGATGTAGAGGGATAAACTCAAACATAGTGATATAAACCCCATCTTTTTTATCCTCGATGGCAACAATACAATACGTGCCTTGCTACCCCTACTATCACTGGGAAAGGACACCGCAAGATTGAACCCAAAGCCAAGCACTTCTCCCATTGCAAGAACTATAGATCTAGTAGGCCAAACCAAACCAATAATTCGAAGAGACTTGCAAGGATATTATAATCATACATAAAGAGTTCAGAGAAGAACCAAATATTTCTCATAGATAATCTTGATCATAAACCCACAATTCATCGGATCTCGACAAACACACTGCAAAAAGAGATTACATCGAATAGATCTCCTCGAAGACCGAGGAGAACTTTGTATTGAGATCCAAAGAGAGAGAAGAAGCCATCTAGATACTAGCTATGGACCCGAAGGTCTGTGGTAAACTACTCACAACTCATGGTGAGGCGATAATGATGATGTAGAAGCACTTCGTGGTAGATCCCCCCTCCGGTGGAGCTCCGGAATATGCCCCAAGATGAGATCTCATGGGAATAGAAGGTTACGACGGTGGAACTAGGGTTTTCTTTGTTGTTCTGATGGTTTCGGGGTACGTAGGAATACATAGGAGGAAGGAGGGCACCGGGGGCCAAACATGGGGCCCACGAGGCAGGGGGCGCGCCCCCCACCCTCGTGGGCGCCACGTGTGCCCTACTCCGTGGTTCTCAAGTCTCCCGTGCGTGATTTTCTCCAAAAATATCTCTCCCGAAGGTTTCATTTTGTTTAGACTCCGTTTGATATTCCTTTTCTGTAAAAACCCTAAAACAGGCAAAAAAACAGCAATCTGGACTGGGCCTTTGGGTTAGTAGGTTAGTCCCAAAATAATATAGAAGTGTATGATCAAGCCCATTAAACATCCAAAACATCATAAATAATAGCATGGAACAATAAAAAATTATAGATACGTTGGAGACGTATCAAGCATCCCCGAGCTTAATTCCTGCTCGTCCTCGAGTAGGTAAATGATAAAAACAGAATTTTGATGTGGAATGCTAACCAACATAGTTTTCAATGTAATTCTCTTAATTTTGGCATGAATTTTCAGATCTGAAAGATTCAAGGCAAAAGTCTATATTGACATAAGAAATAATAATACTTCAAGCATACTAACAAAGCAATCATGTCTTCTCAAAATACTATGGCTAAAGAAAGTTGTCCCTACAAAATCGTATAGTCTGGCTATGCTCCCTCTTCATCACACAAAATATTCATATCATGCACAACTCCGATTTCAGCAAAGCACTTGTTTTCATACTCTATTCTTTCAAACCTTTCAACTTTCTCGCAATACATAAGCGTGAGCCATGGACATAGCACTATGGGTGGAATAGGAGGTGGTTGTGGAGAAGACAAAAAGGAGGGAGATAGTCTCACATCGACTAGGCGTATCAACGGGCTATGGAGATGCCCATCAATAGATATCAATGTGAGTGAGTAGGGATTGCCATGCAACGGATGCACTAGAGCTAAATATGAATGAAATCTCAACGAAAGAAACTAGTGGGTGTGCATCCAACTTGCTTGCTCACGAAGACCTAGGGCATTTGAGGAAGCCCATCGTTGGAATATACAAGCCAAGTTCTATAATGAAAATTCCCACTAGTATATGAAAGTGACTAAACATGAGACTCTCTATCATGAAGCACATGGTGCTACTTTGAAGCACAAGTGTGGAAAAAGATAGTAGCAATTGTCCCTTTTTCTTTTTTTTTCTTTTTTTTGGGCCTTTCTTTTTTTCTTTTTTTCTTTTTTTATTTTTTTTTTCTTTTGGAGGGGCTTTCTTGATTTAGCCATTCCTCACATGGGACAATGCTCTAATAATGATGATCATCACACTTTCATTGAATTACAACTTGATATTACAACTCGATATTAGAACAAAGTATGACCTATATGAATGCCTCCGGCGGTGTATCGGGATGTGCAATGAATCAAGAGTGACATGTATGAAAAATTATGCATGGTGGCTTTGCCACAAATACGATGTCAACTACATGATCATGCATGGCAATATGACAATACGAAGCATGTCATATGAACGGAATGGTGGAAAGTAGCATGGCAATATATCTCGGAATGGCTATAGAAATGCCATGATAGGTAGGTATGGTGGATGTTTTGAGGAATATATATTGTGGTTGTTTTGAGGAAGGATATATAGTGGGTGTATGGTATCGGCGAAAGTTGCGCGATACAAGAGAGGCTAGCAATGGTGGAAGGGTCAGAGTGCGTATAATCCATGGACTCAACATTAGTCATAAAGAACTAATATACTTATTGCAAAAATCTACTAGTCATCAAAACAAAGCAATCAACGCATGCTCCTAGGAGGGAGGTTGGTAGGAGTTAACCATCGCGTGCCCCCGACCTCCACACAAAGGTTGACACTTTACAAATACCTCATGCTCTAACTTCGTCACATAGCGGTTCACCATATGTGCATGCTACGGGGTTCACTAACCTTAACACAAGCATTTCTCAATTTCATAATAAATCCACTAGCATGACTCTAATATCACTATCCTAATATCTCAAAACAATTATAAAGCATCCAACTTCTCATCATATTCAATGCACTTAGTGTGAAAGTTTTTACTACATTGATATTGGATGTCTATCATGTGAAGACTAGTTTTATAGCCTAAAAACATTACCATGCTGTTTTAATAGACTCTCAAAAGGATATAAGTGAAGCATGAGAGATCAACAATTTCTACAAAATATAATCACCACCGTGCTCTAAAAGATATAAGTGAAGCACTAGAGCAAAAACTATTCAACTCAAAAGATATAAGTGAAGCGCATAGAGTGTTCTATCAATTCCTAGGCCATATTTAACTCTCTCAAATAGGTGTGTCCAGCAAGGATAATTGTGGCAAACTAACAAGCAAAGATTCAAATTATACAAGACGCTCCAAGTAAAACACATATCATGTGGTGAATAAAAATATAGCTCCGAGTATAATTACCGATGGATGAAGACGAAAGAGGGAATGCCTTCCCCGGGCATCCCCAAGCTTAGGCTTTTGGTTGTCCTTGAATTTTACCTTGGGGTGCCATGGGCATCCCCAAGCTTAGGCCCTTTTCTACTCTTTGTTCCATTGTCCATCAAAGCAATACTCAAAACTTGAAAACTTCATAACACAAAACTTAGACAAAATCTCGTGAGCTCCGTTAGTATAAGAAAACAAACCACTACTCAAAGATACTGCAATGTATTCAGTCTTTGTTTCTATTGGTGTTAAACTTACTGTATTCCAACTTCTCTATGATTCATACTTCCCAATACTACTCATAGATGCATCGAAATAAGCAAACAACACACGAAAAACAGAATCTGTCAAAAACAGAACAGTCTGTAATAATCTGCAGGTTTCGCATACTTCTGTAACTCCAAAAAATTCAAACTAAATTGGTAAACATGAGGAATTTTTCTATTAATCATCTGCAAAAATAATGAACTAAATAGCACACTCCAGTAAAATCTTGTGACTATTCTAGCGAGCGCTAACGATTCTGTTTTTCACGGCAAGATCATATAAACTTCACACAAGTCTTCCCAAAGGTTCTACTTGGCACAAACACTAATTAAAACACAAAACCACATTTAAACAGAAGTTAGATGCAATATTTACTCCTAAACAGAAGCAAAACAAAAAATATAAAATTGGGTTGCCTCCCAATTAGCTCTTTCTTTATAGCCATTAAGATAAGCTTGAGAATTCAATGATGCTCACCTGAAAGATAAGAATTGAAGCACAAGGAAAGCATCATATAGCATGTGAAAATCACATCTAAGTCTAACATACTTCCTATGCATAGGCATTTTATAGGAAAACAAATTAGCAAGACAAGCAAGATCTAGCATATGCAAGGAAGAAGAAAGAAACAATAGCACTCTCAACATGATGAGAGGTAAATTAGTAAAATGAAAATTTCTACAACCATATTTTCCTCTCTCATAATAATTGCATGGAGGATCATAAGCAAATTCAACAATATAGCTGTCATAAAACATATTCTCAACACGATCCACATGCATACGAAGTTGACACTCTTCCAAAATAGTGGGATCAACATTAACTAAAGTCATGACCTCTCCAAACCCACTTTTATCATAAATTTCATAAGATCGAACATTCTCCAAATATGTGGGATCTAAAGTTGACACTCTTCCATACCCACTATTAATATTATTGCAAACATTATTATCAATCTCATATTCATCATGGGGCTTAGATAAATTTTCAAGATCATAAGAAGAATCACCCCAATCATGATCATAGCAACAAGTAGTGGACATAGCAAAATAAGCATCCCCAAGCTTAGGGTTTTGCATATCATTAGCACAATTGACATCAATAGAATTTATAGTATCATCATTGCAATCATGCTTTTTACTCAAGGAGCTATCGTGAAGCACTTTATAATTTTCTTTCAATACTTCATCACAATTTTCAGACTCATAAATTTCAAGCAAAACCTCATAAAGATAATCTAGTGCACGTAGCTCACTCGCAATAGGTTCAACATAATTGGATCTCTTAAATAGATTAGTAAGTGGATGAGGATCCATACTTTAGAAAGCAAAGATGCAAGCTAATTGAGGGCACATAGCAACACAAGCAAACAGAAAGGCAAACGGAAAAAGGAGGGCGAATAAAACGGCAAGGGTGAAGTGGGGGAGAGGAAAACGAGAGGCAAAAAAATGTAATGCGAAGGATAAGGGTTTGTGATAGGTACTTGGTATATGACTTTTGTGTAAGCCTCCCCGGCAACGGCGCCAGAAATTCTTCTTGCTACTTCTCGAGCTTGCGTTGTATTCCCTCGAAGAGGAAAGGGTGATGCAGCACAGTAGCATAAGTATTTCCCTCAGTTTTTTAGAACCAAGGTATCAATCCAGTAGGAGACCACGCGCAAGTCCCTCGCACCTGCACAAACAAATAAGAACTTCGCAGCCAACGTGATAAGGGGTTGTCAATCCCTTTACGGTCACTTACGAAAGAGAGATCTGATAGAGATGATAGTTTGATATTTTTGGTATTTTTTATTATAAGAACAGAAAGTAAAAGCGGAAAAGTAAAGTAGATTGTAGATTGATATGTTGAGAATAGACCCGGAGGCCATAGTTTTCTCTAGTGGCTTCTCTCATGATAGCAATATTCTACGGCGGGTAAACAAATTTCTGTCGAGCAATTGATAGAAAAGCGAATAATTATGAGACTATCTAGGCATGATCATTATATATAGGCATCACGTCCGAGACAAGTAGACCGAAATGATTCTGCGTCTACTACTATTACTCCGCACATCGACCGCTATCCAACATGCATCTAGTGTATTGAGTTCATAAGAACAGAGTAACGCCTTAAGCAAGATGACATGATGTAGAGGGATAAACTCAAACTTAGTGATATAAACCCCATCTTTTTATCCTTGATGGCAATAATACAATATGTGCCTTGCTGCCCCTACTACCACTAGGAAAGAACACCGCAAGATTGAACCCAAAGCCAAGCACTTCTCCCATTGCAAGAACTATAGATCTAGTAGGCAAAACCAAACAAATAATTCGAAGAGACTTGCAAGGATATTATAATCATACATAAAGAGTTCAGAGAAGAACCAAATATTTCTCATAGATAATCTAGATCATAAACCCACAATTCATTGGATCTCGACAAACACACCGCAAAAAGAGATTACATCGAATAGATGTCCTTGAAGACCGAGGAGAACTTTGTATTGAGATCCAAAGAGAGAGAAGAAGTCATCTAGATACTAGCTATGGACCCGAAGGTCTGTGGTAAACTACTCACAACTCATGGTGAGGCGATGATGATGATGTAGAAGCACTCTGTGGTAGATCCTCCCTCCGGCGGAGCTCCGGAACAGGCCCCAAGATGGGATCTCACGGGAATACAAGGTTACGGCGGTGGAACTAGGGTTTTCTCTGTTGTTCTGATGGTTTCGGGGTACGTAGGTATATATAGGACAAAGGAGGGCACCGGGGCCAAACATGGGGCCCAGGAGGCAGGGGCGCGACCCCCACCCTCGTGGGTGCCACGTGTGCCCTACTCCGTGGTTCTCAAGTCTCCCGTGCGTGATTTTCTCCAAAAATATCTCTCCCGAAGGATTCATTCCGTTTGGACTCCGTTTGATATTCCTTTTCTGTAAGACCCTGAAACAGGCAAAAAACAGCGATCTGGACTGGGCCTTTGGGTTATAAGGTTAGTCCCAAAAATAAATAAATAAAGTGTATGACAAAGCCCATTGAACATCCAAAACATCATAAATAATAGCATGGAACAATCAAAAATTATAGATACGTTGGAGACGTATCATGGTGGTCGCGTGTGTCAGACAGATGCTTAGCACCCAGCCACGCATGCCCCTCCCTCCCTCCCCCCTCCCCCCCCCCAAAAAAAAGGAGGACGACAAAATTAGTTTGTGCTTCCACGTTTCAGATTGAAATATCTGGCGGCCCCAATTCCAGCCATGCAAAATCTCCCTGCTCAACCGTCCCCTTCCGTGCCTAGATTGCTCAAATCCCTAATTGAAAGATCGTGGATGTCGCCTAGAGGGGGGGGTGAATAGGCGCTTTAAAATAATTACGGTTTAGGCTTGAACAAATGCGGAATAAACCTAGCGGTTAATTTGTCAAGCACAAAACCTACAACAACTAGGCTCACCTATGTGCACCAACAACTTATGCTAAGCAAGATAAACAACTAGGTGATAGCAAGATATATGACAAGAAACAATATATCTATCACAAAGTATAGTGCATAAGTAAAGGGCTCGGGTAAGAGATAACCGAGGCACGCGGAGACGACGATGTATCCCGAAGTTCACACCCTTGCGGATGCTAATCTCCGTTTGGAGCGGTGTGGAGGCACAATGCTCCCCAAGAAGCCACTAGGGCCACCGTAATCTCCTCACGCCCTCGCACAATGCAAGATGCCGTGATTCCACTAAGGGACCCTTGAGGGCGGTCACCGAACCCGTACAAATGGCAACCCTTGGGGGCGGTCACCGTACCCGTACAAAATGCTCGGGGTGATCTCCACAACCTAATTGGAGACCCCGACGCTTGTCCGGAGCTTTGCACCACAATGATTGAGCTCCGAACACCACAAGGTTGGGGCTATCTCCCCAACGACACCACGAAGCTTCACCACAATGGAATATGGCTTCGAGGTGACCACAACCGTCTAGGGCACCCAAGCACCCAAGAGGAACAAGCTCAAGGGTACCAAGCACCCAAGAGTAATAAGCTTCTCAACTTGTAATTTCCACGTATCACCGTGGAGAACTCAAACCGATGCACCAAATGCAATGGCAAGGGCACACGGAGTGCCCAAGTCCTTCTCTCCCAAATCCCACCGAAGCAACTAATGCTAGGGAGGGAAATGAGAGGAAGAACAAGAAGGAGAACACCAAGAACTCCAAGATCAAGATCCAAGGGGTTCCCCTCACCTAGAGGAGAAAGTGATTGGTGGAAATGTGGATCTAGATCTCCTCTCTCTTTTCCCCCAAAAACTAGCAAGAATCCATGGAGGGATTGAGAGATAGCAAGCTCGAAGAAGGTCAACAATGGGGGAAGAACACGAGCTCAAAGGATTAGGTTCATTGGGGAAGAAGAGCCCCTTTTATAGGTGGGGAAAAATCCAACCGTTATGCTCACAGCCCGCACAGAGCGGTACTACCGCTCCAGGAGCGGTACTACCGCTAGGGCAGTAGAACCCCTTTGAAAAACAACAGCGAGGAGGCAAAAAGGCCAGAAAAACCGTCGGAGCGGTAGTACCGCTTGACCTCACGGTACTACCGCTAGGGGTAGCGGTAGTACTGCTAAGGGTAGCGGTACTACTGCTTGCGAGCGGTACTAAAAAATTACATCCGTGCCTACCACCGCTGGACTTGTGACGAGTTTTTGGTCCCGAGCGGAAGTAGCCACGGAAGTAGCTGCGGTAGTACTGCTCCAAGCGGTAGTACCGCTCCCGAAAGCGGTAGTAAAAAATTACTTCCGCTCCTACGCGCGGTAGTACCGCTGCAGCCTTTTCAGTACACCAAAACGACAATAACTTTTGCATACGGACTCCGAATTCGATGAAACCAAGTTTGTTGGAAAGCTAGCGACAAGGGCTAACACAATCTTGATAGAAATATCAATAAGAAGCAAGTTAGAAAATTCCCAAAAGAAAATGGTGAGAACCCTTTCTCGGATAAGACCGGTAAAACCTCCAACACCGAAAACATCATAGAAGACACATGTGAACTCCGTTTTCGATGAACTCAAGCTTGTCATCAAGATGACCATAAGCTCTAAGACTACAAAGAGAACCAAACAAGAACCAAGAAACATGATGCAAGGATGCAATGGTTTGAGCTCTCTACTAACGATACGATCAAGCTACCAACTTGAGAGCCCCCCTTGATAGTACGGCAAACGATCCTATAACCCGGTCTCCCAACTACCACCACGAGACCGGTAAAATAGAAAACCTATCAAGGGCAAACCTTTGCTTTGCACAAAGTCCACTTGAGCTAGATGTAGACGATCTTGACTTCCTCAAGTTGGACCATCTTTCTTGATTGCGTTGTCTCGGTGAAGACTAGTAGATTGCTCCCCCATACTCCTCTATGGGTGAGCCACTCTTCGGCATATCTTCACAAGTCCATTGTCACGACAATGGACGGCAAGATTCAAGCACTTGATTTCTTTGTGATGCTCCACTTGAACTTGCACACCGCAACCTAACCCCACAAAGAACTCTCACGAAGAACATGGGTTAGTACACAAAGCGTGATTGACAATGCTTATCATACCATGGGATTGCTTGATCCCTCTCGGTACATCTTCTACACTTTGTGTGTTGATCAACTTGATTCACTCCTTCACTTAGTATTGATCAACCTTGAATCTTTCCAACTCTCTTCATTTGGATGATGTCTTGAAGGTAAACATGAATGATAACACACTCTTCTTCTTCAAGACATGCTTGCAATAAGCTCAACACTCACAAGACCAATCTTTGGATAATTCCTTAATAGCACCTTGGTCATCACAAACTCTCCTTGAAACCAACAAATGAACTCCAAGAAAAGCCTATGGACAAACCCTTCAAATATAACTCAAGGCAACCATTAGTCCATAGAGATTGTCATCAATTACCAAAACCAAACATGGGGGCACCGCATGTTCTTTCAATCTCCCCCATTTTGGTAATTGATGACAATCACTTTCAAGAGAGTTTATATAAGGAATTATGCATCACAATACCATGCCACAATAATGTATGTGCATGAGATGAAAAATCTTAGGAACAAAACCAAAGCAAGAAGAGAGAAGAGACTACTCTCTAAACTTCCTCACAAAACTCAACTCTCTGAAACTTCTCCCCCATTGGCATCGATTGCCAAAATGGGCGAAAAGCTTAGAAGTTCAATATAAATTGTGTTCCTCCATAAATTATGTATTCCTCAAAATAGAGAGTGGAAGGCAATACATATATCCAACTGTAAATACTTGGAGGAAGACAAACTATATTGAGGCCCAAAGATTGCAAAAGAATGATATGCCACAAAGGCATAACAAAGGGAGAAAAACACGCAATCAACCAATCAAAGGATACCAATTGAATCAAGCTATCAAAAGATACCAATTGACCCAACTAGACCAATGATCCTACATGCCAAATGAATAAAAGATATTATGATAGGAGCAAAGGAGTGTTCTATAGAAACTAGGGAAGCTCCCCATGATTTGTGCACAATTTAGTTTTGTATTTGGATACAACGAGCACAAAGTAGGATCGTCGCTCCCCCAAGATCAATAGAACCTCACGACATAGCAACGGAGTGTTCTAAAGACATTAGTGAAGCTCCCCATAATTTATGCACTCCTTAGAATATTTTCATTAGGATACCAAGTGCACAAAATAGGATCATCACTCCCCCAAGATCAATAGACACTCACACCAAGTGCAAGTGAGCATGAAGGAAACAAAGCCTAGCACTTGCAACAAAAAACTGGTTGAGCAATATATAAAAGAGTCAACTTAAGAGTAGGCTCAACCAAAATGATGTGTGTGAGTCATGGCAAAGCACTTGAGAAGATTAATGTATGGATGAACATTAAGCATCAGTATACTCTTGAATGAATGAGATACACAGTGCAAGGCCTATCATTCCCACACAAAACAGCAAATGGGTTCACAAGCTCACTAATAATCATATAAATAACCTATGCTTGTGACAACCTGTGGTGAAGATATAAAAAGGATAGCTTTGTCATGAGGAGGGATACCAGTAATGGCAAAGCCTCATCAAGACAAGCAAGAGAGAATGATCTTCACCACAAAAGAGTGCATCTAGATGAAACGATATAAGATCCGCACTCGAGACACACACCTTCACGGAGCCACCAAAGAAATAAAACAGGAACAAAAAGGTGGACGTGAAAGAAGGGGATATCAAATAGATATGCAACTTCTCAAAAGTGTATAAGATTCTAGGTAGATGAAGATCATGATGATATCAATCCACAAAGAAGGATGTACACACAAAATTGTCGCAAAAAGGAATGAATAAGATATCCCCAAGGAAGTCATAAATATACCAATAAGATATTTGCTTGAAGGCATAGCACATGGCTAGATATGTTCTTATTGTATATAAATGAGTTCCAACCACACGAGCATCAAAGACATCACAACTAGCAACAAGAGATCATTGTTGGGATGCTTTGAGAAAGGAAACAAGTATCATTAGAAGGAATGACTAACATGCCATGATACAACCTACACAAGGTTGGTGCAAGAAAAGTGTGCATGAAGTAGATGGTGATACTTGTTACCGAGATACCATTGGAAGGATGTAGTAGATACCAATTGAAGGTAGATAGTAGTTCATTGATCATCCTAGCTTGACTCCAATAAGCACATGGTGACACCACCTTCCTTTTGAATGAGCCGAGCATCCAATGCATCTCCAATTGTTCCTAGAACAACAACGCAAACAAAATGGTACCCAAACTCATTGGGACCAAAGAGTTAGAAACACCAATACATAGGACAAACTCCACAAACACATGTGCATTTATATATGAAAATGAATTTCATGCACATCTCATCCAAATTGAGACTAGGTGGAGTTTCCCCTATATATTGGGTTAAAGAAAGAAAGCATGCCAAAGAAAATACATGAAGTAAATATGCATGCTCAAGACTTTCAAGAAACGAAACAAAATGAAAAAGAAATACCAAGTGAAAATATGATACCAAATGGAGAAATCATCACTTGGAAGATATCTATTAGAAGATACATCAAGGAATGAGATATCCATTGATACACGCAAAAGGAAAGATATCGGACTACCAAAAGAGAGGATGGTTCCAAACAAACCAACCCATCTACACAGTTTCATGATGGCACAAAGTACCAAAAAGAAACGGCTTGCCTTCCATCAACACACACTTGAAATGAATCACAATAAGAGTGTTCTATCGAAAATAGGATAGCTCCCCCAAGAATTGTGCATTATAGAGAATTTGCAGTTGAATACGAAATGCACACGATGGGATCACCACTTTCGCTATATCCATAAAACACTAGACAAGATCAAGAAAACAACAAGATCCACAAGAGGCACGGAAGGGAATGGGAGTTGATGCAATCTTGGAAATAAATAGGCCGAACAAAAGCAAAAGCCAATGTAAAGATGGTCAACAATTTCTACCACATATATGATTACCAATTGTCAAGAGACAAGAAGTATTTGGGAATAATTTCCGGTGATAGATAGCAATGATATCCAACATCATCTTCACACCAAGCACAAGGAAATTGGAACTTGTAGAGCTAACATGTCACCTAGGAACAACATAATTTATACTATCAACTCTAGGTGACAAAATCTCAAATTTACACATTTTCTAGGCTTGTAATATGCACATAGAATATTACTCCCCCATAATGTGATACCAATGAAAAACTTACCAAGATGCAAAAGAGGAACCAACAAGAGATAATTAATGGACACTTTAGAATTTGAATTTCTCATGAGAAGATATACCACATAGTGACTAGATAATCTTGTAATATCAAAACTAGATGGTATTCCTCATGTACACACATTTTTAGTATTGTGAGGTGCACAAAGCACATCACTCCCCCAAAATGGGATGTTCCATTAATCTCTCACAAGAGCCAACTAAGATATAAACAAGATGCAAAAAGGCTCAACACACGACACACGCGTACATGATGTACAAACCAACATACACATACTTGATTTCTCAAGATAAGCAAATTAGAAGCTCAACATATACAAGCACATGCAAGGTACAAAATCACAACATGCTAAGGGGCAAGTAACTTTCAATGTAAACAATTTAAGCACGAGTTACCGCAAGGAGGAACATTGGATATACCATAGAAAGATAATCCGAATGACTTGGCTTGAGACAATATGAATGATGAAGGCCCCTCAAATCTTCATAATGTAGCCAAGTCTCCAAAGCCCTCCAACAACACCTATTGATCAAGTTTAAGCTAGTTGGTCCCCAACCAAGTTGGGTCCTAAGAGGTTAGTCACAATAGGCTTGGCTACCCAAATGGTTCTTTTCTTGACACCACTTTGAGTGCCAAGAAACTTGGCAAACACATTGCCAACCTTATCCTTCCCAAGAGAATAGACATCATCAATAATAATTGGGTTGGATAAGTTACCACTAGTGCATGAAGAAGCAAGGTGACCCTTCTCACGGCATAGGTAGCAACATCTACTCTTCACTTTCTTCTCATTTGATTTCTCAAAATGAGAAGCATTACCATGAGTCTTCTTGGGAAGCGGCCTTTCTCCAACTTGCGGTTGAGCATGAGAATGAACTTGTGGCCTCTTCCCTTGTTGCTTTTCACTAATGGCCTTCTTCTTCAATGGGCAAGATCTAACATGATGCCCTTCAATTTTGCACTTGAAGCAAATAATCTTGGCCGAATTCTTGAGTTGTTCTTGGCCCTTATTCTTGTTAATGATCTTGGACATTTTCTTCTTGTTGGAGTTGAATCCAAGTCCACCTTTGTCATTGGGGGATTTTTGCACACTCAAGATATTGTTGAGTGTGGACTTCCCTTCATGACACATTTTCAAGTCTTTCTTCAAAGAAGTGACTTGGGCCTTGAGCTCTTTGATTTCCTCTACATGGTTAGTATCAACAAAAGTACTAGAGGAAGTATAATCTTCATTGTTAGAGCAACAAGGCAAGGAGAGCAATTCATCACAAGATGTACTAACATTGTGAGTAGATGAATTACGAGGACTAGCACATGGCAAGATAGCATTTTGACTTGAAGTAGTGCTAGTAACCACATGAGACTCACTAGATGTTACCTTGATGATCATGGCCTCATGAGCTATCTTTAGCACATTATGGGATACTAGAAGATCATCATGAGAGCTTGTGAGCTTTACATGACTTTCTTCCAATCTCCCATAATTGCTAGATAGCAACTCAAGTTGAGCCCTTAGCTCAACATTCTCCTTCAAAATGGATGCTTCACTAGAAATAGAGTTAGTATCACAAGCATCATCAATAATAGCAAGAGAAGAAGGCAACTTGGCAAGCTCTTTAGAATATGAAGCTTTAAGTTGAGCATGAGACTCGGTGAGTTTGATGAGCTCACTCTTAATGACCCTTGAGCCATTTTTGAGGTGATCAAAATCCTCAAGGAGTTTAGCATGTGCAACTTCAAGCTTCTCATTTTTAGTTTCAAAATCATTAGCCACCTCGAGAGCTCTATCACGGGATTCCTTTATTCTAGATAGTTCTAGAGCAAAAGTCTCCTTAAGAGATTCCTTGGTGGTTTGTTCAAATTCAAGAGCTTGCGAGAGGTCGGCGATCTCATTAGCGTAATCACGCTCATGACCTTCCATTTTCTCAATGGTGACCTCATGCTCCTCTAGATGAGATTCCAACTCCTCTATATATTTCTTGCCCTCAATGGCAATAGACATGATTTCCATGAAGTTGGAACGAGCAATTTTATTCTTATGAAGAGCTTTAAAAATTATTTCCCCCTTAATTTTTAAGGAGGCAACATTGTCATTCTCTTCATCATTTTCTACATCATCATCATTCTCATCATCACTATCATGACAAGATATATTGGGGTTCAAAGTGGGAGATACCTTTGAAGCCTTAGCCATAAGGCAAAATGCAGTAGATGATGATGTAGGATCCCTTGAAGCACCATTCAAGACTACATCTTGTTCCATGGGGTGTTGGGTTTCCTCTATATTGTTAGCACAACAATTCGAGGGAATAGATGCATTTTTATCATGGCAACAAGACATAGCAAGCATATCATCATGAGTTTTAGTCAAGCAATTTCTACAAGATATGCAAGGACTATCAACACAAGCATGTGAAACATGTAGGGTGCTCGAAGTGTTAAAGTCCAAAGAAGATGCATTGCAATAAGATAGTGATGAAGGATCATCCACAATAAGCATACTATCATCATTGCAATGACCAACACTACTCACCATATCATTACCTTGTGGCAAACCACATGTAGGTGAAGTAGAAGAAGTTGAGAACAAAACACGGCCGGAGGTGGAGGGAGAACAATCATTCCTACAATTCTTGGACACACCATATTTATCTTGAAGCTTTGTCCACAACTCATGAGCATCCCGGAACGGCATGAGTTGAAATATAACTACATTGCTCAAAGCATCAAAAAGCACATTAGAAGCTTGAGCATTGAGATAAGAATTTTTCTCATCCTCTAAAGATAATCTTTGTGGATCCTTTGGAGGAGAAAAACCCATATCTACAATTCGCTCTAAATTTGGGTCCATGACCCTAAAGAGATTAAGCATGCGAATTACCCAAACATCAAAATTTGTGCCATTGAAACTAAGAGTGTCAGAGAAACCTAAACCCCTAGTCGACATCCTTACTCTCTAGGCGGTGAAGCCCTATAAAGAGAGACGAGGCTCTGATACCAATTGAAAGATCGTGGATGTCGCCTAGAGGGGGGGGTGAATAGGCGCTTTAAAATAATTACGGTTTAGGCTTGAACAAATGCGGAATAAACCTAGCGGTTAATTTGTCAAGCACAAAACCTACAACAACTAGGCTCACCTATGTGCACCAACAACTTATGCTAAGCAAGATAAACAACTAGGTGATAGCAAGATATATGACAAGAAACAATATATCTATCACAAAGTATAGTGCATAAGTAAAGGGCTCGGGTAAGAGATAACCGAGGCACGCGGAGACGACGATGTATCCCGAAGTTCACACCCTTGCGGATGCTAATCTCCGTTTGGAGCGGTGTGGAGGCACAATGCTCCCCAAGAAGCCACTAGGGCCACCGTAATCTCCTCACGCCCTCGCACAATGCAAGATGCCGTGATTCCACTAAGGGACCCTTGAGGGCGGTCACCGAACCCATACAAATGGCAACCCTTGGGGCGGTCACCGAACCCTTACACTTTGGCAACCCTTGGGGGCGGTCACCGGAACCCGTCAAATTGCTCGGGGCGATCTCCACAACCTAATTGGAGACCCCGACGCTTGCCCGGAGCTTTACACCACAATGATTGAGCTCCGAACACCAAGGTTGGGGCTATCTCCCCAACGACACCACGAAGCTTCACCACAATGGAATATGGCTCCGAGGTGACCACAACCGTCTAGGGCGCCCAAGCACCCAAGAGGAACAAGCTCAAGGGTACCAAGCACCCAAGAGTAATAAGCTTCTCAACTTCACTTCCACGTATCACCGTGGAGAACTCAAACCGATGCACCAAATGCAATGGCAAGGGCACACGGAGTGCCCAAGTCCTTCTCTCCCAAATCCCACCGAAGCAACTAATGCTAGGGAGGGAAATGAGAGGAAGAACAAGAAGGAGAACACCAAGAACTCCAAGATCAAGATCCAAGGGGCTCCCCTCACCTAGAGGAGAAAGTGATTGGTGGAAATGTGGATCTAGATCTCCTCTCTCTTTTCCCCCAAAAACTAGCAAGAATCCATGGAGGGATTGAGAGATAGCAAGCTCGAAGAAGGTCAACAATGGGGGAAGAACACGAGCTTAAAGGATAAGGTTCATTGGGGAAGAAGACCCCCTTTTATAGGTGGGGGAAAATCCAACCGTTATGCTCACAGCCCGCACAGAGCGGTACTACCGCTCCAGGAGCGGTACTACCGCTAGGGCAGTATAACCCCTTTGAAAAACAACAGCGAGGAGGCAAAAAGGCCAGAAAAACCGTCGGAGCGGTAGTACCGCTTGACCTCACGGTACTACCGCTAGGGGTAGCGGTAGTACTGCTAAGGGTAGCGGTACTACTGCTTGCGAGCGGTACTAAAAAATTACATCCGTGCCTACCACCGCTGGACTTGTGACGAGTTTTTGGTCCCGAGCGGAAGTAGCCACGGAAGTAGGCGCGGTAGTACTGCTCCAAGCGGTAGTACCGCTCCCGAAAGCGGTAGTACCGCTTCCGAAAGCGGTAGTAAAAAATTACTTCCGCTCCTACGCGCGGTAGTACCGCTTCAGCCTTTTCAGTACACCAAAACGACAATAACTTTTGCATACGGACTCCGAATTCGATGAAACCAAGTTTGTTGGAAAGCTAGCGACAAGGGCTAACACAATCTTGATAGAAATATCAATAAGAAGCAAGTTAGAAAAGTCCCAAAAGAAAATGGTGAGAACCCTTTCTCGGATAAGACCGGTAAAACCTCCAACACCGAAAACATCATAGAAGACACATGTGAACTCCGTTTTCGATGAACTCAAGCTTGTCATCAAGATGCCCATAAGCTCTAAGACTACAAAGAGAACAAAACAAGAACCAAGAAACATGATGCAAGGATGCAATGGTTTGAGCTCTCTACTAACGACACGATCAAGCTACCAACTTGAGAGCCCCCCTTGATAGTACGGCAAACGATCCTATAACCCGGTCTCCCAACTACCACCACGAGACCGGTAAAATAGAAAACCTATCAAGGGCAAACCTTTGCTTTGCACAAAGTCCACTTGAGCTAGATGTAGACGATCTTGACTTCCTCAAGTTGGACCATCTTTCTTGATTGCGTTGTCTCGGTGAAGACTAGTAGATTGCTCCCCCATACTCCTCTATGGGTGAGCCACTCTTCGGCATATCTTCACAAGTCCATTGTCACGACAATGGACGGCAAGATTCAAGCACTTGATTTCTTTGTGATGCTCCACTTGAACTTGCACACCGCAACCTAACCCCACAAAGAACTCTCACGAAGAACATGGGTTAGTACACAAAGCGTGATTGACAATGCTTATCATACCATGGGATTGCTTGATCCCTCTCGGTACATCTTCTACACTTTGTGTGTTGATCAACTTGATTCACTCCTTCACTTAGTATTGATCAACCTTGAATCTTTCCAACTCTCTTCATTTGGATGATGTCTTGAAGGTAAACATGAATGATAACACACTCTTCTTCTTCAAGACATGCTTGCAATAAGCTCAACACTCACAAGACCAATCTTTGGATAATTCCTTAATAGCACCTTGGTCATCACAAACTCTCCTTGAAACCAACAAATGAACTCCAAGAAAAGCCTATGGACAAACCCTTCAAATATAACTCAAGGCAACCATTAGTCCATAGAGATTGTCATCAATTACCAAAACCAAACATGGGGGCACCGCATGTTCTTTCACTAATTCGCCGCCAACCCAAGCAAAGTTCGAATCGGCCCTCGTCTCGTCTCTTTCCCCACCTCTGTGCCGGACGACGACGACGAAGACGACGGTCGCGCTTCACCACCACACCGGAGCTACCTCATCTACGCCCTCGTCCACCGCAGCGGGTGGTCCACCGAAAACGTCGGCCACTGCAACCAACGTGCGTCACAGACACCGACTTCCACCGCATAAGGTGCGCTTCACTGATGCCGTCTCCTAGCTCACCGGGGCTACTTCACTTAGCACATCATCGCGCCTCCGCCTCCCGAGGCCGCTGGGGCTTCACCAACAGTCTCGTCCACCGCATCGTAGCGCTCCGCTGCCACTCAAGATCTGCATCCGTGCGCGCCAGCCAACGTCAGCGCATCACCCTCAACGGCTCTGAAGTGACCCGCACTCTAGATAGGCGAGCATGCCCAAACGCTGGCCCGGACTAGGTATCCACACATCACTCCCTTATGCACTGTTCTGACGATGTTTGGATATCCTTTCACTGCTCTCTTAGCTTACACGCCTATCCAACTCTGACTTTAACTCTTATTGCTTCTAGAGATATCATCTGAAATAAGCAAATCCATTTTTTAGCAAAGCAGACGGCGCTACGGGATCTGGTACACATCCTGCACACCCGTATAACCTTGTAAGTATCTATCCTCCGGTACAACAGCAAGGTCGATTCCTCTTATTTGATCAGCCATTCGCCGTGTCGAAATTGCAGAGGAGGATGCAAGTAGCACAAGGCCTGCACATCCAAGCAAGTGGTAACATGGACTTGTACATGGAACATCCCAAGCGCAAGCAGAGCTATAGTGAGCCTGTACAACGAGCTAGCGTCAGTCCCTGTATTTCATTTAATTCATACTTGCATTCGTGTATGATTTGTGTGAAGTGGCGGATCCACGAATTCAAGTTACCAGGGGTGAACATTTAACTTAAAAAATATGAAGGCACTTGCACTCCGGAAATCAACATAACTTGAGAAATGTGAAGCTACATGCACTTTGAAAACCAGCTAATGATCCAAAGTAGTTCAGATTATAAACACTAAATGATGCAAGCACCAAAAAACACAAAATGCAACATGGTGTACAAGGACTACAAACATGGTTTGTACCTGCTTGAATTATTCGTTCTCTAGCTGAAAATATCAAAGTGTAATTGCACCTATAACTAGTGCGCAAACTGCATATCAATATATCTATCCTGCACAAGTATGCCAATAGTTTCAAACAACAGATTAGAAAAGTATTTGTGGTACGTTGTCATGATACGGGGACTTTCTGGTAGATGGCCTCGACGTTTCCTCAAGCCATGAAAATGCACTATAATTTGCTTGTCATCAATGCCTGCAAATCTCTATGTCTCTCTCAACATAGCAGATCATCATTAGACACTAAATCCTTCAATGGGAGCTTGCAAAATGCTTGCATTAGATGCCTCATTAGACACTATATGTTCATCACCAAGAGCATGTAAAATGTTTGCATCGGATCCTTCATTACCAGTCTGTTCATTAGGCACTTCAGGCTCAAGAACAATATGAGCTTGGATGTTTGCACCGGAAACTTGATTAGATTCATCAGATTCAGTCAGTTCAGTGTTGATTTGGGAGTTATAAAATAAGTAGAAATTGGTTTCATTTTCTCATAGATTCCCTACATACAAGCAGTTTTACAACACCGTCAGGTGTAACTATTGGCCAGAAATTGAAGAGTTGAATTAGATATAATCAGGGATGTGATGTACCTGCTCATTGCGCATGCTACTCTTGCAAGCTACGACTGTCCATTTGTGCAAGCTCGATGCCATGCCCGTGCTGCCGCCACTGCCTCCCACGCAAGCTACACCCAGGGTTGGATCTTCATCTTCTTGTCCTTCCATTCGCTTGAAGCCCGGCGACCGCCCTCCAACGAGGGCACGAGGAAGTGCTGTGTCGGTCTGTCTAGCGATGGCTAGGTTAGGAGCGAACTAGACTGGAGGCTGGAGCGGATGAATTGGGATTTTTCCTGCTGTCGATCGATATGGGAGGCGCTCGTTTGGGCCGCGAGCCTGCTATATGGCCTGCCTTGCACTTATGTTATTGGCCTATCCAAATTCAAACATTTTTCTTCATTTTTTACATTGCCTGCTCGTGCGTTGGGACGAACAAAACTAGCATGGGCCAACCGGGACGACTCAAACTAGGTGCACACTTTCGAGCCACCCGAGGAGGCCATCCATACCAGCCCCTATGGTGGCATCACCCCTTTTTGCGTGTATGATAGGGGTAGTGAAAAATATTCCGGTGGCGCTTTTGATTTACCCACAGAATGGTTGCATTGCTTGTTTCTATGAACTGGGTTCGCCAATAATGTAAAGGATGCCAGTCTTTTCATCCTATTGTAGATTTCTTAGATCTCGATATGCCAAAAGTAATCGCATGAAATATACAGTAAAAGCCAGTGTTATGTGTGTGGCTAAACTAGTCTGACTACACGTCCTCAAATAACATATCAAGGACGCACCATCTTACCAGATTAACCATTCGACTTACCAATGCACTATGGGAAGAAAGAAGTATTGGGAGTGCGTATCCAAGCAATTGATGCCATGGACTCCTTTCGTACAACCTTGTAAGCAAAAAAGAAGTTGCAGTGTGCCTGTACAAAGAACTAGCATAAGTTCAGTTACCTGCTTCTCAGAATTTTAGTTAGCCACTTATTGCAAAATTGTTCAATTACGTTGCTTGGTTTAATTTAGTTTGCTACTGATTACATAATGCCACAGCCTGTTAATCCTATTATAGACTGCGCCTATCTATGTGTTTGATACTTACTGTTAAGAATTACCTATTTGCCTGAACTTAAATAGCTACTTGTTTGTTTAACTGCTTTGGTGCTGCAACAACGGGTTACAATGATGTTAATAACTACTTTTCAGCATCGAATTGAAACTCTTTAATTCCTTGTTTGTTTAACTGGTTTGCAGTTATAACTCCCAGTTGAGATGTTTCGCTAACTTCAACTTTTCTGACTCCAATTGGAACTTTAATGGCAAAACAGTTTAGCCCAAGATCAAAGAGCGAGGTCCCCATGGACGTTGTATCATCCGACAGCAGTGGCACCGGCCCAATCGTGCATTATGAATTGCCAACTGCTGATGCTCTAGAGGCTAAACTAGTGGTAGAAAGAGATTCTGCTTCTGCACTTAGATATGAAGTTGACATGTTGAGGAAGCAAACAGCACAATCAGTAGCAGTACTCAAGACAACCATTAAATATTTGGTGGATTTCAAAACGAAGCAAGCTGTGACTGACGACATTGTTAAGGTCCTAAAGGAAAAAAGGAAATTAAATTCCCACTTGGTAAATCATAGGTGAAATGTTCTTTCCATCGTTGAATAACCTTTGTGTTGTTTGTTCATGTAATCAATCAAACCATTTGTTTTAGATATCGTGTAATAATTGTTTTTGTTTTTTGTTTTTTGGTTTGTAATTTTATTTGAGCACGAGTCTGTATTAATTGATAAGACTCGGAGACATTTCATTTTGATTGTTGTGCAAGACCTACAAATATGACAATCGGGCTGAATGTGCATTCAGCAATAATAGTAGTATAGATGGACCATAAGTGACACGCATCGGAAAGGGCCAAGATGCTGTAGTAGCTTGGCTAAAAAAAAGGATGCTGTTGTAGCAAAGAAAAGTACATCGGCCTGGCTTATGTATGTTAGTTGATATTATTGATCCATATACTCTATAAGTGTTTATATGTCTGTTAGTTCTGTACATTCTTGGTTGATTGACTCGATATTTGAATCTTAATACATCGCTTGTGTACATATCTAAATGGGAGTACACATTATGATGTGTGTGACATTTGAGTTGGACATGAAGTGTTCCAAATATTCGAATTCACCTTAAACTGGATTTGAGTATCGGCATTTGTAAACCATATCATATATGATAGTGGAATACATCTTTTTCGTCCTTTTGAAGATATATAAAAACACATAGAATGATTTATAAAGATTCGTATAGGAATACAAAATGGATTCGAATTTAGTTGCCAGGGTAAACGTGGATGCTTATTGTCCCGAAATTCAAAAGAAGCGGCAAAATGTCCACTCCCACGTCGGCTGCCCGAAGCCAAGTGTTTGGGAGATGGAAATTACTGTCTACCCATTACACGGACAATCCATCGGCCCGATTTCCACTGCTCTAAATAGGGGTTGGATAGTAACTTCAATTAGACGTGACACGACCGCCTCTGAGCCCATTCCGACACGGTGGGCGCCAAACATGGGCGGGAAAACACATTTGATTCAAGCTCGTCCGAAAGACCTCTGTTTCTCCCTCCATTTCCCCATTCATACACGGTGGGTGGCAAAACAAACTCGACTCGGCCGAAATTGATGTAGGCAAATATTTTCAATAGGGGCAGGTTTGTAACTTCACTCAGGCGTGACAAAACCGCCCTACCTATCAACCCCGTTCATACACCGTGGGCGCCAACCATGGGCATCAACCACCCTCTCCTCGCCCGAAATCGCTCTGGCAAATATTGGCGAGATGCGAGATTACCATCGTATCCCCAATCGACGAGACGTCCAAATTTTAAACGGGGGCTAAGTTCGTAACTTTCCCATATTTCAGACAGGCGCGTCCCAAAAACATGGTTCCCCGTACCTCTCCCTCCATTTTCCCATTCATACACCGTCCGCACTAGAACACCATCACCACACCAGCCTCCGTCCGCCACCCCATCCATCGCCACCGTCCTCCACCACATCCATCGCCACCGTCCTCCACCACATCCATCGCCACCGTCCTCCACCATGCCGGAGCGCCTACCAAGACCGCGTCGTCCACTGCTAAAGATGGACGTTTCTCATCCACGGCGACGTACCAAGAGCCTTGCATCACGTCCTTTTATGATCTACTTTCTTTTCAGCTCTTAGAATTCAGTTCTTAGTTTGAAGCAAACAATGGCTGCTAAATACCATTTCTTCGGTTTCCCCCTTTTATGATCACTATACGATCAGAATACGTGCTTCGTGTCATAATAGCACTGCTCGACCCATCAAGCTAAACAAGCTTAGTTGTTCAAGTACGAATCTAATATTATTAAAACGGATTCGTTTCATTGTTCGGCTAAATGTTCCTAAATTAGTTTCGAAAATGCATGCTCACCTCTCGGGTGTGTAGCTCTATAGGGTGCCCACGGTGGGCCGGCCCACCCTGGGATTTTGGGTCGTCCCAGGCCTCGATTTCCCTCTGTTCTGCTGCGCGCTTCCGATCTCTACTCGCCCCCAGCCGCCTGCCTCGCCGGCGACTTGCCATCCCCGGACGACATGACTCTAGGAGGAGACGCCGGACTAACAGGAGGTCAGGAGCCGCTCGCCCAACAGTGTCATCGCTGCCCGGGCGCGCCGCCATGCCTACCTTCCCAGTACGTTCAGGGCTCAGGCGTGCAGCACCCACTAAGCCAACCAGATTTATCCTGAGATAAGTCCTCAACACTCAGCAGCCACTCCTCATCACCCATTTTCTAATTGATTCATTACTCATTAGGCAGGACTGTCATTAGGGTTTGTTGTGTGCTCAGTGCTACCTACACTTAATGGTTCAGATGTATTTCGGTAATCTTTAGTACCTGTAAAGTTCACAGGGTTTTCAAAATTCCGGCCCTAGGAACGGACACTAGTCATTTTGGATTGTTGGTCATAGTGACATTGACTCAGATTACTACTGCAAGCCAGGTTTGTTGACAATTTTACTTGTCTTTCTTACTCATTCAATATAATATCCAATTATTCATGTCGATTAGTTGCAAACAATAAGTGCTAGACAAACTTGTTGATTCATATTTTGGACGGTCTCTTACTGCAGTTACAATTCTGCATACTTGTCCTAGTAAGCTCACAAGTAAATGGTTGATTCACTACATCTATGCTTTCCTTGTCATATTTGTTGTCAATATTCTTTTAGGGTGGACCACCCTGTTCTAAATACTGCAACCGTAGACATGAGTGAATAGTATTTCTCTATGTGATCTCTTCCATCATGTGTGGGCAACGAACACTACAGTGTATAGAAAGAAAGTGTCATTTCCAACTTTTACATAGGCTTCGATCTTTTACATGGAATACAATCTGCCTACTTGCTTTGTGTCGCACTACCAACACTCCACCCTTGAAGCTAAACATTATGCCACTCATAATTCCTTAGTTTATTTGTTCAAATATGAATTTCATATGATTCTAATGTTCCTACTTCAGTTTTGAAATGTGTGTCTGCCTGTTATAGAGACATAAGGGGTTTGTATTTCCGTGTGTGGTCTGGTCAGCGCGGTTGGGGGTGAACTTTGCATATGCAGGGATTTATAGGGAGACACTCTTCTAGTTGAATCTGCAATGCATTCCATAGATAATATGACTACTTTTTATGTTTTCATGAATCTCAGATTTTGAACAGCATCATAATGATTATGAGCTTGTGCGCATGAAAAGAATAAAGCAGAACAATGCCATGGCTGTCAAACTTGGCATTAAGGGACTGAAATCAAGTCTGGATGCAATGCAATGCAAACGCTCTCCACCTACAGATTCATGCTCAGAATATGATCCTAACAGTGATTCTGAGCTAGGGGGAGACCTAAGTCAATGTAGCTCCCTAGTGGAGGAGTCAGAGGAAGATGCCCTATCTTATTTACCCATCAAGGTGCTTGCTCTAACTTTCCAAGGTTATATTTGTCGCACATATCTTGCAACTGATGCTTTGCGTTGCTTCTACTTTGTTGAACTGCCATTAGCTTAGTGTGTATGTGAATACACCCTGCCTATCCATTTTCAGTATGTATTCCATCTGTCATCATACCATATTTATCCATTCAAATGTTGTTCTTGTGTATCATATGTTCAAAAGGAAGAGGGCGACTGCTAATCGTGGAGGAGCACAAGCAAAGTATTTGGAAAAGGTAGTGGCACCTGATAAATCAAATAGCCCATTAGGTGTAGTTGCAATATCACCTGACCCACAAAACACCCCAACTCTAGCAGACTCTGGCCCTACTACTCTGGTCATTTCTGATGCCCCAACTCAGTAGACCCCAACTGCAGCAAACATTATGATTATGCCAGTTGACATAGCACCAGCTCTATGACGCAAAACCCCCATTCCAGCAAAGAGTACACCAAATCCAGTTGCCAAATACCTTTTCGAACTAGAGAGAGCCCCAATTGCAGCAAATAGGACCCTGTTCCATTTCTTCCCAGTTTAGAAGACAAAGCTTATATTGTTGTCAGGACCTTTGTGCGCATCTTTTCTTCATGGAAAGATTATACTGCAGACACAAAACAATTTCCAGTCTTCCTCCGCAACTTACGCGTAAGTAATCTACTAATGTTATTCATGGTCATTGATGCATATGTTTCTGCTGACAAAAGACACAAGATTTCATTCTTTTAAATAGGCGAGGACCAAACTGGATTGTGAAGACGAGCAAGGGTTGGTTGCGCTTTTCAAGCACTCGTTGATGAAGTATCGTTCCTACCTGAGGCAAGCGCACTTCGATGGCAATCCTCTCAACAAAATTTATGTAATGTCTCCGGTGCTACATTTATCCGACGGTGACTAGAATAATCTTGTTACACATTGGTCTCGGCTGCAGCGTAAGGTACTATCTATGATATCACATCACAATTTGAACTACATTTCTGCATTTGCCTTAACGTCTCACTTGTACGAAAACTGTTAGCAGAAGAACATTCATTCTCAAGGGACCACAGAATCTCGCAACTATACTGCACACTGCATTGCTCTTGTGAGTACCTCTTGCCCTGTATGACCATACTTACTTTCATAGCTATTTGATTATGTAGCATCACTGCACATGTTAGCCTCGTTATCGTCCATTTGATGGACATTATAAGATCCGTATGGACTCTTACATAAATTTAGAATCAACCCAATGCTTTTGAAGAGATTTAGCTCTGCAGTCCTCTTGTAAGGACTGAACGTCGTCTATCACTGTACTTACATTAACAGCTACTCCCTCCGTCCCATAATATAAGAACGTTTTGTACAGTACACCAGTGTTCAAAACACTCTTTTATTATTGGAAGAGGGATTCGTTCATTGTGTAGCATTCTGCATCTTATCTCCCTCGCCCAACATTTACTAAAAAAGATCAGATCTATATTTAATCTTACCAAAAAGTAGAATACACGGACAATGCCAGTGCAGAAGTGTAGCCCATTGCTCTTGTGAGTCCATTTTGTCCTGCAATGCTTGTACTTCCAGGGATTGGTAGTTGATTATGTAGCATCAATCTGCATCTTATCTTCATTGTCCTCTATCCCTTCCAGTATTATCTTATCTATAATTACTCTCTACAAAATGTAGAGTACAGGCAATGCTTATGAAAAAGATTATGTGCTGAAATTCTTGAGTTATCCTTCCCTTGACGTGGAGAAGGGCATTATAAAGCCGGTGTTAACTGTTAATGTAAGTCAGTCATTCTAAAGCCTTTATCCTGAACTGATGTTTAATTTGCTCATACTCCCTATTGTTTACTGCTGTTTAGTTTGATGTTTCTACCAAAATGCATGTTCGCGAGAACCGTAAGTTCTAAGTTTTACTTGAAAACAAAATTCCTTATTAATACCATGCACATTACTCAATACTCCCTATATGCATGCGTGTTTTTGTGTATCTATAATCCAGTGTGTGGTGAAGCAGCCCACGTTTGCACCTTGTCATCTCCTGTTTTATCTTACTGATGTGGCCGATGATATGAACACCATGCCATGCACATTAACCAAAATAGATACAATGATTTTCTTTTCCCTTCATCTATGCATGTTATGTTGACATGGTAATCAAGTAGTGTGGTGAAGCTCCCCGCATTATGAACAATGCCAAATTATGCTATTGATATTTTGAACTTACTCTTTATTTTATAATTTGAAATTGGATGGAATTGACAGCACAGTTATCATCTTTGTTTATACACGTGCAAAACTTGTCATCTCTCTGCTTTGTTTCAGGGTGATATGCCTGATGGCATGCACAAGTCTGCTGAAGGCTGTGAGACAAACCCAACATATATTGTAGCAAAGAAGGCAAAACATCTTGAAGATAGGGAGACAACCCCAAAGTCTTGTCTTGGTGCAGTGTTCAAGTTACTTGAGACTAGCAGTCAGACAAGCTCACAGAATTCGTTGTCTGAATCAGTTTGACTTCTTCAGTCCCATGTTCTAGCAGAAAGGCATTCTGCAACTCAACTTTGACTTGAAGTCCTATCTCTAAGAAAGATTGCGGAGAACACCATTGAGAACCTCATCGCTAAACAGCTACACCTGGAAGCTATGACCAACATGCTAGGCCGGTCTCACAGCCTTGCTCAGCAGCTTTCGCAGCAGTTCCCGCGCAAGGCTAACCTTTCTTGAACTGTCTTGGAAGTGGTCTTGGTTCAATATTATTTTGTTACGTTGCAATGGTGCCCAGTTTTTGTAATCTGCTTCTTCGTTGCGCATTATGATCACTGGTGGCGAAGTTCGATGCCCAATGGATGTAATATACGATAAATCCTTTATTGTATAGTGTAGGTTTGTTCTTAATTCTTACTAGTTACTGCCATCATTCGCTATCTGAAAAAAACCAGATGTAGTCAACCGGGCCGAAACATTTGCCTCTAACGGGCCTGGTGTTTAGCGGGCCACAATTGGGCCGACCTGCATCTTTCTTGGGCCCGAATCATTAGGGCCTTCACACTTTGCGCGAGGCCCACAACTTACACCGGCCTATATTTTAGTTGGGCCTTTTGTGGACCCAGCACTTAGTTTGGCCCAGGTAGCGTTGGGCCATTAACAGGCTGAATATTGTACTAGCCTGTTATGGCCCAGATGAAACCATGGGCCTTTAGCAGGCCGAAATGCATATTGGGCCTCAATTTTCACTAGTCGTCGACGGGCCTTCAGCAGGCTGAAATGTAGATGGGGCCTTTTTGGGCCCAGTTATATCACGGGCAGTTACCAGGCCGAAACATATCTCGGGCCTTAGTTGGCCCACTGATATCATGGGCCTTTAAGAGGCCGAAAGCTTAGTACAGACATCAACGGGCCGAATTATGCGACAGGCCTCTAACAGGCCCAAAGTCACGTTGGGCTTAACTGTTTCCACCTTTATCACGGGCCGTTAGTGGGCCCGATGTCCTGTCGGACCATATATGGCCCATGGGCAGCACGGGCCATTCCAAGGCCGAAAGTCACACCGGGCTGAAATGGGCCCATGTCTACATCGGGCCTCTAACAAGCTGAAAGTCACTGGGCTGTAATTGGGCCCAAAGATTCGGCAAACAATTAACGGGCCACATCTGGCTTTGGGCCATAAATGGGCCCAAATATTCGGCGAACAATTAATGGGCCAGATCTGGCTTCGGGCCGTAAATGGGCCTTTATTAAGCAGGTTGTTATTGGGTTGGCCCACTAGTACCTGAGAAGTACTACGGGCCTTTGACTGGGCCGGCCTTTTTAACCTATATGGGCCTCTGTTGGGTCGTGCCAAGTGTCGACGTATCATAGGCCAAAAGACGTCATGGGCCATACATGGGCCGGAAGTTAAAACGGACTGGAATTACATTGGACGGCCCAGATGGCGCTACTGGGCCTAATTCGGATAGGTCGTAAACGGGCCCTGGGTTAGCAGGTTGTAAATGGGCTATATGTGAACATGTCGTTAACAGGCTTGCCGTGGGCCGGCCCGACACCTTTTGACCAAGTCAAACGGGCCGGCCTTTTCACAGGAATGGGCCTCTGTTGGGCCGTGCCACGTGTCGACGTATCATAGGCGCTTTCTGTCCAATGAGTGGATGACATATGTCCCAACGGTGAGCCGACACGTGTTTCCTCCAGCCAATGATGATTTTACACGTGGAAAATCACCATTGGTCGGGGCTATTAACGGGTTATCGGGTCCAAAACCGGACCCGATATCTTAACGGTGTTCCGTTACGGTGGATGCCATGTGTCAGTCACCCTTGATGAAAGCACTTCTGTGACGCGCGATTTATCGTCATGGAAGTGGAGACTTCCATGATGATAATTTTGGTAATGTCATGGAACACTTCTATGACAGCACAGGTATGACTATCTTGATTCTGTCATAAATTTGTCATGGATGTACATGCATGACAGAAAACGTGACCTACTGTGACAAACACGTATCTTCACGGAAGTGTATTTTTTTTGTAGTGTACCTTATTGAAAACTGCCTATCATTTCCTTTTGCTCCTTGTTGGGTTCGACACTCTTACTTATCGAAAGGACTACGATAGATCCCCTATACTTGTGGGTCATCAGTGAGCCATATCCGTCACAGGGGCGACGGTTTGTGTCTTCTAGGCACAATCAGACTATGAGCCAACTAAACCATCTCACCACAGACGGACGTACTATGAATGCAACCATGAGACCGTGAAACAGCTGGGTTCTGGGACATAGCAGTCTTCTGCAGAGCTCGGGTATGCCGAATCCCTTCTCCTGTCGTCGAGGCAGAAGGCTAGATGGAGTCAGCGGTTCTAGTTGCCGCTGCCAAATTCTTCAGTGTAGTATTGAGCACCCGGTAATTTCGAGGCTGGTTGTTCGGAAACAATTGTCGCCAACACTTACTGGAGCTCAGCTGCTGATGGGCGTTGCCCTCGAGTGCCTTATGTAGTCGCTCGAGGCAGTCGTGCTCAACTAGAGTAGCCAAACGCGTCGACTCCATGGCCATAGCCTCGGAGTCGTCCCTCGTAATAGGGGTGCACAATGCCTGCTTGTTCCTCTCACAGAGTTCTTGTGACGCCCGAAGACCGACGTCCCAGAAGATTCCAGATGTTCCGGGTTCTCCCGTGTGTTTCATTTGTGCTTGTGTTATTTATTTTGCATTGCATCATGTCATCATGCCATCATGTCATTTTTATTTTGCATCTCAACTTAAATAAATCGTGTGGACCTTCGGTCCATTTAAATCGAGGGAAGTGTGTTTTCTCTTTAAAACATATCCTCCCAATATTTAGGCAGCTGTTATAATAAATATTCCATTCTTTGGAATTAAGCATAACACACTTGAAAAATTCCCATGCCTACTTCATCTCAAGTTTGACTTCAAAACCTTTGCCAACAACTCATATCTCTTTTTTCGAGGTTCCTCCAAAAATGGGAACATTTTTGGACACTTCAAAAATCAAGTCTTAGTTCAAACCCATTTGAATTAAATTCAAATATGTTTGAATTATATCTCGATCTTGTCTTTTCTATTTTTCTCGGACCGTGCTTATTGTTATGAGCCCGAGAAAAATAACCTCTTGTGCATTTTTCCCTAACCCCTCTCTTTTTTCTTATTTCTCTTTATTGTTTTCTGCTAAAAATCATAGAAGGGAAGAGCCGGCCTCCCTGGCCATCTGGGCTCACAACCGGCCCAAGCAACTTCCTCAGGTCCTTCTGGCCCAAGCCTCCGGCCCATCCCTCTTCGCCCAGCCCACCAGGCGTTCTAACCCTAGCCCGAGCCGACCGATCCCCTCGCACCCCCTCGCTCCTCGATCTCCCTCAGCCGCCGCCCCCTCGTTCCCTGACCACGCGCCACGCACCATCTCCCCTCGAGCCCGATCTCCCGTTCCCTCGATCTCCCTCTCCGGCCAGCGCCTCCCCGAGCCCCTTCGATCTCCAGCGCCCCACCGCTTTCGCCCGTCCTCGCCACTGCCTCACAGCCGCGCAGGCCCTTCCTCCTCGCCTCCTGGAGCCCTAGCTCCGAGCGCCTCGGCCGCCCAGCGCCGCGCCTGGCTCGCCGCGCGCCTCGTCCTCCCGCGCCAGGAGCCCCAGGCGGCAGCGGCCACGCCCTCCGTCTCCAGGCCAGGCCGCAGCCCCGTCCTCCCCGTCCTCAAGCCGCGCCGTCGTCGCCAAGGTCGCCTCCAGCACACCGGCCGTCCCCTCGCGCGCCCGAGCAGCGGCCTCTACCTCGCCTCCTCCGCGCCAAGTCCAAGTCCCTCCCGCCGTCGTCCGACGTTCGGCGTCCGCGCCCCAAGGCAGCAGCCCGACGCGCCCCTCCATGTCCGGCGAAGTCCAAGACCGAGTCCTCGATCAGGAGCGTTTTCTTTTGGGTTTGCCAGGAGCATCTCTTGTTCGACCACACGGGACAACAAGTACATCTTCTACCACCTACGTTGCCGAGACCGAGACCGGCAAGTCCCGGATGCGCCCGAACGGCTACCGGATGCGCCAAGAACGCCAAGTACCTCGACGACCCCTGGTTTCTCCAAGACCGGCAAGATCGACAAGACCGAGACCGTCAAGTACCCTGGACCGTCAAGTTCGACTACTTCATGGACCGACAAGTACCACGACGACACCGAAGGGTTCAGATCGGTCAAGTTCCTCTACGGCCCGTGTACGACTACCGTCACCGTGACCCCGAACAACTACGAAACATGTACAACTACCGCCGTCGTGATCTCGTCAAGAAAACGTGTACCACTACCGTCGCCAAGTCCCGAGACCGACAAGTTCCACGACGGCCCCAAACCTCTATGAAACGAGAACGTCTACTTCCTCTACGAATCGCGAGAACGGCTACATAACGAGTACCTCTACGGAACGACTACTTCCTCTACGACCCTTGTACCACTACTTCCACTACGTCCCTCGACGATCTCGAACCGCTCCGAGAACGAATGTTCCGAAGGTATAACCCTGAGACGATGACCCGTGGACGAATGCATGTGTTGTATAAGATGCTCCACTTGTGTGCTCCGTGCCATTTCGTCCTTTGTCTTGCTCCTCGGTTGCCTCGTCGCCGACTCGTGGGAACCCGGTGACGGGATCACCCCACCTTTTCATCTTGTTCGACTCGCTCTCCATCATCTTTTGCACCGGTCTCCCAACGAGTTACCGGTACCGATAAGTTGCATGGCATCATTTTCGGTTCGTTGCCGTGGCACCCTTTCCTTCCACCATGGTGACAAATACTCCTTATCATCTTCATGTTAATTTTTACTAAAATTGCATAAACTTGATCATGTCATCCGCATCATGTTAACAACATTAAAATGTGTGAATTGTTGTTTGCTTAAAATTACTAAACATGCTTATGGGGATTTCCGGAATTGTTG
Source organism: Secale cereale (assembly GCA_902687465.1). Lineage (NCBI taxonomy): Eukaryota > Viridiplantae > Streptophyta > Magnoliopsida > Poales > Poaceae > Secale > Secale cereale. The sequence goes on from LR738709.1 coordinate 392,084,109, forward strand.
TTGTTATTTCCGGCCTCATTTAAAATGTCTAAGTAGGTAGTTTGCTCTTGCTTCACCTCTTGCCATGTTAACAAACATTTAATCTTGTCTTGTAAATAAACGAGAGTCAACTAAATAAATAACATGTGGTGTTTCGTCAATATGCAACTCGTTGCATCTTGAGCTCCACTTAACTTGTAGTTTTGTTTGTGCACATTGCCATGACATGCATATTTAAACCGGACATGCATCATACTTGGATGTGCATCGTATGCCATGTTTATGCTTGTATGTTTACCGTGTTGTTTGCTTCTTTCCGGTTGCTTCTCTAGTTAGCTTCGGTTTCGTTCCGGAGTTGTGAGGATTCGCTCGACTATGTTGCTCCGTCTACTTCATGGACTTGTTCTTCTCCCTTGCGGAATCCCAGGCAAGATGATCATACCCTTGGATACCTTTACTACCATTGCCATGCTTAGTTGTCTCGATGCTATCGTTACATGTCGCGCTACCCATCTTTTATTGTCAGCCCTCTCCTTGTTGCCATGAAACCTCTAACCTTTGAAACCTTCCTAGCAAAACCACTGTTTGGCTATGTTACCCGCTTGCTCAGCCCCTCTTATAGCGTTGTTACTTGCAGGTGAAGATGAAGTTCGTTCCAGGAGGGAACTTGTTGTTGGAATATCACAATATCTATAATTATTATTAACACACCTATATAATGGGCATGGGTGGAAGGCTTGGCCTTTTGCTCGGTGTTTTGTTCCACTCATGCCACCTTAGGCGCCGATAAACCGGCATTATGTTCCTTGATTTTTGCGTTCCTTACACGATGGGTGGATGGGGACCCCTTGACAGTTCAACTTTGAATAAAACTCCTCCGGCAAGGCCCAACATTGGTTTTAATTTGCTCATAATAACAACTTAATTAATTAATTAAATTTGCATAGGGGGCCGCGTCCCCGGGTTCTTAATTCTACATAGCAGGGGGGCCAGTGCTGATGGTGTTGGTCCCAAACGGGGAGACTGCGGGGTCACCACGGGGAAACTCGAGGATTGACTCACGTAGGCTCACCTATCCGGTCGTGGACTGAGACGAGATACGCGCGGCTACTATCAGGGTGTCGGCACGCCGGGAGGTCTTGCTGGACTAGTTTTACCATTGTCGAAATGTCTTGTGCGCCGGGATGCCGAGCCTGATCGGATTGCCCTAAGATAAGGGGTGATGATATTATATTTATCACTTCAGCTAATCGTGAGAGCTTGTGATGGGCTAAGTTGGAACACCCCTGCAGGGTTATGATCTTTCAAAAGCCATGCCCGTGGTTATGAGGCAGATTGGAATTTGTTAATGTCCGGTTGTAGAAAACTTGACAGATGATCCGAAGTAAAACACACAACTGTGTGTGTAACCGTGACTGTCTCTTTTCACTTTGAGAAGAGAACACGGTGGGGTTATGTTTGACTCTTATGTAGTTCAGGATCTTTAGCGATCACTACTAGTTTGCGACCGTTTGCGTAGATGCTCATCTTATTCTTGTACTCGTAAGTTAGCCACCATATTATGCTTAGCCGCTGCTGCAACCTCACCACTTTAACTCTTCCTACCCACAAAGCTTTGCTAGTCTTGATACCCATGGTTATGGGATTCCTGAGTCCTCGTGGCTCACAGATACTACAACACCAGATGCAGGTTCAGCCGAGATTGATGCAGGAGTTGGTTCAAGTACTTCACTGGGAGCTCGATGAAGAGAGTGGCCGTATGCTTGTGACGTTTCGACGATCAGTAGTGGTTTCTACTAGGGGCGATTCGGACCTGTGACTTTATGTTGTTTTTGGTATCTTTCTTTTGGATCTTCGCCCGTAGTCGGGTTGTGATGTTTTGGATGATGTTTGCTTATGTAATGTATTGTGTGAAGTGGCGAGTGTAAGCCAACTATCTCCTTTTGCAATTTCATCCCTATTTTTACATGAGTCGTGCAAAGATACCAAACTTGAGATCATTCCAGAATGGGCTTATACCTTTAAGTCGTGCCTCGACACGTAGGAGGTATAGTCCCATCCTGGGCATTATAGTTCTTCCCTTTTGAGGGTGTCCTGGATTAAGGGGTCCTCAGGTGACCGGATCATTCATTATGGGCCGGACTGGTGGGCCATGAAGATTATCAATGAAGACTATCTCCCGTATCCGGATAGGACTCCCCGTGTATAAAATAGCAAGTTTAGAGTCCAGGTGTAATACTTTCCTTCCTCTGCAAGGTGATCATGTACAACCCTAGGTCCCTCCGGTGCATATATAAACCGAAGGGTATAGTCCGTAGAGACAACAGCAGAATCATAGCAATCTCGGCTAGACTTTTAGGGTTTAGCCATTACGATCTCGAGGTAGATCAACTCTTGTAACCATATTCATCAAGATCAATCAAGTAGGAAGTAGGGTATTACCTCGATCGAGAGGGCCTGGACCTGGGTAAACATCGTGTCCCCTGTCTCCTGTTACCATCGATCCTCAGACGCATAGTTCGGGACCCCCTACCCGAAATCTGCCGGTTTTGACATCGACATTGGTGCTTTCATTGAGAGTTCCACTATGTCATCGATGGAAGGATCGATGGCTTGCTTCATCACTGACGATGCCACCATCGAGGGAGTTTTTATCCCCGGCCAGCTCTTCGTGTTTGGCAGCTTCGTGCTTCGCGCCAACACTGAAGGACACCTTGAGCAGGTTGACAGCTGTGCCCCTGGTCACCAGATCAAGTTTGGAAGCTTCAACTACATTGCTGACGTCCATGGAGATTTGATCTTCAACGGATTCGCACCCATGGCAGTTTCTCCCTGCCACCACGATGAACATGGCTTAGATCTGTCATCAGACCCCGTACAGGGGGTAACACTTACAACAACTTTGGCCTTAGATCCGGAGCAGGTCACTTCATCCGAGGACGGGAAGATTAACCGCACCACGGAGATCGCAAACTCAGCGGAGCTTGAGCCACACATAGGTCCGGCCTTGAGCGGGACTTCCCTCATCGGATCTCCGGACCCATTTCCATCTACAAGTTCCGAACTCTCAGGATCTGCATCTTTTGGGCTCGATCGAGCGGCTGTTGCTGAACTCAGCCCTGCAAATATCCGAACACATGCCCGGCACTTGCCTTTAGACGAAGCGCTAGACTTACTGAAATTCTCTCCCTGGCGGAGGATTCCCAGCCGAATTATGCCCAGTTTGAACTGGGGCTGAGGACAGGGAATTTCGCTTCCCACCCACCACCCACTTGGTAGCCATGGTCGAGGACTTAACCGACCTATTAGATTACGCTTCTGAATACATCGATGGGATGGACCACAATGCCGAAACCTATCTAAATACAAACCCGCCCGCAACCGGGCGGTGGACGGCTACTTCTACATATGATGTATACATGGTGGACACCCCCACGAAAAGGAGGGCGACGGCGATATCAATCCAGAGAAAGACAAGCCCGTCGATGAACCTCCCAAACGGCAGCGTTAGAAGCGACGATCTCGATCCCGTAAAGGGAAAGAGAGCAACATTGTCACTGAAGACAATGATGATCCGGAACAAGCCAATGACACCGTGGAGCCGGAGATAGAGCAGGACGAACGGGAGATGGCGAACATAGTCCAAATGAACCTCTGACCAATCACAGCGACGCGGATGACAACAGCTATCAACCTGTCTCCGAAGAGGACATCATTCTGGTAGACGAATAATATATCATCCCAGAAGAACCGCTCGAATAGAAGCATTTTCAACAGCAGCTCATTACTACCGCAAGGAGCCTAAAGAAGCAGCAGCAGCGACTTAGAGCCGAACAGGATATGCTCAATGACAGATGGACCGATGTGCTAGACACTGAAGAACAGTACGCCTCTAAAGTCCAGACAAAGAGCAATCCTAAGCGTAAACTGCTGCCCCAATTCAACGACGAGGCCCCAGCGCCAATTCCGCCGAAGTATGATCAGGCCGATCAACCAGACCGACCACCACGTGGACGGGACAAAGCGACCAGTAACGCCGTACACAAGCCCGCACCTCTTCACCATAAAGGCAAGGATACAGCAGCTCAGGCCCACAAGTACGACCAACGCCAAGACCTGAATAGAAAGGCTGGCCAGACTAGATCAATCTACGGACCAAAGGAATGTACACACACGGGGCGGTGGCTATCAAGCCAAACGGACCGGTCACATTTCAGTTCGGAGTCAACACCGAACACCAATACCGTCCGAACTACGCCACGAAATCGCAAAATACAAGGGTACCTCACACCCTATGTGCTTCACCGATGAGGTGATGGATCATGAATTTCGAGAAGGGTTTAAACCCGTAAACATCAAGGCGTACGATGGAACGACGGATCCAGCCGTATGGATAGAAGACTTTATTCTTCACATACACATGGCTTGGGGAGATGATCTCCACGCCATTCAATATTTACCCCTCAAGCTGAAGGGCCAGCTTGGCACTGGCTAAATAGCCTCCCACATAACTCTATAGGAAGCTGGGAAGAACTAGAGGATGCTTTCCGGGCCAAATTTCAGGGGACTTATGTCTGGCTCCCGAATGCTGATGATTTAAGTCATATAATCCTGCAACCCGGGGAGTCAGCCCATAAGCTTTGGAATTGGTTCTTAACTAAAACCAGATTGCAGACTGTCTGGACGCCGAAGCCTTAGCAGCATTCAAACACAGTGTCCGGGGCAAATGGCTGGCTAGACACCTCGGCCAGGAGAAGCCAAGAACAATGGCAGCCCTAACCACACTCATGACCCGCTTTTGCATGGGCGAGGACAGCTGGCTGGCTCGTAGTAGCAACGGTACTAGCGATCTTGGCACATCTAAAGTCAAGGATGGCAATGGGAAGCCACGGCGCAATAAAAATAAGCGCCAAAACAACACTGGAAACATAGAAGATACAGTGGTAAATGCCGGATTTAGTGGCTCCAGGCCCGGTCAAAGGAAGAAGCCATTTAAAGGCAACATGGATAGTCCATCCAGCTTGGACAAGATACTAGACAAGTCTTGCCAGATCCATGGCACCCTTGACAAACCTGCAAACCACACCAACCGTAGCTGTTGGGTCTTCAAGCAGGCCGGTAAGCTAAACGTCGAACACAAGGGAAAAGGACCTCAGAGCGAAGACGGGGATGAACCTCGCTAGCCGAACACAGGGGACAGAAAAAAATTCCACCGGAGGTAAAAACGTTGAACATGATTTACGTCACCCACATCCCCAAGAGGGAGCGCAAGGGAGCACTCCATGACATATACACCGTCGAGCCTGTCGCCCCCAAGTTCAACCCATGGTCGGCTTACTCGATCACCTTTGATCGTAGAGATCACCCAACAAGTATCCTTCACGGAGGTTCGGCGGCCTTAGTGCTCGACCCCATAATAGACGGACACCATCTTACTCGAGTCCTTATAGACGGCGGCATCAGTCTCAATCTGATATATCAGGACACTGTCCACAAGATGGGGATCGACCCGTCAAGAATTAAGCCCGGCGGCACTACCTTTAAAGGACTGATTCCAGGCGTAGAAACCCGCTGCACAGGTTCATTAACATTGGAAGTCGTATTCGGTTCGCCCGATAACTTCCAAAGCGAAGAGTTAATCTTCGACATCGCTCCATTCCGAAGCGGCTATCATGCACTACTCGGAAGAATGGCCTTCGCCCGCTTTAACGCAGTCCAGCATTATGCCTACCTCAAGCTTAAAATGCTTGGACCACGTGGTATTATCACAGTCAATGGAAACGTGGAGCGTTCCATCCGTACGGAGGAAGACACTGCGGCCCTAGCGGCCAAGGTCCAAAGCGGCTTATTCAGGCCGAATAGCTCATCAGTCGTCAACACCACAGATACGGCTAAATGTGCCCGGTCCGCACTAGAATGCGGCAGCTCAGAAGAACCCGAGCTCGATCAGCAGTTGTGCCCCTGTTGACTGCCCCATAAGGTAGCAGCTTACGTACCTCGCGTACACAATTATGCCCTTAAAATACCTTGGGCGGCGCTAGGGGCATACAGCATATCATTAGTCCATAGTTCGGCTCGACCCTATTCGGACTCTAAAATATATCTTCTTTTTTCAGGTTCATTTAAAAATCTGCATTGTTTAAAGCCATACAGGGTACTCTTTTCTAGAATCCTGCTCTTTTCCTTCCTTTTTATTTTTATAGGCGGCCATTATAATTCTGCTTCTCAAGGACACATTACCATGGAGAAAAAGGCGACGTGCAGCAGGGCCACTGGTTGAAATTTCTTTCCCATAGATTCGGGCTCTGTGTAAACCTTGTTACTCTTTTCTTTTTATTTTATTTTATTTTTTGGCATGTCAAATGCCCGAGGCTTTTATCGGTGTTATCTGTAACCTCACGACTCGCCGTATTAAATGGGATATAAAAGAAGCAGTTTGGTTCCAATTTGTTTGGGCCGTTGTCTATTTTTACCAGTTGTATTCTCCACCCTGAAGTCAGATCGCTGCATATGCCCTAATACCTAGACTTAATACCAGGGGTTATACTCAGCCTGGCACGCCTACAAAAAGTCCGAAGACCTATAGGGAACTGTTCGGCGTCCCGGATATTGCGTTATATGCATCGGCTCTGAATCATGTCTTTGGTCAATAGTTGGGTTGCCGGGCTCCTGTGCTTGCTACCTTACGTTTCGCATTGTTCGGCTAAGGTAGTAAAGGGAGAACTACTGTGATTGTACTTCTGGTTCGTTCGGTCAAGTACCTCAGTAGAGAAAGCCGAAAACTGACTGACATGATGAGGCGAGAGCTGGTCAAGCGATTCTGTGACCTAGTGTTATACTACGAACGATAGCGATCCACTCCGTGTTATACAAGGGGCTGGTCTTTGCCCAGCCGCGTCAAAAAGGCACTATAATTTGAAAGGCCTGGCACGCACCAGGGGCTAGTACTTAGCCCCACTAGTCAAGCTCCTATGGCTAAGTGAAAGTGATAAAGCCACATAGTTTGATTACCTGGTTCGCTACACAAACACCTCCTATACGGACCAAGACGTTGGATAAAGAGTGTTCCTGCATGTTACCGAACACCCCTATAATATTTACATGGGGGCTGAAGCCGGCGACTGAAAACTTTCAGATTTACATAAACAGCCGCACAGGAGGGAAAAGTCGCACATTAATATAAAAGCGCAAAATTTATATACATCGGCACATTGGCTTAGTCCTTACAACCCAAATACAAATCACTCAAAGATTATATCCTTTGAGCATTGGCCCTCTACAAGGCGGGCTCCTTCTAGGACATCGTCAAAGTACCTTTCCGGTCTGCGATGATCCTTGCCTTCTGAAGGATCAGCTGTGGCTATTTCCGCGGCCTTCATCTTCGCCCAATGCACCTTCACGCGGGCAAAGGCCACCTGAGCACCCTCTATGCAGGCCGAGCGCTTGACAGCGTCAACCCGTGGACTCGCATCGACGAGCCTCTTCACCAATCTGAAGTAACTACTCGGGATCGGATCGGCGGGCCATAGCCGGACTATCAAGTCCTTCATGGCCGAACTCGCCATGTTGTACAACTCGACCAGCTGCTTCATTTGGTCATTGAGGGGCGCTGTATGGTTGGGTGCAAGGAACTGCGACCAAAACAGCTTCTTTGTGTTATTCCCCTCCTGAGCTCGGCAGTATTGGGCGGCGTCGGCGATGCTTCTTGGGAGATCCGCAAACACGCCTGGAGAACTCCACAATCGTGTCAGCCCAAGATACCTCTGACCTCCGAAGATGCTCTGCAAGAGAAAAACGTTACGAGCTACTAACTGATGCGCTTGTTTTATCTCCTCCTGAGCACCGCATACCTCAAAATAAAACAAAAGTTTTCTCTAAAGAACACTACATCGCATACCTCAAATCCTGTTATTAGGCTGTAGAAGGCTTCGTTCGGTCCGCCTTTGACGGACTGAATCTTCCCCATGACCGCACTCATCAGAGTGCGGTGCTCCTCCATGATGGAAGCACTTTGTAGTGCTCCCTCCAGACTGTCCGGCGCCTCCAGGTTGACGATAGGCACCGCAGGAGCAATTGCTCCCTCCCCCATTATGGGGGCTGGTCCCTCGATTCTGGAGCTGCACTGGACTCCGGAACAGTGTTTGGCGGGGCCCCAAATTGTTTGGGCCCCCCGTCTTTGGTTGTCATGGGGATCGCTCCCCCCCGTCGACTGCGGCCGAGGAATTAACCTCGGCCGCCCTTTTGTCCGCCCCACTCCCACCTGCTATAACAGGAGGAGTTTGTAGAGAGGATACCTTGGTATCCCCCATAGTGGGTGGCACATCCCTAGCTAGCACTTGCATTAGGACCTAACTAGAGTGTGCATCATGTTTACTTTCAAAGAAAATTGAAATGGGATTAACAGAAACCCCAGCACCCCTCCCCTAACAACAAGGGTTTGCTAAAATATTTTCCAATGTACCCAAAATGCCCTTCAAAATGTTCATCATTTCTACCTTGGTCTTAAACCTCTGCCAAAAATGGTGCACAATTTTCTAGGACGATCTAGGGCTTTGGATTAAATCATATGGTATTTGAATTTGGGCATTTAAATGCTATAAAATATTTTAAATGCTCAAATAATCATGAACTATAATGTTTCCTACTGTTCATATTATATACAGTAGATATTACAAGTGTCATGAGTTATAAAAATGTTTAGGCATTTTTATTAATTGAACAAAGCTGCAAAAGAAATAAAACAGAAAGAAAATAAGAAAAGAAAAATAGGAAGAACACTTACCTGAGCCCACTTACCTGCTGGCCCAGCCGGCCCAGCCCACCAGGGGCATCCCCGTCTTCTTCGTCGCGCCAGCGCACGAAGCAGCTCGGTGGCGAGCGCCGCCGATGCGCCGGCCACCTCCTGCCTGCCTGGCTGGCCCCTCGGCCCTCTGGACGGACTAGAACGTCGCCACGAAGCCCCCTCGACCGTTTCCCCCTCTTCCCCGTGTCTCTCCCCTCTTCTCTTCCCTCCGCCGAGCTCCCCGAGCGAGCTCGTCGCCGACGACCGCTGACACCGCGCTCTACGCCACCCCCTCGCCTCCCCGAAGCACCACTAGCTCCGCCGCATTGCCCCAAAGCTCCCCACCGACGCACACGACGCCAGGAGCTCCGCAACGTCCCCCTCGCCGTCGTCTTCAACCTCCGGCACCGGAGATCGCCGCCGCCCGTACGCCGTCGTCCGACCGTCCCCGAGCTCACTTCGACGCCCTCTGCGACCGCTGTGAGCTCACGCTTTGAACCCCCCTCTCCACGGGCTCGTTTAGGCCTTGTAGCCGCCGCCCCCTTTGCTGACCGACGATCACCGCCGCCGGCCAACTCACCGCCGTGGCCATAGGCACCGTACCTCGTGGCTGAGCACGCCGTTAGCTTCAGTAGGTCACCAGCAAGCTAAAGCAATCTTTAGCTCCTCCTCCCGTGCACTACAACTCCATCCCGACCAACTACGTGCGAGCACCGCCGCGGACGAGCTCGTCGCCGTCGACTCCGGCGACCTCTCGTCCAACCAGTGGCACCGTTGGATGCGGTGCATCACCAGGAGCACACCGAGCCCATCCGCGCGGCAAATGGATGCCGGAATAGGGATTCCGACGAGTCACCGCCGTGCGAAATGGTCGCCGCCGGCCAAACTCCGGCGGGCTGACGTGGCCTGTTGTTTAGTAGCTAACAGTAATTAGTTTAACCACCACAGTCACTGACAGTGGGCCCCCGCTGTTAGTCAAACCCAGTCAACCCTGGTTATGACCGGAATTAGCTCCTGAGACACTGACATGAGGGACCCACCAGTCAGGTTTGACTTGGACTGGCCCTGTTGACTGGCTGACGTCAGCATGATGTCATGCTGACGCAGTAAAGGTTTTTCTGGGATTTTTAGGTTTAAAAATAATTCAGGAAATTCCAGAAAATACCCAAAACTTCTAAAATTCATATAAAATCAACCATAGCTCAGATGAAAAAGATTTATATATGAAAAATGATCAGAAAAATCCAATCTTTCCAATGGCACTAGTTCCATGCATGTTTGAACAAGTTAACCTGCTGTATATATCAAAAACATGATAATGCACTTATTTAAATAATAGTTTGAACTTCAATTTGAATCCTTGATTCAAATAGGTTCAAACCCTTCTGGTTTTAGTTACATTAGCCAACACACATGCATCTTGCCATGTCATGAGCATGCATCATATTGTTGCATTTGTTTGTTAATGATTGTATCATCGGTATTCTCTGTGTTAGGTCCTGCTCCCGAGGATACTGCTGCGTATCCAGTTGAAGAGCAGTACCTGACAACTACCTTGTCAGGCAAGCAATCATTGATCATTCCGATACAAACCCAATCTTCTCGCTCCTGCTCTCTTTTACTGCATTAAGGCAACAGCGCGTGAACTGCTACTTGCTGCGGTAGTTGAACCCTATTCCCTTGCATGACCTGTCATTGCCACAGTAAATAGTTGAAACCCACTAGCATGTGTAGGAGTTGTTTGAGCCATGTGATGTGTGATCCACCATGCTATTTGTTTATGTTGCCTGCTATGCTTAGAGTTGTGTCTGGTCTGATTCATCTGGGTGATGGATCAGAGTGAAATGATCTTACCGACAAAAAGAAGGAAGTGTGGAATACGCTTGGTAAAGGTATCGATGAAAGGCCATGTAGGAGTACATGGTGGGTTGTTTAATTGGAATCGTCCATAGGACCCGAGATCTGTATGTGTGGTTCAAGTTACAGCTACTACCACGCATTGGGATCCTTAACTGACCCTCTTGGCTTATTAATTGCCCTTGTACTCTGTCCAGGAGTTGCAACTAGTTTCTGGTGTTTATAGTTTACTGGAGGTCGTGCGCAGCGCTGACCCTCGGGGTGGGCTGTGATGCGACAGGTACGTGGCACGGTGTACCGGTTGCCCGTTTGGTGACTCGGGAACCCTGTACACATCGTTTGGGGCCGTGAGCGACACCCCGGCCGGATCTCCCCACGGATGGAACCCAAATAGGCGATAAACCTGGACGAGAGACTTGAGTAGTTAGTCAGGTCGTGGCCGACACCCTCGTTGGGCTTCCACTTGAAGGTTGCCGAGTACACGCCGAGTAAACGGCGATAAGTGGTGGAAGCGTGTGTGAAGAGGTACACCCCTGCAGGGTTATCAAACTATTTGAATAGTCGTTGTTCGCGGTACGAACTACTTGGTTGCTCTTACAGTTCATAGACAAGTTGATGGTTACTACTAAAAGCCTCAAGATAAGTGTGAGTGCCGTGGATGGCCCTTCCGTAGGATGACGGAAGAGGATCCTCGGTAGTGTATTGATGTGGTGAGTAGAGGACTCGTGTTCGTAATAACATCTTGCAATTCGTTGAGAGTTGTAGTATAAGTTAGCCAAGGTCAAAGCTGGCATTCTGCTATAAACTCCACTACCCCCTTTGATGATGTTGCATGTATGATAGGTTCTGTGGTAAGACTTGCTGAGTACCTTTGTACTCATGTTTGCTTAATAACTATTGCAGAGGAGAACCCTGCCCCTGCTGATGGGTTCTACATAGACGTTGACGTCGACGAGTAGCTTGACACCCAGACGGTGATCTGGAGCTTGTGAAGGGCCTTGTAGATAGTCAGGCTACACCAAGCCTGTTTTATTTTCTAAGTTGTCTGTACTCAGACATGTAGCTTCCGCTAGTGCTTGTATGGCTGTATGACTTGAGTGTTGGGTCATGTGACCCCTACCTGTATGAATATGTTATGTATGGCTCTTGGAGCCTTTTAAATAAAGTACTTTGAGTCATAGAGTTCTGTTGTGATGCAATGTTGTATTTGCACATATTGAGCATATTGCGTGTATGATTGAAATGCTTGGTATGTGTGGGATCCGACACCTAGTTGTTTTCCTTTGGTAGCCTATCTTACAGGGAAATGCCTCCTAGTGATTCCAATGAGCCTTGGTAGCTTGCTACTGCTCGGAACACGTAGGCTGGCCGGCATGTGTCCTTCTTCGTTCCTGTGTCTGTCCCTTAGGGGAAATGTCACGTGTTGTTCCTTTAAGTCCATGTAGCTTGCTATGACTTGGGTTCATACGTTGATGACCGACACGTTCGTTGCTGGGTCATGGATGCCTGTCTCTGTAATTTAGTGCCACTTTTGGTTTATAACTAGCCATGTCGGCCCGGGTTCTCTGTCATATGGATGCTAGCGACACTGTCATATATGTGTGCCAAAATGCGCAAACGGTCCCGGGCCAGGTAAGGTGGCACCCGTGGGGTTACCGTGCGTGAGGCCGCAAAGTGATATGACGTGTTACAGCTAGATCGGTGTGACTTAGGATCGGGGTCCTGACAGCGTTGGCATCAGAGCTGGACTGCCTGTAGGTTTCTCAAGCCAAACTGGTCGATGTTGAGTCTAGAAAAATTCTTAGTTATATGTAGGGGAATTGATTGTGGAAGGGAACGTAAGGCTCTTTTTACTCCTTTACCTTATGCCCTTCTGATCTGAGTCTGTCTATTCTTTCTACGGGGGAATTAGGACTAGGCCTCTTATCCTTACTAGGTTCACGTGTTACTAATCCGTAGACTCTTAGGATTGTTGGTTTCAAGCCTCAGTTCAGTTTCTATCCTTTTAGTGTGATGATTGTTGAACCGGAACCTTGATATGGAATTGTTGAGTGGCTATGCTATCATTTGTATGATGTCTCAAATCTTTGTTTGAGCATTTACAGTTGTTATGCTGCCCGATTTCTTCCAGAAACACTAATGCCTTTGCATTATTCCGTGTTTCAGATGTCTGGCCGCATCCCTCACCAAGTGGTTCGTTTGACTCGGTGCATTAATGTGCCCGGTCACACGGCCATGCTAGTCCGTGTGATGACTGAGACCGGTTATCGCTGGTATCCTGAATACACCGTGGAGGAACAGTACCGGGATTTCAATCAAAGTCAGTATTTCTGCACAGTCCGGATATACCCCTCATATCCCGGAGCTAATGATCCCATCCATTGGTCTTATGGACTCGGGATTACCATCGAGATGGCAGTACAGGATGCCGCTTATTCGATGATGACCATTCTCCGTGCTAGGCATGCCCTGTTGCTGAACACTGAGTTCTGTTACATGCCAGCCTCACTCCCCGGAGAGGAAGGCTACTACACTGGTCTGTATACTGATGCTGCTCATGAAGAGCCACTGCTTCAGACTACTGTTCAGATGTTGGAGGATAGGGACCGTGAGGTCCGTGCCCTTGGAATGGAGCTGTATAACACTCGAGCCGCTCACTGGACTACTTTGACACGTCTTGCACCTGCTGTGCACGCTGGGTACCTGGACATGCAGGATTTGTACCCCGTGTGGACTCGTCTGCCTGATCGCATGGATTGGCGTGACGTTGGGGGTATTACACCTCCACGTGGGCGTCGGTTACCACCAGCATCGGGACCGAGACCACACCCATGCCCCTATGGTCCACATCCTTCGAGTGTTCGCGAGTTCCAAGATCCGTCTGTACCACTTCCAGGCTACGGTGGTAATCTTTACGAGGATTACTACGCGAATGTCTGAGCTAGTCCGTGGTAGTAGTAGTATTGTAGTAGTTGTATTTCCACAGTCCTGCGCGTCTTGTGGAATATGACTTAGTGTGTACTGAATTCCGGAGGTGTAGTTAAATAATGTATAGGAGCTTGGAATGCCTCTGATGGGATGTATCGTCTTTCACCGCAGTTGTACTTTAGCCTTGGCTTGTACTAAACTTTGTATGGTGTGTATGACCACTGGTGTATATATAGCAGTTCCTATATTACCATGTCGTACGGATGAACATCTCTGCATTCTGTGTCATCCATTACATTCTGCACTTCTATGTCAAATTTTGCCATCCTTGTCTAAACCGTTGTTTTATTTTCCTAGGATGGTCAACACTCGCAACACTCCTGCTGCTCAGGAGCAGGGTGAGGCTAGTGGGGCTAGAGATGGGAATCTGCCCCAGCCACCCTCTTTGGCGGAAGTTATGCTTGAAGCAGAACGGAACAAGAGAGAGACCAACCGTCTGCTGGAACGCATAGAGCAGAACACTGGGTTCCGTCAGAGGAATGACGTAGTGTCAATCCACGATTTTATCAAGATGTGTCCACCAAAGTTCCATCACTCCACTGAACCTCTAGATGCTGATGACTGGCTACGTAGTATCACCCACAAGCTACACTCCGCCCGTGTGGCCGAAGCTGACAAGGTTATCTACGCCGCCTACCATCTTGAGGGCCCTGCCAGTCTTTGGTGGGAAAACTTTGAAGCTATGCGTCCTGCTGGCCAAGTCACTACCTGGGTTGAGTTCAGTGAGGCATTCCGTGAACATCACATTCCGGAAGGTCTCATGGATCGCAAGCGGGAGGAATTCTGTAATTTCACCCAGGGCCGTTTAACTGTGGATGGCTATAGTCGTGAGTTTGGTAATCTGGCACGCTATGCACCTGAGGAAGTATCCACCGATGCCAAGAAACAGGCGAGGTTCCGCAAGGGACTCAGCCCTGAACTTCGTCGAGATCTACGTCTGCACGAGTGCACTTCCTTCCAGAAGTTGGTTAACAAGGCTATCAGTGCTGAGACAGGTCAGACCGACTTCGAGGCCACCCGCAAGCATACTCGAGACTTTGGTTCCTCATCCGGCTCTGGCTCTCACAAGCGCCGTGTGTGGGTTCCTAACACTGCTCTACCACCCAAGTATACACCGAGGCCATCCTATGAGGCGCCTCATCCAACTCAACAGTTTGCACCTGCTAAGACCTATGGAGGTCCACCCTCCAACTTTGCTCCACGCACCACCACTGTGACATGTTTCAAGTGTGGAGAACCGGGACACTACATGCGTGATTGTCCCCAGAATCAGCCAGGAAAACCCGTTGGCCGTGGTAAGCCAACCGGCAAGGTGAACTATGTCAAGCCAATCCCCACTGCACGTGGTCATGTCAACTATGTTTCTGCCGAAGAAGCCTATGAGGATCCTAACGTCGTCCTTGGTACGCTTCTCGTAAACTGCCATCCGGCATCTGTTCTTTTCGATACTGGAGCATCCCATTCGTTCATATCTGAGAGCTATGCTCGATTGCACAACATGACTTTTTGTGACATGCCTACTTCCATGGTTATTCAAACTCCTGGTTCAAAGTGGCAAACCTCTAGGGTAAGCCATGGAAATGAAATCCTTGTCGATAGACTTGTTTTCCTTGCATCTCTAATCGCTCTCAAGTCCTCGGACATAAATATCATTTTGGGTATGGATTGGATGACAACCCATTACGCCAAAATTGATTGCTTTACTAGGACCGTTCAACTTACACATCCATCCGGCAAGATAGTCAATGTCTTGGCCCGAATGGCTGAACGTCAGCTCTATTATCTTAATGCCAGCCCTCTACCAGAACTCGAAGATATCCCGGTAGTCCGTGACTTTCCGGATGTTTTTCCAGAAGAACTGCCAGGAGTTCCACCTGACAGAGATGTCGAGTTCGTGATAGATCTTATCCCTGGAACTGTCCCAATCTCTAGGAGACCTTATAAGATGGCACCACTAGAATTAGCTGAGCTAAAGAAACAACTCGATGAGTCCTTGCAAAAAGGTTTCATCCGTCCTAGTTCTTCCCCTTGGGCTTGCCCCGTCCTCTTCGTCAAGAAGAAGGATGGAACGGAGCGGATGGTTGTAGATTACCGACCTGTCAATCTGGTCACCATAAAGAATAAGTATCCGCTTCCCAGGATCAATGACCTGTATGATCAGCTCGCTGGATCCTCAGTCTTCTCTAAGATGGATTTGAGGTTGGGCTACCATCAAATCAAAATCAAGAACGGGGACATTCCTAAAACGGCTTTCGTTACTCGTTATGGCCAATATGAGTACACCGTCATGTCCTTCGGATTAACCAATGCCCCAGCTACCTTTTCTCGGTTAATGAATTCTATATTCATGGAGTATTTGGATAAATTCGTCGTGGTATACCTCGATGATATACTCATTTTCTCCAAGAACAAGGAAGATCATGCCGAGCATTTAAGGCTGGTATTGACGAAACTTCGAGAGCACCGCCTTTATGCCAAATTCTCTAAATGTGAATTTTGGTTGCCAGAAGTAACCTATCTAGGTCATGTGATCTCTGGCAAGGGTATTGCTGTCAATCCCGAGCGAGTTCAAGCCGTACTTGATTGGACTCCCCCTGAATCGGTCAAGCAAGTTAGGAGTTTTCTTGGCTTAGCGAGCTATTGCCGACGTTTCGTCGAGAACTTCTCCAAGGTTGCTAAACCTCTAACCGAACTCCTCAAGAAAGATAAAAAGTTTGAGTGGACCCCACAATGCGAGTCCAGTTTTCAGGAACTGAAAAGACGCCTAACATCTGCACCTGTACTGGTACCACCAGATTTTTCCAAGGATTTTATAATCTATTGCGCCTCGCGACAAGGACTAGGTTGCATTCTCATGCAAGATCGTCAAGTGATTGCATACGCATCTCGACAGTTGCATCCACATGAGGATAACTATCCTACTCATGATTTAGAGCTTGCAGCTGTAGTCCATGCACTTAAAACATGGCGACATTACCTCCTTGGTAATCGCTGTGAAATCTTCACTGATCACCAAAGTTTGAAGTATATCTTCACCCAACCGGATCTAAATCTCAGGCAAAGACGTTGGGTTGAGTTGCTCACCGACTACGACTTAGGAATCACTTACACTCCTGGAAAGGCCAATGTCATGGCTGATGCACTAAGTCGTAAGTCATATTGTAACAATTTAATGTTACAACAAAGTCAACCACTTCTCCACGAGGAATTTCGTAAGCTTAACCTTCACATTGTTCCTCGAGGATTCCTTTCCACCTTGGTGGCGAAACCTACCTTTATGGATCAAATCATAGTTGCCCAGCGGTATGATAAAGGCATATCACGGATCAAGGAGAACATTGCTAGCGGAGTTGCTAGAAGTTTCTCTATGGATGATCGAGGTGTTGTGTACTTCGAAAATCGATTGGTGGTGCCCAAGAAACCACAACTACGATAGATGATTCTTAAGGAGGCTCATGAATCTCCTCTCACGATTCATCCCGGTAGTACCAAAATGTATCAAGACCTACGTCAAAGATTCTGGTGGACTAGGATGAAGAGAGAAATCGCTCAATTCATTGCTAACTGCGACGTTTGTCGTCGAGTCAAAGCAGAGCATCAATGGCCTGCTGGCACCCTTCAACCTTTAGCTATTCCTGAATGGAAATGGGATAAATTCGGTATGGACTTCATTATCGGGTTTCCCAGGTCCAGGAAAGGGAATAATGCTATCTTCGTCGTTATCGACCGCCTCTCTAAAGTAGCTCATTTCCTGCCTGTTCGCGAGAGTATTACCGCTAGCCAGCTAGCAGATTTGTATGTCTCTCGAATAGTATCACTTCATGGTGTACCGTTGGAGATTAACTCAGACCGTGGAAGTCTTTTCACTTCCCGATTTTGGGAAAGTTTCCAGAATGCTATGGGAACTCATCTCTCTTTCAGTACTGCCTTCCATCCGCAGTCAAGTGGTCAAGTGGAACGAGTCAATCAAATTCTGGAAGACATGCTTCGAGCCTCTGTCATTTCTTTCGGTATGGAATGGGAAAAATGTCTTCCATTTGCCGAATTCGCTTATAACAATAGTTATCAAGCCAGCTTGGGCAAAGCTCCCTTCGAAGTTCTATATGGACGAAGGTGTCGAACACCTCTTAACTGGTCAGAGACCGGGGAAAGACAATTCTTTGGCCCGGATATGATCCAGGAAGCAGAAGAACAAGTTCGCATCGTTCGTGAGAGATTGAAAACAGCCCAGTCTCGCCAAAAGAGCCAATATGATAGTCATCATAAGGCTGTGACTTTTGAAGTCGGCGATAAGGCTTACCTTCGGGTTATTCCTCTTAAGGGAACCCATCGCTTCGGTATCAAAGGCAAATTGGCCCCTCGTTACATCGGTCCTTTTCGCATTCTTGCCAAACGAGGAGAAGTTGCCTACCAATTGGAACTACCTCCGCACCTCTCCAGAGTTCATGAAGTTTTCCACGTTTCTCAACTCAGGCGATGCTTCTCGGATCCTATCCGCGGAGTGGACCACGAAAAGCTTGATCTCCAAGACAATCTCACATATCGAGAATACCCCGTTCGTATTCTTGATCAAACTGAGCGCACCACTCGACGCCACAATATCAAGTTTCTCAAGGTTCAATGGTCACATCATTCCGAGAGTGAACCTACTTGGGAAAGGGAGGATCGTCTTCGACTTGAGTACCCCACCCTCTTTCCGGAGGAACCCGAATCTCGGGACGCGATTCTTTTAAGTGGGGGTGAGTTGTCACATCCCTAGCTAGCACTTGCATTAGGACCTAACTAGAGTGTGCATCATGTTTACTTTCAAAGAAAATTGAAATGGGATTAACAGAAACCCCAGCACCCCTCCCCTAACAACTAGGGTTTGCTAAAATATTTTCCAATGTACCCAAAATGCCCTTCAAAATGTTCATCATTTCTGCCTTGGTCTTAAACCTCTGCCAAAAATGGTGCACAAGTTTCTAGGACAATCTAGGGCTTTGGATTAAATCATATGGTATTTGAATTTGGGCATTTAAATGCTATAAAATATTTTAAATGCTCAAATAATCATGAACTATAATGTTTCCTACTGTTCATATTATATACAGTAGATATGACAAGTGTCATGAGTTATAAAAATGTTTAGGCATTTTTATTAATTGAACAAAGCTGCAAAAGAAATAAAATAGAAAGAAAATAGGAAAAGAAAAATAGAAGAACACTTACCTGAGCCCACTTACCTGCTGGCCCAGCCGGCCCAGCCCACCAGGGGCATCCCCGTCTTCTTCGTCGCGTCAGCGCATGAAGCAGCTCGGTGGCGAGCGCCGCCGATGCGCCGGCCACCTCCTGCCTGCCTAGCTGGCCCCTCGGCCCTCTGGACGGACTAGAACGTCGCCACGAAGCCCCCTCAACCGTTTCCCCCTCTTCCCCGTGTCTCTCCCCTCTTCTCTTCCCTCCTCCGAGCTCCCCCGAGCGAGCTCGTCGCCGACGACCGCTGACACCGCGCTCTACGCCACCCCCTCGCCTCCCCGAAGCACCACTCGCTCCGTCGCATCGCCCCGAAGCTCCCCACCGACGCACACGACGCTAGGAGCTCCGCAACGTCCCCCTCGCCGTCGTCTTCAACCTCCGGCACCGGAGATCGCCGCCGCCCGTACGCCGTCGTCCGACCGTCCCCGAGCTCACTTCGACGCCCTCTGCGACCACTGTGAGCTCACGCTTCGAACCCCCCTCTCCACGGGCTCGTTTAGGCATTGTAGCCGCCGCCCCCTTTGCTGACCGACGATCACCGCCGCCGGCCAACTCACCGCCGTGGCCATAGGCACCGTACCTCGTGGCTGAGCACGCCGTTAGCTTCAGTAGGTCACCAGCAAGCTAAAGCAAGCTTTAGCTCCTCCTCCCGTGCACTACAACTCCATCCCGACCAACTACGTGCGAGCACCGCCGCGGACGAGCTCGTCGCCGTCGACTCCGGCGACCTCTCGTCCAACCAGTGGCACCGTTGGATGCGGTGCATCACCAGGAGCACATCGAGCCCATCCGCGCGGCAAATGGATGCCGGAATAGGGATTCCGACGAGTCACCGCCGTGCGAAATGGTCGCCGCCGGCCAAACTCCGGCGGGCTGACGTGGCCTGTTGTTTAGTAGCTAACAGTAATTAGTTTAACCACCACAGTCACTGACAGTGGGCCCCCGCTGTTAGTCAAACCCAGTCAACCCTGGTTATGACCGGAATTAGCTCCTGAGACACTGACATGAGGGACCCATCAGTCAGGTTTGACTTGGACTGGCCCTGTTGACTGGCTGACGTCAGCATGATGTCATGCTGACGCAGTAAAGGTTTTTCTGGGATTTTTAGGTTTAAAAATAATTCAGGAAATTCCAGAAAATACCCAAAACTTCTAAAATTCATATAAAATCAACCATAGCTCAGATGAAAAAGATTTATATATGAAAAATGATCAGAAAAATCCAATCTTTCCAATGGCACTAGTTTCATGCATGTTTGAACAAGTTAACCTGCTGTATATATCAAAAACATGATAATGCACTTATTTAAATAATAGTTTGAACTTCAATTTGAATCCTTGATTCAAATAGGTTCAAACCCTTCTGGTTTTAGTTACATTAGCCAACACACATGCATCTTGCCATGTCATGAGCATGCATCATATTGTTGCATTTGTTTGTTAATGATTGTATCGTCGGTATTCTCTGTGTTAGGTCCTGCTCCCGAGGATACTGCTGCGTATCCAGTTGAAGAGCAGTACCCGACAACTACCTTGTCAGGCAAGCAATCATTGATCATTCCGATACAAACCCAATCTTCTCGCTCCTGCTCTCTTTTACTGCATTAAGGCAACAGCGCGTGAACTGCTACTTGCTGCGGTAGTTGAACCCTATTCCCTTGCATGACCTGTCATTGCCACAGTAAATAGTTGAAACCCACTAGCATGTGTAGGAGTTGTTTGAGCCATGTGATGTGTGATCCACCATGCTATTTGTTTATGTTGCCTGCTATGCTTAGAGTTGTGTCTGGTCTGATTCATCTGGGTGATGGATCAGAGTGAAATGATCTTACCGATAAAGAGAAGGAAGTGTGGAATACGCTTGGTAAAGGTATCGATGAAAGGCCATGTAGGAGTACATGCTGGGTTGTTTCATTGGAATCGTCCATAGGACCCAAGATCTGTATGTGTGGTTCAAGTTACAGCTACTACCACGCATTGGGATCCTTAACTGACCCTCTCGGCTTATTAATTGCCCTTGTACTCTGTCCAGGAGTTGCAACTAGTTTCTGGTGTTTATAGTTTACTGGAGGTCGTGCGCAGCGCTGACCCTCGGGGTGGGCTGTGATGCGACAGGTACGTGGCACGGTGTACCGGTTGCCCATTTGGTAACTCGAGAACCCTGTACACATCGTTTGGGGCCGTGAGCGACACCCCGGCCGGATCTCCCCACGGATGGAACCCAAATAGGCGATAAACCTGGACGAGAGACTTGAGTAGTTAGTCAGGTCGTGGCCGACACCCTCGCTGGGCTTCCGCTTGAAGGTTGCCGAGTACACGTCGAGTAAACGGCGATAAGTGGTGGAAGCGTGTGTGAAGAGGTACACCCCTGCAAGGTTATCAAACTATTCGAATAGCCGTTGTTCGCGGTACGAACTACTTGGTTGCTCTTACAATTCATAGACAAGTTGATGGTTACTACTAAAAGCCTCAAGATAAGTGTGAGTGCCGTGGATGGCCCTTCCGTAGGATGACGGAAGAGGATCCTCGGTAGTGTATTGATGTGGTGAGTAGAGGACTCGTGTTCGTAATAACATCTTGCAATTCGTTGAGAGTTGTAGTATAAGTTAGCCAAGGTCAAAGCTGGCATTCTGCTATAAACTCCACTACCCCCTTTGATGATGTTGCATGTATGATAGGTTCTGTGGTAAGACTTGCTGAGTACCTTTGTACTCATGTTTGCTTAATAACTGTTGCAGAGGAGAACCCTGCCCCTGCTGATGGGTTCTACATAGACGTTGACGTCGACGAGTAGCTTGACACCCAGACGGTGATCTGGAGCTTGTGAAGGGCCTTGTAGATAGTCAGGCTACACCAAGCCTGTTTTGTTTTCTAAGTTGTCTGTACTCAGACATGTAGCTTCCGCTAGTGCTTGTATGACTGTATGACTTGAGTGTTGGGTCATGTGACCCCTACCTGTATGAATATGTTATGTATGGCTCTTGGAGCCTTTTAAATAAAGTACTTTGAGTCATAGAGTTCTGTTGTGATGCAATGTTGTATTTGCACATATTGAGCATATTGCGTGTATGATTGAAATGCTTGGTATGTGTGCGATCCGACACCTAGTTGTTTTCCTTTGGTAGCCTATCTTACAGGGAAATGCCTCCTAGTGATTCCAATGAGCCTTGGTAGCTTGCTACTGCTCGGAACACGTAGGCTAGCCGGCATGTGTCCTTCTTCGTTCCTGTGTCTGTCCCTTAGGGGAAATGTCACGTGTTGTTCCTTTAAGTCCATGTAGCTTGCTACGACTTGGGTTCATACGTTGATGACCGACACGTTCCTTGCTGGGTCATGGATGCCTGTCTCTGTAATTTAGTGCCACTTTTGGTTTATAACTAGCCATGTCAGCCCGGGTTCTCTGTCATATGGATGCTAGCGACACTGTCATATACGTGTGCCAAAATGCGCAAACGGTCCCGGGCCAGGTAAGGTGGCACCCGTGGGGTTACCGTGCGTGAGGCCGCAAAGTGATATGACGTGTTACAGCTAGATCGGTGTGACTTAGGATCGGGGTCCTGACAGTGGGCGACGAGGCCCTCGAATGTGTATCGCTCTCCGTCTCTCCGGACACTAGAAAATTCCCCAAGGACAGTGAAGCCATGGGGATGTCGCGCGGAGGGCTACATAAAGATAAAATAAATATTAGATGCTGCAAAGGGAAAATATCCG
Organism: Secale cereale; assembly: GCA_902687465.1. Classification (NCBI taxonomy): domain Eukaryota; kingdom Viridiplantae; phylum Streptophyta; class Magnoliopsida; order Poales; family Poaceae; genus Secale; species Secale cereale. Next base: position 392,106,660 of record LR738709.1, read on the forward strand.
AATATAAGCAGTTTAAATACTGACGATTCGGCCAGGGGCTTGATCCTGGGCTGAACCCGATAGGTGTGTTCAGACGATGAGTCTGAACTAACAGGAAGAGTTGGCTTCTTCCTGGGCGCGGCCATGCCTGCATTAGCAGGGGCCGCTATTTTCCTCCCCTTGGCTAGGACGGGGGAGTCTTCTTCTTCCTCCTCCTCCTCTTCTTCTTCGGGAGAGAGTTGGGAGCCCGTTTCCTCAGACCTTGTGTCCGCAGGGCTGGCAGGGCGGGGGTCGCCCTTGACCTCCTTGCCCTTCTTCTTGGCCTTCTTCTCTAGCGCCTTGTACGGAGCCGGAATCAACATCGCCGTCACCCAAGGCGTCTCTGGGTCTTTTGGTAGGGGAGCTGGACACTTGATCCACTCCGCCTTTTTCGTCCAGGCCTGGATTGAACGCAAAAACTCCAACTCTTGTTATAATTAAAGCAGGGAGGGGATATATGTTCGGCAGAAATCTCAATTACCTCTGACGCATGCCCCTGTCCTTATTCTCCGTTGTCCACCCCTTCTAGGCCTTGAAGAGGTGCTTCCAGATGTCTTCGGGCGTAGAGCCGAAGAGGTGCTTCAAGGTCGGAACCCTTCTGGATTGAACTCCCATAGATAGGAGTCCCGCTGTTGGCAGGGGAGGACGAGTTGGGCAAGCATTTGAAGGAAATATGCCCTAGAGGCAATAATAAACTTGTTATTTTATATTTCCATATATCATGATAAATGTCTTTTATTCATGCTAGAATTGTATTAACAGGAAACTTAGTACATGTGTGGATACATAGACAAAAACAGTATGTCCCTAGTATGCCTCTACTAGACTAGCTCATTGATCAAAGATGGTTATGTTTCCTAGCCATAGACATGAGTTGTCATTTGATCAACGGGATCACATCATTAGGAGAATGATGTGATGGACAAGACCCATTCGTTAGCATAGCATTATGATCGTTTAGTTTTACTGCTATTGCTTTCTTCATGACTTATACATGTTCCTATGACTATGAGATTATGCAACTCCCGAATACCGTAGGAACACCTTGTGTGCTATCAAATGTCACAACGTAACTGGGTGATCATAAAGATGCTCTACAGGTGTCTCCAAAAGTATTCGTGGTGTTGGCATAGATCAAGATTAGGATTTGTCACTCCGAGTGTCGGAGAGGTATCTCTGGGCCCTCTCGGTAACACACATCACAATAAGCCTTGCAAGCAAAAGACTAATGAGTTAGTCACGAGATGATGTGTTACGGAATGAGTAAAGAGACTTGCCGGTAACGAGATTGAACTAGGTATAGAGATACCGACGATCGAATCTCGGGCAAGTAACATACCGATGACAAAAGGAACAACGTATGTTGTTATGCGGTTTGACCGATAAAGATCTTCGTAGAATATGTAGGAGCCAATATGAGCATCCAGGTTCCGCTATTGGTTATTGACCGGAGATGTGTCTCGGTCATGTCTACATAGTTCTCGAACCCGTAGGGTCCGCACGCTTAACGTTTGATGACGATCGGTATTATGAGTTTATGAGTTTTGATGTACCGAAGGTAGTTCGGAGTCCCGGATGAGATCACGGACATGACGAGGAGTCTCGGAATGTCCGAGACATAAAGATTGATATATTGGACGACTATATTCGGACACCGGAAGTGTTCCGGAAAAGTTTTGGATTTAACCGGATTGCCGGAGGGGGTTACCGGAACCCCCCACGAGGGGGGATGGTCCATAGTGGGCCTTGAGGAAAGGAGAGAGGCAGCCCATAGAGGCTGGCCGGCGCCCCACCTAGGGATCCTAGTTGGACTAGGATTTGGTGGGCGCCACCTCTCCCTCTTTTCCTTTCCCTCTCTTCCTTCTTGGTGGACTCCTACTAGGAATAGGATTGCAATCCTATTCCTAGTAGGATTGCCCTAGCCGCACCATAGGAGGCCGGCCGGCCCTCCTCCCTTGCTCCTTTATATACGGGGGCAGGGGGGCACCCAAAGACACACAAGTTGAATTGTTCCAGCCGTGTGCGGTGCCCCCCTCCACAGAAACACACCTCGGTCATACCGTCGCGGTGCTTAGGCGAAGCCCTGCGCCGGTGAATACATCATATCCGTCACCACGCCGTCGTGCTGACGAAACTCTCCCGTGAAGCTCAACTGGATCAAGAGCTCGTGGGACGTCATCAAGCTGAACGTGTGCTGAACGCGGAGGTGCCGTACGTTCGGTACTTGATCGGTTGGATCGCGAAGAAGTTCGACAACATCAACCGCGTCACTTGACGCTTCCGCTCCCGGTCTACGAGGGTACGTAGACACACTCTCCCCTCTCGTTGCTATGCATCTGGTAGATAGATCTTGCGTGATCGTAGGAAAATTTTAAAATACTACGTTCCCCAACAGTGGCATCATGAGCCAGGTCTATGCGTAGATGATATGCACGAGTAGAACACAATGAGTTGTGGGCGATACAAGTCATATTGCTTACCAGCATGTCATACTTTGCTTCGGCGGTATTGTGAGATGAAGCGGCCCAGACCGACATTACGCGTACGCTTACGCGAGACTGGTTTCACCGTTACGAGCACTCGTTGCTTAAAGGTGACTGGCGGGTGTCTGTCTCTCTCACTTTAGCTGAATCAAGTGTGGCTATGCCCGGTCCTTGTGAAGGTTAAAACAGCACATACTTGACGAAACATCGTTGTGGTTTTGTATGCGTAGGTAAGAACGGTTCTTGCTAAGCCCGTAGCAGCCACGTAAAACTTGCAACAACAAAGTAGAGGATGTCTAACTTGTTTTTGCAGGGCATGTTGTGATGCGATATGGTCAAGACATGATGAGTTATACGGTTTTGTATGAGATTATCATGTTTTGTAAAGTTATCGGCAGCTGGCAGGAGCCATATGGTTGTCGCTTTATTGTATGAAATGCAATCGCCATGTAATTGCTTTACTTTATCACTAAACGGTAGCGATAGTCGTAGAAGCAATAGTTGTCGAGACGACAACGATGCTACGATGGAGATCAAGGTGTCGCGCCGGTGACGAAGGTGATCATAACGGTGCTTTGGAGATGGAGATCAAAAGCACAAGATGATGATGGCCATATCATGTCACATATTTTGATTGCATGTGATGTTTATCTTATTAAGCTTCTTATTTTGCTTAGAACGACGGTAGCATTATAAGATGATCCCTTACTAAATTTCAAGGTATAAGTGTTCTCCCTGAGTATGCACCGTTGCGAAAGTTCGTCGTGCCGAGACACCACGTGATGATTGGGTGTGATAAGCTCTACGTTCAAATACAACGGGTGTAAGCCAGTTTTGCACACGCAGAATACTCGGGTTAAACTTGACGAGCCTAGCATATGCAGATATGGCCTCGGAACACTGGAGACCGAAAGGTCGAGCGTGAATCATATAGTAGATATGATCAACATAAGATGTTCACCATTGAAACTACTCCATCTCACATGATGATCGGACATGGTTTAGTTAAATTGGATCACGTGATCATTTAGATGACCGGAGGGATGTCTATCTAAGTGGGAGTTCTTTAATTAATATGATTAAATTGAACTTTAACTTATCATGAACTTAGTCCTGGTAGTATTAGCATATCTATGTTGTAGATCAATAGCTCGCGATGTTGCTCCCCGTTTATTTTTATGTTCCTAGAGAAAACTAAGTTGAAAGATGTTAGTAGCAATGATGCGGAATTGTTCCGTGATCTGAGGATTATCCTCATTGCTGCACAGAGAATTATGTCCTTGATGCACCGCTAGGTGACAGACCTATTGCAGGAGCAGATGTAGACGTTATGAACGTTTTGACAAAAGCTCGGTATGATGACTACTTGATAGTTTAAGTGCACCATGCTTTACGGCTTAGAACCGGGACTTCAAAAACGTTTTGAACGCCACGGAGCATATAAGATGTTCCAAGAGTAGAAATTAGTATTTCATACTCATGCCCGTGTCGAGAAGTATAAGACTTCTGACAGTACTTTGCCTACAAGATGGAGGAGAATAGCTCAACCAGTGAGCATGTGCTCAGATTGTCTGGGTACTACAATTACTTGAATCAAGTGGGAGTTAATCTTCCAGATAAGATAGTAATTGACAAAGTTCTCTAGTCACTATCACCAAGTTAGTAGAACTTCGTGATGAACTAAAATATGCAAGGGATGCAAAAGACAATTCCCGAGCTCTTCGCTATGCTCAAGGCTGCGAAGGTAGAAATCAATAAAGAACATCAAGTGTTGATGATTAATAAGACCACTTGTTTCAAGTAAAGGGCAAAGGGATAGAAGGGGAACTTCAAGAAGAATGACAAGCAAGTTGTCACTCCCATGAAGAAACCCAAAGCTAAACTCAAGCCTGAAACTAAGTGCTTCTACTGCAAAGGAAATGGTCACCGGAAGTGGAACTACCCTAGATACTTGGCGGATAAGAAGGATGGCAAAGTGAACAAAGGTATATTTGATATACAGATTATTGATGTGTATTTTACTAGTGTTCATAGCAACCCCTCAGTATTTGATACTGGTTCAGTTTCTAAAGAGTAGTAACTCGAAATGAGAGTTGCATAATGAACAGAAACTAGTTAAATGATGAAGTGACGATGTGTATTGGAAGCAGTTCCAAGATTGATATGATCATCATCGCACACTCCCTATACTTTCGGGATTAGTGTTGAACCTAAATAAATGTTATTTGGCATTTGCGTTGAGCATGAATATGATTTGATCATATTTGTTGCAATACGGTTATTCATTTAAAGTCATAGAATAATTGTTATTCTATTTACATGAATAAAACCTTCGATGGTCATACACCCAATGAAAATAGTTTGTTGGATCTCGATCGTGGTGATACACATATTCATAATATTGAAGCCAAAAGATGCAAGGTTAATAATGATAGTGCAACTTATTTGTGGCACTGCCGTTTAGGTCATAATGGTGTAAAGCGCATGAAGAAACTCCATACTGATGGACTTTTGGAATCACTTGATTATGAATCACTTGGTGCTTGCGAACCATGCCTCATGGGCAAGATGACTAAAACTCCGTTCTTCGGAACAATGGAGCGAGCAACAAATTTGTTGGAGATCATACATACAGATGTATGTGGACCAATGAGTGTTAAAGCTCACGGCGGGTATCGTTATTTTCTGACCTTCACTGATGATTTGAGCAGATATGGGTATATCTACTTAATGAAACACAAGTCTGAAACGTTTGAAAAGTTCAAAGAATTTTAGAGTGAAGTAGAGAATCATCGTAACAAGAAAATAAAGTTTCTACGATCTGATCGTGGAAGAGAATATTTGAGTTACGAGTTTGGTCTTCATTTGAAACAATGTGGAATAGTTTCACAACTCACGCCACCTGGAACACCACAGCGTAATGGTGTATCCGAACGTCGTAACCGTACTTTATTCGATATGGTACGATCTATGATGTCTCTTATCGATTTACCACTATCGTTTTGGGGTTATGCTTTAGAGACAGCTGCATTCACGTTAAATAGGGCACCATCTAAATCCGTTGATACGACACCTTATGAACTATGGTTTGGCAAGAAACCAAAGTTGTCGTTTCTTAAAGTTTGGGACTGCGATGCTTATGTGAAAAAACTTCAACCTGATAAGCTCGAACCCAAGTCGGAGAAATGTGTCTTCATAGGATACCCAAAAGAGACTGTTGGGTACACCTTCTATCACAGATCCGAAGGCAAGATATTCGTTGCTAAGAATGGATCCTTTCTAGAGAAAGAGTTTCTCTCGAAAGAAGTGAGTGGGAGGAAAGTAGAACTTGATGAGGTAATTGTACCTTCTCCCGGATTGGAAAGTAGTACATCACAGAAAATTGTTCCAGTGATTCCTACACCAATCAGTGAGGAAGTTAATGATAATGATCATGAAACTTCGGATCAAGTTTCTGCTGACCGTCGTAGATCAACCAGAGTACGTTCCACACCAGAGTGGTACGGCAACACAGTTCTGGAAATCATGTTACTAGACCATGATGAACCTACGAACTATGAGGAAGCGATGATGAGCCCAGATTCCGCAAAATGGCTTGAGGCCATGAAATCTGAGATGGGATCCATGTATGAGAACAAAGTATGGACTTTGGTTGACTTGCCCGATGGTCGGCAAGCCATCGAAAATAAATGGATCTTCAAGAGGAAGACCGACGCAGACGGTAATGTTACTGTTTACAAAGCTCGACTTGTTGCGAAAGGTTTTCGACAAGTTCAAGGAGTTGACTACGATGAGACTTTCTCACCTGTAGCGATGCTTAAGTCTGTCCGAATCATGTTAGCAATTGCCACATTTTATGAAATCTGGCAAATGGATAACGAAACTGCGTTCTTTAATGAATTTATTAAAGAAGAATTGTATATGATGCAACCAGAATGTTTTGTCAATCCTAAATGTGCTAACCAAATGTGCAAGCTCCAGCGATCCTTCTATGGACTGGTGCAAGCATCTCGGAGTTGGAATATACGCTTTGATAAGTTGATCAAAGCATATGGTTTTATACAGACTTTTGGAGAAGCCTGTATTTACAAGAAGTGAGTGGGAGCACTACAACCTTTCTGACAAATATATGTGAATGACATATTGTCGATCGGAAATGATGTAGAATTTTCTGGAAAGCATAAAGGAGTGTTTGAAAGGAGTTTTTCAAAGAAAGACCTTGGTGAAGCTACTTACATATTGGGCATCAAGATCTATAGAGATAGATCAAGACGCTTGATAAGACTTTCGATAAGTACATGCCTTGATAAGATTTTGAAGTAGTTCAAAATGGATCAGTCAAAGAAGGAGTTCTTGCATGACTTGTAAGGTGTGAAGTTGAGTAAGACTCAAAGCCAGACCACGGCAGAAAAATATAGAGAGAATGAAAGTCATTCCCTATGCCTCAGCCATAGGTTCTATAAAGTATGCCATGCTGTGTACCAAACATGTTGTGTACCTTGCCATGAGTTTGTCAAGGGGGTACAATAGTGATCCAGGAGTAGATCACTGTACAGCGGTCAAAAATTATCCTTAGTAACTGGATGACTAAGGAAATGTTTCTCGATTATGGAAGTGATAAAGAGTTCGTCGTAAAGGGTTACGCCGATGCAAGCTTTGACACTAAATCCAGATGACTCTAAGTATCAGTCTGGATGCGTATTGAAAGTGGGAGCAATTAGCTAGAGTAGCTCCATGCAGAGCATTGTAGACATAGAAATTTGCGAAATACATACGGATCTGAATGTGACAGAACCGTTGACTAAACTTCTCTCACAAGCAAAACATGATCACACCTTGTTACTCTTGGGTATTAATCACATAGCGATGTGAACTAGATTATTGACTCTAGTAAACCCTTTGGGTGTTGGTCACAAGGCGATGTGAACTATGGGTGTTATTCACATAACGATGTGAACTATCGATATTTCACATGGCGATGTGAGCTAGATTATTGACTCTAGTGCAAGTGGGAGACTGAAGGAAATATGCCCTAGAGGCAATAATAAACTTGTTATTTTATATTTCCATATATCATGATAAATGTCTTTTATTCATGCTAGAATTGTATTAACAGGAAACTTAGTACATGTGTGGATACATAGACAAAAACAGTATGTCCCTAGTATGCCTCTACTAGACTAGCTCATTGATCAAAGATGGTTATGTTTCCTAGCCATAGACATGAGTTGTCATTTGATCAACGGGATCACATCATTAGGAGAATGATGTGATGGACAAGACCCATCCGTTAGCATAGCACTATGATCGTTTAGTTTTACTGCTATTGCTTTCTTCATGACTTATACATGTTCCTATGACTATGAGATTATGCAACTCCCGAATACCGTAGGAACACCTTGTGTGCTATCAAACGTCACAACGTAACTGGGTGATCATAAAGATGCTCTACAGGTGTATCCGAAAGTATTCGTGGTGTTGGCATAGATCAAGATTAGGATTTGTCACTCCGAGTGTCGGAGAGGTATCTCTGGGCCCTCTCGGTAACACACATCATAATAAGCCTTGCAAGCAAAAGACTAATGAGTTAGTCACGAGATGATGTGTTATGGAACGAGTAAAGAGACTTGCCGGTAACGAGATTGAACTAGGTATAGAGATACCGACGATCGAATCTCGGGCAAGTAACATACCGATGACAAAAGGAACAACGTATGTTGTTATGCGGTTTGACCGATAAAGATCTTCGTAGAATATGTAGGAGCCAATATGAGCATCCAGGTTCCGCTATTGGTTATTGACCGGAGATGTGTCTCGGTCATGTCTACATAGTTCTCGAACCCGTAGGGTCCGCACGCTTAACGTTTGATGACGATCGGTATTATGAGTTTATGAGTTTTGATGTACCGAAGGTAGTTCGGAGTCCCGGATGAGATCACGGACATGACGAGGAGTCTCGGAATGTCCGAGACATAAAGATTGATATATTGGACGACTATATTTGGACACCGGAAGTGTTCCGGAAAAGTTTTGGATTTAACCGGATTGCCGGAGGGGGTTACCGGAACCCCCACGAGGGGGGATGGTCCATAGTGGGCCTTGAGGAAAGGAGAGAGGCAGCCCATAGAGGCTGGCCGGCGCCCCACCTAGGGATCCTAGTTGGACTAGGATTTTGGGGGCGCCACCTCTCCCTCTTTTTCTTTCCCTCTCTTCCTTCTTGGTGGACTCCTACTAGGAATAGGATTGCAATCCTATTCCTAGTAGGATTGCCCTAGCCGCACCATAGGAGGCCGGCCGGCCCTCCTCCCTTGCTCCTTTATATACGGGGGCAGGGGGCACCCAAAGACACACAAGTTGAATTGTTCCAGCCGTGTGCGGTGCCCCCCTCCACAGAAACACACCTCGGTCATACCGTCGCGGTGCTTAGGCGAAGCCCTGCGCCGGTGAATACATCATATCCGTCACCACGCCGTCGTGCTGACGAAACTCTCCCGTGAAGCTCAACTGGATCAAGAGCTCGTGGGACGTCATCAAGCTGAACGTGTGCTGAACGCGGAGGTGCCGTACGTTCGGTACTTGATCGGTTGGATCGCGAAGAAGTTCGATAACATCAACCGCGTCACTTGACGCTTCCGCTCCCGGTCTACGAGGGTACGTAGACACACTCTCCCCACTCGTTGCTATGCATCTGGTAGATAGATCTTGCGTGATCGTAGGAAAATTTTAAAATACTACGTTCCCCAACAGCATTACCTGGACCACGTTCGTGAGTTGGGTGCCCTTGGAGATCATGTCAGAGATGCATTTCTGGAGGGCTAGCACCTTCGCTTGAGACCCCCAATTCGAACCCTTACCGTTCCAGGAGGTCAGCCTCTCCGGGGGTCCAGATCTGAATGCAGGAGCTGCCACCCACTTGGTGTCGCGGGGCTCAGTGATGTAAAACCACTCCTGCTGTCAAATTTTGTTCGTCTCCACGAACACCCCCTTTGGCCAGGTGGCGTTGGGGAGTTTGCTTAGCATAGCACCTCCGCACTCGGCGTGCTGCCCGTCGACCACCTTCGGCTTCAAATTGAAGGTTTTGAGTCAGAGGCTGAAGTGTGGGGGGACTCGAAGGAATGCTTCACACACCACTATGAAAGTGGATATGTGAAGAATTGAATTCAGGGCTAGATCATGGAAGTCTAACCCGTAGAAAAACAGAAGACCCCATACAAAGGAGTGGAGAGGAAATCCCAGCCCCCGAATGAAGTGTGAGAGGAATACAACCCTCTCACCCGCCTTAGGGACGGGGATCACTTGGTCCCTCTCAGGGACTCGATGTGCCACATCGTCGGCAAGATAGCCCGCGCTTTGGAGGCTCTTCACGGTCTTCTCTGTGACCGAAGTTGCCTCCCACTTGCCTTTGGAGCCGGAGCCAGCCATTGCTAGAGAGGCGACGGTGGTGGAGGAGTTGAGGATTGAGGGCTCAAGAGATGTGGGCGCTCGGGGCTGAGGAGATTGGAGAGCTAGGGCTTGAGGAGAGCGTGGGGATAAAGGGTAAAACCTTGGGTCCTTTTATAAGAGGTGAATGCTAAATGCCCCCCACACCAGCCGTAAACCTCGTCGGTTCCCAACGAGGTCGTGCATAAGGCGCGGTTAAGATGCTCACATCACGTTGATAAGGATCCCGTAATAAGCAGGCATGATCTCTGTTTTGACAAGACGTGCCAATGAGGCTATACCTCAAAACACGAAACCAGGGCAAAGAAAATGGTTCGATATGTGTTAAAGGCACATATGTGATGCTTCGCTGAAAGGTTGTCAGTAACGACGCAGTACCCATTTTTCGATACCTTGCCTTCAAGGCTAAGGGTTGTACTAACCATGCAGAGCCGGACACAGTACATTTTGTAGGGAGTATTTTTTTCAATATGTTCGGGAGAGGGAACCTGCCTTGCCATGCCAAAGACAGTGCGACAATCGAACTTATCGTCATTGAAGACTAGTTCAGGGGCTACTGAGGGAGTCCTGGATTAAGGGGTCCTCGAGTGACCGGATAGTTCATTATGGGCCGGACTGGTGGGCCATGAACATTATCGATGAAGACTATTTGTCGTATCCCGGTAGGACTCCCCATGTATAAAATAGCAAGTTTAGAGTCTAGGTGTAATACTTTCCTTCCTCTGCAAGGTGATCATGTACAACCCTAGGTCCCTCCGGTGCATATATAAACCTGAGGGTCTAGTCCGTAGAGACAACAGCGGAATTATAGCAATCTCATAGGCTAGACTTTTAGGGTTTAGCCATCATGATCTCGAGGTAGATCAACTATTGTAACCATATTCATCAAGATCAATCAAGTAGGAAGTAGGGTATTACCTCGATCGAGATGGCATGAACCTGGGTAAACATCGTGTCCCCTGTCTCCTGTTACCATCGATCCTCACACGCATAGTTCGGGACCCCCTACCCGAGATCTGCCGGTTTTGACAACGACACCTTCCCTCCCGAGTGAGCGGCTGGGAAACATACTAATCGTGGTTGGTTGGGATTTCATCTCTGAATTTTTCGTTGGAGCACCCACGTGAAGCACCCTCTAGGCCATCGCGAGCACCCTTGAACCCTGGACAACCGTGCTACTCCATGCGGACCATCGAAACCTCCATTGTGGACTCAATGCTCTCGCAGTCAGATTCTTCCATGGAATCCTCGTGGATGCAAGTGAATAGATCAACTGCGGGCTTTTCGGGCTCGAGTACCACCACCTGCTTGGTCGTGACCAGAACGCCCAATGTGTGTTTGATCCAATGTTGGAGCCACAAGCGCTTAGAGCGCTTACGATGACGTCTAGCCGAAAGGAGGGGTGCCACCCGGTATGGGACCGGCGTCTGTAGGAGGAGAACTCCGTAAGTGCTAGTGTGGATGTGCATCGCGCCACGGACGGGAAAGGACTCCATGTCTAGCGGGGCTTCCGAGATCCATGCCTAACCGTCGGCGACAAAGCTAAGCGCACTGAAATGGATCTCGCTGCTGAAGACCGGGATGATGAAAATACCACATACGCCAAAAATTGCTAGATGCGTAGCCCCACAGTTGGCACCAACTATCGAGGCAACGAATCTGACAGTGAGTACTAGGGGTATGAATCGGGAGCGTAACCTAGCTACGGCGCGGGTGTGACTCTCCGGTTTACGAGTTCAGGCCCCTCATAGAGAGGTAATAGCCCTACGTCTCCAGTTTTGGAGCTTGTTTTCTCACGGGGATGTCTGATTGCAGTAGGTTGTGAACCCTTGTAAGAGGGCTAGAGGGTGGCTTATATAGACTATGCCACTCCTCATAAATGCTACGTTACAAGGAGAATGAAGGAGAGTTTACTATGGGCGGTATAGGTAACTGCCACTAGAACTACACTTTGAAGCCTAGCGTTAAGTCCCTTGAACGTTGTAGCTTCCGCATCGTCTCTTCATATCTCATGTCTAAGTGCTCTGATCGAGGCCTACTAGAGGTAGGACGTCCGAGTGGATATCCATAGGCGGGCCTCCGAATGCGCCCATGCTCGGGAGACCTTCAATGATGGTGTGGGGTCCATTAAGAACCTAGTGGAATCCACTGCGACGAGAAGTACTGAAGTGAAGAAATGCCCCAAGTTTAGAGAGGCAAGATTGCTATTATCTTTTTAAATAACATAAATTTCAAAGCTTCTTGTCTGTCCCAACTCTTTCGAGCCGCTCTCCAAGTTAACGTTCAAAGACATCACCATACCGTAGCACTTTTAAGCTTGAGAAATTATTTTCTCGTTTCTTATCCACACCGACGGGCCTTAGATGTCAAGTCCATGGCCCTACCCTTAGTAGGTGATGCCATCACAGGTCGCGAGCGTACCCATCTCAAAGAACATGTGGTGCCCCATGTTTGGTTTTGATAATTGATGATAGTTTCTATGGTCTAATGGTTGCCTTGAGTTATATTTGAAGGGTTTGTCCATAGGCTTTTCTTGGATTCCATTTGTTGGTTACAAGGAGAGTTTGTGATGACCAAGGTGCTATTCAAAGAATTACCTAAAGATTGGTCATGTGAGAGGTTGATCAAGACTTAGTCAAAGAGTGAATCAAGTTGATCAACACACAAAGCATAGAAGATGTGCCAAGAGGGATCATGTGATCTCATGGTATGGTAAGCATTGTCCATTACGCTTTGTGTACTACCCATGGTCTATGTGAGAGTTCTATGTGGGGTTAGGTATGTTTCCACGGGATTGCATTAAGAGCGAGATCTCATACAGCCCATGGAGGATGACATCAAGTGGTGATCGTCATCAAGTTTGCGGTGTGCAAGTTCAAGTGGAGCATCACGAAGAGATCGAGTTCTTGACGCTTGCCGTCCATTGTGGTGAAAATGGGCCTGTGAAGATGTGCCGAAGAGTGGCTCACCCATAGTGGAGTATGGGGGAGCAACCAACTAGACTTCACCGTGCCAACGCAATCAAGAAAAGTGGTCCATCTTGAGGAAGTCAAGATCGTCATCATCCATCTCAAGTGGAGTATGTGCAAGGCAAAGGGTTGCCCTTGATAGGTTTTCTATTTTACCGGTCTCATGGTGGTAGTTGAGAGTCCGGGTTATAGGATCGATTGATGTACTATGCAGGGGCAAGGGCACCCCAAAGCACATCAGTTATTCTCTTAGCCGTGTGTGGTGCCCCCTCCACAGTTTACTCCTCCGGTCATAGCGTCGTAGTACTTCAGCGAAGCCCTACGCGGATCACATCACCATCATTGTCACCACACCGTCGTGCTGACGAAACTCTCCCTCGACTCTCTACTGGATCAAGAGTTTGAGGGACGTCATCGAGCTAAACGTGTGCAGAACTCGGAGGTGACGTACGTTTGGTGCTTGATCGGTTGAATCGCGAAGACGTTCGACTACATCAACCGTGTTAATATAATGCTTCCACTTTTGGTCTACGAGGGCACGTGGACACACTCTTCCCGTCTTGTTGCTATGCTTCTCCTAGATAGATCTTGCGTGGGCATAGGAATTTTTTTGAAATTGCATGCTACGTTCCCCAACAGTTGCAGACCAGGAGCATAAGGGTTCGTGACCGCCGGAGGAACAACAGCCAAAGCAACAACAAGAGGCGCCCGCTGCACCATCGCGCGCATCGGCGTCTATGGTAGTACCGTGGTCATATGCATGACCGACGCTAGTCTTCATCAACCTCATCGACATGGGCACACCAAGGAAATTCCGGCCCTATTCGGATGGGATGCCTCCGTGCTGCCGCTTGGGGACCATGAGGGCACGATGGAGGCCCGGAACTAGTTCCGGCCATGGTGGCTCTCACATGTAGGTTGTTCCAATGAGTACACCGTCCTTAAAAACACTAGATTGGAATGTAAGGGGCCTCAATACCCTGGCACGTCGGAGTGCTATCTTCCAGGTAGTCAATGTGGCTATGCCGAGCATTGTGTGTCTCGAAGAGATAAAAATGGAAGTTGTATCAGCGGACGTGGTAGCCCACTCCCTCGGGGATAAATTTGAGCTATTACTTCTTCCCCGCGATAGGCACGAGGGGCGGCATTCTCCTAGCTTGGGACGCTTCGGTGGACACATTATCCCACCCGCAATACACAACCAACACGCTCACGGCGCTAGTCACACACATCGGAGGATCGCAATGGTAAATGACCGGAGTCTACGGCCCGCAACATGACCATGATAAAATTGACTTCATGCAGGAGTTGGTTGACATCCGTGAGCTGATTGCCGGGTCATGGACAGTTGTGGGCGACTTCAACCTACTGGTTAACCGGAGGACAAGAGCAACGCACTTGTGAATCGGCACATGATGGCACGCTTCTGCACAAAGTTGAACAATCTAGATCTCAAAGAGGTTTACTTAAATGGTCGGAGGTACACATGGTCCAAGGAACGGGTTCAAACGACCATGGAAAATATCGATCGTGTCTTCACCATGTCGTCTTGGGAGGAACTATACCCGACTTGCCATCTTGCTGCGCTAGGCTCCTCAGTCTCGGATCACTGCCTGCTTTTTCTAGACTTGGACGCAGAACTACGCATGGCCAAGCACTTCAAATTCAAAGCATTTTGGACAAAGGCAGAGGGCTTCATGCAAACGGTGGAGGAGGTGTGGAACCCCATACCATGTGAGGGAAATCCCTCTGTCATTCTTGATCTCAAGCTGCGGACCACAGCAAAAAGCCTCAAGAAATGGAGCGACAAATGGATAGGCCATGTCAAACTTCAAATCGGCATTACCATTGAGATCATCACCCGTCTAGACAAGGCAATGGATATGAGAGCGCTTTCTGAGCAGGAGCGTGACCTACGACGCCTACTCAAAATGGAACTCCTCGGCCTATGCTCCCTGGAGTGAACAATTGCGCAGCAATGATCAAGGATTCTCTCCCTCCGCGAGGGAGATGCGAACACCAGTTTCTTCCACCAGCATGCATGTCGCAGGCAGAGGCGAAACATGATCACCACCATCCGACATGGGGACACAACTATAAGCGGGCATGACGAGATTGCAAATGAGGTGGATAACTACTACACAAATGTGTTTGCCGGCGCACCTCTGAGAGCCCACACCATCGACCTTAGCCTCCTATAGATGTCGGCCATGGACCTGGCACACCTTGAGGAACCTTTCACTATGGAGGAGGTGGATAAGATAGTGAAGAGCATGCCCATGGACAAGGCGTCGGGGCCCGGCGGATTTACGGGGCGGTTTTATGCATCGTGCTGGCCTATCATAAAAACGATCTCATGAGGGCACTCCAAGCATTTTACCAAGTTGACATGAGGGGCCTGCTAGCTATCAACAAGGCGATTGTGACCCTACTTCCCAAGAAGGATGGTGCAGTGGACATTCGAGACTTTAGGCCGATGAGCCTTGTGCATAGCGCGATCAAGATTTTTGACAAGACACTATCAGCAATACTGGTGGATGACTTGCCTTCCATAGTGGGGAAACACCAAAGCGCCTTTGTGCGAGGACGGTCCCACCACGACAAGTTCATGCTAGTGCAATGCACTGCGCGAAGATTGCAAGCCCTTCGAGATCCAGCAATTATGCCTAAGCTTGACATCTCCAAGGCATTTGATTTGGTGCAATGGCCCTTCCTACTCGAAGTCCTCCGTGTGGCCGGTTTCGGGGAACGCTGGATCACGTGGATAAGTGGCCTGCTAGCAAGTACATCAACAAGGATCATGATAAACGGAACACCGGGACGACCAATTTACAATAATGTGGGTCTGAGGCAGGGCGCCCCTCTGTAAGGGCATCTCTTGCCTAGGGTTTTGGTGATGATGACAATACATGTGTGGACTAATCGTGCGTCATATATTACTCAGGTACACATTGTGTGGCGCAAGACGGTTAGGCCTTCCCTCTAGAAGGAAAAGATCGAAGACGGAGTTTCTGACGCTTTTTGTTTCCCTTGGTCGTAGGAAATCCGTACTATTAAGAGGGAACCCACATCGGAAGGTATTGGGTGAATCAAGTCACGTACACAATTACTATGCACCCACCATATTGCCTTCGTTCGAGGAGAGAGAGGTCCCCTTGGTTCTATGTGTGTGTGCAGTCTTCTCTACTGCGGTAGTACCGCTGTTAACAGCGGTAGTATCGGTGGCTCGTAGTTTCGATCGAACCACCGCCCCTAGTACCGCATAGGGGTGACACCCTTCTATACTGGGTGCGGTGGTGGACCGGTGGTGGACCGGAAGTACCAGAGTTCTCTCGACAAACTGGTACTACTGGTATTTAGTGCGGTAGTACCGCTTGAACTGCCACCACTCAGGAGCTACTGCCCCAGCGGATGTTCCGGCTCTACCACCACCCCAACTACCGCCGTTGGTTAAAAACCTTCTGGACTCGAAGCGGTAGTTGACCGATGGTGGAGCGGTAGTTCCGGTTTTCTCTGGAAGACCGGTACTACCGTGTGCTACACCGGAAGTACCGCCCTGGTGCCATGGCTGCGGTGGTCTTCACACACCGGTTGTACCGGTGGCTTGTGCGGAAGTACCGGCCCAGTGTATTTCTGCACATAACGGTTGGAATCTTGGGGACCCTATTTAAGGAGGTCCTTCTCCCACCTCCCACCTACCTCTTGCCTCTCTCTCTCCTCCATTAATCCCATTGAAGCTTTCTTGCCTGATCTCTCTCCCTAGCCACTCAAACTTGTTTATTTGCTAGGGATTGAAGAAGGAGACCTAGATCTACACTCTCACCAAAGGAAACTTGATTCCCCCATACTTTCTTGTGTGGATTTTGTTACTCTTGGGTGTTTGAGCACCCTAGACGGAAGAGGTCACTTCGGAGCCACATTCCATTGTGGTGAAGCTCCGGGGTTTCGTTGGGGGCCTCCAATTAAGTTGTGGAGAGAGCCCCAACCTTGTTTGTAAAGGTTCGGTTGCCGCCTTCAAGGGCACCACTAGTGGAATCACGACACCTTGCATTGTGTGAGGGCGTGAGGAGAATACGGTGGCCCTAGTGGCTTCTTGGGGAGCATTGTGCCTCCACACCGCTCCAACGGAGACGTACTTCCCCTCAAAGGGAAGGAACTTCGGTAACACATCCTCGTCTTCACCGGCTCCACTTGTGGTTATTTCTTTCCTTTACTTGTGCAAGCTTTCCTTGTTTATCTTAGGTAGCTTGCTTGTGAGGTTGTTATCTTTGCTTCCTATTAGTTGTCATCCTAGTTGCTTATCTAGACAACTTACCTTGTTACTTAATTTAAATTGGTTAAGAAAAGCTAAAATTGTTAGTTGCCTATTCACCCCCCCCCCTCCTAGTCAACCATATCGATCCTTTCAATTGGTATCAGAGCCTCGTCTCTTTTTAAGGACTTCACCGTCCAAGGAGTATGGGTGACAACGTAGTCGAGACGGAGGAACATTCCGGTGGAACTCCGTCCTTGCCTACGTCCGATGGGGGAGCCTTGGTCTCTCGTGAGGAGTTCAATGTGGCAATGGCCACATTGAAAGAATCACTAGTGACCGAGGTCAAAGGCATGTTTAAGGAATTGCTTGAGGGGCTTAAATTATCCACCACATCGTTGGAAGTGGTTCGTCCCGCTACCATCGTGTCGGAGGCTACTCCCGACAAGGGAGAAGCTAGTAGTGAGTAAGCCCCGGTTACTAAGAATGGGAGCGGGATCTTTGCCCATTCCGCTCCTCCTACCCACTATGGAGGACCCATTCCTACTCCGCATTTAAATTCCGTTGGGCCTCCTCCTAAGTTTATAAAAAATTCTGATTTTGCTACTTGGATGTTTCGCTTTAAACGTCATTTAAATCATTGTTCTAATAATCTTTGTAGAATCATTGAGCAAGGTTTTTACCCACGTGATCCCAACAACTTAACTCCGAGAGAAGCTGCGGATCATCAATTCAATGAGTCTGTTCTTTGCATACTTCAAGATGCTATCCCTCCCGAAGACATTGCACATCTTCGACCCTTCACTGTAGCCAAGTAGGATTGGGAGTATGTTGGCTCCATGTACAAGGGGAGCGCAAGCATTCAACGCTCTAACTATGAAGTTGTGCAAGATGAAGCCGATGAGTTTGCTATGATCGAAGATGAAGATCCACGCGAACTTTATCGGAGATTAACCACTCTTGCTGTTTCACTTCGAGATCATGGGAGCAAGGACACGGATGACAATTGGATCAAGCGCAAGTTTCTCAAGGCCATGATGCCTTACCACAAGGCCATGTCCTCCGTCATTCGCCAAAGACCGGACTTCCACACTTTGACATCAAATGCAGTGTTGGATGAGTTCGTTGCCATGAGGATCTTGGACAAGACCGCCGACAATGCGGTTTTAAGAGCTCAATGATCAAAGAAGCCTAACCTTGCCTTGAAGGCCAAGGCTTGTGTGGAAGAAGAGGAGGAGCAGGATGACGATGAGTGTTGTCCCGAGGACACCAAATATGCCTATCATGAGCACATGGCTCTTGCTTCACGACAATTTTGGGGCAACAAGAAGAACTCAAGGCCCAACTTCAACAGGAACAACTCAAGTGGCAACAAGAGCAAGCAACGAGTGAGGACATGCTTCAACTATGGGAATGTAAGCCACTTTGTTGTAGATTTCCCATATGAGAAAAGAGAAGACTTTGGAGGCAAGCTTGTCCGGAAGGCCATCTCTCTTCGACTCACCAAATGAGAACATCACCGCCAAGTGTCTCATGGCTAAGGCCACCAACAAGGTAACTCCAAACATCAACACTACCATCATCTCTAATCCTTAATTGACAAATTGTATTGATGAGAGTGAGGGATCAAAGGAGGAAGAGAATGAATTTGAGTTATTTATGAGCAAACTCAAGGGCAAACCCAAGAAGCATTTTGTTGCTCTCTTGGAACAACTCGGTGAGGCCAATGACATGATCGAGGCTCACGAGGAGACCATTGCTAAAATGGAAGGTCATAGTCGAGACTATGCCGATGAGATATCGGATCTCCCTAATGCTCTAGAGGAAGAGTGTGGTCTTCGTTTGGCTCTTGAGGAGTCACACAATGATGATCATGCTAAATTAAAGAAAGAGCTCGATCATGCTTTAGTTGTCTCTCATATGATTAATTCTGAGAAGGCAAAACTTGGGGTTGACCATGCTAGACTCAAGGAGGAGTTTGTTACACTTGACAAGGCTCACAAGGCCTTTAAAGGTATGCATGCTTCTCTCAAGGAGTCTCATGATCAACTCCAAGTTTTGCTAACCAAGGAAAAAGCTATCTTTCCTCGCATGGTGTTGATTGATAATGCAAATGCTACTAACCCATGTTGCGAGCATGTGCATCTTGTTGAAGAAAATGCCAAGTTGAAGAAGCAACTTGAGAAAGGCCTTGTGACATGTATACAAGGTGAGAAGAACCTCAACAATCTTTTGAGTAATCAAAAGGAGGTTGTGGCAAAGGAAGGAATTGGGTTTGCTCCCAAGCCCAAGAAGAAGAAGAATGACAAGACCAAGCTACCTCCCCCTCTCCAACAAACCTTTGTGAAAGAAGGAGAGGGTGCGTCTAAGAAGAAGAATGATGTGAAGGGTGGTGGATTCAAGAAAAACCCCACCATACCATCAAACATGGTCGTCGACTTTAATCCTTCTTATGTTTTATGTCGTGCTAGTGATGGTCATGTCTTTGCTAAATTTGTTGGTTCTTCTTATGAGTACATTGAATGGTCTATTTGGGTTCCTAAGACCCTTGTTACTAACCTCAAAGGACCCATTACCAAATGGGTACCTAAATCCAAGCATTGATCTCTTGTAGGAGTTTGCTTCCGGTGGGGGATCATGGTTGCTCGATAGTGGAGCCATAAATCATATGACCGGAAGCAAAGACTTGGTGGTGGACGTGCATCTAGGTTCATCCATGGCCACCAACGTCGAATGGGGTGATGGTTCATCTTCTAAGGTATTGGGGCTTGGCAAGGTTGTAGTTTTTCATGATCTCACGATCGAGAAAGTCATGCTTGTTGAGTCCCTTGCATATAACTTACTTTCTGTTCATCAAGTTGCACTCATGGGCTTTGCTACATTCTTAGATATTGATACCATGGCCCTCTTGTGGAGCAAGACTGTTAAAGTAGCCTATGTTGGACATGTCGAGAACGGTCTCTATGTGGTTGACTTCACGGAGCAACCCACTAAGACCGCGACATGCCTAATGGCTAAAGTTGATGTGGGATGGCTTTGGCATCGCCGGTTAGCCCATGTCAATATGAGATCTTTGCAAAGTCTTCTCAAGGGGGACCATGTCCGTGGACTAACAAATGTTAGCTTTGCCAAAGATCGTGCTTGCAGTGCTTGTATTGAAGGAAAGTTACATGAGAAGGCTCACCCTCCCACGACTATCATCTACTCAAAAAGACCCTTGGAGCTCCTTCACATGGATCTCTTTGGGCCTCCATCCTTTGATAGTCTTGGGGGCAGAAAGTATTGCCATGTGATTGTGGATGATTATTCAAGATACACCTGGGTATACTTCTTCAAGAAGAAGAGTGAGACCCAACAAACCGTCATCAACTTTGCAAATGAAGCTCAACGACAACATGAAGCAAAGATTTTGATGATCCGAAGTGACAACGGCACTGAGTTCAAGAACTACACCTTGGATGAGTTTCTTAGTGATGAGGGGATAAAACATCAATATGCCGCACCTTATACCCCTATAAAAAATGGTGTAGCAGAGCGAAAGAACCGTACATTGATGGATGCGGCAAGGACCATGATGGCAGAATTCAAGTCCCCATACAACTTTTGGGCCGAAGCCATCAACACCGCGTGTCATGCATCCAATCGGCTCTATCTCCGCAAAGGCTTGAACAAGACTCCATATGAGATTCTTACCGGTAACAAGCCCAATCTCAAGTACTTACGGGTGTTCGGGTGTAAGTGTTTCATCCTCAAAAAGGGTGCTCATTTGTCTAAATTTGAGTCTAGAGCTCATGAGGGCATATTTGTTGGTTATGCTACAAACTCTCATGCTTACCGTGTCCTCAACAAGTCCAATGGACTCATTGAGGAGACGTGTAACATAGAGTTTGATGAGAATAATGGCTCCCAAGTGGAGCAAAGTGGTAATTGTGGTGTAGGTGATGAAATTCCTCCTCAAGGCATAAGAAGAATGGGTGTTGGATATATCCTACCCATTGAGGAACCCCTTATGGCCGAAGGAGAAGGACAATGTTCCACCCAAGTGGAACCATCATCAACCCAAGACCCACACGCTTCCGAAGAACAAAGTGAAGGCCCTCAACCGGATGAACAAGGCCAAGTGCAAGATCAATCACAAGATGGTGGTGAGCCACCAAATGATGCACAAGGCCAAGTTCTCTCCTCTGAGCAAGATCAAGATCAAGAGGAAGCTCAAGATCAAGATCAAGCTCTTGACGTCGCTCAAGATGATCAACTCAGTGCTCCTCAATTGTCACTTGAAGAGCAATTGGAGCATCGTGCTGCAAAAATTGCCTCCAGGCTTGCTTCTAGAGAACATCACATGGAGAATATTCTTGGAAGCATCACAAAGGGGGTAAGCACTCGTAGACAATTAGCAAACTATTGTGCCCATCAAGCTTTTGTCTCTTGTGTTGAACCTCAAAAGGTCTATGAGGCACTCGAAGACCCTGATTGGCTTAATGCCATGCATGAAGAACTCCACAACTTCGAGCGCAACAAAGTGTGGCGTCTGGTACCGAGGCCAAAGGAGAACCATAATGTCATTGGAACCAAGTGGATCTTTAAGAACAAGCAGGACGCTCATGGCATTGTCATTCGCAACAAGGCGCGTCTGGTGGCTCAAGGCTACTCCCAAGTCGAGGGTACCGACTACGGTGAAACCTTTGCCCCCGTTGCTCACCTTGAATCTATCTATTTGTTGCCTGCCTATGCATCTCATCATAATTTTAAGTTGCAACAAATGGATGTGAAAAGTGCATTTCTTAATGGTCCTATTAATGAGTTGGTTTATGTCAAGAAACCCCCGGGGTTTGAGGATCCTAAGTTCCCCAATCACGTGTATCAACTAGATAAGGCACTCTATGGCCTTAAACAAGCCCCACGTGCGTGGTATGAGCATCTTACCGAGTTGTTACAAGATCGTGGGTTTGAAATTGGGAAAATCGACCCCACTCTTGTTACTAAGAAGGTCAAAGGGTAGTTGTTTGTATGCCAACTATATGTTGATGATATTATCTTTGGTTCACCTAACAAATCTCTCAATGATGAGTTCGCCGCACTCATGACCACGCATTTTGAGATGTCCATGATGGGAGAGTTGAAGTACTTCCTTGGGTTTGAGATTAAGCAAAGAAGAGAAGGAATCTTTATCAAACAAGCCAAGTACACTCAAGACATGCTCAAGAGGTTTAACCTAAGTGATGTCAAGCCGGCTACTACTCCAATGACAACCAAGTGCCAACTTGACATTGATCCCAATGGTAAAGCGGTGGATCAAAAGGTATATCGTTCTATGATTGGTTCCTTGCTTTACCTTTGTGCATCTAGATCGGATATTATGTTGAGTGTGGGAATCTGTGCACGGTTTCAAGCCTCACCTAAGGAAAGTCACTTTGTGGTAGTCAAGCGAATCTTTTGATATTTGGCTCATACCCCAAACTTTGGCTTATGGTACCCAAGAGGAGCAAACTTCAACCTTGTAGGTTTCTCTGATTCGAAAACTGGGCGGGAGACAAAGTGGATAGGAAGTCCACTTCCGGAGGGTGCCAATTTCTTGGTTGCTCTCTGGTAAGTTGGTCTTCCAAAAAGAAAAGTTGTGTGTCTCTCTCGTCCATCGAAGCAGAGTATGTGGCAGCTGGCAGTTGTTGTGCTCAACTTCTATGGATGAGGCAAACTTTAAAGGATTACAGTGTAACTTGTGACAAAGTGCCTCTTTGGTGTGACAATGAAAGTGCCATCAAGATTTCTCTTAACCTGGTGCAACATTTCAAGACGAAGCATATTGCGATTCGGTATCACTTCATCCAGGATCATATTCGGCGAGGAGAAATCGAGCTTCACTATGTCAACACTCATGATAACCTTGCAGATATCTTCACGAAGCCTTTGGATGAAGCAAGATTTCGCGAGTTAAGGCATGAGCTAAATATCATTGATTTGAGCAATGTGGCTTGAACACGTGCACACCCCACCATACTCTTCATGTTGTCTAATCTAGGTGTAGGCATGGACATAGGGGGAGTGTTGTTCTCTCAATGAACTCTCCCTCCCCCCATTATGCATAAATTGATCAACTCTTCCACATTCCTCATTTATGATGACACTTGTGTTTCAAAGACGAGCTTTGGTTATGGGCCCAAGGATAATTATTCACGGTGCCATACCATTTGACTCAAACATAGGTGGCTCCGGCCACCGCCCTCGGGCTAGGTTGGTTCTCTTTTGTTTAGCTCTTTGAGTGTTCTTATGTGTGTGTATTTTCCAATGTCTTTGAGTATTCACCATCATACTACAGTGACTAGCTCCATCCTAAGCCTTCTCATCCAAGCCATCTATTCCAAATGTACACAAGTTTGCTATCTTTGAGTGGGTTGTTGCTTCCTGGCGGTACAACCGGTGGTACCAGCAGTTCTACCGCTTTACCACCGGGCTGTAGCCCAGCGGTTCTACCGGTCTAGAGCCAGCGGTTCTACCGCTGGTACTCTGACCAGTACCCCTGGCCGGTACTACCGGTGTTGGTGCGCGGAACTACCTCTTCACGCGGAAGTACCGCCCCAACCACCAGGTAGCTCCTGGAGCGGTACTACCGGTCACCGGACCGGTACTACCGGCTGCTTAACTAGACGGGTATAAATAGCACGGGCCGAAGGGGTATCTCTGTTTTCCCCTTCACGCTCGTCCGTTCCATTTGCCCTAGCCGCCGGTTGCTCCGCCCACTGCCCCAAAGCGCCCTCCGGCACTTCGGATTGGTCGGCCCTTCATCGGATCCGCTCCGTGGAGGCCGCCTCCTCCTCGATCTCCTCTCATGGATACCGGTATTGCCCTGTTCTTCTCTTTTTAGGGTTCTTTTCTTGAATCCCCCTTCTAGGGCAATGCTAGTGTTCCCTCATTTTTGGCTAAATGCTTGGTGGGAGAGATCCTTATAGACTCCTTATTCACTTGTGCGTAGTTAGTAATAGACATAGTGCATCTAGTTTTGAGATCGGGTGGTTCCTCTCCTTCAACTCGGCAGTTCCGCTCTCAGCGGTTCTACCGGTCTCCACGACCAGTACTACCGGTTCAATAACTGGAACTACCAGTTGCTTTGAACATATATGCTTTGTTTCTATTCTACTTACATACATGTGAATTGTTCTTCTGATCTTGTGTACATTCCTCACATCTTTGCTGGGTTGCTTTGTGTTCTCCGTGTGCGTTTGCAGGTGGCTCTAGCTCTCGTGCTGCTCAGAACACCAAGAAGAGGGCCCGTAGGGGCAAGAGGCCAGCTGACAATGAAGAAGATCGCGAGGTAGTGGTCCCCCCCCCCCAAAACCACTCACCGGGAAAAGTCAGTTGCTGCCAAGCAGCGTGTAGTGCTACCTATGCATAATTGGAAGCTTCCGGACTGGGAGAAGTTTCGCTTTTAGGATCCTTACACCGGACCACCAACTCCTCGCTGGAATAACCCTCAGTTCCGAAATGAATTGCAAATGAGGATTGTGTCCGAAATCTTCGAGCACCACAAGAACAAATTCACCCGGATGTGGTCCATTGACCTTGAGCGTTGGAGGAACAACCTCAATTACTTTGGGGAGGTCTGGAGGTATGTGAGGAGTTTGACTTGATCAAGCTCATGGAGTTGCGCTGTGATTTTGAGGTGGAGCTTGTCCATCAGTTTTATGCTACTGACCACTTCGGCAATGACGATCAGCGTCACCTTTCTTTTATGTGCCGGGATGAGTTCTTCCGTGTTCCCTGGAGTGCCTTCTGCAATGCTCTGGGCTATGCTGACACTGGTTTGGAGGGTCAAGGTGGTCTCCGTCCTCACGACCGAGCCAACCCCATGGATAAGGTGAAACTTGCTCCTATGTATATCCCTGGCCGTGGCATTGTGGGTAAATCTAATGAACTTCTGCATGTCTATGATATTCTACACCGTGTGTTCCGTTGTGTGCTGCTGCCCAAGGTTGGGAACCAAGATGATATTTATGGATATCTGGTGGATTTGCTTGTGGCCATGAAGACCAAGCGGGGCAAAGGCATCACTTTCGATGTGTCTAAGTGGATGTGGGAGGAGATGTATAACTGTGTCTGGTACCGCAAGGTACCTATCTACGCTCCTTTTGTGATGCGCTTCCTATACTCAGTTTGGGAAGTCTGGAGGCCTGGAGTGCCTCTTACTACTCCTGATAAGCTCACAGAGCATGAGGTCAAGTTGCTGAGGAAGAAGAAACATGCTGCTCCTCGCTTCCATGCGGGGAATGAGGAGGATACTTTTTCTACCTCGGATGGCGAGGACTTTGAGTTGGAAGCGGGGGCCAAACCCTCTTGGGTGGAGAAGCTGACTGCAAGGTCAAGAAGACCTTCTGCTTACAGACTCATATTCAGAAGAAGCTCTACAAGGCACATGTGTCTGAGAAGATGGTGCGCCGCAGACAGATTCAGATGATGAAGCACCTCAATGTGCCAGATGTGAAGAGTGGCTCTGACAAGAGCATCACTCCTGATGATAAGTGGTCTCTGGCTAACTGTCAGTGGTCTGATGACGAGCCCACTACGTCTACTGCTCGTGTGACTGAGGATGCTGTGGATACTGAGGCTGCGGTTGCTGAAGATGCTGAGGAGTCTGAGGACTCTGACGATGATGATTCTAATGATTCCCTTGCGACAGACGAGGAGCTTTACTGAGCCCTGGGGCGTTAGTTTCGCTCTTTTCCTTTTTGGTGCTTGATGCCAAAGGGGGAGATAGTTATTAGGTCACGGGAGTTGCATGGGTTTTCTTGCAGTTACTTTCCTCGTATTGAACCTTGTTATTTATGTCATGTGTACTTATCCTGTGTTGTGACCTTGTGCATGGTGTGAGACATGCGTGCCCTTATCTATTTATCTATGCACTTATCTCGGAAGAGCCTGCTTATTATCAGTGATCTAATCTTTAGCTCTCTCCTCTTTCTCTGCAATCATATGCTTTCTTGTCTACTATGTTGGTTTGCGGTCACTGGTTGGTCTATAAAATATAGGGGGATCATTGATCCTAGTTTAAGCACTTTTGCATTCCAAAAGCAAACTCTGAATAAGTGCTCACACTTAGGGGGAGCTCCGCCTACATTTTATAGACCCCCCGTGCTATTCATGTGGTTGTCATCATTCACCAAAAAGGAGGAGATTGTAAGGGCATCTCTTGCCTAGGGTTTTGGTGATGATGACAATACATGTGTGGACTAATCGTGCGTCATATATTACTCAGGTACACATTGTGTGGCGCAAGACGGTTAGGCCTTCCCTCTAGAAGGAAAAGATCGAAGACGGAGTTTCCGACGCTTTTTGTTTTCCTTGGTCGTAGGAAATCCGTACTATTAAGAGGGAACCCACATCGGAAGGTATTGGGTGAATCAAGTCACGTACACAATTACTATGCACCCACCATATTGCCTTCATTCGAGGAGAGAGAGGTCCCCTTAGTTCTATGTGTGTGTGCAGTCTTCTCTACTGCGGTAGTACCGCTGTTAACAGCGGTAGTACCGGTGGCCGGTAGTTCCGGTCGAACCACCACCCCTAGTACCGCATAGGGGTGACACCCTTCTATACTGGGTGCGGTGGTGGACCGGTGGTGGCCCGGAAGTACCGGAGTCCTCTCGACAAACCGGTACTACCGGTATTCAGTGCGGTAGTACCGCTTGAACTGCCACCACTCAGGAGCTACTGCCCCAGCGGATGTTCCGGCTCTACCACCGCCCCAACTACCGCCGTTGGTTAAAAACCTTCTGGACTCGAAGCGGTAGTTGATCGGTGGTGGAGCGGTAGTTCCGGTTTTCTCCGGAAGACCGGTACTACCGTGTGCTACACCGGAAGTACCACCCTGGTGCCATGGCTGCGGTGGTCTTCACACACCGGTTGTACCGGTGGCTTGTGCGGAAGTACCGGCCCAGTGTATTTCTGCACATAACGGTTGGAATCTTGGGGACCCTATTTAAGGAGGTCCTTCTCCCACCTCTCACCTACCTCTTGCCTCTCTCTCTCCTCCATTAATCCCATTGAAGCTTTCTTGTCCGATCTCTCTCCCTAGCCACTCAAACTTGTTGATTTGCTAGGGATTGAAGGAGGAGACCTGATCTACACTCTCAACAAAGGAAACTTGATTCCCCCATACTTTCTTGTGTGGATTTTGTTACTCTTAGGTGTTTGAGCACCCTAGACGGAAGAGGTCACTTCGGAGCCACATTCCATTGTGGTGAAGCTCCGGGGTTTCATTGGGAGCCTCCAATTAAGTTGTGGAGAGAGCCCCAACCTTGTTTGTAAAGGTTCGGTTGCCGCCTTCAAGGGCACCACTAGTGGAAT
Organism: Secale cereale; assembly: GCA_902687465.1. NCBI lineage: Eukaryota > Viridiplantae > Streptophyta > Magnoliopsida > Poales > Poaceae > Secale > Secale cereale. Next base: position 392,134,160 of record LR738709.1, read on the forward strand.
CACGACACCTTGCATTGTGTGAGGGCGTGAGGAGAATACGGTGGCCCTAGTGGCTTCTTGGGGAGCATTGTGCCTCCACATCGCTCCAACGGAGACGTACTTCCCTTCAAAGGGAAGGAACTTCGGTAACACATCCTCGTCTTCACCGGCTTCACTTGTGGTTATTTATTTCCTTTACTTGTGCAAGCTTTCCTTGTTTATCTTAGGTAGCTTGCTTGTGAGGTTGTTATCTTTGCTTCCTATTAGTTGTCATCCTAGTTGCTTATCTAGACAACTTACCTTGTTACTTAATTTAAATTGGTTAAGAAAAGCTAAAATTGTTAGTTGCCTATTCGCCCCCCCCCCCTCTAGTCAACCATATCGATCCTTTCACCCTCTCTCTCCAATGCTATTCATACTAATCATGGAACCCTTGCACCGCATGTTTGAGCTGGCAACCACGCGGGCCTGTTTGCTCTGCTAGCAAGGATAGGTTTGAAGCACTGTCTATCGATGTTTGCCGACGACTTCATGATCTTCCTCAAGACAAATGAGCTCGACCTAACCGTGTGTGCATAACTACTTAGATTATTCGGAGAAGCATTGGGGTTGCGTGTAAACCTTGCCAAGAGTGCGGCCTACCCAATACGGTGCCCCGTTGAGATCATGGAGATAGTGGAGCGAATTCTTGGCTGCCTGAGAGGAGCCTTTCCGTGCAAATACCTAGGACTGCCGCTCACCCTAAGGAAGCAATCCCATGTGCAATTATCCAGCCTAGTGGAACAACTTGCAGCAGCTTTACCAAAGTGGAAGGCGGCCAAGATGCCAAAGAGTGGAAGGATGCTACTGATCCAATACGTGTTATGTGCAATCCCACTACACGCGATGATGGCACTTGATCTCCCGCAAAATACGATCGCAACAATGAACAAGATCCGCCACAGATTCCTATCGTGTGTGGAGGCAAACTCGTCCGGCGGCCACTGTGCCGTTGCATGGCAGGCCGTGCGCTCCCCTAAATGGGCGGGTGGCCTTGGCCTTCCAAATCTAAAATGGATGAACACCGCCATGCAGGAAAGGTGGCCTTGGGTACAAAGATCGGACACCTCTCGCCCATGGACTGAATTTGACATTCCAGTGCCGGAAGCATCAAGGAAAATCTTCAACACGGCAGCTCATTGGAGGATAGGTGACGGACAAACAACGCTCTTCTGGGAGGACAGATGGCTCGACGGCTATAGGATTGCGGAGCTCGCGCCAGCTATTTATGAGCGAGTCGGGAAAGGAGTAAGAACCACATGCACCATCTCCCAGGCATCACAGGATGACCATTGGGTTGCCCAAGTGGGCCCGGAGGTAACAACAACTTCAATTCGCGAGTACCTGCAGCTATGGACTGCAGTTTAGAGAGTGGACCTTGACCCAACACAACGAGACAGTATCACCTGGACATGGGAGGCAAATGGGTGCTACTCCACGAGGACAGCCTACGTCGCGAAGTTCTGGGGCAGGCAAATCGCCCCAACAACCGACTTCACTTGGAAGTCCAAAGCACCAGCAGAATGCCGCTTCTTCACATGGCTTGAAATTCAAAACAGATGTTGGACGTCCGACCGGTTGGCAAGAAGAGGACTTGATCACCAAGATTGCTGCCCACTATGCAGCCAAGCAGAGGAGAGCATTAGCCATATCATATACAATGTGTTGTGGCGCGTGAGGTGTGGACAACGATCTGCCAACCCCTAGGGAAGCCGGAGTGGATACTAACACCGGACAACGACCTCTCCGCATGGTGCCAGGACAAGGGACGACGAGGACGGGCTAAGAGGGATGGCAATGCGATAATTCTCCTAGTTATGTGGCAACTATGGAAGCACCGCAACTCTATCATCTTCGACGGGGCCGCGCCATCCAAGAATCTAGTTATCCTCGCCGTCGCAAGAGAGGGTCGTGTCTGGAAGCAAGCGGGACTACTAAAGGGAGCCATGGACATGTTCTTTCCTGAAGTGGAGGGGTGGGCTACAAGGAGCAATTAGCAGTAGGCAAGGACGATGGAGGGTGGTGTTAGTGTTCATAATGTATATATGTAACCTGTAACACTAACGTGGGCGGGATCTTCACCCCGATTCCCTCTTTATAATATACTAGCACATATGCCTGTGCGTTGCAACGGGAGTAAAAATTAACGTGTCCACCAGTATGGCAAGGTAGAATCCAGATTCACGACAGGGAGACGCACATCAAGCTCTAAAAGACATATCAGTCAACCATTAATCACGCAACAACCCTTAACACTGGTGCTAAGGATCAATTAGTTCTCCTTGTAATCCTAAAATCTACACTTAGTTAGCTTCACACCTCCACACATCTAACTTGTAGCAACACTGATTGACCTCGCTATGACACGCGTTTGGCAATGGCGGTCGTCCTTGTTGTGTCCATGTGGTCGTCTTCGCTATGTTGTTCGTGTGACTTGTTGTCCTAGCAGCGTTTATGTAATCGGTTTTGCAGCATGGCGGTCAAACTTCCCAATAGAAAAATATTAGCGACGACTGGTGTTACATTGGCGTGCTTCCGAACGTAGCAAGTGATTGGCCTTCCAACGTTGTCTTATGCTTTGTGCAACAGCAGCGGGCCTAAAACTGTTGTGTGTGCCGTTTGCAGCAACAATGCTTGATCGAAAGTTGCATGTAGATTAACCCGATATTTTTTTCATCAAAAAAGTAAAACTTGCTAGCGACAAAAACAACGAGACATAAAAACATTCCCTTGCACATTGAAAAGGTAAACAGGCCGCCCAAAAATCAAAGTTGAAGGCAGGTCGTTTGCTTCTTTTTTCGTTTTTCAGTAGTTTGCTAGCGAGGCCCGATTGATCCCATGGAAAGAAGGCAACAACATCTCCCGTGTTGCACACATCTCGGGAGTTGTTTTGTTAGCGTGCATTAAGATTCAGCTTGTCACTCACCAGCTATATATACCACTGCAATCAGGTATCTTATATCTTTTGTTAGATAGATTCAGTCATATCATACACTGCATGGGACATGCAAGCACATCACGAGACAACAATCCAGCCATAATTCCCACGTTTGTGTTTAGAGCCAACATTTTCTGACAACACAAACATTTTCTGAAAACACGAAAAATTAAGCGCCGCCAGGAGTTCCACATTTTCACAAATGTTTTCAGAAAAAGTTCATGTTTTCCTTTTTGCAGGAGTTCCATTTTTTGTGTTTACCAGTTTTTTGGGAGTTTAAAAAATGTTTGCATTTTCACATTTTGTTTTGGAATTTAAAAATACTCCTATTTGATAAACATGTTCATGATTTTCAGAAAATGTTTCAGTTTTTTAAAATATGTTTACAAATTTGTAAAGTGTTTGTGTTTCACAAAACATTCTGGTATTCTTTTAAAAAACAATTGCGTTTGAAATTTAAAAAATATTTGTATCTGCACTGGAGATTGGTTCTTAATGGTTTGCACTATCTTAAAACAAGTAAAGCTTGGTAGGTCAACTGGTTGTAGTGGACGTTGTAATATAACATCCTGCGTTCGATAAAGCTTGGTAGGTCAACTGGTTGTAGCGGATGTTGTAATAAAACATCCTGGTTTTTTTTAGTGTCTTTAAAAGATAAACCGAAACATTACGTCCGTCATCGCAGCCTATCAATGTCTTCATGGCCGGCCCAGTTATTCAAGAAAATCATGGACGTACATAAAAAAAAAATAAACCAGCGTCCCATGACTGACGAGAAAAATAACCAGAGTTCCATGACGGACGAAAATTAGCTGGGTCCCACCTTAAATCTTTATCTTTACCTAATAATAAAGAAAGTTGGGTTTCAGCCCGTCCGTCATGCCACTTTGCAGAAAAGCCCCTCTGTTTTCTGTAAATTAACCCGCACTACACGTTTAAGTCATACCGAACCATTATTTGGCATTTTCGCATAAAAACCCCTCAGGTTTCATGTAATCAACCCGCCATCCATATTTAAGTCAGCCGAATCGTTTTTTTGTGTTTTAACAGAAAAACCCCTAACCGTTTGGTTAATTAATCTGCAGTTTATCTAAAACAAAAATATCCTTATCTTTTAAACCGTAACTCCGATTTTAACATATTATATATGAAATTTGATTAGAAAAATGTGTAGAATCTAAATAAACTGTTACTTTTAGCTGTTAAATATTTCTAAACTATTAATTTGGGTGCAAACTTAATCTATAGTGCACGGTCCATTTTTCTTTCGCACTGGTGGCGATCCAAATTGCAAATAAACACACATTAAAACCAGATTGAGAGGAAAAAAACATTGATAACCACGCACGCACAACTCTGAAAAACCTCACGGGAAAAAATAACATATTTCTCATCTTATTCTGAGCGATTGTGTGCGTGCGAGCGCGCGTACGTGTGTGTGAGAGAGAGACGCCTTAGGACTGACCATATTCAAATACGTTTGAGACCACCATCGGGAACACAAATGTGATGCCATTTTAAAATAAAGAACATCTACCTACCAGGGTCTCGAGTCGTGGTTATTGGGTTAAGAACGTGTGTTTTTTTCTATCCCGTTGCAACGCACGGGCTCTTTTGCTAGTGAGTAAACAAAAAAAAAGTGGAGAAACAATTCTCCCTTTAATGTTAGGTAAGGTTAAAGAGTACGCGCATTTGTAGAAAAAAATCGACATGGACCATGGCGACCGACGCCGGCCACTAAATCTAGGTTTTATTTATGTTTTTTTTAAATAATGGATGAACGGAGTTTTGACGGTATCTTTTGACGTCATTTTATATCTGTTTTGTTTTCTAAAGTTCAAACAAAATCTGAAATGCGTCCATGCCATTGGACGCACCTATGTGCCGGCGAACATGGCCGGGGACAAAAACCCAACGAATTGTTTGCCGGTTTGGGTCCATGCGTTGGAATCGCCCCATAATGTTGTTGTGCTACATATCTCCTTGCCACGCAGTGCAGTCATACAAAGCTTGGCCTAGTGACACCTCGAATCTGTGGTGTATCATCTCATCGAGGAATCCTTTCAGCTCGCCGGTCCGAACGCATGGACGTCAGATTCCTCCTGCCGGCCACGCCGACGATACGACGCGCAAGCGGCAAAACCGAAGGCGGGGTCGTCACTGTATGCCGCAGACGAATGCTTGGCCACGAGACAAGGATGGGGAAGCACCAAGGCACCACACATTGCCCGGGGACAAGCAGGCCATGCCAAGGCAGCGGCGACCTGCAGTCGCGCGCAGCCGCGCAGGCCACGAGAGGACGGGGCCCCGAATCCCACTCGGCTCTCCGCGGCGCCGAAAGGGCCACTCACGAGACGAGACGGGACGCCGCGGCCGGGGCGTGATCGACTGATCGCATCGCACCCGCATGGCACGGCGGGGGGCGGTGAGTTTCCGTGTAGCGCTTTCGTGATATTTTCGTGTTTCACTGCAGGTTAGACTTGAGGAGTTGAGCCTTTGAGGTGAGAACAGGCCGATGGTTTGTGAATAGTGATCGTACATGTCTTGTCAGTGTGCCTTTTCCCCTGCTATCTTTTCCTTCCTCGTCGACTAGGTTCACGCCTTTTGTCCTACTTCAGCTGTGCACGCTACCAAACTAGCCAAGTACTTCCACCCGTCAAAAAAAAAAACTAGCCAAGTAGTAATTCTCGGTCTATGCTGTTTTCTCAGGTAGCGAGAGCTGGGGGAAAAACAGAGAAACAAATCCACTCACCAAATCTCTTGCTGAAGAGACAAGAGAGTTGTCGACATTACCTCAAAAAAAAAAAAGAGTTGTCGACAAAACTGTATCAAAAACGACGGGCGCACTAGGGGCTTTTTGATCTATGCTAGGGATAGTGGAATAATTGTGGACGGTTTTGTAAGATCGTGATTACATGCAAATTGTTGATCTATTGGAGGCTTTGGAATGCAAGAACGACGAAGGGTCTCTCCGGCTAAGTTTTAGAGCAACTCCAACCGAACGACCCATTTCAGTCCATCCATATCCGTTCAAATCGCAGCGAACCAAAACGTCGGTCCAGTACGCCGGCCCAAACCTAAAACACGTTCGCTTCATGTCCGAGCCGACCCATTTAGGCTCAAATTTGGAACTGAAATACGTCAGCGCGGACACAAAGCGGACGCAACGCGCGTCCCCATGGTGCCCACCGCGACCCCACATGTCGGCCAGCTAACTACTGATGCGATCGTATTTAATAGCGGCCATCGACATCGGGCCCATACGTCAACCAATGGTAGCGTCGGGAGGCTGTCCTTTTTAATCCAC
>LR738709.1:392149283-392167513 GCA_902687465.1 Secale cereale
TCAACCTGCCCCTGTCGCTCCGCCACAAAGATCCACTCGGGGGGCCGTCGGGAACTCAGGCCCATCACTACCTGGATGGAGCCACCTGTCCTTTCAGCCCCCACATCGAATCACTTGCGGGTACTCAATGAGCCGACCCGACTTTAGTCACATCATGTGTCATGTAAAGTATGTATATAGTATATACCCGTGATCACCACCCGAGGTGATCACGGCCCGATAGTATAGCATGGCAGACGGACAAGGATGTTGGGCCACTGATGGAATACTAGCATCCTATACTAAGCATTAGGATAACAGGTAAAGGTATCAACAATGGTAGCAACAATGACAGGCTATGCATCAGAATAGGAGTTATCGGATCAACAACAGTAGTAAACTAATGCAAGAGTAAGAAGGAGCAAGATAGGCGATATCTGGTGGTCAGGGGGGGGGGCTTGCCTGGAAGCTCTGTAGACGAAAGGAATCTTCGGAAGTGTAGCCGTAGTCGAACACCGAGGCATCAATGGTCTCGAGATCTATCACGGTATCGGAGTCTACCGAAAATAAGCAACGAAGGGGAAACAAATAAATAACAGAGCAAACAATAGCATCACAAAGCATAACATGGCAAAACGCGGTGCTATGTGTGACCTAACGCGGTAGGAGGTGATACTGGTGAGGATGAAAAACATCCGGGAAAGTATTCCCGGTGTTTCGCGTTTTCGGATAGATGAACCGGAGGTGAAAAGTTGCAGGTTCGCTATGCTAGGGATGTGTGGCGGACGAACGGGCCGCGTATCCGGATTCATCTCGTTTTTTTGATCATTTTTCATATATAAATTATTTCCATCTGCCTTACGGTTTATTTTCTATGAATTTCCAAAGTTTTAATATTTTTCTAAATTTATTATTAATCAGAATTACAACAGTAAACTGCTATGTGTACCCATTGTGGGCTAGTCAAAGTGGCTTACAGGTGGGGGTAGTGTGCCCGGTTGACCCAGTCAACAATGGACTGGTCAACATGTGAATAGTAACATGGGGTCCCGCATGTCATAGGCTTGGCCATTTTCAATTTGATTTAACCTACTAATTATCTGTAGGGTCCACATGTCATAGAGTACAACTAGAACTAGTAGACCTAAAATAGTCTAACATGGGCTTATTTTAATTGGGGGTTAGCACCTAATCTAAACAAATGGATGGCCCCAATGTGCATTGGCCTAAGGCCATGGCTGTAGCGCACGCACGGGCACAAAGGCCACGACGTCCAAAGCTAGCAGCGGCAGCGAGCTAAGCAACAGCAACGCTAGTAGCAATGGCGACATTAGCAGTAGAAGCAGTGCGAGCAGCAGTGGTAAAGCAGCAGCCGGCCAGGTGCGTGTGCAGCCGCGCAGCAAGCCAGCAACAGAAGGCAGCCACGGGACGGGGTACGCAAGCGCGGGCGGTTGTGGTAGGGGCAGGGCGTAGTCGGGAACCAGCGGGCGCGGGCACGCACGGTTCGTAGCCAGCGCGCGAGGCAGGGAACGGCGAGCGCACGGGGAAGCGAGGCTTCGGGCGCAGGCACAGGGAACACAGGAACGGCTAGTGGGCACGGGAGCAGAGCTCCGGCCATGGTAGCGGTGCTAACCAGAGTGTGAAACTAAGAGAACTAGGGAAGGGGAAATATGTGTATGCTCACAGTGATCCTTCTGGAGAAGACGGTGAGACCGGGGACGCTGAGATGGTGGCGGATCGAGCGGCCGAGCTCCGATGGCCGTGGTGAGGAAGAAGGCTCGATCCGGGGGATGTAGATCGAGGGGGCTCAAACCGACGCCCGCAGATGAAGTGGGTGAGGCAGGAGATGCTCCTGGCGAGGCCTCAATCGGCGGGGAGGACGATGGCCACGCGAATGGGAGCGGCCATGGAGATGGCGGCGTCAGTCGGGTTCTGGAGAGAAGGGAGCGACGTGGGGGAGGGAACTGGGAGATTAGGGTTGTCCAACGGGCTTAGGATAGGCCTTATACGGCATGGGGCGTCGTCGGATGGTCGCCGCGTGCGGCATCCGCGCCATGGACGACGCACGAACATCCACCGCACGCTGGATAAACAGGGGTTGAAGACTAGCTGGTGGTGGGCTGGGCCTTGTACTGTTCCAACAAGCGTACTGTTCCAACAGGCCGAAGTAGACGGTGCCCATATGTTTTTTTAACTCTTTCCTTCTTCTTTTTCAATTTGACTCTGTTTTGTATTATTATTATTATTATTATTTGCCTCAGATGACTTTTGTAAAATGGGTAACTTGTCTCAATAAATATTATGCACTATTTTGCACTTTCACAAAAAGTTTAGAGGCAAGATGATTTCATTTGAATTTTACTTAATTACAAATGGATTAAATAGGGATGTTTCCGGCAGTGTATTTTGCACTTTCACAAAAAGTTTAGAGGCAAGATGATTTCATTTGAATTTTACTTAATTACAAATGGATTAAATAGGGATGTTTCCGGCAGTGTTTTAAATAGGTTGGGGGCTATTTATCATTCTGAAAAATGTGGATTCTTTCATGACAACTTGTTAGTGAATATTTGCAACCTAACCCACATTTTTATTTTGCCATTTGAAAACTTTATTTATTTGACTTTAAATTCAATTTGAATTCGAACGAGATTTAAATCATCGCGAGATTGATAACAATAATCGTGGTCACGTGGCATCATTAGTAGAGGGTTACTGTAGCTTAATTATCCGAGCGTCACAAGAAGGAGGACGAGGCTGCCTACCAGGAGGCGCTGGCGGCGGCCATGGAGACCTCCATCAGTGAGGAGCGATGCAAGGCGAAGGCGAAGGAGGCGGACTACCAGGCGAGGCTGGTGAGGCCCTTGCCATCTCTGCGGCCAGCGACTACGTGGTGCCACCGTCACCGCTCACCCCTCCCCCACCCCCACGCCTAAGGTCGAGCCGACCGACCAGTACGTTTGGACCGGCCAGCTGCGGGAATGGGTCAGCCCCCCTCCCCCCCCCCATTTCTCTTGGCGCGACGCCGACGCAAGAGGCGGTGTACCTCGAACATTGGAGGCAGCACGCACTGCCGGAGGATCACACCGGCGGGAGCGGCACATGCAGAGGAAGCGCAAGGAGGAGGAGTGCTCTCGCCTCGCCGCAATGCCGCCACCACAGCAGACGCCGTAGGAGGCTTCCCTAGCGGCCTATCAAGCCACGTACGGCTGGGCTAGGCTGCCTCCCGTATTCATCGACCTTACCGGCGGTGATGACGATAGCTTTGGAAAGGGCAAGGCGGACGATTAGGGCAGCGTGTGAGTGGTTTTTTTATGTTTAATTAGTGTTTAACCAGACTTTGGTCGGTGGTTGACCGGCCACTTATGTTTAATTATATATATATATATTACTTTATTTCGGCCACTGGTGGCCCACAAGTATAGGGGATCCATCGTAGTCCTTTCGATAAGTAAGAGTGTCGAACCCAACGAGGAGTTGAAGGAAATGATAAGCAGTTTTCAGTAAGGTATTCTCTGCAAGCACTGAAATTATCGGTAACAGATAGTTGTGTGATAAGATACGGGTAACAAGTAATAAAAGTAACTAAGGTGCGGCAAGGTGGCCCAATCCTTTTTGTAGCAAAGGACAAGCCTGAACGAACTCTTATATAAAGCAAAATGCTCTCGATGACACATGGAAATTGTTGTCAAGTTTGTTTTCATCACGCTCATATGATTCGCGTTCGATACTTTGATAATTTGATATGTGGTGGACCGGTGCTTGGGTGCTGCCCTTCCTTAGACAAGCCACCCACTTATGATTAAACACTCTCGCAAGTATCCGCAACTATGAAAGAGGAATTAATATAAATCTAACCATAGCATGAAACATATGAATCCAAATCAGCCCCTTCCGAAGCAACACATAAACTAGGGTTTAATCTTCTGTCACTCTAGCAACTCATCATCAACTTATTACTTCCCAAAGCATCCCCCTAGGCCCAAATAATGGTGAAGTGTCATGTAGTCAGCGTTCACATAACACCACTAGAGGAAAGACAACATACATCTCGTCAAAATATCGAACGAATACCAAATTCACATGATTACTTATAACAAAACTTCTTCCATGTCCTCAGGAACAAACGTAATTACTCATAAAGCATATTCATGTTCATGATCAGAGGTATATTGAATAGCATTAAGGATCTTAACATATGACCTTCCACCAAATAAACCAACTAGCATCAACTACAAGGAGTAATCAACACTACTAGCAACCCACAGGTACCAATCTGAGGTTTTGAGACAAAGATCGGATACAAGAGATGAACTAGGTTTTGAGAGGAGATGGTGTTGGTGAAGATGTTGATGGACATTGACCCCCTCTCGGTGAGAGGATCATTGGTGATGACGATGGCTTCGATTTCCCCCTCCCGAAGGGAAGTGTCCCCGGCAGAACAGCCCTGCCGGAACCCTAGATTGGTTTCGCCCAGGTTCCGCCTCGAGACGGTGGCGCTTCGTCCCGAAAGCTTCCTTATGATTTTTTTTCCAGGTCAAAACACATGATATAGCAGAAGATGGGAGTCGGAGGCCTGCCAGGGGGGCCACAAGGACGGGGGGAGCGCCCAGGGGGTAGGGCGCGCCCTCCACCCTTGTGGTTGGCTGGTGGCCCCCCTCCGGTGCTTTCTTCGCCCAATTTTTTTATATTCCAAAACTGGATCCCATGAAGTTTCAGGACTTTTGGAGTTGTGCAGAATATGCCTCTAATATTTGCTCCTTTTCCAGTCCAGAATTCCAGCCGCCGACATTCTCCTTCTTCATGTAAACCTTGTAAAATAAGAGAGAAACGTCATAAGTATTGTGATATAATGTGTAGTAATATCCCGAAATGCAATATATATCAATATAAAAGCATGATGCAAAATGGACGTATCAACTCCCCCAAGCTTAGACCTCGCTTGTCCTCAAGCGAAAAGTCGATATCGAAAAATATGTCCACATGTTTAGAGATAGAGGTGTCGATAAAATAAAATACGGACATGATGGCATCATGATCATATTTAGGATAGCAAAATAACTTGTCATATTGATTCTTATGTTAAAGTAACAATTCATTCACAAGGTAAAGTATGAATCAGAAACTCCATTGATAGCCAACAAACTATGATCTCAGTCATTGAAGCAATTGTAATTTATCATAACATCGGAAAGAGTCGAATATAAGAGCTTTTCAACAAGTGCACATACTCAACCATCATTTAGTCTTTCACAATTGCTAACACTCACGCAATACTTATGAGTTCAAAGCTTCAATCGGACACAGAGAAAGATAGGGGCTTATAGTTTCGCCTCCCAACGATTTACCTCAAGGGTAATGTCAACAATAATGGTTCATGGCTCTCTACATACCCGTGGATATATATATATATATATATATATATAACATTATGAGAATAATATTCTCATAACACTTCCGAACTGCATTGCAAAATTGCATTGGAGAGCTATGCGCACTGCTTCCTTCTTCCGCTGTGCACCACATAGAGGTGCAGCAGGAAACATTCATTTAGCATCGTTTCTGGCTAGTTTGACTGATTTCTACTGGTTTATTCGTGCGTGCGCTGATTAATATGCGGTTAAGCACTTAATTCTGCGAGAAAACGACGGAAATCCTTGGATTTGGCGGATCTGCGTCCGTTCGTCCGCTTTTTCTCTCTTCTCTGTTCTCTGTTCTTCCCCGCGCGGATCGAAATTGCTGCGTTTTGTATGTAATATTCTGTTGTTTTTGGCAATTATGGGCTGCTTTTGATCTATCCGTATGAATTGGAGCGGATTAAGTTGTTAATTTGGAAGAATTTTAAGTTTTTTGTCCGTGTTTTTTTGCGGCGCGACTGGCTCTGGTCGTTTCTCAAAGATGTTGTTTGAGTTTTTTTGCATTATATAGTTGTTAGGACTGCATTGCAGGCTGTGTGTTTTCGTCTGTGAATCGTGGTCAAGAGAGGGTGGACTGCAGTAATATGCAATGCGCGTTGAATTTTTGTAGCGCGGTGAACTGCATTAATATGCAATGCGAGCCTGTATGAACTGCATTACCGCCACGGGGGTGTCGGGGGACTAGTTTGATTAGTTTTTTTGATTGGTCAAGCGCGGCGGACTGCTTCTTTGCATTGCTTCTAGTGTATTTTCTTTATGAGAATTCTGAGTATAAGTGAACTGCTCTTTTTATATATAGTTTTTCATGTGCAGCAGCAGTTGAAGAACATGCATTCTGGAAACCCCCACCGAGCTTTTCCTTTTTTTTAACCCACACACGGAACTAGAGTTTTTTTAATAAAAGAGCACTGCATCAACCTTCTTAACAGGAGCAGTTTTGTGAAAGAATTCTCTATGTGAACTGCTCTGATAGTTTTGTTTTTTATGTGTATCCTAGCTACAGCAGCAGTTTTGAAGCAATGTACATACTGAAAACAGACTACTGAGAACTGCATATATTTGATAGATAGAAACTACGGTTCTGCGGTCATAATTAACATACTACATCATCAAGCAAACTAACGCAACATAAGCAAACATTGTCCCAAAGCAAACTAGAACGAAAGCAAACTAATCTACATATGCAGAAGGAAACTAATCGAGCACTTGCGACAGGAATCCTTGGCTTTTCAGCATCTGTCCTGCTTCACTAGTTCCACCCGTTGGAGTTGGAGGTGGAAGTTGATGCCCCCTTGCCCCACGGCTTCCAGGATGACCTCGGGCGCTTCCTGGTCTTCTCTGTTTCAGCGCGCGCGAGGCCTTTCTTCATGGTGCTGATTCTGTTCCATATCTCGAACGCAACATAGGCGTCCTTGGCAGCATACTCGACGTGCTTGGTGCTGAGAATGGAAGTCCACAGGCTGTGGTCGTGGTCTGTCATCTTCATCTTCATGTCTGCGTACTCGTCGTCGATGATCGCAGCAGCTACATCGCCAAGCGAGTCCAGTGGCTTCGTTCCATCAGGAACCCTCCAGTTCGTCTGGATGTCGACGAAGTTGGTGACGTGGAGGTTGCAGGCTGCGAGCTTCTGGTTGTCCTGCTCGATGGCGAAGCCAGCGAACTCGAACCTAAGGAAAGTGAACCGCAAGTTATACCTTTCGGAACTGCATACATGGGCATATAGAACTGCAACGCGTACTCGGCAGAGAGAATTGCTTACCTTGGGTCGCCGAGGAACCTCTCGAAGGGGATGCATCTCTGGCCCAATGTACCACATACCTGGAAAAGAAGCACTGGGTGGTACTTGCCGATGGATACTTGAACCAGGGCCGCCCTCTCGTGGTCGGGTGTGTACTCCACGTCGATGCCGACGATCTTCTGGCGGCGCCGCTGGAGAACTGTCTTGAAAACTTCGATGTACGTCGCCATGGCGGCGACGTCGATGGTGTAGATCACCTTCAGCTTCGTGTTCCCGTGCGCATGCACGACGTCGTAGGTCCTGTTGAACCCCATTGCTGCAAAGAGGAGGAAGAGGAGGAGGAAGGGGCAGCGTCGTGTGTTTTTGTGCGGACGGCCTGTTCGATGGAGCGCGGGATTTAAATGGGAGCGGCAGCAACTTCTGCCGAGGCCACAATCTCGTCTCCCAACCGCGTTGGCGATCGTGGGTTCGTGGTGATCGTTGCAGTTCGTGCGGCGTGCAACCGCCGGGATAGAGGAGGGGTGGGGGGCGCGGGCGCTTCGGGCGATAGTGGGCGTATTTATTTTAGGGCAGGCGAACCGAATCGTCAGCCATAAGCGAACTGCATCGCTTCAGAAGCCGAATCGTCCGCCGTAAGCGAACTGCAACGCTTCAGAAGTCGAGGCGGTTTTCCGTAAGCGAACTGCATCGTGTTACAACACCGAGACGTTTTTTTATTTTTTTGTCTATGACATGTGGGCCTGTCGGACGGGCTTTTATTCATTAAGTCTCTCTTGCAGCCCCCTTGCCCGCCTCCACTTCCCTCTCCCCCGTGCCCGCACAGAAATCCCCCCCGCCCTCGTGCTCCCGTGGTGGAGAGCGACGACGCCCGCAGCCGCCGCCGTCCGTAGGGGCTCACTCGTGGTGGAGGGCGTCGACGCCCGCAGCCGCCGCCGTCCGTAGGGCGCTTCCTCCGCCGTCGCCGTCCGCACCCGCCTCGTCCTGCCGTCACTTCGTCCCACGGTGAGCCCCAAATCGCCCCTAATCCGGTCCAGATCTTGTGCTAGGGTTATTTTTCGTGCCAGCATTCTCTTCTTAAGGTTGTTTTTGTATGCTTGAAATTGCAACTCCCTATGGACTGAAAGTTTTTCTCTGCCTGAATTTGGTGTTTGCTGTCTAGGTTTAGGTTTTAATTATCATCCCTTGCTGATTGGAGGCACAGTATGGCTTCTTCCTCACCAATTGATGCGTCACCAGTTAGAACGGCTTCTCCATCTGGTAACTACATTAAACTGAACTGCAGTTTTCATTCAGGGTCAATTTACTTCCTTTTTGTCGAACGAAATAGTGCACTGCATCTTAGATCCCTTTTTAGTAAGGCCTTTTTTTAAGACACGCGTGGCAAACTTATATGAACTGCGTCAAGTTAATTGTTTTTTACTTTTTTGGAAGGACATTAAGTTAGTTGTTATGTTTTTTTTTGTTAAACATAAACTGCTAAAAGAGCACTGCATTTTGGACACTGCTTTGTATTTTTTTTGGCTATCCACTATGAGGTTTTGCAAAATCGATACGAGCTGCATTAAGTTTTAGTTTTTGCCTCTCACAGAACTGCATGAATTTGTTTTGTTTTGCATATCTAAGCGCACTTCTTTTTTTTATATGCGGTCAATTGGTCACTTGAACGAATTAGTGCACTGCATCATATAAGCCTGTGCCAATGTGCACTTTTCACACACGCGTGAATATGATATTCAAGCGACATGAACTGCATTTTTTAGGTTTACTGTTATGTTTTTTAATTGTTAAACATAAACTGCTGGAAAAGTGCACTGCATTTCTACATTTTTTTTGTTTTTTCCAAGTTGATATGAGCTGCATTAAGTTTAGGTCTTCATCTCACACACACATCTTTTTTTTATGTTTTTTCTCACCCACAGTTTTATCTCCTGGTGGGTCAGGGGGTGGTGGCGTTAACTATCTGATTACACGTTATTTCACAGCCGATGTTGTCGGTGGCGGTACGTCTAATCAGGTCAACATTCCACCTGAGTTGAGTGAAACCCAGTCGCAATCTGTTGATGGCACAGAGCCAGTTACACAGGATTGGATGGTCCCTGATCAGATTGCAGCCGACGTTGAGAGGAGAAGGCAGAAAGCTATTGTGCTCGGTAATACTTTCGTGAAGGTTCATAGGGCGAAGCAAGTAAAGTTCGGGGAGGGTAAGGAGATAGGAAGGAGGATTGCAGATTCAAAGAAGTCTGCTAAATTTGCCCCCGCAAAGAATCCTGTGAAGAGGAAACTCAACACTGTCGCAGAGCAAGGTTTAAGTTCTCCACGCCAGAGCCTGCGTGTTGATTACTCAAAGAGACCTAATTACGCCGAGGTTGATGTGGGTGGGATTCATGGAAAGCGGAGACGCGCGGACGATCACTCTGGTGTTGATTGTGAGCGTCGATCTAAGCTTACGCGGGAAACTGCAGCTGAAGAAGCTCTGGGCAGTGATTCTGATGAGGAGGATGTTGATGTTAGTAAGGTATACGCTGTTTATTTACTTTTTCTCCTATTTTTTTAAGTTGTTTTTGCATGAGTTTTGCTGATGTGAACTGCATTTTTTATTGTTTTTTTTGTAGGCTGCTAAGAGTACGAAGAGGAAGAGGTCTGAAGACAATGCTCCGCACGAATGGCGTTTCAACAAGACTGTTCGGCTGTCCATTCCAAATGTAATCAAAGCTGTCGCTTTGCTGGGTGAGGTGCACAGAACTTTGGTGCGGCAAGCAGGTTTTGGCATTGTCTTTGACCTGAAATTAGAGAAGAATGTTTCTCGTGTTTTGATGTGCAAGCTGATGGGAAAGATCGACCCCGACACGATGAGACTGGACTGTGGGCCAAACAAGGTTCTGGAAATCAATCGCGAGGCTGTCCATCACATTTTCAACTTCCCTATGGGTTCTCACACTGCTCCCAGGCCTGCTGCCAGCGGCCATGATGATTCGCTTACTAACCTGAAGGATGAACTCGGGTTCAACCGTTCTCGGAGCATAGATGCGAAGGACCTACTTACCTTACTTCGCACGCTGGCTGCGGACCCTGCGAAGGTTGATAAGACGGTGAAGGTTTTTTTTCTCATTGTCTTCCAGTGCTTGCTTTGTCCTAGCCCCGCAACTCGGTTGTCCAGGGTAGCTGCTATGGTTGAAAACTTGGATATTGCATCTATGGCTAGCATGGATTTTTGTCAGCTTGTTGTCGACGAGCTGCAGGCCGCTGTGTACAAGTGGAATTCTACAGGGAGCAAGCAGAACTGCGCTGAGGGTTGCACCATCGTTCCCCTGTTCATGTACCTGGATTCCTTGAACCTTCGAAAAGTATCGGTGATGGATAAACGCACTCCGCGTGCCGCAATACTGTCCCATGTGCAGTTGAAGAAGATTCACAACGCCGACATCGTTTTCAGGGGAAAGATTCACCTGGACTCTTACAAGTTTGGCAAGCTGCCGGTGAGTGCATAGCCATCCTTTGTTTTTGTTTTTATTCCTTTTTTCGCGCATGCTAAAATTTCAACCTCTTATGTACTTTTCTTTGTGAACTGCATCTCTTTTTTTTTGTTAATTTTTTCAGTGGAAGGCGGAAGCGGACATTGTGTATAAGCGGACTGCAGTTGCGGAAGCCCCTGAAATGTTTTGTGAGCCTCTTGCTAGGGCGGCTCCAATTTGACGGGGTCGTGGTTTTGCTAGGGCGGCTGCTGGAGGTTTTTCTGGACAGGCTTCTGGTGATCGCAATAGATTTGTGCAGGTCGATGAGCTTCTCGATAGGGTCATCAATATAACTAGTGATTTCCCAACATCCGGTTCCAGGATGAGGAATATTGCCGGTTTGTTTCCTGAAGGCAAAGGCCCTTCTGAAGCAGAAATCGAGGCCGCTCATAACTTTGAACGTGGGCAGCTTGAATTCCTTAAGCAGGCTGTAACGAATATCAGATCTTCATTCGTTCAGCTTAAGCAGTCTCAGGATGACAGGTGTGCTACGTATGAGCAGGAAGCGGATGCAATCGTGAAGGAAATGAACAGGCATGAATATGTTGTCCGGCCTTCTCTGCCCGACCCCGCAGATGTGGATGTATGTCTTTTTTCCATATGTGAACAGTTTTTTTACCCATATTTTGTTATCTATTTTTTCTGTGCGTTTGTTGCATTGACTATTTGTTTTTCTATCATTTTGTTCTTTTCCCAGTGTGTCGGAGAATCTTCCAAGGCTAACGCTGGTCGTGTTGATGAGCACCAGGACCACGACGGTGTTGATTCTGATCACTTGTTTGACAGGCCATTATCGCCCGTTGACGAAGCTGCCAAAGACAATCCTATTGACGAAGTGGTCATTAACAAGGTTTGATTTCTTCCTATCATTTTATTTTTTTTGTTACAGTGAACTTCATTGTTTGATTTTCTTGTAGTGTCCAAAACAAACAATCATATTTTTTTTGCACCAGCAGTGGCAGCGAACTGCATTTTTTTACTTTTTCTTTGTATTTTTGCGCACCAGAAGTGGTAGTGCACTGCAGTTGTTGTTTAGAGAAGAAGCATCATCTTTTTTTTTGTAGCAGTGAACTGCATGATCTGGTGTTTGTTTTTTAGTTGTAGAACTGCAGATTTGGATAATAGTTTTATTTACGTTTTAATGTTTTTTAGGTTGCCGAATCAAATGTGGAGATACATGGGAAGGAGGCAGATGGTGACGACGCTGGCAAGGACGAGGAGGCTGACAAGTGTGAAGAGATGGAAGGCGACGACGCTTCCCTGGTGAGTATAGAGAATTTTTGCATTTTTGTGTTTTATTTTTTATTTTTCGTGGTAGCTTCATGGTCCGTTTTTATTAGTGAACTGCATTCTAGCTTTTTTTGTTTAATGTGTTTTATTTTGTTAACTCATCAGAACTGCGGATTAAATGTTGAAATCCAAGCGGTAGCTTCATGGTCCGTTTTTATTTTGTTAACTCATCAGAACTGCGGACAAGAAAAACTTGGTAACGCATCTTGACCATTTTTCGTTTTTTCGTCATCTTGAAAATAAGTTTTCTGTTTTTTCTATTTTTTCTCATCTGTTTTGTTTTATTCTTTTTTTTTTATTTCAGATTATGTTTGCAACATTTGACCCTCCTCCCGCAACAGTGAAGGACGCGATAGGCCACTACTGCTTGGTCACTTTGAACCTGCGAGAGAAGCGTTTTGAGCTTCTCGACTCATTCAACGAAGGAGACAGCGCTGCTGCAAGCGTTGTCTTCAGGAAAATGGTCAGGAACATCAAAAAAGTCTGGAAAGATGGCAGCGCAAGCTGCGACGAGCCGTTGAACCCTCCCACCCTGGACGGCTATGCGCTGACTCATATTAACGTCCCGCAACAGGGAAACGGGTTTGTACCTATTCTCCTTTATTCTTTTTCCTCCTTCATTTTTTTCTTGTGTAAGTGAGCTGCATTGTTTTTACTAAATTAGAAGCACCTTTTCCCTTTTGAGCGAACTGCATTACTAATGTGTTATTTGTTGTTCTCCCTCGGTAATCTTTGTGTGTATGGAGCTGCATTGTTTTACTAACATCAGTAGCACTTTTATTACTGAGTGAACTGCATTGTTAATGTGATTTGTGTTGGTTTTTCTTTTGCAGGCATGATTGTGGATTTTACATGTTCCAGTTCATGCAGACCTGGGATGGTGAAACGATTGCCAAGTTTGGGAAGGAGCACATTGGCTACATCAGGAAGGAGATGCTCTATAGTTGGCTGACCTCGTCGCATTGTTGTCTGGACCTGACATCACTTTTAATTTTTAAAGAAGGTTATTACATTTTTTTTGAGTCACACACCTTTTTTTATTAAGTGAACTTCATTGGTACAGAGAGGGTAGGTCGACTACTTTTGTTAAGCTTTTTTAGTAGAACCCCATTTGTGTGTTTAAAAATGACTTTTCCTTAGGGAACTTGATGATTCTTTTTCACTACTTTTGCTCATTATCCAATTTTTTTTGTTTTTGTGCAGGCTTTGATGAAGGCGCACACCAAGGTGGTATTTCCTTGTTTGAAACTCAGGTTCATACTCCAACTATTCAGAAAGTTGTCCTTGATGAACCTCCTGTCAAGGTCTTGAAAGAACCTGTGTGTAAGATGTTGAGGAGTGACGCCGGCACTTCGAATGAAAAAGCTCTTGAGAAATCTCCTGTCAATGTCAAGCATGGGAAGAAAGCTGCGAGCCCTCCGAATGCTGAAGATAGCGATGATGATTTTGAGAGGCCACCACCAGTGCCTAGGAGGACCAGGAGCGCAGCTGTGGAACCCCCGACGGACAGCGAGGCACTAATTCTATCAAACAGGAGGCCTGTGCAGAAGCCATCAAAGTTTCGATCTCCTGTAGAGAAGTTGAATCCTGCGAGATTCAGCCATCTTGTGGAGATGAGGAAAGTCTTGCAACTCATCACGAGCACACAATTCAGGCAGAAATACAGCGAGTCAGTTCTTTTTTCGTTAGTTTTTTATATATTTTTGATTTTTAATGTGTGTAATGTTCTTTTCTGTGTTTTTGCTTTTGTGCTACTAACCCCCCCACCTTTTGCCGTTTCTTTTGTGCAGGTCCGCGCTTTTCCTGCACAGGAATCCTATCGAACTCTACACCGTGTCTGTGGACTACATGTTCTTAACTTTCACCAAAGGTGGTTTTATGGACTCGGAATTGATGGATCATATCATCAGGTTCTGGAAGAATGACGAGAGTATGAATGTGGTTTATCGATCTGGCGAACGCGTTCTGCTGTCCCCTTTGTTTATCACGGTATTTCTCTTTTTTTTCTTATTTATTTTTTCTGCTCTAGTGAACTGCAGTAAATAGTGTATAATAATTTGTTTTTAGAATGTACCGAACTGCATACATTTTTTTTTGTGTGTCTTAACCGATGAATCTTAAAACGAAAACAAATTATGGTGAGAATTTGTGAACTGCATACTGTTTTTTAGAGAAGCGTGATCCGTTTTTTTATTAAGCGTCGGAGCAAACATATTTTTAAGGTGAACTGCATTAACTTTTTTTTTGTGAATTACCCACACGCAGTATGTGCTTCAAATGAATGATCACGCGGATAGAGATGCAGATGGAAATGTTGTGTTGCCTTTTGTCCACAGCAAGTTTAACGTCGAAGATGCAGCACAGCAGTTCAAACTTTATGTCCGTGATGACGAGAACCTTCTTGATTGCAAATTAGTAAGTTATCAGATTTGCTTTTGTTCAGCTTTTTTGTATTTATTTTCTCTCCCAATTTTTTCCAGTAATCCCTTTTCACTGATCGATTCCATAACAAATTTGACGAAACAAAATCAGATTCTGTTACCACGGTTGAAAGACGAGCATTATTCGCTATACACGATGAATAGGCACCGCGAGACCCTTGACATTCATGACACTAGGAGGTACAGCGGACCGGTTGATCAAACGACGCGGTGGCATAAGTCTGAATACCACAGCGCCCGCACTGAAATGGTAAAATTTTTCCTTTTTTCACCTTTCTTGTTTTTTTTCATGCGTGGGCGTGTTGAACAATTTTTGTTGTGATGTGTATTTTTATTTTATTTTTATTTTCCACCAGATGATCAGGATGACTGCATTGTTGAAGAGGGTTTATGGAGAAAAAGAGTACAAGAGAAAGGAGTCGGTAGACTGGGTGGGTGTTTCAAAAAAAGCTAGCTATTTGGGCACCCCTGAGCAGGGCCCGAACGAGTGCAGCTTTTATGTTCTGAAAATGGCTCAGTATTACGACGGCAAAACCTTTGTTGTGAAATTCGGAAAGCGTAGTGTAAGTATCTTCTTTTTAACTCAGCAATATCTCCTCATTCCTTGATATTTTTTTCGTCAGTTTCCTTTTTCGTATATGATGTTGTATATTTGTTTATTTTATTTTTTTCTTCATCGCAGGAAGCTGTTATTCAGGATTGGAAGGCTGAGTTTTTGTTCCAGATTCTGTTCCACCCAGAAAACATGGTCGTTGTCACCGAGTTCCCGGAGGATCTAAGAAATCTCTGCATTTCTCTTGGCTTCTCTCCAAGACTGGATTCGAAGGAGCAGGATGAGGCATAAATGATAGCAGATCTTTTTTCTATGTGTGTTGATGTCTTTTTCGTGTGTGCTCCAGAACTTTATGTAAACAGTAATGTATGGTCGCTGTGTGTAGTTCTCGATGTCCAAAGCTATAAACACCATGCTGTGTGCTTTTGTATATATCGGTCTAGTTAGTTTTTGTGTGTTTTTTTTGGTGGCAGATGGTGACAATGTCAAATATGTGCATAATGGAGCTTTCAGCCAACTCCTCCTTGTGAGTTGTAACATGTTCGCAGCGCACTGCGTTATCTCATATGATTAGCAGCCAAGTTTTTTTTCAATATATGCATCCGCACTGCATCTCACCTTATCACATGGGACTGCAAAGACGAATTCAACGTGTTTGTCGTCGAGTTTCAAAATTCATCCGCACTGCAGCCAAGTTTTTGTTTTTCACTTTTTTTTTGCACTAAGCGCACTGCACTGTGTACTCGAAGCGTACTGCAGTGCAAGCTTTTAAACGCGACGCACGCACTGCAGTGTACGTGAATCCTAGTCTGACTCTACATTTTTTTGTCTTCTAACTGCATTCTGTATTGATTCATGGTCATGCCAGGTTCTGTACGACGAAGAGAACTGCATTCTCCAAATGACATTCCGATCTCAGAGTTCTTATACAGAAGAGAACCGCATTCTGAGATCTTATTTTCTTTTTCGTATAGAAGAGAACTGCATTTTATCAAACATATTACAAGTTAATATGTTTTTTAAAATGTAAAACTGCATATGTGTTGATCTACGCCCTTTTCCTAGTGCTTCTTCTCAGATTGTGTACTGCAGTTCGCATCCACGACGAATGCGATGGAGTAGTCATCTTTGCAGTTCGCTTCCGCCTGTCATGCATGACTGAGGCAGGATGCTTCAGGGGTGGATCCCCCCGGTGGTCTTGGGGCGAAGGTGAGGTGCGCCGTCGCTTCCTAAACACCGCCGCGGAAATATCGTCGCCGGCGGACTGCATTGCCGGCCGTTTGGCTCGCTCTCCGTGGTGCTTGGCGCGGAAGAAGGCGGGGAGGGGTGGGGGGTGGCCGCCGGCCGCCTGGGCGGTGGCGCGGAAGAAGGCGGGGAAGGGTGGGTGTCACCGCCGGCCGCCGGGGAGTTGGCGCGCTAGGAGGCGGGGAGGGGTGGGGGAGGAGGCCCGCCGCCGGGGCGCTCCCGCGCTAGGAGGCAGGGAGCGGTCGGGGAGGACGCTGGCGTTGGGGGCGCTCCCGCGCTAGAAGGCGGGGAGGGGTCGGGGAGGACGTCGGCGTCGGGGGGCGCTCCCGCGCTAGAAGCTCTGTAGGGGTGGGGGAGGGTTGTTAGGAGAATAAGCTTTTTGTTAGGAGAATAAGGTCTTAAGGGGTGTTATGAGAATAGACCCATCCTAACATGTTGTGTTTGCCAAAGGATAAAAGTAAAAAGGAAAGGTGATGATCACCATGACTCTTGTACAAGGGTAAGAGATAAAATTAAAAAATAGGCCCTTCGCAGAGGGAAGTAAAGGTTGTCATGCGCTTTTATGGTTGGATGCACAAAATCTTAATGCAAAAGAACATCACTTTATATTGCCACTTGTGATAAGGACCTTTATTATGCATACCGTCGTTTTTATTTCTTCCATATCACAAGTTCGTAGAAAGCTTATTTTATTCACACTAATAGATCATACCTATTTAGAGAGCAATTTTTATTGCTTGCACCGATGACAACTTACTTGAATGATCTTACTCAATCTATAGGTAGGTATGGTAGACTCTCGTGGCAAAACTAGTTAAAGGGATGTTTGGAAGCACAAGTAGTATCTGTACTTGGTGCAAAGAATTTGGCTAGCATGAGAGGAAAAATCAAGCTCAACATGTTGGAAGATCTATGACAATATAACTTCTGTTAGGATGTAAGAAGACATAACCCATTATGTTGTCTTCCTTGTCCAACTTCAACTTTTTAGCATGCCATATTTTAATGATTGCTCACAACAATAAAAGATGTCCAAGATAGTATATTTATATGTGAAACCTCTCTTTCTTTATTATTTCCTATTAATTGCAACAATGACAAAAACTATGTTTGTCAACTCTTAACAACTTTTATTCTCCATACTCTTTATATGTGAAGTCATTACTTATCATAAGATCAACATATGATCTTTTTATTTCCTTTTATTGTTTCTTTAATTTAATCCCTCTAGATCATAGCAACATAGCAAGGCCCTCAACTCAAAACTAGTCTTTATTATATATAACTCAACAACTTGATTACATAGATGGATCTCAAGGCAAAAATAAAAACTAGATCATACTAAAAACTTTATTCTACTAGATCAAGATATAACCAAAAGGATCAAACTAAGAAATACAATAAAGATAAAGGTGTGATGGTGACACGATACTGTGGCACCTCCCCCAAGCTTGGCAGTTGCCAAGGGGAGTGCCCATACCCATGTGTTTATGTCTCTTTCTTTGGAGGTGGTGTTCATGGTGTTGTTGATGTAGTGATGTCAGACTTCAAGCTCAAGAGGTACTCCAATCTACGAATGATGCTCTGAAGTGCGGTGACATGCTCTTGGAACAAAATATTTTCACGAGTGAGATATTTATTTTGCACATGAACCGTCCCAATGATTCTAAAAGCTTCAATTTCAGTAGGTGTAAGTTGATTGTAGTATGATTGAATGATGTCTTCTTCTTCTGCTGCCGGAACTGGATCTCTCGCGACCTTCTTGATCTTATCAACCCCTTTGTTCTCCCCAAGTTCTTCTATCTTCATCACCCAAGCATCGTCGTCCCCATGGTTGGAGGAGGAGGAAGACATGATGCCTGGCCTTGAAAACTCTGGCAGAAAACAACTCAAAAAGAAAACAGGGGGTTTTGTCGTGGTATGGTGGTCAAAATTTTCACGAGATTATATAATGATTTTTACCAACCAAAAGAAATATTGTGCAAGAAAATAGAGTCCGGAGGGCACACGAGGTGGCCACAAGGTCGGGGCGCTCCCGGGGGGGGGGGGGGGGGG
>LR738709.1:392181739-392205416 GCA_902687465.1 Secale cereale
CCCCCCCCCCCCCCCCGGCTGTCCGTCGGACGCAAGGTTGTTTCCGAAACGCTGATTTTTTATATAATTTTTCTGGATTTTTCTAGGCAGTTCTCGTAACGTGAAAACCTGAAATACAAAAACAGCCGAAAACAGAAACTGGCACTGGGGTGCACTGGATTAGTAAGTTAGTCCAAATATGATCAAAAGTGTATGGAAGTGTATGAATATCATAGCAATATCACCCAAAAGTGGCATGGAGCAAGCAGAAATTATAGATACGTTTGAACGTATCATTGGTTTAATTGCTAAATAATATGTTGGTAAAGTAAATGCCAAGTGTGGCTGTGGTGCAAAGAATAAAAAGCTTGCATAGTCTTGAAGATCATTGAGTAATTTGATCCCTATCAATTGTTTTGAGAAATTAAGTAGTCATGTCTAAACATGGAGATCATTTAATAAAGTCTTATTAGTGAAGAAATACCTTTGAAGTTTGCAATTGTTTAGTTTTTCACCATTGGTAGTTTTAAAGTTCTTGTTCTCTTTTTAGAAGTAAGATGGTTGACAAGGAAGACAGTGCAGAAGTCTTATAATTATGCTGAAAGGATGTTATAATTCTCTTGTACCGGTTAACATGTGCTTGCTAAAAATTTGCTAAACCAAAAACTCTGTACTGAGCGGGAATGTTGCTCGTGCATCCAAATTCCATAGCCAAAATTCTGCCATATGTGTCCACCATACCTACCTATGCATGGTATTTAATAGCCATTCCAAGTAAATTGCTCATGTGCTACCTTTAAAACCTTCAAAATTTATCATTATTTGTGTCTCTGTTTTAGCTCATGAGGAAGTGGTAGATAGTTCATTATTACTTGTGTTGGACAGAACGACCCCTGACGTGCATGAATAATGTGCATGTCCTTAATTTTGCAAAAAGAGCTGGCAAAAGGGTATGCCCAGCCCACTTTACATGTCATCAATATCAATATCAAAAACCTCCTTCACACATCGTACCTGAAAAATCAGACAAACTTTGGCTAGTGATAAACAAAGGGGAAAGGGGAGTGTTATCTTTCCTCTATGGGAGCCGCTCTTAAGTTCTGTTTGGCATGAGTAGTAGTGCATTGTTTATTACCATTCGTTGACATAAGCATACATCTCTCAAAATTGCTTTTATATCTCTATGTTTTCAAAAATAAAAAGCTCTAGCACATGAGTAATCCCTGCTTCCCTCTGCGAAGGGCCTATCTTTTACTTTTAAATGTTGAGTCAGTTTTCCTATGTTCTAATCTTCTTCCTCCACCATAAGCAAGCATCTAGTGTTAACCCTGGGTTCAAGTTGATTATGTTCAAAATTTCTGCTTAGTTATATATAATCCTTGTGCATTGAACTTATCCATGAGATAAAATGTTGAAAAGGTGAAAGCATTGCTGAAACTTTATCTTCCTTTTGTGTTAACTAGCATGCTTTTGATGAGAGAACTCCTTTGGGGCTAACAGTTGTGCTTAACTTTATAGTTTCATGTCTTCAATTGTACTATTCATGAAAAGAATTTACTTAGATGATCACTTGGTTATTCATTGATTACTTGCTTTCAACTATAGACAATTGTTTTGGTTCACTTTATTTCAGTTCATGTGCTTTACTATATTACTTGATCAAGATTGTCTTAGTAGCATGTCACCTCAAAAATTATCTATGTTATCATTCTACCTACTCGAGGACGAGTAGGAATTAAGCTTGGGGATGTTGATACGTCCCAAACGTATCCATAATTTTTCCTTGTGACATGCTTGTTTTGCATCATTGTCTCATGTTTATATCAAAGTTTTCTATCTTTTTAGGCATTTATTGGACTAACGTACTAATGGTTGGAAAAGTGCACAATGTTCTTGTTTTACACTTTATTGTGTAGGAATTACTTGGAAATTGACAAAAAACGCAAAAGGAGTCGTATTGGAGTAGGACTCTGACTTTCCTGAAATCTGTCTGAGAACGTTTTTAGAAGATGGTCACGTTCCGTCCCAAAGACGATGTCAAACGGAAAAAGCCTAGTTGCGAAAGTTGTGGGGAATTTCGAGAGGATGCTTCTGGATATACAATTCGTCCAAATCGGAGTCCGGACGGCCGAGAAAAGCCCGTTTTACTGAAGCCCAAAATCTGATGACGGGAATCCGAGAGTCTATATAAAGAGAGGAAACCTAGGTCACCAAGGGCCACGAATTTTCCTCCTCCCAAGCCGCCGTCTTGGAGGGGAGGACCAGCACCATTGCAGCACCATCCACAAGGAAGAAGGGGGGCCAAGGAGCCGCTGTCCCCTAGGGCCGCCGCCGCCCCGGAGGGCTGCCGCCGGCCGCCTCCTCCTTCTCCGGGCTGCACCTCTCCATCAACACCACCATCAATCTCTTGCTCACCATGGCCATGTGTGAGTAGTCTTCTCCAGGGCTGAGGGCTTGTACGTGTAGCTATGTGGTTATCTCTCTCTCCCATGATGTGATCTTCGTTGTGATCATAGGCTATGTTAATCTAGGGTGATCCCATGATATTTCCCCTTCCTCTATGTATTGAATTGATGTACTCACTTGTCTTTATCTAGTATAATCCCCGAGACCAAGGTGACAGCGGTCTATTGGACATGGATTAGAAGAATATTTTCATGAGTGATTTCCTCTTTTGTGTGTTGATTGAAGATTGAGAGTCTCTTGGTGCTTGTCTTTGACTATCCTGGAGATATGTTGTGGTGATTGTGGTACTCTCTTTGGATGGCCGCGGTGACATTGGGAAATCCATAGATTGAGAACTATGAACTTTGAGGTGTGCTTTTGTAGCCCTACATAATTCTCGTCCTCTCTTGACCACAAAGGAATGACCTCCGAGTGCGTCTCCATTGCATGTTTTATGGGAAATATCATGTGATTAGACTATGTCAATGTTGTTGGGAGTTGCCACTAGTGAAAGTATGAAGCCTAGGCCTTGTTTCCACCATTGCAATACCATTTGTGCTCACGTTTACCACTTGTTTGCTTGCTGCACTTTTTATTACAGATTTATATTACTTTGCTTTGCCACTCCTATCATCCATATTTTACCATCTCTTCGCCGAACTAGTGCACCTATACATCTGACAAGTGTATTAGGTGTGTTGGGGACACACGAGACTTCTTGTATCTCGATTGCAGGGTTGCTTGAAAGGGGTACGTTCAACCTCCACTTACCTGAGTTCGATAAACCTTGGGTTACTCACTTAAGGGAAATTTGTTGCTGTCCTACAAACCTCTGCTCTTGGAGGCCCAACACTGTCTACAGGAATAGAAGCGTGTTGTAGACATCAGTGGCCCCTGCCGCCGACGCGGCCCCCGCCGCTATCGCCGGCCCTGCTGCCCTGCCACTTGGCGTGACTACCCGTGCCCAAGCAGGAGTGCTTCGGCCGAGCACGCGCTACTCCTCCGACGAGTATGTGTGCGCCGCCTCGACGTCGACACCATCGCCCGTTCCCACCTCCGCTTGTGCTGCCCTTCGGGATCCCCATTGGCTAGCTACGATGCAGGAGGAGTTCGACGCCCTATAGCGCAACCGCACGTGGCAGCTTGTTCCGCGACCCCCTCGTGCCAATATCATCACTGGCAAGTGGGTGTTTCGCCACAAGACTTGCCCGGACGGTTCTCTCGAGCGCTACAAGGCTCGGTGGGTGGTTCGTGGATTTCGGCAGCGCGCGGGCGTGGACTTCACCGACACCTTCGCCCCGGTTGTCAAACCGTACACGATCCGCGCCGTGCTCCAGTTGGCGGTCTCGCGCGCCTGGCTTGTGCACCAGTTGGATGTCTCCAACGCCTTCTTGCACGACCATCTTGCCGAGCAGGTGTACTGTGAGCAGCCCACTGGCTTCGTCGACGCTGACCACCCAGACTTCATGTGCTTTCTCTCCCGTTCTCTTTACGGGTTGAAGCAGGCGCCTCGGGCTTGGTACCAGCGTATCGTAGCCTTCCTACAGTCTCTGGGATTTCGGTCCCCTCGCTCCGATGCCTTACTCTTTGTGTATCATCAGGGAGCTGACACTGCATATCTGCTGCTCTACGTCGACGACATCATCCTCACGACGTCCACCCCGGATCTCCTTCAGCGGCTGACTGCTCGTCTTCGTGATGAGTTCGCCCTCAAGGACTTGGCGCGCCTGCACTACTCCCTCAGCATTGAGGTGGTCCGCCGGACAGACGGTTTCTTTCTGCATCAGCAGAAGTACGCCCACGAGCTCCTGGAGCATGCCGGTATGCTTAACTGCAAGCCGGTGCCCACCCCCGTCGACACGAAGGCGAAGGTCTCTACTCTGGAGGGGTCTCTCGCGTCCGATGGAGCATTTTATCGCTCCATTGTGGGTGCTTTACAGTACCTGACGCTGACTCGACCCGACCTGCAGTACGTTGTTCAGCAGGTGTGCCTCCACATGCACGCTCCGCGTGACTCCCACTGGACCTTGGTGAAGCGTATTCTCCGGTATATATGCGACACCATGTCTTTGGGACTCACCCTGATGACCTCCGCCTCCATCGACCTCGTGGCCTACTCGGATGCCGACTGGGCTGGCTGCCCCGACACTCGACGCTCCATGTCAGGCTATTGCGTCTAACTTGGGCCCTCGTTGATCTCTTGGTCATCGAAGCGGCAGCCCACGGTCTCCCGCTCCAGCGTCGAGGCAGAGTATCGCGCCGTGGCTAATGCCGTGGCCGAGTGCTCTTGGCTCCGTCAGCTGCTCCAGGAGTTGCTTTGTGATGTTCATAAGGCCACTCTTGTCTACTGCGATAACGTCAGCGCGGTCTACCTTTCCGCCAACCCGGTGCACCATCGACGTACGAAGCATATTGAGATCGATATTCACTTCGTGCGCGAGCAGGTTGCCCTTGGCCGTGTTTGGGTTCTTCACGTGCCGACCTCGCAACAGTTTGCTGATGTGATGACTAAGGGATTGCCTACTTCCGTCTTCGAGGAGTTTCGGTCTAGTCTATGTGTCTCTGTCGACGCTTCGTGTAATGCCCAGTATGAGATTATACCTCCCACGTGTTGAGGCACGACTTAAAGGCATAAGCTCATACTAGAATGATCTCAAGTATGGTATCTTTGCACGACTCATGTAAAAGAGGGATGAAATTGCAGAAGAGTAGTTGGCTTACACTCGCCACGTCACACAATGCATTACATAAACAATCATCATCCAAATAACGTCAGAATCCGACTACGGACGAAGATCCAAATGAAAGATACCATAAATAACACAAGCCCGGATCGCCCCTAGTAGGAACCACTACTGATCGTCGAACAACGTCACATACATACGGCCACTCTCTTCATCGAGCTCCCAGTGAAGTTCTTGGACCAACTCCTGCGCTGTTCTCAGCGGTACCTGCATCTGGTGTTGTAGTATCTGTGAGCCACGAGGACTCAGCAATCCCATAACCATGGGTATCAAGACTAGCAAAGCTTTATGGGTATGGAAAAGGGTAGTGGTGAGGTTGTAGCAGCGGCTAAGCATAATATGGTGGCTAACTTACGAGTACAAGAATAAGATGAGCATCTACGCAAACGGTCACAAACTAGTAATGATCGCTAAAGATCCTGAACTACCTATGAGTCAAACATAACCCCACCGTGTTCTCTTCTCAAAGTGAAAAGAGACAGTCACGGTTACTCACACAGTTGTGTGTTTTACTTCGGATCCTCTTTCAAGTTTTCTACAACCACACATTAACAAATTCCAATCTGCCACATAACCGCAGGCACGGTTTTCGAAAGATCATAACCCTGCAGGGGTGTCCCAACTTATCCCATCACAAGCTCTCACGATCAGCAGAAGTAATAATAATATTACCCCTTATCTTAGGGACAATCCGATCAGGCTCGGAATCCCGGTGCACAAGACAATTCGACAATGGTAAAACAAGGCCAGCAAGACCTCCCGGCGTGCCGACACCCTGATAGTAGCCGCGCGTATCTCGTCTCAGGCCACGTCCGGATAGGTGAGCCTACAGGAAAATACCAGACCTCGAGTTTCCCCGTGGGGGCCCTGCAGTCCCCCCGTTTGGGACCAACACCATCAGCACTGGCCCCCCTGCTATGTAGAAAGAATCCTCGAGGGTGCGACCCCCTATGCAAATTTAATTAATTAATTAAGTTGTTATTATGAGGCAAATTAAAACCAATGTTGGGCCTTGCTGGAGGAGTTTTATTCAAAGACGAACTTTCAAGGGGTCCCCATATACCCAACCATGTAAGGAACGCAAAATCAAGGAACATAACACCGGTTTATCGGCTCCTAAGGCGGCATGAGTGGAACAAAACACCGAGCAAAAGGCCAAGCCTTCCACCCATGCCAAGTATATAGGTGTGTTAATATATATAAGACATATTGTAATATTCCAACAACAAGTTCCAACATGGAATGAATCTTCATCTTCACCAGCAACTAACAACGCTATAAGAGGGGCTGAGCAAGCGAGTAACATAGCCAAACAATGGTTTGCTAGGAAGGTGTCAAAGGTTAGAGGTTTCATGGCAACAAGGAGAGGGGCTGACAATAAGATGGGTAGCGCGACATATAGCGATAGCATCGAGAAACTAAGCTTGGCAATGATAGTAAAGGTATCCAATGTGATGGTCATCTTGCCTGGGATTCTGTGAGGAAGAAGAACAAGTCCAAGAAGTAGTCGAACAAAACCTCACAATTCCGGAACGAACCCGGAGCTAACGAGAGAAGCAAACCGGAAAGAAGCAAATAACGCGGTAAACACACAAGCATAAACATGACGTATGATGCACAACCAAGTATGATGCATGTCCGGTTTAAATTTGCATGGCATGGCAAAGTGCACAAACAATACTACAATTTAAGTGGAGCTCAATATGCAATGAGTTGCATATTGACAAAACACCACATTTTATTTATTTAGTTAACTCTCGTTTATCTACAAGACAAGATTAAATGTTTTTATTAAACATGGCAGGAGGTGAAGCATGAGTAAAACTACACTATTTAGGCATTTTAAATGAGGCCAGAAATAACAACAACAATTCTGGAAACTCCCCATGACCAATTTAGCAATTATTAAAGCAACAACAATCTAACATTCAAAGGTTGGTATCATGATACAGATGACATGATCAAGTTTTATGCAATTTTTAGTTAAAAGTTAACATGAAGAGATATGAAGTATTTGTCACCGTGGTGGGAAGAAAGGGGCCACGGCGACGAATCTGAAATGATGCCACGCAACATATCGGTTCCAGTAACTCGTTGAGAGTCCAGTGCAAAAGATGACAAAGAGCGTGACATGCAAAAGATATCGGGTGATCCCATTGCCGGGTTCCCACGGATCGGCGACAAGGCATCGATGTGTACTTCGAACACTGTGTAACAAAGGGTGCATCTCATACAACACAAGCAAACATTCTCGGGTGTCGTCTCGCGGTATACCTTCGGAGCGTGCGTTTTCGGAGCGGTTCGGGTTCGTCGAGGGAAGTAGTGGTACTCGCGGTTCGTAGTTTGTTCGGGGCATCTGTAGCGGAACTTGACGTCCACGGGTCTCCGAGGTCGACGGTAGTGGATGTAGTCGTTCTCGTTTCATCTCTGAGAGGTACTTGACGAATCGAACATCCTCGGGGCGACGGTAGTGGTACATGCACGTAGTTGAACTTGACGGGTCGACGCGGTCGTCGTGGGAGGTAGTGGTACACGTTTTGTGGAGGAACTTTGCGGTTTCGAGGCTCCGGGCATCGTGGTACTTGGCGATGTTCTTGTTGGTCCAAAACAAGACAAGAGGCCGTATCCGGTTGACTTGTTCGTCGACACCAGCGAGGAAGATGGCCGGCACGGGCTTGCGACAGGGGCCCGAGGACTGGTCCAGCTAACTAGCTCCAGGGACGCCCAAACGAAGCACGGGGCAGCGACGTTGGCCAGCAACGGCACCGGTGGCCGGCGCGGTTGAAGCGAAGGTGGCCGACGACGCTGGTTGGAGGAGGGCGCGGGGCGCTGGTGGTGCGCTGCGGCGAGACGGAGACGCGGGGGAGGAGCAGACTGCGGCAGGGGCGTCGGAGCAGTTGGCGACGACGACGGGTCGAGGCTCCAAGCGGCGGCGGATGCTTCAAGGAACGGGCGCGGGCGCGACCGTGGAGGCGCTTGGGAGTGCGGCTCCATGGCGAGGGGAGGCAGGAGCAGGGGACGCCGAGTCCCGGGCGCAGGAGGCCTGGTGCGCGGCGCTGAACGGAGAAAGGAGGCGGGGTAGTCGTGCGGCGGCTCGATTCGGCCGGACCCGGGGCAACAGCGCGGGTGGAGGCCGATGCAGAACGGGCGGAGCGGCAGCGACGACGGGACCGATGGGACCGACGGCGGTGGCTATCCTCGACCAGGGAGAAGGTAGAAGAGCAGGGCGGAGGGGCGGACTTGCGAGGCCTCGGGCGCTCGAGGAAGAGCGAGCGGGGGAAGAGGGGATCGGGAGATGGGGTGCTGCGGTGCTGAGGGAGAGGGAGCGGGGTGGATCGAGGGAGAGGAGGGAGCGACGGGGTGCGGGCTAGGGTTAGAGTAGCTGGGGGCGGCTGGGCCGTTGGGAGGCCCAGATGGCCAGGGAGGCCGGCGGGCTGGTGGCTGCTCCGGATGGGCCTAGATGGCCTAGGTCCTCTCTTTCCCAATTCTACTGATGTTTTCCGAAAAAAACAGAAAAACAACAAAGAAGAAAAGAAAAGGAAGGAGGTGCTAGGGAAAGAATTTGCACATTAGGTTATTTTTCTCGGACTCATAAAAATGAGCGTAATCCAAGAAAAATAGAAGTGGCATGATCGAGATATAATTCAAACATATTTGAATTTACTTCAAATGGGTTTGAACTAAGACTTGATTTTTGAAGTGTCCAAAAATGTTGAGGTTTTTGGAGGAACCTCGATAAACGGGAAAAGAATTATAGAGAAGGTTTTGACGGTGAAACTTGAAGTAAAAGAGGCATGGGAAAAATATGCAAGTGTGTTTTGGTGAATTCCAAACAATTGGAATAATTTAATATAGCTCCCTAATAATATTGAGAGATCTTTATATGTTATAAAGAGAAGTCACCATAGTGAGTATCCCTCAATTTAAATGGATCGAGGATCCATATGGTTTATTTAGTTGAGTTTTAAAATTAAAAGACTTAATGACATGATGCAATGCAAAATAAATAAAGCAAGCACAAATGAAACACACGGGAGAACCCGGAACATCTGGAATCTTCTGGAGCATCGGTCTTCGGGCGTCACAACTCTCCCACACTAACAGAGGATCTCGACCCGAGATCCTAGAGATGGCACCGGATAAAAGAGGATAAAGGAAGAGGTAAAACAAAGTTGCTTCTTTGACAAACGAGTGAAACCACGAACCTTGAGAGGTTGAACAATCTTGAAAGAAATAATACAACGAAGATGAACGCAGTTAAGAGCACTCCGGTAAAAAGGAGGAACAAGGGACATCACGAGACTTTGAAGGTTGCAAGGACATGAACGAAGAGCTCAAGGATGACGAAAAAATTTCAAAACCACTCCGGTTAAAACAAGATGGAGAAGGAATAAGAACGAAATAATTTGGACAGCACTCCGTTTGAAAATGGAAGGAATTTAACATGAACTTGAGGAGATGGGATGATACTTGATGACATCAACCACACACTGCCTCCGAAACTATTAAAAGAATGGCACAAGGAGTAAGAAAGGCTTCAGGCAGCACTCCGGTTGAAAAGAGAGGAAAAACTTGATAAGATGAGAGGACTTGAACAAGGACACAACACTCCAGTTAAATGGACTAGAAAGGACAAGAGATCTTGATAAAACGAGATGATGGAACGTAGATATCAATATTACAATACCTCCGGAACAAAAGAATAGAAGCTAGATTGTTAGGAAGAAATAAAGTAGAGCAAATGATAACTTCTACCACCAATTAATTTAGAAAAACATCCTTACGAAGAAGGGTTGAACGGAGTTATTGAAAATAATCAACAACAAAAGAATAAGCTTGTTGTGGGCTTATGGAAAATATCTCAAAACTATAAGGTGACAACCGGCCACTAACGAAAACATTTAATTGGATTGAGATCAACAAGGAGACGAAAAATTATTTCACCAGAATGATAAATGAAGAACTTGGGTCATTTATAAGCACCATAATAGCAACAATTCTCAGGGAAAGCTTTTAGGTGAATTATAACCCAAGATAACTCCAACGAATATTGAAGGGTTGAAAAGATCTCCTGAACAAGGAAAATGATGGTTTTAAATATCTCATTCTTGATAACTCGTGAATCATAATTCTTGAAGGAATTGTCAAGAATGACATAACACCATCTGAAAAGATAAGGTAGAAAGGATTGCAATTGGAATGCATGATGAAGAATGCTTGAGATCCAACAAGAATCTTGATGAAGACTTCGAGGATGAATTAAAACATGATGAACCACCATGAGAACTCCGGTAATGAAAAGCATGAGAAGCGAAAGATGAAAAGAATAAGATTCAAGGCTTGCGGTGAATTAGATGGAGCTTTGAAATGATATAATTGAAATAACTTGGAGCTCCGGAAAACAAGATGAACAACTTAGAACCAAGGATATGATATGATGAACAAGCTCCGGAAAAAGAGATTAATCACTTCGGGGAAAATAATAAGATTTATTGTATGCTTATCCTTCATCAAATTAAATTGATGACCAGCAACGGATTTGGCCTACTACTTATTCTTCTTGAAAAGGATTGGAGAGATATATAGCCAAACTTGAGAATAATCTTGAACGACTCACCGATAAGATTATGAAAAGAACAAATGAATTAATACGATAACAACGGAAGAGTAATCTTGAATGAACCGCCGTAAGAATTGAAACCGGGTGATGAAAGAGAATAATCACCGGGAAGAATAAGCACTTGAGGAAATTTAGATACACGAGAACGAAGAGATCGCGAACCGATTAAAGAATACTTGAACAAAGCACCGGTAGAATATGGAGACGAACGACGAGGCACGACTTAAAGGCATAAGCACATACTAGAATGATCTCAAGTATGGTATCTTTGCACGACTCATGTAAAAGAGGGATGAAATTGCAAAAGAGTAGTTGGCTTACACTCGCCACGTCACACAATGCATTACATAAACAATCATCATCCAAATAACATCAGAATCCGACTACGGACAAAGATCCAAATGAAAGATACCATAAATAACACAAGCCCGGATCGCCCCTAGTAGGAACCACTACTGATCGTCGAACAACGTCACATACATACGGCCACTCTCTTCATCGAGCTCCCAGTGAAGTTCTTGGACCAACTCCTGCGCTGTTCTCAGCGGTACCTGCATCTGGTGTTGTAGTATCTGTGAGCCACGAGGACTCAGCAATCCCATAACCATGGGTATCAAGACTAGCAAAGCTTTATGGGTATGGAAAAGGGTAGTGGTGAGGTTGCAGCAGCGGCTAAGCATAATATGGTGGCTAACTTACGAGTACAAGAATAAGATGAGCATCTACGCAAACGGTCGCAAACTAGTAATGATCGCTAAAGATCCTGAACTACCTACGAGTCAAACATAACCCCACCATGTTCTCTTCTCAAAGTGAAAAGAGACAGTCACGATTACTCACACAGTTGTGTGTTTTACTTTGGATCCTCTGTCAAGTTTTCTACAACCGGACATTAACAAATTCTAATCTGCCACATAACCACGGGCACGACTTTCGAAAGATCATAACCCTAGAGGGGTGTCCCAACTTAGCCCATCACAAGCTCTCACGATCAGCAGAAGTAATAATAATATTACCCCTTATCTTAGGGACAATCCGATCAGGCTCGGAATCCCGGTGCACAAGACATTTCGACAATGGTAAAACAAGTCCAGCAAGACCTCCCGGCGTGCCGACACCCTGATAGTAGCCGCGCGTATCTCGTCTCAGGCCACGTCCGGATAGGTGAGCCTACAGGAAAATACCAGACCTTGAGTTTCCCCGTGGTGGCCCTGCAGTCCCCCCGTTTGGGACCAACACCATCAGCACTGCCCCCCTGCTATGTAGAAAGAATCCTCGAGGGCGCGACCCCCTATGCAAATTTAATTAATTAATTAAGTTGTTATTATGAGGCAAATTAAAACCAATGTTGGGCCTTGCTGGAGGAGTTTTATTCAAAGACGAACTGTCAAGGGGTCCCCATATACCCAACCATGTAAGGAACGCAAAATCAATGAACATAACGCCGGTTTATTGGCTCCTAAGGCGGCATGAGTGGAACAAAACACCGAGCAAAAGGCCAAGCCTTCCACCCATGCCCAGTATATAGGTGTGTTAATATATATAAGACATATTGTGATATTCCAACAACAAGTTCCAACATCGAACGAATCTTCATCTTCACCCACAACTAACAACGCTATAAGAGGGGCTGAGCAAGCGAGTAACATAGCCGAACAACGGTTTGCTAGGAAGGTGTCAAATGTTAGAGGTTTCATGGCAACAAGGAGAGGGGCTGACAATAAGATGGGTAGCGCGACATATAACGATAGCATCGAGACACTAAGCATGGCAATGATAGTAAACATATCCAAGGTGATGGTCATCTTGCCTGGGATTCCGCGAGGAAGAAGAACAAGTCCATGAAGTAGTCGAACAAAACCTCACAACTCCGGAGCGAACCCGGAGCTAACGAGAGAAGCAAACTGGAAAGAAGCAAACAACACGGTAAACACACAAGCATAAACATGACGTATGATGCACAACCAAGTATGATGCATGTCCGGTTTAAATTTGCATGGCATGGCAAAGTGCACAAACAATACTACAATTTAAGTGGAGCTCAATATGCAACGAGTTGCATATTGACAAAACACCACATTTTATTTATTTAGTCGACTCTCGTTTATCTACAAGACAAGATTAAATGTTTTTATTAAACATGGCAAGAGGTGAAGCATGAGTAAAACTACACTATTTAGGCATTTTAAATGAGCCCAGAAATAACAACAACAATTCCGGAAACTCCCCATGACCAATTTAGCAATTATTAAAGCAACAACTATTTAACATTCAAAGGTTGTTATCATGATGCGGATGACATGATCAAGTTTTATGCAATTTTTAGTTAAAAGTTAACATGAAGAGATATGAAGTATTTGTCACCGTGGTGGAAAGAAAGGGGCCACAGCGACGAATCCGAAATGATGCCACGCAACATATCGGTTCGGTAACTCGTTGAGAGTCCGGTGCAAAAGATGACGAAGAGCGTGACATGCAAAAGAGATGGGGTGATCCCGTTGCCGGGTTCCCACGGATCGGCGACAAGGCAACGAGGTGTACTTCGAACACGGTGCAACAAAGGATGCATCTCATACAACACAAGTAAATGTTCTCGGGTGTCGTCTCGCGGTATACCTTCGGAGCGTGCGTTTTCGGAGCGGTTCGGGTTCGTCGAGGGAAGTAGTGGTACCCGCGTTCGTAGTTCGTTCGGGGCATCGGTATCGGAACTTGACGTCCACGGGTCTCCGAGGTCGACGGTAGTGGATGTAGTCGTTCTCGTTTCATCTCGGAGAGGTACTAGACGAATCGAACATTCTTGGGGCGACGGTAGTGGTACATGCACGTAGTTGAACTTGACGGGTCGACGCGGTCGTCGTGGGAGGTAGTGGTACACGTTTTGTGGAGGAACTTTGCGGTTCCGAGGCTCCGGGCGTTGTGATACTTGGCGATGTTCTTGCTGGTCCAAAACAAGACAAGAGGCCGTATCCGGTTGCCTTGTTCGTCGACACCAGCGAGGAAGATGGCCGGCGCGGGCTTGCGACAGGGGCCCGAGGATCTGGTCGAGCTCAAACTAGCTCCAGGGATGCCGAAACGAAGCACGGGGTAGCGACATTGGCCAGCAACGGCACCGGTGGCCGGCGCGGTTGAAGCAAAGGTGGCCGATGGCGCTGGTTGGAGGAGGGCGCGGGCACTGGTGGTGCGCTGCGGCGAGACGGAGACGCGGGGGAGGAGCAGACCGCGGCAGGGGCATCGGAGCAGTTGGCGACGGCGACGGGTCGAGGCTCCAAGCGGTGGCGGACGCTGCAAGGAACGGGCGCGGGCGCGACCGTGGAGGCGCTTGGGAGTGCGGCTCCATGGCGAGGGGAGGCAGGAGCAGGGGACGCCGAGTCCCGGGCGCAGGAGGCCTGGTGCGCGGCGCTCGACGAAGAAAGGAGGCAGGGAAGTGGTGCGGCGGCTCGATCCGACCGGACTCGGGGCAACAGCGCGCGGTGGAGGCCGATGCAGAACGGGCGGAGCGGCAGCGACGATGGGACCGACGGTGGTGGCTATCCTCGACCAGGGGGGAGGCAGAAGAGCAGGGCGCCCAGGCGGACTTGCGAGGCCTCGAGCGCTCAAGAAAGAGCGAGCGAGGGAAGAGGGGATCGGGAGATGGGGTGCTGCGGCGTTGAGGGAGAGGGAGCCGGGTGAATCGAGGGAGAGGAGGGAGCGACGGGGTGCGGGCTAGGTTAGAGTAGCTGGGGGCGGCTGGGCCGTTGGGAGGCCCAGATGGCCAGGGAGGCCGGCGGGCTGCTGGCTGCTCCGGATGGGCCTAGATGGCCTGGGTCCTCTCTTTCCCAATTCTACTGATGTTTTCCCAAAAAAAACAGAAAAACAACAAAGAAGAAAAGAAAAGGAAGGAGGTGCTAGGGAAAGAATTTGCACATTAGGTTATTTTTCTCGGGCTCATAAAAATGAGCGTAATCCAAGAAAAATAGAAGTGGCATGATCGAGATATAATTCAAACATATTTGAATTTTACTTCAAATGGGCTTGAACTAAGACTTGATTTTTGAGTGTCCAAAAATGTTGAGGTTTTTGGAGGAACCTCGATAAACGGGAAAAGAAGAAGGTTTTGACGGTGAAACTTGAAGTAAAAGAGGCATGGGAAAAATATGCAAGTGTGTTTTGGTGAATTCCAAACAATTGGAATAATTTAATATAGCTCCCTAATAATATTGAGAGGTCTTTATATGTTATAAAGAGAAGTCACCATAGCGAGTATCCCTCAATTTAAATGGATCGAGGATCCATATGGTTTATTTAGTTGAGTTTTAAAATTAAAAGACTTGATGGCATGATGACATGATGCAATGCAAAATAAATAAAGCAAGCACAAATGAAACACACGGGAGAACCCGGAACATCTGGAATCTTCTGGAGCGTCGGTCTTCGGACGTCACACTTCGACTGCAGGGGGGGTGTTGAGTTGTATTTTGTGTTGCATGTATTACGTGTCGTGGCCCACCTCCTAATTGTGTATAGTTGAGGTTGAGGCCTACCCCGTATATTATTGTGTATAGTTGAGGTTGAGGCCTACCCCGTACTTATATATACGTCCCCAGCATCCCATCAATACAAGGATTATTGTATTGCAAAACATCTCTCTACATTCATGCTCAGTTACACAACGTCTAATAACACCATCTGCTCCTTCTTTATAAAGGTGTGGGTCATCCCAAAAGTAATGTCTTAAGTCATAGAAAAATCTTTTCTTTTGCTGGTATGTGAAACTAGGTGGTATAAATTTAGCAACAATATAATTAGCATAATCATCATACCAGGGAGCATTACGAGAAGCATTTACGACAGCTAGTTGTTCATCAGGAAAGCTATCATCAATAGGCAGTGGGTCATCAAGAACATTCTCTAACCTAGACAAGTTATCTGTAACGGGGTTCTCAGCTCCTTTTCTATCAATAATATGCAAATCAAATTCTTGTAGCAAGAGAACCCATCTAATAAGTCTAGGTTTAGCATCTTTCTTTTCCATAAGGTATTTAATAGCAGCATGATCAGTGTGAACAGTTATTTTGGAATCAATAATATAAGATCTGAACTTATCACATGCAAAAAACAATCGCTAAGAATTCCTTTTCAGTAGTAGCATAATTTCTCTGGGCACTGTCTAGAGTTTCACTAGCATAATGAATAACATTCAGTTTCTTGTCAACTCTTTGTCCTAAAACAGCATCAACAACATGATCACTCGCATCACATATAATTTCAAAGGGTAAATTCCAATCAGATGGTTCAACAATAGGTGCAGATTTCAAAGCTTTCTTGAGTATTTCAAATGCTTCTACACAATCATCATAAAAAACAAAAGGAATATCTTTTTGCAAGAGATTAGTGAGAGGCCTAGAAATTTTAGAGAAGTCTTTAATAAACCTCATATAGAAACCAGCATAATCAAGAAAACTTCTTATACCTTTGATATTTTTAGGACACGGCATCTTTTCAATAGCGTCTACTTTAGCTTTATCAGCTTCGATACCTATTTCAGAAATCTTATGCCCCAAGACAGTACCTCCATTAACCATAAAGTGACATTTCTCCCAATTCAAGACAAGATTAGTTTCTTCGCATCTCTGCAAAAATCGATCAAGGTTGCTTAAGCAATCATCAAAAGAAATTCCGTAAACGGATAAATCATCCATGAAAACCTCAACAATCTTTTCACAAAAGTCAGAGAATATAGAAGTCATACATCTTTGAAAGGTGGAGGGTAATGATCTTTCTTAGTAGCTTTATTTAATTTGCGAAAATCAATTACCATTCTATAACTTGCAACAATTCTTTGCGGGGTCAATTCATTCTTATCATTAGGAACAACAGTAATGCCTCCCTTCTTAGGGACACAATGAACATGACTTACCCATTGACTATCAGCAATAGGAGGCCCTGCTTGGATCCAAGGGACTAAAACTAGTCTGACTAAAAATAGTCTCTTTAAGAGGCTAAAGTTCCAAGCACCACTGACTAAAGAGGAGCTAAAACTATTCTTGAGACTAAAATCTTTTAGTCACGGGTACCCCTACTAAAATGTGAATTAGTCCTCTCTCTCCTCATTTAACTCCTCTCCTATAACACATGCAAGTTCTGGATTGGAGGGTTTGGAGGATAATAAATGCTCATTAACTTGATTTTAGTCTCTTTAGTATTTGGTTCCAAGCATGGATGAGGCTAGCAAGTTTTAGTCCCACTACTTTTAGTCATGGGACTAAAACGTATCCAAGCACCCTCTAAATTATACATG
Source organism: Secale cereale (assembly GCA_902687465.1). Lineage (NCBI taxonomy): Eukaryota > Viridiplantae > Streptophyta > Magnoliopsida > Poales > Poaceae > Secale > Secale cereale. Next base: position 392,198,805 of record LR738709.1, read on the forward strand.
CCTTCAGTAGCTTTAGTATTTCATTTCATACCACCACCTTCATCTTAGGATTTAATCGTCATTGGTGATCAACAACTCGTTTAGTATCACACTCCAACTTAATTTTGTGCTGGCATAAAGTGGGACTAATGCCCTTAAGATCATCAAGAGTATATCCAATAGCAGCACGGTGCTTCCTCAGAGTTTTCAATAATTTCTTTTCTTCATGCTCTGAAAGGTTAGCATTAATAATAACATGATATATCTTCTTTTCATCAAGATAAGCATATTTCAAAGTATCAGGTAATTATTTAAGCTCAAACACGGGATCACCCTTAGGTGGAGGAGCATCCCCAAGGATTTCAACAGGCAGATTGTGTTTCACAATAGGCCCCTGTTTAAAGAATATTTCATATATTTTCCTTCTTTCATTCATAAACATATATTCTCATGGTCTAGAAAATATTGTTCTAAGTAGAGATTTCCGTTTCCAAATATTTGTCTTTCTAGAGATTTCCGTTTCCAAATATTTGTCTTTCTAGAGATTTCAACAAATGATTACATGCGAAGCAAAATGAGTGAATCTACACTCTAAAATATGTCTACATACATCTGTATGTTGTAGTTCATTTGAAATGTCTAGAAAGACAAATATTTAGTAACGGAGGGAGTATGAGTCTTTTTAGAGATTCCAGTAAGAGACTATATACGAAACAAGAAGAATGAATCTACACTCTAAAATATATTTATATATATTCGTTTGCAGTTTGTATTAAAATCTTTAACAAAATTTATTTAGAAACGGAGACAGTATTGAGATAAAGCTTTTGCCTCGGTCTAAAAAAAAAAACTATCCATCCGGCCACCACGTTCACCTCTCAACCAGGAGGAAAATAAGAGAGAGACGTACGGGCGAAGCATCGAATTATCAACGATGATGACCTCAGCTTATATGTAGCAGCGCTGTACACGTACTCCGGCACGTAACGTGCCCGATTGGTTCATTGAACCTGGACACATTCCCGCTTTCCCTCCGCAGCTGCAGCCGGCCCGAGCGGTCCGGCCTATATAAAAGGCGGCACAACCTGAGAGGGATCCAGATCCAACGAACTCGTAAACACGTCTGCGCATAGTGTTGGTACTGTATTACGTATACTCTCCCACTCACACCCGAGAAGTTAGGAGGGATGGCGAGGAAGGCAGCAGCGACCATGGACGGCAAGAGCTCCGAGCTCGCGAGGGCCGTGGCGGAGGCGGAGGCGCGGGAGGAGCGGCTACGGCGGGAGCTGGAGGCGGCGCTGGCGCGGGTGGCCGTGGCGGAGGAGGCCGAGGAGCGGCTGTGCGTGCAGCTCGGCGAGCTGGAGGCCGAGGCCATGACGCAGGCCATGGAGTACCAGCAGCACGTCAGGGCGCTCTCCGAGAGGCTCGCCCTCATGGACGGCCTGCTCAGGTCCTCCGGCCTCCACAGCGCCGTCGTGCAGTCCGGCCTTCACTGACGAGCCGGATCTCATCATGCGTTTCCTTGCTTATTATTATGTGCGATCATGCAAGGCTGTACGGGTTTTAAAATTTTCTCCTTTCCGCCGGCGTGCGTTTCATGCCAACTCGTGCGTGGTGGTGGCGTGTAGTGTAGGATGTACAATTATTCTTTCTTGATATATGTATATAGTGTCGTTTGTGTAGCACTACAAATCTCTTGGAGAACATCTAAATGCTGCCCCCGATCTGATGCAAACTTGAGCTGACGCATGCATTCATCTAATATTACACGCAACGGATTCCTTGACAACGATCGAGCTTTATGTGCATATCAAATGAGATGATCACGAGCCAAATCCATTGGCGCAGAGTGCGTCGCGCTGGAGGACGACTCACTGACGAGCCAAATTTTCCCTCGATTGAATTGTTCGACTATCAGGTTTCACCATCCTTTACGAGAAGTCAGTTCCCAGGGGAAGCCGATGTTTCGGTGTTCTTGACAAGTTCCTGGTTTCTCCTTGCCGGCTGCCGCCAACATATTTTGGTCGAGAGATTGCTGGCCACGTTGCCAAGCTGTGTGCTGCCGACAGTTATGCTGTAGCAAGGAATTCCTACTCGCAATGCGTATGCTCTGCTACGGAGTTTTTCAAATCAATTTGGATCGACTAGACGACACTGCTAGAAAACGAGACGTCTGACGCCACACAGAAAACGACCCCTCCAGCTGCTCAATTAAGCAACAAAAATAAGGAAACTTCGGGCCAACACCATACAGCACATGGTTGACTGATATAATGCAATTGGAAATAGCAATGGCGAATCAGGGACCTCGGATATTTGACAGCAGCACGCATGTAACGAAAAAGAGAGGTATGAAATGGAGCATGGAACTTTTCATCCTGAAAAATTGTCAATCTTCCAGATAGCTGACTGGAGGTGTGAAATGGTCATGCTCCCCAGAAACCAAGACAATTCCACGGAATTACCATGAACGCGTTAGTGTAAAAGACAAGAGGTACAGAAATTGATGGAGCATATGACCTGACTTGTCTCCAATAGGGTGACCTGATCTTAATCAGGAGTACTACGTTCAGATACGCACCTGGAATCCAGGCTGGAAGGAGGAAAACGTCATGTCTACAGTCTCCATGAAACTTGGATAAAATCAATCAGTAAATCTTCTCTTCTACTCCCTCCGTTTGGAATTACTTGTCGCAGAAATGAATGTATCTAGACGTATTTTAGTTCTAGATACATCCATTTCCGAGACAAGTAATTCCGAACGGAGGGAGTAGAAAATTAAAGATAAATTTCCAACTTGAGATTCAACAGAACAACACAAACAACAAAACAGATGTGAGTTCCTCTTCGACGTTTGGTGGTTTCAGAGCTGGACATAAGGCTCAAAGTAGCTAATTAACCATAGCCTTTTGGCGTAGAATCTAAAGCATGGCACGGAGGGTCTGCAGCCCCACCAAGAACACAAAGAAAGAACTTGTGGTGAAGGGGTTGCCACATGCACCACACCAGCAAAGAATACTACCATGTATAAAGATGCATAGCACAAGTGGATCTCAGACAATCATCAAGGAAAGCATATCCAAACACCAAGAAAGGAATATTCGCCGATCGCGGATCAGTTGCAAGATTACTGACATGACTAAACAAAATGTTGGCCCATGGCTTCATTTAGAAGACGGTATTCGGCTATTGCTTAAAAAAATGGTATTTTTTGTTTAACACTTTTAACTCAAATAAACGTAGCAAATTGTTTTCCCCTCTTTTTTGGGGTTTAACCACACAACATAGACGCATACACACATGCCCGCGTATTCACACAAGAAGACTGAGTCCCAAAGCACCTTGCTAAGGGTACGTCATCTATCACCTATGCATGATCCACCTTGGTGAGACACACAAGATGTCAAACTCGGGGTTGGATCCTGGTAGGCTAGGGTACAATCACCTCGCCTGACTACTCAACATATTGTTGATTCTCAAACATAGCGACCTTGTTACTCGCAGCAGAGATTTTGGCAATTAGTTTTGCCCACAGCAGAGTTTGAAGTAGCAGCATGATCCCTATGGTGACCCCTTGTGACGCCCCCGATTTGTCCGTACACTAATCATGCACGCAAATGTGTACGACCAAGATCAGGGACTCACTGGAAGATATCACAACACAACTCTAGACACAAATTAAAATAATACAAACTTTATATTACAAGCCAGGGGCCTCGAGGGCTCGAATACATAAGCTCGAAAACACAAGAGTCAGCGGAAGCAATAATATCTGAGTACAGACATAAGTTAAACAAGTTTGCCTTAAGAAGGCTAGCACAAAAGTAACAACGATCGAAAAGGCAAGGCCTCCTGCCTGGGACCTCCTAACTACTACTCGAAGCCGAACTCCATGTAGAAACATCATCGGGATCCTCTGGCTCCTGGGCTCCACCATCTGGTTGCGTCATCCGAGAAGAAGGAACAAAAGGGGAAAAAGGAGAGAAAAGCAACCGTGAGTACTCATCCAAAGTACTCGCAAGCAAGGATCTACACTACATATGCAATGATATCTGTGTAAGGGGGTAATATATGTGGGTTAAACTGCAGAATGCCGGAATAAGAGGGGGATAGCTAATCCAATCGAAGACTACGCTTCTGGCCACCTCCATCTTGCAGCAGTAGAAGAGAATATAAGGAAGTAACAAGTATCCTCGCGTCTCGCAGCCTCCGTCTTGAAGCAGTAGAAGGAAATAGATGGTAAGTTCACCAAGTAACATCGTATAGCATAAACCTATCCGGTGATCCTCCCCTCGTCACCCTGTGAGAGAGCAACCGCCGAATTATATCTGGCACTTGTAAGGGTGTGTTTTATTAAGTATCCAGTTCTAGTTGTCATGAGGTCAGAGTACAACTCCGGGTCGTCCTTTTACCGAGGGACACGGCTATTCGAATAGATTAACTTCCCTGCAGGGGTGCACCACATAACCCAGCACGCTTGATCCCATTTGGCCGGACACACTTTCCAGGGTCATCCCGGCCTCGGAAGATCAACACGTCGCAGCCCTACCTAAGCACAACAGAGAGGTCAGCACGCCGGTCTAAACCCTAAGCGCACGGGGGTCTGGGCCCATCGCCCAATGCACACCTGCACGTTGCGAGGGCGGCCGGTAAGCAGACCTAGCCTCTCCTAATACGAGAGTAGGCTTTCCAGTCCAATCCGGCGCGCGCCGCTAAGTCGCTGACGTCAAGAAGGCTTCGGCTGATACCACGACGTCGAGTGCCCATAACTGTTCCCACGCAGCTGGTTAGTGCGTATAGACCAAATGGCCAGACTCAGATCAAATACCAAGATCTCGATAAACGTGTTATTATGACATAACCGCGGACAACGACCAGGGCCAGGCCCACCTGTCTCCTAGGTGGTCGCAACCTGCCCTGTCGCTCCGCCACAAAGTAACCATCAGGGGGCTGTCGGGAACCCAGGCCCACCACTACCTGGGTGGAACCACCTGCCCCTTCAGCCCCCATCTCCGAATCATCATCATGTTTATGTAAAGTATGTATATAATATATACCCGTGATCACCACCCGAGTGATCACGGCCCGATGGTATAGCATGGCAGACGGACAAGAATGAAGGGCCACTGATGGAATACTAGCATCCTATACTAAGCATTAGGATGGCAGGTAAAGTATCAACACTTGTAGTAACAATGACAGGCTATGCAGCAGAATAGGAGTAACCGAACAGTAACATGCTACACTACTCTAATGCAAGCAGTAGAGAGAAGAATAGGCGATATCTGGTGATCAAAGGGGGGGGGCTTGCCTGGAAGCTCGGCAGACGAAAGGAATCTTCGGAAGCGTAGCCGTAGTCGAACACCGAAGCATCAATGGTCTCGGGGTCTATCACAGTATCGGAGTCTACCGAAATTACGCAACGAAGGGGAAACAAATAAATAACAGAGCAAACAATATCATCACAAAGCATAGCATGGAAATACGCGGTGCTACGTGTGACCTAACGCAGTAGGAGGTGATACTGGCAAGGATGAAAAACATCCGGGAAAGTATTCCCGGTGTTAGGCATTTTCGGGCAGATGAAACGGGGGGGAAATATTGCATGATCGGTATGATAGAGATGTGTGGCGGACGAACGGACCGCGTATTCGGATTCGTCTCGTCGTTCTGAGCAACTTTCATGTACAAAGTATTTTCATCCGAATTACGGTTTAAAAGATATGATTTTCTAAAGTTTTTATTAATTTCTCGGATTTAATATTAATTAAATTAATTCAAAAAAAGGATTTATGACATCAGCATGACATCATGCTGACGTCATCATGGTTGACTGGTCAAGCTGACCAGTGGGTCCCACCTGTCATGCACTAATTATTATTTTTATTATTTTATATATTATTTTTATTCTTTTTTTTAAACCTCTTTTTTTTCTTTAAAGTTCTGGGGGGCGGGCCCCCCTTGTCATTGGCCCAGAGGGCCTACCGGGCTAAAGGGCGCTGGGTTCGGGCGCGTTGGCGCCCGAGCGAAGGCCAAGCCGGGGCGGCCGGCGCGCGCCGACGAGGATGGCCGCCGGCGCGAGGGGGAAGAACGGCGGACGGGCGCGGCCGCCGGCCAGCCGGCGGAGGCGGGGCGTACTGGCGCTAGGGCGTGCGGGGGAAACGCGGGAGGCGGGCGCGCGGTGCGGCTGCGGCTGCTGCGGCGCCGGCGCCAGGGCGGCGGGGACCGGCCAGAGGCGCGGCGGCGCATAGCAGCAGGGGCGAGCAGGGGGGGACAAGCGGGAGCGAGGCGGCTGCGGGGCGCGGCCGGCGAACGGCGGCAGCAGCGTGTGCAGCAGGCACGCGGGGCGAGGCCTGTGCGGCCGAGCGGCGAGCGAGGGCCGGGCTGGTGCGCGGGGCGGGAACGCGGGCGCGCCCCGAGCGCGCGTGCGCGCGGCGACGACCGTGGCGACCGAGGGGGAAGGCGGCGACCGGGGGCGATGGCCAGGGGCAACGGGGGAGGCGGTGCTCACAGAGGTCCGGTCGGGGAGGGCAGTGGGCTCGAGGTGGCGCGTCGGGGTGGCGATGGGGTGGCGCAGGTGGGGCGACGCCGGCGAGCCGTCGGCGACGAGGGCGGCGGGATGATGGCGCGCGA
>LR738709.1:392205498-392305946 GCA_902687465.1 Secale cereale
AGTGGGGGGGCTGGATTGGGTTTTAGGGTTTGGGGGGTGAAGGGGCCATATAGGCCAGGGAGTGGGCCGGCCTAGTGGCCAGCTGGGCCATTTGGCCCAGTGGGGGGCGGGGGGGTTCTTTGTTTTAGTTTTATTTTATATTTCTTTTGTCTTTTTCCTTTCCTTTTGTTTCTATTTATTTTCTGTTTTATTTTATTTTCTACTTACTATAGTTTTACAGAATATAAAATGAGTTCCTAAATTAATGTTACTACTTATTATAATGCCACAATAGCTTGGGCACCCAAATAATTTAGTCTAATATTTTATACATTACAAAAGGCATTTAACTAATTATTTTTAGCCACTGCTTTTAATTATAGCAATGCATTTAAACTCTTTATAAAAGTGTGGTCTCTCCACCAAATATTACATATGATTTATTTGTCATTTTTAGAGCATTTTAGTTTTGACTTTTGAATTTTTTTTAATGTTTGACTTTATTTTAAATCTTGAAATTTGACTTTGTTTTGAATCACGCAAGATTAACAACAATAATCGTGGTGACGTGGCCTCATTATCGAAGGTTCACTGTAGCTTAATTATCCGGGCGTCACAATTCTCCTCCACTACAAGAAATCTCGTCCCGAGATTTGAGCGGTGGGGTAAGGGGGAAAAGTGCTGGTAGCAAAAACCTAATGAGTCTTCTCGGTCTTGGCTGCCCTTTCGAAGAGGTTCATCCCTTGCGTTGATGTCTTCATTTTTCTGCTTCAAGTCTTCGTGATCACGTCGTCAACCTTTCTTCGGGATCTCCATCGTCCTACGAAACGAATAGGGGGGGAAACTTTGGAGGAACGTATCTCTACGAAGTATGTGCATCCGACGGCGAATTCAGAAAGTGGTACACGAAATACCATACGAGTAGTATTTCAGTGAATGCATTGAGAACAATAAGTGATGGTACCAAAGTTTCAATCGGGTAGGCAGTCATTCGATGCCTAACCAGAAGCTGGAATTTGGTCCTGATCAACGAGAATAATATGGTGTTTGATACCATGATGAAACATGATAGAATTTAGCTCGTGAATCACATACGAAGCCAAGTGCAAAGAACACATTAGAATCAGGGTTGTACAGGAGAGTCGGGTTTCGATCCCGTGGACCTGTGGGTTATGGGCCCACCATGTGGGTTGAAAGTAGGAAGGGTGGTGACATCTTGCACAGCCTCGACAGGGAGGCATGTCAGTGGATAGCTCGTCAGCTATGACGGCAACAATGTCGGTACCAAGGATGGGGAACGAAGAGAACCATTTTCCCGCTCGTCAAAACGAGGCGGACCGGTAGGCAAAGTTTTCCTCCATCGGTGGTTACTGGAATGTTACCAACCATAGTAACAGGGTCTTACCGACAGAGTTGTACAACAAGGTGTTTACATAAGCAGAAATTTATTACTGCTTAGATTATATGTAGATCAAAGAAAGGTTAAACAAACAAATGGAAAGGAAAATTGTGATTACACACCATAAATAGGAGTATATCCTTCCCATGGACAAGTAGAATACGGCATACAGGGTAGGAGAGCAAGTACCCAACCATTCAGATAAAGGGGCAGGGATTAATCAAGATGTTACCCATACAAAGGTGTTTGGATAACTAACTAAGAAACGTTTAGCATCGAGCTTTAAATGCCCTTGTCGAAAATTGGAGTACCACGGACATGCTTTGCGATAGCATTGGCATGGTCTTGAAGCAAAGGTCGGACTTGGATACACAAAGGATTCATCAGGAGCAACTTACAGAATAAGTCTTACTATTTCCTCCTGGAAGAACAGTTATCCTTGCAAAAGAGATTATAATGATTAGGTCCTCAAGCAGGGGTGCTAGGCATGACTGTTGGAAATATGCCCTAGAGGCAATAATAAAAGAGTTATTATTATATTTCCTTGTTCATGATAATCGTTTATTATCCATGCTATAACTGTATTGATTGGAAACTCAAATACACGTGTGGATGAATAGACAGACTTTGTGTCCCTAGTGAGCCTCTACAGGACTAGCTCGTTGATCAAAGATGACCGCGGTTTCCAGGTCATAGACATGAGTTGTCATTTGATAACGGGATCACATCATTAGGAGAATGATGTGATGGACGAGACCCAAACGTTAAACATAGCTTATGATCGTGTCAGTTATCGCTATAGTTTTCTGCATGTCAAGTATAAGTTCCTATGACCATGAGATCATGTAACTCACTGACACCGTAGGAGTGCTTTGTGTGTGCCAAACGTCGCAACGTAACTGGGTGACTATAAAGGTACTCTACAGGTATCTCCGAGGGTGTCTGTTGAGTTGACATGGATCGAGACTGGGATTTGTCACTCCGTGTGACGGAGAGGTATCTCCGGGCCCACTCGGTAATACGTCATCTCAATGAGCTCAAAGTGACTAAGTAGTTGGTCACGGGATTATGTATTACGGTAACGAGTAAAGAGACTTGCCGGTAACGAGATTGAACTAGGTATAGAGATACCGACGATCGAATCTCGGGCAAGTAACATACCGACGAGACAAAGGGAACTGTATACGGGATTGCCTGAATCCTTAACATCGTGGTTCATCCGATGAGATCATCGAGAAACATGTGGGAACCAATATGGGTATCCAGATCCCGCTATTGGTTATTGACCTGGGAGTGTCTCGGTCATGTCTACATGGTTTCCGAACCCGCAGGGTCTACACACTTAAGGTTCGGTGACGCTAGGGTTGTTAGTGAGAACAGTGCATGGTTACCGAAGGTTGTTCGGAGTCCCGGATGAGATCCCGGACGTGACGAGGGTCTCCGGAATGGTCCGGGGACGAAGATTGATATATAGGATGAAAGGTTTCGGAGTCCGGAAGTGTTCCGGGGAGCATCGGGAAATCGGCGGATTACCGAAAAGGGTTTCGGGGGTCCCGGAAGTGGTTCTGGGCCTAATGGGCCACAAAGGGGGACACCACAGCCCTCATAGGGCTGTGCGCCCCCCCTGGGCCCTCTCCTCATGCGCAAGGGGAGGTGGACCCTCCTAGGGCTGCCGCACCCCCCCTGGCTTGGGGGGCAAGGCACCTAGGGGGGGAAACCCTAGGGCCTGGACCTTGGCCGCCGCCCCCCTCTGCCCTGGCCGCCGGCCCCCCTAGGGGAAACCCTAGGGCGCCCCCCTCTCCTCCTTCCCCCTATATATAGAGAGGTAGAGGGAGGGCAGCAAAAACACGTTTGTGCCTCAGTGCTGCCCTCCCTCTCCCATAACATCTTCGTCTCCCGCGGTGCTTAGGCGAAGCCCTGCTGGAATCCCCCTCCACCATCACCACCACGCCGTCGTGCTGCCGGTCTCTCCATCAACCTCTCCTCCACCCCTTGCTGGATCAAGAAGGAGGAGACGTCCCCGAGCCGTACGTGTGAAGAACGCGGAGGCACCGTTGCTTCGGTGCTAGGATCTTCGGCGATCTGAATCGCGGCGAGTACGACTCCATCAACCGCGTTCTTAACGCTTCCGCTTAGCGATCTACTAGGGTACGTGGATCCAACTCTCCTCTCGTAGTAGCATCTCCTAGATTGATCTTGGTGAACGTAGGAAAATTTTTTGTTTCCCATGCAACGTTCCCCAACAGTGGTATCAGAGCTAGGATCTTGCGTAGATACTTTCTCGAGTAGAACACAAAAGGGTTTGTGGGCTTTGATGTTTAAATTGCTGCCCTCCTTAGTCTTTCTTGATTCAGCGGTATTATGGGATGAAGCGGCCCGGACCAACTTTACATGTCCACGTACATGAGACCGGTTCCATCGACAGACATGTGACTTTTGTTGCATAAGATGGCTGGCGGGTGTCTGTCTCTCCTATCTTAGTTGAATCGGAATAGAACAAGGCGGTCCTTGTAGAAGGTTAAATAGCAACTTGAATATCACCGTTGTGGCTTTGCGTAGGTAAGAAGCGTTCTTGCTAGATACCCATAGCAGCCACGTAAAACATGCAACAACAAATTAGAGGACGTCTAACTTGTTTTTGCAGGGTATGTATGTGATATGATATGGCCAATGACATGATGAGATATATTTGATGTATGAGATGATCATGTTGTAATAGTTAATATCGACTTGCATGTCGATGCATACGGCTACCGGCAGGAGCCATAGGGTTGTCTTTAATTTTTGTATGACCTGCGTGTCAATCATTAAGCGCTTTGTAATGCTTTACTTTATCGCTAAACGGTAGCAATAGTAGTAAGAGCATGGTGGGCGCGCGACAACCCCGATGGCGACACGATGATGGAGATCATGATGATGGAGATCATGGTGTGGCGCCGGTGACGATGGAGATCATGCCGGTGCTTTGGAGATGGAGATCAAAAGCACGAGTTGATGGCCATATCATGTCACTTATGATTTGCATGTGATGTTAATCCTTTTATGCATCTTATTTTGCTTAGGACGACGGTAGCATTATAAGATGATCCTTCACTAAAATTTCAAGATAAAATTGTGTTCCCCCCGAGTGTGCGCCGTTGCGAAGGTTCGTCGTTTCGAAGCACCACGTGATGATCGGGTGTGATAGACTCTACGTTCGCATACAATGGGTGCAAGCCAGTTTTGCACATGCAGAACACTCGGGTTAGACTTGACGAGCCTAGCATGTACAGACATGGCCTCGGAACACGGAAGACCGAAAGGTCGAACATGAGTCATATAGTAGATATGATCAACATGTAGATGTTCACCATTGACACCACCTCATCTCACGTGATGATCGGACTTGGGTTGGTGAATTTGGATCATGTCACGCTCGAATGACCGGAGGGATGTCAATTTGAGTGGGAGTTATAAATAATTTGATTAGGTAGTAACTCACTTATCATGAACAATAGTCTAAAATGTCTTTGCAAATTTTTGGTTGTAGATGGCTCGCGCAGTAGCTCCCCTGAATTTTAATGCGTTCCTAGAGAAAGCTAAACTGAAAGATGACGGGAGCAACTTTGTGGACTGGCTCCGCAATCTGAGGATCATCCTCACAGCTGCCCAAAAGGTTTATGTCCTAAATGCACCGCTAGGTGACCCCCCCGCTCCTACAGCCCCTGCAGACGTTTTGAACGTCTGGCAGACACGTTCGGATGACTATTCGATAGTGCAGTGTGCCATGTTGTACGGCTTGGAAGGAGGACTTCAAAGGCGTTTTGAACGTCATGGTGCATATGAGATGTACCAGGAGTTGAAGTTCATCTTTGAGAAGCTAAGATCGAGAGGTATGAGACCACCGATAAATTCTTTGCTTGCAAGATGGAGGAGAATTCGCCTGTCAGTGAGCACTTACTGAAGATGTCTGGGTACTATACCCGCATAGCTGATCTGGGACTTGTGTTCCCGGATGAGGCTATCATTGACAGAATTCTCCAGTCACTCCCTCCGAGCTACAAGAGCTTCGTGCAGCAGTATAACATGCAAGGGATGAACAAGACCATCGCCGAGCTGTTTTCGATGCTGAAAGTCGCTGAGGCAGACATCCAGAAGGAGTATCAAGTGTTGATGGTCAATAAAACCACCAGTTTCAAGAAGAATGGCAAGGGCAAGAAGGGTAACTCTAAGAAGGGTGGCAAAGCAGTTGCTAATCCAGTGAAGAAACCCAAGGCTGGGCCCAAGCCAGAGACTGAGTGTTTCTATTGCAAGGGGAACGGCCACTGGAAGCGGAACTGCCCCAAGTATCTGGCGGACAAGAAGGGGGCCAACAACAACAAAGGTATATGTGATATACATGTTATTGATGTGTACCTTACCAACTCTCGTTGTAGTGCCTGGGTATTTGATACCGGTTCGGTTGCTCACATTTGCAACTCTAAACAGGAACTGCGGAATAAACGGAGGCTGGCGAAGGACGAAGTGACGATGCGCGTGGGAAATGGTTCCAAGGTTGATGTGATCGCCGTCGGCACGCTCGCTCTTTGATTACCATCGAGATTAGTTATGAACCTGAATAATTGTTATTTAGTGCCTGCGTTAAGCATGAACATTATATCTGGATCTTGTTTATTGCGAGACGGTTACTCATTTAAATCAGAGAATAATGGTTGTTCTATTTATATGAGTAATATCTTTTATGGTCATGCACCCGAAGTTAGGGGTTTATTCTTATTGAATCTCGATAGTGATGATACACATGTTCATAACATTGATGCCAAAAGATGTAGAGTTGATAATGATAATACCACTTTCTTGTGGCACTGCCGTCTGGGTCATATCGGCGTTAAACGCATGAGGAAGCTCCATGCTGATGGACTTTTGGAGTCTCTTGATTTTGAATCACTTGACACGTGCGAGCCGTGCCTCATGGGCAAGATGACAAGGACCCCGTTTTCAGGGACAATGGAACGGGCAAGTGACTTGTTGGAAATCATACATACTGATGTGTGCGGTCCGATGAGTGTAACGGCGCGCGGTGGATATCGTTATTTTCTCACCTTCACTGACGACTTAAGTAGATATGGGTATATTTACTTGATGAAGCATAAGTCTGAAACTTTTGAAAAGTTCAAGCAATTTCAGAGTGAAGTTGAAAATCATCGTAACAAGAAGATCAAGTTCCTACGATCTGATCGAGGGGGAGAATATCTGAGTTATGAGTTTGGTGATCACTTAAGAAAATGTGGAATTGTTTCACAGTTGACGCCACCTGGAACACCACAGCGTAATGGTGTGTCCGAACGTCGTAATCGAACCCTATTAGATATGGTACGTTCTATGATGTCTCTTGCCGATTTGCCACTATCGTTTTGGGGATATGCGTTAGAGACAGCTGCATTCACTTTAAATAGGGCTCCATCTAAGTCCGTTAAGACAACACCGTATGAACTGTGGTTTGGTAAGAAACCTAAGTTGTCTTTTCTCAAGGTTTGGGGTTGCGATGCTTATGTCAAAAGGCTTCAGCCAGAAAAGCTCGAACCCAAAGCGGACAAATGTGTCTTCATAGGATACCCAAAAGAAACAGTTGGGTACACCTTCTATCTCAGATCCGAGGGCAAAGTGTTTGTCGCTAAGAACGGGTCCTTTCTCGAGAAAGAGTTTCTCTCGAAAGAATTGAGTGGGAGGAAGGTAGAACTTGATGAGGTTATTGAACCTCTGCTTCAACCAGAGAGTAGCGCAGCGCAGAAAGATGTTTTTGTGGAGCCTGCAGAGGTTGAAGAGGAAGCCAATGATGATGATCAAGGAGCTTCTGATCAAGTTACTACCGAACCTCGTAGGTCGACAAGGGTACGCACTGCACCTGAGTGGTATGGTAACCCTGTCTTGGAGGTCATGTTGTTAGACAACAGTGAACCTACGAGCTATGGAGAAGCGATGGTGGGCCCGGATTCCGACAAATGGTTAGAGGCCATGAAATCCGAGATGGGATCCATGTATGAAAACAAAGTATGGACTTTGGAAGTATTACCTGAAGGGCGGAAGGCCATTCAGAATAAATGGATTTTTAAGAGGAAGACGGACGCTGACGGTAATGTCACCGTGTATAAAGCTCGACTTGTGGCAAAGGGTTTTTCACAAGTTCAAGGGATTGACTACGATGAGACTTTCTCACCCGTAGCGATGCTTAAATCCGTTCGAATCATGTTAGCGATAGCTGCATATTTCGATTATGAAATTTGGCAGATGGATGTCAAAACAGCGTTCCTTAACGGTTTTCTTAAGGAAGAGTTGTATATGATACAACCGGAAGGTTTTGTCGATCCAGAGAATGCTGACAAAGTATGCAAGCTCCAGCGTTCCATTTATGGGCTGGTGCAAGCGTCTCGGAGTTGGAATCTTCGCTTTGATGAGGTGATCAAAGCGTTTGGGTTTGTACAAGTTTACGGAGAAGCTTGTATTTACAAGAAAGTGAGTGGGAGCTCTATAGCGTTTCTAATATTATATGTGGATGACATATTGCTGATTGGAAACAATATAGAATTTTTGGATAGCGTGAAGGGGTATTTGAACAAGAGTTTTTCGATGAAGGATCTCGGTGAAGCTGCTTTCATATTGGGCATCAAGATCTATAGAGATAGATCAAGACGCTTGATAGGACTTTCACAAAGTACATAACTTGATAAAGTTTTGAAGAAGTTCAAAATGGATCAATCCAAGAAGGGGTTCTTGCCGGTATTGCAAGGTACAAAGTTGAGTAAGACTCAATGCCCAGTGACTGCGGAAGATAGAGAAAAGATGAGTGTCGTCCCCTATGCTTCAGCCATAGGCTCTATCATGTATGCAATGCTGTGCACAAGACCAGATGTCAGCCTTGCCATAAGTATGGCCGGAAGGTTTCAAAGTAATCCTGGTATGGATCACTGGACAGCGGTCAAGAATATCCTGAAGTACCTGAAAAGGACTAAAGATATGTTTCTCGTGTATGGAGGTGATCAAGAGCTCGTCGTAAAGGGTTACGTCGATGCAAGCTTTGACACTGATCCGGATGACTCTAAGTCTCAAACCGGATACGTATATATTCTCAACGGGGGAGCGGTAAGCTGGTGCAGTTCCAAGCAGAGCGTGGTAGCTGATTCTACATGTGAAGCGGAGTATATAGCTGCCTCGGAGGCGGCGAAGGAAGGTGTCTGGATGAAGGAGTTCATGACAGATCTTGGAGTTGTGCTAGTGCACTGAACCCAATGACTCTGTTCTGTGACAACACTGGTGCCATTGCTCTAGCCAAGGAACCAAGGTTTCACAAGAGGACCAGACACATAAAGCGACGCTTCAATTCCATCCGCGATTCGGTCAAGGAGGAGGACATAAACATTTGCAAAGTACACACGGATTTGAATGTTGCAGATCCGTTGACTAAGCCTCTTCCACGGGCTAAGCACGATCAACACCAAGACTCTATGGGTGTTAGATTCATTACCTTGTAATGCTAGATTATTGACTCTAGTGCAAGTGGGAGACTGTTGGAAATATGCCCTAGAGGCAATAATAAAAGAGTTATTATTATATTTCCTTGTTCATGATAATCGTTTATTATCCATGCTATAATTGTATTGATTGGAAACTCAAATACATGTGTGGATAAATAGACAAACTTGAGGTCCCTAGTAAGCCTCTTCAGGACTAGCTCGTTGATCAAAGATGACCGCGGTTTCCAGGTCATAGACATGAGTTGTCATTTGATAACGGGATCACATCATTAGGAGAATGATGTGATGGACGAGACCCAAACGTTAAACATAGCTTTTGATCGTATCAGTTATCGCTATAGTTTTCTGCATGTCAAGTATAAGTTCCTATGACCATGAGATCATGTAACTCACTGACGCTGTAGGAGTGCTTTGTGTGTGCCAAACGTCGCAACGTAACTGGGTGACTATAAAGGTACTCTACAGGTATCTCCGAAGGTGTCTGTTGAGTTGACATGGATCGAGACTGGGATTTGTCACTCCGTGTGACGGAGAGGTATCTCCGGGCCCACTCGGTAATACATCATCTCAATGAGCTCAAAGTGACTAAGTAGTTAGTCACGGGATTATGTATTACGGAACGAGTAAAGAGACTTGCCGGTAACGAGATTGAACTAGGTATAGAGATACCGACGATCGAATCTCGGGCAAGTAACATACCGACGAGACAAAGGGAACTGTATACGGGATTGCCTGAATCCTTGACATCGTGGTTCATCCGATGAGATCATCAAGGAACGTGTGGGAACCAATATGGGTATCCAGATCCCGCTATTGGTTATTGACCTGGGAGTGTCTCGGTCATGTCTACATGGTTTCCGAACCCGCAGGGTCTACACACTTAAGGTTCGGTGACGCTAGGGTTGTTAGTGAGAACAGTGCATGGTTACCGAAGGTTGTTCGGAGTCCCGGATGAGATCCCGGACGTGACGAGGGTCTCCGGAATGGTCCGGGGACGAAGATTGATATATAGGATGAAAGGTTTCGGAGTCCGGAAGTGTTCCGGGGAGCATCGGGAAATCGGCGGATTACCGAAAAGGGTTTCGGGGGTCCCGGAAGTGGTTCTGGGCCTAATGGGCCACAAAGGGGGACACCACAGCCCTCATAGGGCTGTGCGCCCCCCTGGGCCCTCTCCTCATGCGCAAGGGGAGGTGGACCCTCCTAGGGCTGCCGCACCCCCCCTGGCTTGGGGGGCAAGGCACCTAGGGGGGGAAACCCTAGGGCCTGGACCTTGGCCGCCGCCCCCCTCTGCCCTGGCCGCCGGCCCCCCTAGGGGAAACCCTAGGGCGCCCCCCTCTCCTCCTTCCCCCTATATATAGAGAGGTAGAGGGAGGGCAGCAAAAACACGTTTGTGCCTCAGTGCTGCCCTCCCTCTCCCATAACATCTTCGTCTCCCGCGGTGCTTAGGCGAAGCCCTGCTGGAATCCCCCTCCACCATCACCACCACGCCGTCGTGCTGCCGGTCTCTCCATCAACCTCTCCTCCACCCCTTGCTGGATCAAGAAGGAGGAGACGTCCCCGAGCCGTACGTGTGAAGAACGCGGAGGCACCGTTGCTTCGGTGCTAGGATCTTCGGCGATCTGAATCGCGGCGAGTACGACTCCATCAACCGCGTTCTTAACGCTTCCGCTTAGCGATCTACAAGGGTACGTGGATCCAACTCTCCTCTCGTAGTAGCATCTCCTAGATTGATCTTGGTGAACGTAGGAATTTTTTTTTTCCCATGCAACGTTCCCCAACAATGACATCATATTACCGAGTCATCAAAGGACCAATATTATAACTACTGGAAAGTTGTCCCAACCATCATATCTGACCGAGATTCAGATCCGATTGGTGTCATTTTACCTCAGACTCGGGATGTTCAAGAAGAAAAAGGTGCATCACAAATTGACGAAATGACATTGCAAGATTCTCGGGAAACGAACTATGGGAGCGGGTTCCCAAAACAATAGTTCATCATTAAACCAAGGATAGGATGAGGAGGTGGCTGACGGGCTCAGCGACAATTCATCGAGAATTCCAAACGAATGGATTTCCATAATAATGTGAACAAGAAAATGACAATTGTCAATTCAAATGATATAATGTTGTATGCTCGAGAAAAACATACACCATTAATCATTAGTTGAAAGGTGTGCTCGAAATATGACCTTAGGCAGCAAGATCAATGTCAGAGTGACGATTCAATAACCAACAGCCTAAGAACGAACTGTCGATCATAAACTTCAAAGCAATTGGGTTGCTAGGAGTACAGAACTCAAGCAGCATCGCTAGCATATTGGTATCCCTGCTAAAAACAACACGGGGACCAAGGAAGAATGGTGATGGTGAGTAGTATCATCATACTGAGAATTTCTAAGAGGTGGAACAATCCCCACAACAATCTCGACATAAAAGACAGTAGTACTTCAATGCAGAACACAACACTAGCTGGAGAGAAAGTTGTAATTATAATGTGGACAAGTTCGCGATGAAAGGAAGTCAAGGGTGTTGTTGATGATAATAAAAATCATCGAGGGCAAGGATGGTATTTCTCATCACGAACACAATTGACATCTTAGAAGTAGTCAAAGTGTTAAAGGTGATCCGACACATTTGTCGGGAGGGTTTCAAGGGGATGCAATCAAACGACAACGGCAACAAGCAAGGGAATGACAAAGTGGCAAGTTATAGGATCAATATATAAGATGCAAGCTCGGAGCCAAAGTTGCCTTTCAAGACAAGCAACATGATGTTGAAAGCCCGACGTAAGTCGTGCTCTCACAGAAGAATTCGTGCACCAGAGAAGGACGAGGTAGCACAGTCAAAGATATCAAGACCAGGATGTACCCGATAGTCTAGGAATAAACCAGATTGAGTTTAAAATTTTCCCAGTAACATCTACTAGGGGTGTTGAATTTTTCGAGCGGAATTGATTTACTAAACGGTGTCCTCGGTTGACGGCAACCTAGAACCCGTAGAGTGACTACGACAAGCAAAGGTATTACTTCATCAAAAGTTCAAAAGGTGTAGTGCAAAGTCATGATATCCTCGAGATATCAGAGGGTAAACTCGAAGGTAGAACACGATAGGAATTGAACTAGGTCATCGACCTATGACAGTAGATGATTTAACCTTGTCAAAAATTGGCGAGGCGTGGAATGGATTTATTCCAGATATATCGAATAAGGACAGCATGGTCGAAACCATAACTGCAAGGGATCAAATTTTATTGACACCGAAAGAATTATTTAGATGAAAATCATTTTGCAAGAAGCTCCCGAGACGGTCTACATCGTTTCCATGGGCATGAACAAAAGCTCAAGGTCGACTCCCATTTCTCCAATGCATACGTTTCATTTACCTCTTGCTTTGATAAAACTATAGTGTTGGAATTTTAACTGGTGGAACACCGGAAGAGTATGACTTGTGAAAACTTTCGGGTCTTCACGGATTAGGGGAAGGCATAGGTTCCACCCCTCGGGCATCTTAGTAACATATACCACAAGTTTCAAAAGTAAATATCACCAGCTCCAAGGGAGAGCATGGTTGTCAAAGAAGAGGATACAATTTACCGAAGGTATTATGCATCAGGGTCAGAACTTCTCGAGGTTTCTTTTTTTTATACGAAGGCCACTGTCGGATAATATTTCAACAAAGGATCGAGCGATCCACAACGGAGCTGATGTGAGTATCGGTACTCACTCAGAGGAAGAAGAATGCAGAGGCATCAGATTCAAGAATCACCTGATTAGTATGAAGCTTAAATAGAAAGAAATTATGGTTTCCAAAACGAAGGATCAGAAGCAGACGCTCTGATCCAGGATGGATAAGATGAAAACACTTAGTTGTACAATCACTAAAGGTTTGAATTGCCGAGAACCTACTCATGTCCGGAATGACGTCTGAGTCGGAAAGATAACTTTATAAAGGATAACCTGATGACTGCGTGCATACGCACACATTGAATCAATAGGCTCAAAATGCCTAAGACAAGGGATGCTAACGAAGACTACTAGTCACATGGAATTAACCATAATGCAAGCAGGCAAGAATTTCAAGAGTAACAGCCTGCAGAGAATTTCGAAACATCGAAAAGTATTCCGAAGAATTTTGGGAGACATATGAACAATCGAGGAGAACGGGTCCTCGGTAAATGTGAGGAAATAACCGTAAAGGTTTTCATGCGAAATAAAACTGCCAGACAGTAAACTCAAAGGATTCTCGGACAACGGAGAAATTTTTTGGGGCATCTTGTAACAACAAGAGCGACGAGGAATGATCATGAGAATGACAAGTGCATGCAGATATCCATAAGGATATATCGGTGATAGTGATTTGCAAAGGCGATGAACGCAAGTTCTCGGGTTAACAGCGGAGAGTATATTCAGGGTCTTCTGGTGCAGCAGACGATCATCAATCATAAGGTGCTCTCCGGGTGAAAGTGATAACGAGATCCTAATGTTAGATTTAGCAAAATTCATTTATCCCGAATAGAAGAGAGATAAGAGTCCCAGAGTATAGACGAGGAGTAAAAGATCCTAATACCACCCAATGGTGATGTGGGCCCGTAAGCCACACAACAAGTTAGTAAATTTGTTTTTCAAAGACTAGACTCAACTTCGGCCAAGGAGTTGGAAAGTGGGATTCCTACAGGCAGTCGGCTCTGATACCAACTTGTGACGCCCCCGATTTGTCCGTACACTAATCATGCACGCAAATGTGTACGACCAAGATCAGGGACTCACTGGAAGATATCACAACACAACTCTAGACACAAATTAAAATAATACAAACTTTATATTACAAGCCAGGGGCCTCGAGGGCTCGAATACATAAGCTCGAAAACACAAGAGTCAGCGGAAGCAATAATATCTGAGTACAGACATAAGTTAAACAAGTTTGCCTTAAGAAGGCTAGCACAAAAGTAACAACGATCGAAAAGGCAAGGCCTCCTGCCTGGGACCTCCTAACTACTACTCGAAACCGAACTCCATGTAGAAACATCATCGGGATCCTCTGGCTCCTGGGCTCCACCATCTGGTTGCGTCATCCGAGAAGAAGGAACAAAAGGGGAAAAGGGAGAGAAAAGCAACCGTGAGTACTCATCCAAAGTACTCGCAAGCAAGGATCTACACTACATATGCAATGATATCTGTGTAAGGGGGTAATATATGTGGGTTAAACTGCAGAATGCCGGAATAAGAGGGGGATAGCTAATCCAATCGAAGACTACGCTTCTGGCCACCTCCATCTTGCAACAGTAGAAGAGAATATAAGGAAGTAACAAGTATCCTCGCGTCTCGCAGCCTCCGTCTTGAAGCAGTAGAAGGGAATAGATGGTAAGTTCACCAAGTAACATCGTATAGCATAAACCTATCCGGTGATCCTCCCCTCGTCACCCTGTGAGAGAGCAACCACCGAATTATATTTGGCACTTGTAAGGGTGTGTTTTATTAAGTATCCAGTTCTAGTTGGCATGAGGTCAGAGTACAACTCCGGGTCGTCCTTTTACCGAGGGACACGGCTATTCGAATAGATTAACTTCCCTGCAGGGGTGCACCACATAACCCAGCACGCTTGATCCCATTTGGCCGGACACACTTTCCAGGGTCATGCCCGGCCTCGAAAGATCAACACGTCGCAGCCCTACCTAAGCACAACAGAGAGGTCAGCACGCCGGTCTAAACCCTAAGCGCACGAGGGTCTGGGCCCATCACCCAATGCACACCTGCACGTTGCGAGGGCGGCCGGTAAGCAGACCTAGCCTCTCCTAATACGAGAGTAGGCTTTCCAGTCCAATCCGGCGCGCGCCGCTAAGTCGCTGACGTCAAGAAGGCTTCGGCTGATACCACGACGTCGAGTGCCCATAACTGTTCCCACGCAGCTGGTTAGTGCGTATAGACCAAATGGCCAGACTCAGATCAAATACCAAGATCTCGATAAACGTGTTATTATGACATAACCGCGGACAACGACCAGGGCCAGGCCCACCTGTCTCCTAGGTGGTCGCAACCTGCCATGTCGCTCCGCCACAAAGTAACCATCAGGGGGCTGTCGGGAACCCAGGCCCACCACTACCTGGGTGGAACCACCTGCCCCTTCAGCCCCCATCTCCGAATCATCATCATGTTTATGTAAAGTATGTATATAATATATACCCGTGATCACCACCCGAGTGATCACGGCCCGATGGTATAGCATGGCAGACGGACAAGAATGAAGGGCCACTGATGGAATACTAGCATCCTATACTAAGCATTAGGATGGCAGGTAAAGTATCAACAGTTGTAGCAACAATGACAGGCTATGCAGCAGAATAGGAGTAACCGAACAGTAACATGCTACACTACTCTAATGCAAGCAGTAGAGAGAAGAATAGGCGATATCTGGTGATCAAAGGGGGGGCTTGCCTGGAAGCTCGGCAGACGAAAGGAATCTTCGGAAGCGTAGCCGTAGTCGAACACCGAAGCATCAATGGTCTCGGGGTCTATCACAGTATCGGAGTCTACCGAAATTAAGCAACGAAGGGGAAACAAATAAATAACAGAGCAAACAATATCATCACAAAGCATAGCATGGAAATACGCGGTGCTACGTGTGACCTAACGCAGTAGGAGGTGATACTGGCAAGGATGAAAAACATCCGGGAAAGTATTCCCGGTGTTAGGCATTTTCGGGCAGATGAAACGGGGGGGGGAAATGTTGCATGATCGGTATGATAGAGATGTGTGGCGGACGAACGGACCGCGTATTCGGTTCATCTCGTCGTTCTGAGCAACTTTCATGTACAAAGTATTTTCATCTGAATTACGGTTTAAAAGATATGATTTTCTAAAGTTTTTATTAATTTCTGGGATTTAATATTAATTAAATTAATTCAAAAAAGGATTTATGACATCAGCATGACATCATGCTGACGTCATCATGGTTGACTGGTCAAGCTGACCAGTGGGTCCCACCTGTCATGCACTAATTAGTGTAATTAGGATTTACCTAATCCAATTACTATTTATTTAAACTAACTAATTAATTAGATTAATTAAACATGATTAATTAACTTAATTAATTAACTTAATTAATTAATTAATTATTTTTATTATTTTATATATTATTTTTATTCTTTTTTTTAAACCTCTTTTTTTTTCTTTAAAGTTCTGGGGGGCGGGCCCCCCTTGTCATTGGCCCAGAGGGCCTACCGGGCTAAAGGGCGCTGGGTTCGGGCGCGTTGGCGCCCGAGCGAAGGCTAAGCCGGGGCGGCCGGCGCGCGCCGACGAGGATGGCCGCCGGCGCGAGGGGGAAGAACGGCGGACGGGCGCGGCCGCCGGCCAGCCGGCGGATGCGGGGCGTACTGGCGCTAGGGCGTGCGGGGGAAACGCGGGAGGCGGGCGCGCGGTGCGGCTGCGGCTGCTGCGGCGCCGGCGCCAGGACGGCGGGGACCGGCCAGAGGCGCGGCGGCGCATAGCAACAGGGGCGAGCAGGGGGGGACGAGCGGGAGCGAGGCGGCTGCGGGGCGCGGCCGGCGAACGGCGGCAGCAGCGTGTGCAGCAGGCACGCGGGACGAGGCCTGTGCGGCCGAGCGGCGAGCGAGGGCCGGGCCGGTGCGCGGGGCGGGAACGCGGGCGCGCCCCGAGCGCGCGTGCGCGCGGCGACGATCGTGGCGACCGAGGGGGAAGGCGGCGACCGGGGGCGATGGCCAGGGGCAACGGGGGAGGCGGTGCTCACAGAGGTCCGGTCGGGGAGGGCAGTGGGCTCGAGGTGGCGCGTCGGGGTGGCGATGGGGTGGCGCAGGTGGGGCGACGCCGGCGAGCCGTCGGCGACGAGGGCGGCGGGATGATGGCGCGCGACGACCATGGGGTTCGGGGGCATCGATTGCCCCGATCCAGATCCACTCGGGACGGGGAGGAGAGACGAGAGGGAGTGGGGGGGCTGGATTGGGTTTTAGGGTTTGGGGGGTGAAGGGGCCATATAGGCCAGGGAGTTGGCCGGCCTAGTGGCCAGCTGGGCCATTTGGCCCAGTGGGGGGCGGGGGGTTCTTTGTTTTAGTTTTATTTTATATTTCTTTTGTCTTTTTCCTTTCCTTTTGTTTCTATTTATTTTCTGTTTTATTTTATTTTCTACTTACTATAGTTTTACAGAATATAAAATGAGTTCCTAAATTAATGTTACTACTTATTATAATGCCACAATAGCTTGGGCACCCAAATAATTTAGTCTAATATTTTATACATTACAAAAGGCATTTAACTAATTATTTTTAGCCACTGCTTTTAATTATAGCAATGCATTTAAACTCTTTATAAAAGTGTGGTCTCTCCACCAAATATTACATATGATTTATTTGTCATTTTTAGAGCATTTTAGTTTTGACTTTTGAAATTTTTTTAATGTTTGATTTTATTTTAAATCTTGAAATTTGACTTTGTTTTGAATCACGCAAGATTAACAACAATAATCGTGATGACGTGGCCTCATTATCGAAGGTTCACTGTAGCTTAATTATCCGGGCGTCACAACCCTTTAGTGTGTAAATGGTAAACCAACAACCCAAGTGCTGAGCTTCGTAGGGTTACTGGATAAATACAACTGGGGTGTAAAACACAGTTCAATTTTTAGCCGTAAGAGTGGGCATGTGCAGTGTTTGAAGTGTAGTTATAAGTACTTTCAGTCATCAACACAAACCGGGCAAAAAGACACCCTACTTTCCATTATAACCAAATTGAGTACCAAGATTTTTTTCAAAAGAAAAAACGCACGATTCTACCACAAGGTTGGCCTGGCCGCTGGCCTTGAAATGATATTTGTTCTGAGTGCATGGTCCATGAATCCATGTGAATGTGATATGGCCCAATTATTAAGGTCTAAGGGTGTCGCCAATGTTTATTCCTTATAAGTTGGTCTTAAGGTGAGTCCTACAGTGATTCTTTCACGCCTAAATGGAAAGATAAGAATCTGATGACTCTGTATGGTATGCCCAAATACTAAGGGAATGACTTTCGGTTACATACTAGGATAAAAATAACCTATATTGGCCCCTTTGTTTCTGAACTACTATCAATTTCGAAAAGTTGATGCTTCATTGCCTCCTATGGTTCGCCAGCTGACAAGCTTTATTAGACCTACACTGCTTGATGTCCATGTCAATCTACAAAACCGTTATCACTAATCTGTGAACTGCAGATAAGTTCCCAATAACGCATGGCCCAAAATATCTATAACAGCACACAACACTCAAATGTTAAATTGATTCTAAAGCTGCATATTTCAGTGGGTACAGTTCCAATACTCCTACTGCAGTGAAAGCAAAGAGACTTCTACAGTTCCAATACTCCTAATTACATCCAATACGATGATTCATATTCCCTAACTATTATGTCAACTGACCTGAATTAATGACATGGGAACAATTTAAATCAAGTTGACAATTTAATCAGCAAAGGGATCAACATACCCCAGTCACTTCAACTTAACAATAATTGTATGAGTAAATATGACTGTAAAAATAGTTGTCATAATTTCATCTGTCACAGGCTTGCTACACATAAATGATGGGCACATATTTATTTCTTGAAAAAATAAAAGTACAGAATTGTTTTTGTGGGACATCAATAATGGTATGCAGATAGTAACTGCAGCAAAAAAGAATCTATTCACCTAACAGCTACATGGCTGTATGCATCTACTAATGCAGAGGCCGAGGGTTTCAACCTCCTTTTCAAGAAAAAAAAACTACTCCCTCCGTTCCTAAATATTTGTCTTTCTAGACATTTAAATGGACTGCAACATACGGATGTATGTAGACATATTTTAAAGTGTAGATTCACTTATTTTACTTCGTATGTAGTCACTTGTTGAAATCTCTAGAAAGACAAATATTTAGGAACGGAGGGAGTACACTGGAAAGCAAGCCCAACAAGATCAACCCAAAAAATTAAGGTTAATTGCATTTTCACTTTGCGCAGACAGCAAGAACATATGTTAAAGACTTGTTGATTACAGTCATACAGTGCAGATTAGTAAATTTGTTAGGCCAAGACTACAGTAATAGGAATGAACAATCACATATCGCCAATGGTACTGAGAGATATAGGCACATTGAAAACATTGCAGATATGATTGTCAATCTTCATGCACTAACCAACGCAACCAAAAATCCGAACTGATGGAAAGGGCTAGGCAATCCACATATACACTTCAACAATTATAATACTAGAAACAAAAACGGAATTGCTTTGCATATGACGTTTTCAGGTACGACTCTCATACGATTCGATGTGTTTCAACTGGGCTGCATGCTCCACTTGTTTCCTTTTCCAGATAGAGCTGGTAGATTGGATGAAAGCACATGCAGGTGCTATCTTACTTGCGTAGAACGTGAAAACACCGTACATATAGCAGAACTCAAAACAAAAACACATGCCAATGCACAGAATAAGTAGCCATCAAGTTAATTAGCTCAGAAACCTGATGAACAAAAAGATTTTTCTTGACACACGGAAGCAGAAGGTGATTGCTATAAACAAGTAGAACTGCACAGTAATCAGATTTCACATACCTAATGTATGCAGGTAAGCCCATCTATAACCATCATATTATTATACAACACGCCCATCAAAATTAGAAAACCTTCATAACAGAGGCTGGGCTCTTGTGAAAACAAAAACTCCACCACCACCAACTGAACGCCCCAGGAGCATGTCACGGTCAAGGTAAGAAAGATAGTATAGTCCTCCAGGTGATCGTCTGATAAAAATCCAGTACGAAACTTAAGAACAAAGGAAGCAAAAAAGGAAGATGAAACACTTGAGCTCGGAAAAGTACCTTTCAGGGCCGCTGACAGGAACTTGAGCTCGGAAAGTTTTAAGGAACTGCAATATCTGCAAGAACATAGTCACTGCAATGAAATACTTGTATAATGGTTGATGAGCATTTTGAAAGTGAAACGGCGATCTTAAATAAATAATTACTTTTATAATAATCATTGTATTCTGGAACAAAAGAGAACGACAATAAATCTTTTGGCGACTAGCGTTCTCAAATCTATTATAACTGTCGAATGAAAATATACATATGGACTACAGAGGATGTGCATGCTTTTAATGAAAAAGGAAAAGGATTGTAACCATAACAACAAGGTAATATTCAAACTGAAGAGATAATTATATTCATATAACCTGGCTTACCTGAAGACTCAAAAAAGACCGAGGAAGTATAGCAGGAGCTATTAGTGCTTGTAGCTGCTCACTAATCTTGATATTTTCTACAGCAACCTGTTAGACAATGGATCATAAATGGAAAAAAAGCTAAAAAACATAAATCAAAGAAAACAAAATTGAGAAAAGATGGTGGTATAAGCAGACTTCTTTCCAGAAAAGTTAAAAATAGTAGATATTGGTTGTTGTGCTATCTTAGCACTTTTCTTCTCAATGAAAATGAACCCTTCCAGGTGTGTTCAAGAAAAAAAGGCCAAAAAGAGAGAAACCAACAAAGAACTGTGCAACTACCTTATACGCATTGCAAACAACTTGGAGCCATGAGCAGTAAGTTAGAAATATCACGATAACATGTCAGAGTCTGGCTCTATTCTAGTATCATGTTTCATGTGAAAATGAATCATGGATAATGCTAATGTGTTTCATATACTCCTTAGCTGCAGATAAGGAGATGCCTCGTAGAGCTTACCTATCACCTACGTAACACTGAACATCACATCATATCTAACATACGCTTATTCAGTTTTTCTGATGGATTCTTAATTTCCTTCCAGTTAGTTTATGCATGCTCTTTTCCGAACATAACGGGAATTTTTATATATAGGGACAGACAGGAAGGTGCTGGTGGCAGGGGTGGGGACTAGGCAGATGCTGCGGAACAAGTGGTGTCGAGTGTCGACTCAGGGGAGGGTCAAGCAATAGGGAGATGAAGCTTCTACTTGATGAATCACTTCAATGAGTCCAGAACTGCTGTTCAGGGGATGTTCTATGGTTGTTTTGGCATCCCTTTGAGCTGCTGTAACTGTCGTTTCTTTTTCAGTAACCTTGATAGCTATACTTTTGGTGGCAGCTGAAACTTCTAGTTTTGGTTTGTTAGCAGTAGGTGGCAAAACCCTTTGGAACAGCCATGCTTGGCATATTGATTCAGGATTGATGTTGCGTTCCAGTATTGAAAAATAGTGGAACCTGGCCATGAGCTTGTATGAAAATGTCTAACCTACTTTCTTATCATCACCCCCAATCTTTCTTATTACAACACTCCCTCAACTACGCAGGCGAAAATATTTTCAATAGGAAAATTACCTCCTCGAACTGAAGAAATATGTTGCGCTTAGACAGAACATCAAATTTTGCAGAGACCATCAGTGTTGCACCCTCTTGCTCCTATATAGACCACTAACAGAATCAAACACAAAAGAGCTAACCCAAATGAGAGTTAAAGACAAAAGTGTATACAATACTTAATCAATGACATACAAACAGGCTGATAAGCAGAATATGTCAAATGAAGGGATTATAAATCATTTTTTATGCCAAAAATCGTCATACTACAGACTGCACGATATAAAAATAATGCAATTCTAAACCAAAATCTGTTCTTGTAACAAAAAGACTCTGAACATTCTGCAATCATTTTATCAAGCCGCTGCAAAGCTAAAAAAATACCATTTTCCTATGCTTTTCACTATATTATGGTCATATCCATGCATATGAACCAGCCTCTCCCCTCTTCGATTGGTCAAAGGGAAACAACCAAGTCATGTGTATATCAATAGAAGGGGCAGAAAAGCACATATGATGACTAAAGGCTCTACTTAAGTATATCAGCAACTTGTGAAGATGAATTGTCGTAAAGAAGAAGCAAACATACACCATGCCATCTAAGGAGCAAGACTTTCACTGTTTCACTGCATACTAAGGCCATCCTACTACAAACTACAAGTCAACAAAGGATATTGTCCTTTTGCTGCTTTGCATTTTTTGACCATCCACATGATGACACTCATAAAACAAAAACATGTACATTCTGAGTTCCAGGCACAGTCGACAGCACCAACAGAAAAATATAACAAATATTTTTTTTGGGAGAAATAAACAAGACATGTTGTGGCGCAAAGTTAGGTTAAAAGAACAAAACCTCCAAGAAAACAACTATCATAAAGGTTTACCTCCAGCAAGTTCTCAATGCTCCAACGCACGACATTCCGCACAATTCCACCATCCAACCGACCCTTGCACTCAAATTTCTGGTATATCTGCCCTACCTGCACATATTCAAAAGCACCACCCCGGACATAAGGCTTCCTGCACTTTCCGTAAATTTATCAAACATGATCATCTGTCTACGCACACTATAAAGCAATTTTCTGAAGTGTCAGAAAATAACTCATGGTCAACCTCTTAATAGCTCCAGGCTTCCATAGAGATTAAAGTGCTCACGACGGAATAGCAGAGTTTCCACGATATCAAACATTTGCATACTTGCTACTATTTGTTTGCTGCTAAGTGTCATGGGATTCTCATGATGAATTTTGAAAACTCGAGGTACAGGCAGAGACACACCTGCAGGAGAGGGAGTCTCTCGGCCGCCTCGAAGAGCATAAGCACGTCCGATGCAGACGTGTAGCACAGCCTCCAGGTGCCGTCGAGCGCAGCGAGGTCCAGCGGCGCCCCCTCCCCGGCGCCGAGCTCCTCTACGCACACCTACACACCACGCGCACACATCAAATCGAAATCCGTGGCCGTCCCACACCGGCCCGCGCCGCCCAGGAGTAAATGCGATTCGAGGAAAGAGCTAGAGCCGGGTCTGGTACAATGGCCTCCTCGATGGCCGCGCGCTGATCGGGGCTGGCCCCCGAGCCACGTCCCGTCTCCTGCACCGCCCGAAGCAGCTCGTGCTTCCGCCCTTCCGTGTCCGCCTGCGAGCAAGCAGAGCGTCAGATCGTGCGTGCGGCCAACGAGGGGGTCGGGGGTCCGACGGACCGTACTGCGGTGAGCGGGACGGCGGCCGCGGCGGCGAGGAGTGGAGGAGGGCTGCGACGTGGGTTCTGAGGACGGAAGTGGGCGTGTATCTGGAGAGGCGAAGACGGCGGTGGTCGGGGAGGAGCGGTGGGGAACCGTCGGGATGGAGCGGCGGCGAGCGCCATTTCTGTGCGCGTTCTGTGTGGCTGGAGTGGGCGGAAGCGCCGAGGTCCTGGCCAGTTCCGCTGCCACGCATCGGCATGTGTTGCCTGCCGTTGGCCAGAGATGCATAGCCCTCCTCACCTGCCATCGCCACCGTCCGTCGAAGATCCGACGGAATGAGCGGTTTTCTTTTGGTGTGTGTGGCAAAATGAGCGATTTTTTCTGCCTGCGTGTAGCATTCCCACGGCGCCTGGCAGCCAAGCTTTCCATCCTCGGCGCTTCAGTTAGAGCATCTTCAACAGGCGCGCTAAGCGGCGCGTCCAAAAAAACCATTTACCGCGCGCGCAACGCCTGTTTTGCCGCGGCGCGCAGTGCTGGCTCCAGCAGCAGCGCTATTTTGCAGCGCGCGCGTGCTGCTCCAGCGGTGCCCAAAAAATACAGCGCGCGCACACTTTTTTTTTCATACTAAAAATTGCATTTTATACAAAGATAGATAGTTCAACATAGATAATAAAAAACATAGTTCTAAAACATAGGTAAAACATAGATAGATAGTAAAACATAGATAGATAGATATATAGTTCGAAAACATAAAAAAAAAAACTAATCACTCCAGTCATCATCATCGCCTTCGTTGTTGCTGTCGGAGGAGGTCGACAGCCAGATGTCGAACCAGCGGTCATCTTCATCAGCGAAGATCGATTGGCCGCCGGCATCGCGGATGGCGCTCTGCTGACACGCCAACTCCCTCCGACGACGCCTGTCCTCGCGGCGACGTTCCCAGAACTGATGCTCGGCGACGACGTCCTCCGGGTGGAGGCGGCGCCACTCCGTCATGCGCCGCTCGTCCTCCTGGGCGACGAGGAGGCGGTTCTGCGCCGCCGTGTGCTCCGCACGATCTCGTGTGGTGTGTAGACGAGGCGGCGGGGCGAGCTCCAACGCCTGCTCGAGGGTGCGGGCGTCGTCGAAGTTCATCTGACGACGCGGCCTGCCTAGGCGCCACGCCGCCGCGTCGTACGCGCGGGCGGCCTCGTGCGCTGTCTCGTAGGTGCCGAGGGGGAGCCGGAGATCGCCGGAGCGTATCTCGGCGTAGAAGCCGCCGCCGTTCGGGCGCTCGCGAACGCCGCGGTAGCCCGACGAAGAACGGCGGCGCGGCGGCATGGTGGCGCGTCGGGGGCGGCGGCGGTGCTCCGGTGCGGCGGTCGGGGTCGGCGGGCGCGAGAGAGAGGAGGAGAGAGGAAGAGGGAGCGGTGCAACGAGGACGGGCGCGCGCGCGGCGTTTTATAGGCGCGCGGGGCGCGCCGCCGCAAAAAAGGCGCGCGAGAGGCCGCCGTTTCGCGCGCGCGCGCAAGCGGTTCCCGCGCGCGCGTCTTTCCCGCCGCCGCTGGAACGCGTTTTATTTCCCGCGCGCGCGAAATCGCCGGTTTAGCGCGCGCGCGCCTTTTTCAGCGCCTGTTGGAGATGCTCTTAGGAATGTAACTTCTCGCAGAAGTTCCGCATTAAGGGCTTCTTTGATACCAAGAATTCTCAAAAGAATTTTGAAGGATTTAATTTTTTAGGATTTTTTCTTATGTGGGTTGTTTGATTCATAGGATTCTAAATCATAGGAACTTTTCCATAGGATTCATTTGCACTAGATTTCATAGGAAATTTTCAATCCACACTAACCTCTTTGAAAGAATCCTATGTTTTTTCTGTGCACGATCAAACACTCATAGAATCATGTAGAATTCAAGATGACATGTCATCCCAATCCCACGTTTTTCCTATTCCCGCGTTTTGAAAATCCTTCGAATCAAAAAGACCCTAAATTTAATGCGATTGCTATCCAGCGAACGTGCGCTGAAGGTGCATGGCAAAACGAACATTTTTCATAGTAATTTTTGTTTTGGGAACATGGCAATTCCTTCAAGCAAACACGGCAATTTTCATAGTAGAATCTTTTGTTGCTAGAAATTGCCATGTGTGTTTTGTAGAATTTGGCATAAAAATGTTTTCAAACTGGCTATTGGGATCCAAATTTAAACAACTGTTAAAAACTTCAAGGCCTATCTAGCAAAGCAAGATCCATGACGTGCAAATAGCATTTTAAATAAGCACCATCACTGTAACCACCCAACACTACTCCAAAAACTAAAAATCCTACTACTAGTCATAGGGGGAACCTATAGGCATTCAAAGATGGGAATCAACAAAACTTGACGCAGAAGGAAAGTTCCCTTTACTCACGTATATAATTGCCTTACAATGTACAATCATTGGCCTAATCCCTTTTAGAATGGAAAAGGAAATTCCACGGCAGTGTAAGTTTGTGTTGAGACAAGCTTGTTAGATTAGGGACACTGAAATCTCTTGAGATCTTGGTTTGGATCGCCGATGGTGGACACTCCACTAGATCTACAGAGAGCTTTGCTTCGGATCGCAGATGACAGATACTGGAGTAGACTTGTCCAACCGCAGCAGCAATGCGATATCAAGCTCCTGCAGGCTCTTCTCCAGTATGAGTTTTGAAGTTTCAGTTGCTTCAGGCTGGCTCTTGTTTGAATAGTTCCAAACCACTCTTCTGCTGATGATTTCTGTTGTGCACAATGCACTGGAAAAGACTAATTGTAAGGATAGCAGCAAACAGTTTTGCGGTCTCTCTTCAAAATGAACTGACCAGCACTCCGACAGTTACCTGAAAAGCATTCTGCGGCCGAAGACTTTGATGGTACCTTGCTATTCCACTGCTCCAAAGGATTTCAATGATCTTCCAAAGCTCCTGCCTCCCATGGACCAAGAAGAGCGAAAGAACACCAATTCATCTGCACAAGCATAAAAAGCAAGTCAACACTCAGAACAAACGAAGTCAACTTAAGAAAGGGAACATTACATAAAGACCAAAATAATTTCAAAAAAGTTAGCACCTGGATCACCCTGCAAAACAGAAAGGAGTGAAGGAAAGAAGCAAGTCAAAACAAACACAGGAGGAAGCAATATAGATGTTAGAAACATAGCCTGCAAAGAAGAAAGCGTTTAACTGAAACAAATAAGCTATACGAGAGCAAACCATAAATAGCTGAGACCTGATCAGCAACCTGCCATACAAAGCACTAATTATGAAGGAAATTTAGTTAGTAAGTTCACGCCCCAAGAAATAGGATAATGTAATCTGCAACGGATTTACATCACCAACTATGTCAAGCAAATTTGCACAGCTTGAATGCACTGAAATGCAGTGGATAATGAACCTCAAGAGAGCATAAGAAAGAAAGGAGCTACGATAATGAAAAGTTGGAGCAAACAAGAACACCGCGCTATAGAGAAATAATCTAAACGGTAATAGGAAATGATTAATACTAAGTAATTCAGAATAGGCTGTTCAATCGAAGTTACGATTACAACAAGGTCCCATGAAACTGAATTGATACTACATAGACATTATTCAGTGCCTCTAAGGAGTCTCATATCCCTTCATAAGTCTATAAAGAAGGAAGCTCTTATAGTTTCCATCCTGTCAAAGAAGGGGAAATGGAGTAGACATCCGCATAGGTAGCCGGGGAAAGAAAAGATGGAAGTCTCGTTAGCTCTAGCTCAGGTCCATGCCATCTCCAGCTTGGCTCGGTATCGGAGACGCGGCAGAGTAGGACCTCTCAAAAGGGGAAGGATGCAGCTGTGCACCACGCCTGCGCTTAAAGGAGCACCCTTCATGGCTGTCAGCTTCGTGCTTCCTCCGAATCCCCCTCACTGCCTGCAGCTCCAGTGGCGAGAGCGGGAACAACTGCCCACTCACTCGGCAAAGCGAGTTGTGGTTGTCATAGAGGATCCTCTGGTTACAGTTTTTGTCACAAATGTGTGTCAATCCAGTCAGTTTGCAGCGGTACATGTTTCCAAAGACGTGCTCATTCTGGCACCTCTTGTCACACTTGTGACTGGGGACTTGCCCTTCTGTGTTAAGAATAGTGGACAAGAAAATCACATTGCTGGGCTCAGCAATCACGGATTGGCCAAGTACCTCCATTGTTCTGCCGCACGAAACCTCTTCACAGACCCCCTTTTCCTGGTTTGTGAGATCGGAGTTTCTGCAACCCAGAACAAGAATTTGCTTCAGAATTTTGTTTTGAAGCACTTGCATATGACCCACGCGGTGACAGTTCTTGCTGTTATTACTGAACCAGTTCATAGAATAAAATGCAGTAAATCTGAGTGGACTTTTGCACCGACACAAAGAAAAATATATTAAAAGTGGCGCAACCTCACGAAATTGCCACTAAATTAGCCTAAAGGATTTATCACAGATTTGCAATACTTTCACCATAATTTTCTACAGATAAATCTCGGTCACTTGTGATTTCTGAATTCTAACATTACTGACAAGATTCGCTATAAATCCGTTGGCGCTTTGGCAGACCACAACCAGTAAAATCCCGCAACACCACAACCTATAATTGAATAATTTGGATAGTACAGTCCACCTGGCATCAAACTACAAACGAATCCAAAAAGATTAAAAAACAATATAAAATTCTCAGATACAAACAAAACCTAATTCACAAGTCAGCACCTGCCCCTTCTAATCCTGCTGGTAAACCAAACACCTAGCTGCCCCTTTCCCGGTTCACAATTTTACCAGATCTAAACGGTGAAACCCCCACCTACCGCACCACCCACGATAAATTCGCAACAAAATCACGAACAACAGCACCACAGCGCCGAAACCTACGCCAATTAGGGATTCGGGTCGACAAAATCGCATTCAAACGCCTCCTAGCAACCTCTCACGGTCTCCCCACTCTCCTCGTTGAAACACCCCTAAAATCTGAGGTGAAATCCTCACGGAAAGCAACGTAATAGAGGGTAGAGGCGAGGATACATACCAGTAAAGCTCGAAGGCGGAGGAGGAGACGGGGTAAAAACAAGGCGGCCTTCGGTCTCTCCTTCCTCAACCTCCCTCCCTCGCTCCTTCTCTCTCCGCCAGCGAACAGGAACCTCTCGCGGAGTCAATAGCAACGGCCCGGACGAAGAGGGGTTGGGAGGGGTGGGTGCCCATTTATAGGATCCATGCCGTTGGCAGAATGACCAAAATGCCCCTGGATGGCCAGGACGTCGACACGGAGGAGCTCACTCGCTCACTGTCCGTCCCTGCTTCCGCGGATCGGTCCGGCTCGGATATCGGCTCTATCCGTCCTGTCTCCTCGAAGTAACCCACTCCTACTCTCCTTGTCATTTCGTGCTAATACTAATATTAGTACGAACCTTTTCTTAGACAGGGCACATGATAGCTCACATGTAGCTCAATTTGGTGTTGACACGCCGTGCAGTTTTGTGCGCGTTTGGATATTGGTTTGCAAAAGGTTCCCACATGGATGAGGTTGGTCTTCCCTCTCCCGCGTCGTCTCCTCCGAGGCAACTCGGGGGAGAAAACGATTATGTTGTGTAACACACGCCACTTGAAGGGCGTCCTTGTATTCACATATAAAGGGTGTTACATGCCTTGTTAATCAAGGAAAATCAGAAGAAATCCAGACCGAATCATGCAACAAATATTCGATGGGATTTTGTGTAAGTTTCTTATTACATGTGATATGAATAAAAGGGATATTTTAAGATCCCCCTCAACTTGTGCGTCGTACGGCAGGAGGCATAAGCTGGAGCGAAACTCGAGAAAGAGTTGTGAAGGCAACCCTTTTGTCATGATGTCAGCATACTGATGCGAGGAAGGCACATGGAGAACCCGGATCTCGCCAAGTAACACCTTCTCGCGAACGAAGTGGATGTCAATCTCAATGTGCTTGGTGCGACGATGTTGGACCGGATTAGATGCCATGTAAACAGCGCTAACATTGTCACAGAAGAACAGTGGCGGTCGCGAGGGGGTGATGTAGCTCACCAAGTAGCTGACAGATCCAACAACACTCAGCAACAACATGAGCAACTGCACGATACTCCGCCTCGGCACTGGAACAAGACACGGTGGTCTGTCGTTTAGACGACCAAGAGACGAGGTTATCGCCAAGATACACACAGTAGCCAGAGGCGGAGCGCCTGGTGTTGGGACATCCAGCCCAGTCAGCGTCAAAGTATGCAGTGAGGACCGTGAATGACGAACTGGAGATTTGTAGGCTGAAATCGAGTGTACCCTTGAGGTACCGAAGAATGCGCCTGACCAAGTGCATATGTGGCTCGCGCGGCGCATGCATATACAAACAGGCATGTTGTACGGCATGCGCTATGTCAGGACGGGTGAGTGTCAAATACAGCAAGGCACCGGCGTAGCTCCGATATTCCGTGGGATCGGAAAGGAGAAGACCATCCTGAGCCGAAAGTTTACACTTGGTGTCGATGGGAGTGGCTACAGGATTGCAGCCAACAATACCAGCGCGCTGTAGAAGCTCCAAGGCATATTGTCGATGAGAGAGAACCATGCCCGAGAGTGTCCGAGTGACGGAGATACCGAGGAAGAATGACAAGGCACCAAGGTCAGTCATAGCAAACTCGGCATGTAACCGCTGGATGAGGTCTCGTAGAAGTCGGTCTATGGATGCAGTGATGACAATGTTGTCCACATATAATAAGATGTAGGCGAGGTCAGATCCACGCTGGTAGATAAAGAGAGACACATCCGACTTGGACGCCACAAAGTCGAGCCGGTGTGCAAAGAGCACAAAGCACTGGTACCAAGCACGTGGTGCCTGCTTGAGGCCATAGAATGATTTATGCAAGCGGCACACATAGTCCGGGCAGCGAGCGTCGACGAAGCCGGGTGTTTGTTTACAGTAAACCTCCTTGTCAAGATTGCCATTGAGAAAGGCATTCTTGACACCAAGCTGGTGGATTGGCCGTGACCACGCGACGGCAATGCTGAGGACGATGCGGATGGTGGCAGGCTTAACAACAGGGCTGAATATCTCGTCAAAGTCAATGCCTTGTTGTTGAGAGTAGCCACGTACCACCCATCTTGCCTTGTCTGGGCAAGGTTGACGTCCGAGTGAAATTTATGCTTGAAAATCCACTTCCTTGGAACAACATGAGCACGATGAGGACGTGGAACAAGAGACCACGTCCTGTTAGTGACAAGAGCATCAAATTCCTCGGTCATAGCACGACGCCAGTGAGGGTCATGGAGTGCACCACGGTATGTTTTAGGGATTGGGGAGGGAGTGGAGTCGGAGACGAAAAGGTTGAGACAATCGCTGGGTTGAAATAGACCACGTTTAGCACGGGTGACCATTATACGTCTCCAACGTATCTACTTTTCCAAACACTTTTGCCCTTTTTTGGACTCTAACTTGCATGATTTGAATGGAACTAACACGGACTGACGTTGTTTTCAGCAGAACTGTCATGATGTTATTTTTGTGCAAAAATAAAAGTTCTCGGAATGACCTGAAAATCAACGGAGAATTATTTTGGAATATATAAAAAATACCGGTGGAAGAAACCAGACCAGGGGGCCCATACCCTGTCCACGAGGGTGGGGGGCGCCCCCTTCCTCGTGGGCCCCCTGAGGCTCCATCGACCTCAGCTCCGACTCCATATATTCACTTTCGGTGAGAAAAAAAATCAGAGAGATGGATTCATCACGTTTTACGATACGGAGCCGCCGCCAAGCCCTAATCTCTCTCGGGAGGGCTGATCTGGAGTCCATTCGGGGCTCCGGAGAGTGCAGATCGTCGCCGTCATCATCATCAACCTTCCTCCATCAACAATTCCATGACGCTCACCGTCGTGCGTGAGTAATCCCATCATAGGCTTGCTGGACGGTGATGGGTTGGATGAGATTTACCATGTAATCGAGTTAGTTTTGTTAGGGTTTGATCCCTAGTACCCATTATGTTCTAAGATTGATGTTGCTATGACTTTGCCATGCTTAATGCTTGTCACTATGGCCCGAGTGCCATGATTTCAGATCTGAACCTATTATGTTTTCATGAATATATGTGTGTTCTTGATCCTATCTTGCAAGTCAATAGTCACCTACTATGTGTTATGATCCGGCAACCCCGAAGTGACAATAATCGGGACCACTCCCCGTGATGACCGTAGTTTGAGGAGTTAATGTATTCACTATGTGTTAATGCTTTGGTCTGGTACTATATTAAAAGGAGACCTTAATATCCCTTAGTTTCTGATACGTCCAAAACGTATCTATAATTTCTGCTTGCTCCATGCCTCTTTTGTGTGATATTGCTATGATATTTATACACTTCCATACACTTTTGATCATATTTGGACTAACCTATTAACTCAGTGCACCCCAGTGCCAGTTTCTGTTTTCTGCTGTTTTTGTATTTCAGGTTTTCCCATTACGTAAAGTGCCAGAAAAATCCCGGATATATAAACAATCAGCGTTCCGGAAGCTTCCATGCGGCCAAAGTAGGGCCGGAGGGGGGCCAGAGGGGCTCCAGGCGCCCTGCCCAGGCGGCCCCACCCCTGGCCGCCTGGCCAGGCCGCCTGGGCCCCCCGTGGCTCCCCTGGCGACCCCCTTTGGCATATATTTAACACCCGTCGAGGAAACCCTGATTCCGGACCCCTTTTCTCCAGACGCAATTCCGATCTCCGCCGCCATCGCCATCAAGCTTCGGGGGACCAGAATTCCTGTGTCGGCACCCTGCCGGGACGGGGAAGTGCCCCCGGATTCATCTCCATCGACGTTGCTTCCTCCCTCCATGATGCGGGAGTAGTTCCTCCTCGGGGCTGAGGTTCTTACCAGTAGCTATGTGGTCAATTCTCTCTCCCATGATGTGATCTTCGTTGTGATCATAGGCTATGTTAATCTAGGGTGATCCCATGATATTTCCCCTTCCTCTATGTATTGGATTGATGTACTCACTTGTCTTTATCTAGTATAATCCCCGAGACCAAGGTGACAGCGGTCTATTGGACATGGATTAGAAAAGTATTTTCATGAGTGATTTCCTCTCTTGTGTGTTGATTGAAGATTGAGAGTCTCTTGGTGCTTGTCTTTGACTATCCTTTAGATATGTTGTGGTGATTGTGGGACTCTCTTTGGATGGCCGCGGTGACATTGGGAAATCCTTAGATTGAGAACTACGAACTTTGAGGTGTGCTTTTGTAGCCCTACATAATTCTCGTCCTCTCTTGACCACGAAGGAATGACCTCCGGGTGCGTCTCCATTGCATGTTTTATGGGAAATATCATGTGATTCGATTATGTTAATGTTGTTGGGAGTTGCCACTAGTGAAAGTATGAACCCTAGGCCTTGTTTCCACCATTGCATTACCATTTGTGCTCACGTTTACCACTTGTTTGCTTGCTGCACTTTTTATTACAGATTTATATTACTTTGCTTTGCCACTCCTATCATCCATATCACTTGCCATTTAACATCTCTTCGCCGAACTAGTGCACCTATACATCTAACAAGTGTATTAGGTTTGTTGGGGACACAAGAGACTTCTTGTATCTTAGTTGCAGGGTTGCTTGAGAGAGACCATCTTCAACCTCTACCTCCCTGAGTTCGATAAACCTTAGGTCATCCACTTGAGGGAAATTGCTGCTGTCCTACAAACCTCTGCGCTTGGAGGCCCAACATAGTCTACAAGAGTAGAAGCGTGTGTAGACATCAAGCTATTTCTGGCGCCGTTGCCGGGGAGGTGAGCGCTTGAAGGTATATCTTTAGATCTTGCAATTAAATCTTTTTGTTTCTTGTTTTTATTTCACTAGTTATGCTTATGGACAACCTTGCTATTGGATCGTTGCTTGCGGGAAGACGCCCCACACCTGTGGTGGTTGCTCCTCCCCCTACTGAAATTGTGCCCTATAAAATACCAGCTGGTATTATCGATTATGTTTTGGCTAATCGTTATGCAGGAGACAGACATCCCGGTGAACACTTGCTATATCTGTCACAACTATGTTCATTATTTAAGCTTGCAGGTGTATCAAGGGAGTTTGTCATGAGGAAATTGTTCGCCGTATCACTTATAGATAAAGTTTCAGAATGGTATAGGCTACTAAATGACTCTCACCTGCTGGAGTGGGAAGAGATCCAGTCTCTCTTTTAATCCAAGTTTTATCCTCTTCATGAAGTTCATGAGAACAAGAATTATGTTTATAATATTTATCCTCATGACGGAGAGAGCATAGCTCAAGCTTGGGGGAGACTGAAAAAGTTAATGCTAAAATGTCCTAACCATGGGCTCCCCAAAGATATGATTATTACTAATTTCTATGCGAGGCTTTCTCGACAGGATAAAGATTTGCTCGACGCTTCCTCTATGGGTTCTTTCACAAACAAAAAGATTGATGCTAAATGGGAACTCCTTGAAAGAATTCAACGCAACACTGAAGATTGGGAGATCGACAAAGGTAAAGAGTCAGGTATAATTTATGAGTATGATTGCATTAAGTCCTTTGTTGAAACTACAAGTTTTAATAAGTTTAGTGCTAAGTTTGGGCTTGATTCTCAACTCCTTGTTGATTTCCTCAGATCTTTTGCTTCACATCTTAATATGCCTAAGGAGGATTGGATCAAGTATCATAAACCTTTTAAAGAGACTTGCAAAGAAAATGAAATTGTTCATGATGATTGCAACATGCATGATCCAATTCCTAAAAATGAAGTTTTATATAAGCATGTTAATTTTTGTGGAGTGGATAGACCTTGTGAAAGGCCTACGATCGAAGAAGAGAAGTATTGTAAGCAACATAAGCATGAAAGAACAATCACTTGGGTCAGAGATTTAAATGAAATTGCTAGAGAATTGTGTGACCTTTATCCTTTTACTTGTGAACTTTGCCGTATAGAGGGTCACTTTAATTTTCAATGCATGAACTTTCAAAACATAACTGTTAACCAGTTGTGTGATAACATGATCACCTCTGATCTTTATGATGATCTTATGTTATTTTTGATGTGTGAAGAGTTAACAGAAAAGACTTCTTGGCTAGATGTTAATGCCATAGGAATTAAATACACTTTGCAAAATTGCCATCTCTATTGTGTTGTTAATTGCCATGAAAATGATTACATAAGTAAGATTAGAAAGGAGGGAACTTTACCAAAGTATAAAAATGTCTCTTATATTTCTGCTAATAAAAAGGAGAGTATCTCCCAAGTTTCCCCTATTGTTTCTAATGATAAACCAGGATATGTGGAGAAGCTTCATCTCCAACCACTCCCTCCTAAGGTGAAGAAGAAGAAAAAGTAGAGGAGGAGGAAGAGGAGCAAGAAGGAAGAAGAATGGGTATCAACCTGGCCTGAGCATATTCCTCCCATCAACTTTTATCCTAACGGTTGTAAGTTTAAAGAAAAGGTGAAGTTTATTGCCTTAATTATCATCTTGATGATACGTCCGTAGGTACTATTGAAGATGATTTTGATTATGATATGCATGTTACTTATTGTGATTTAGAAAATGATGATAATGCTACTTATGATCTTGAAAATCTTTTTGGTACCAACTCTGAAAGTGATGATATTGAAAGCTCTAAGCTTGGGGATAGGATTGCAAATCCTTTACCCACTAGTGATGTGACAATTGATAATTCTTTTGCTAGTAAGAATAAAGACAACATGATTACAAATATAGTTGCTAGCAATGATAATGCTCTTCTCTACTATGATGATGTTATAACTCCAATCTATAGTGATTATAAAGGTACCTATGACATAAGGAGAAATTATCCTTATGAAACTTGTCATAATCTTGGAGGGAATTACTCCCTTGTTGAACACTATCTTCCTAATACACAATTAATCTATAGTGTTCAAGTTGTTTATGATAGTCCTACTCCCACTATTACCAATGAGAAAGATTATGCTTATGTGGAGAGTAAGAGTACCTTTTTGCATGTGGATCATGGTAACAATGCTTTATGTGATGCTTATATTGTTGAGTTTATTCGTGATCCCACTGAAAATTATTATGAGGAGGGAACATATGCTTATAGATATTTCAATAATATCAAGTTCCCTCTCTTTATGTTGAAAGTTTTGAAGCTGCACTTGTTTTGTCTTCCTATGCTTATTGCTTTGTGCTTCAATGAATTATTCTATTGCAATATTCCTATGCATAGGAAGCATGTTAGGCTTAAATGTATTTGGTATTTGCTTCTTGATGCTCTCTTTTGTTCTTCAACTCTTATTCCTACGAGAGCATCATTAAAGTCTTATGCCTAGCTTAAAGGCATAAAAGAAAGCGCTTTTGGGAGGCAGCCCACAATGAATAAAATTTTATTTTGCTTTGGTTGTGTCTTGATGTTGTTACTACAGTAGCATCATCATTGTATCTTTACTTTTCAACTTTGTGCCAAGTGTAGCCTCTGCTTGCAAGAAAGTTCAAAAGTTGTGACGTGCTGTCCAGGAAACAGATTCTGTCCTTGGATAGAAAAATTCGTATAAAATCACCAGATCATCTTTTTGGTCTGAATTTTTTCGACAGCGTGCTCTATATAATTGTCTTTCGTGCGTCTGTTCTGAGTTTTTTGATTAGAGTTGCAGAAGTGCCCCGAAAAAATCATTTACTACCTGCTGTTCTGTTTTTCACAGATTCTGTCCTGTTTTGCCTTTCCCTCATTTTGCAAACCTTGAGCTTGCTTTTTCTTTGCAAAAACCTTTTGGCAATCTTGAGAAACAGTAGATCTTCAAGAATATCCTTATTTCCAGCAAGGAACAATTATTTTATTATGGGTACTAACCTCGCTAATCAGATTATGATGAGTTATGTATGAAGGAAGTTTTCAAGTGTGCGAGGGAAGATGATAAAAAGATTCAGGAGTGTCAAGCGCTCAAGCTTGGGGATGCCCCCATGCACCCCCAAGAAATATTCAAGGAGACTCAAGCGTCTAAGCTTGGGGATGCCCCCGTGCATCCCCTTCTCCATCAACATTATCAGTTCGTCTTTCGTTCCACTATATTTTTATCACTTCATGTGTTATGTGCTATGCTTGGAGCGTCTTGCTTTTAGTTTTCCTTTTTAGTTTTCTTTAGCTTTTCATAACGAGTCGGAACTCAGCTTTCTTTATGTGGGAGAAAGACACGCTCCACTTCTACCTAGAACATAACATAGAATTTTCATGTCTATCCTTGTTGTGTGTGTTCTTTGTCTTTCAATAGCTACTATCATGTTCAACTCTTAGCTTTCATGCTTATCTTTTTAAAGAGCTTTTGTTTAGTTGGTTGCTTGAACTCTCTTTAGTTATCATGCTTATCTTATTAAGAGAGTTTGCTTCTGTTGCATTGGTTGATATGTCTATGATAAAAATGCTACGTGCATAATGATGCTTAGTAATTCATGTTTTCTTATGGTTAGTCTCAAATAGCTGGGGGGTTCCCAATGTGTTATTGGAGTACCAACATGATTTGTTTGCCTATGATGTGGTATGGTTTAGTAATATCTTCCTTCAAGAATTTATTTTGATTGACTTGGCGTATGCTCACGCATATTTAAGACTGTAAAGAAAGTCTGTCAAGCCTTGATGATCTTTTGTTTCTGA
Organism: Secale cereale; assembly: GCA_902687465.1. Lineage (NCBI taxonomy): Eukaryota > Viridiplantae > Streptophyta > Magnoliopsida > Poales > Poaceae > Secale > Secale cereale. Next base: position 392,241,967 of record LR738709.1, read on the forward strand.
GTAGCGATATAAATTCCATGCCTGATTCAATGTTGCTTTGTCGCTCTGCATGATTATGACCGTCATTGCTCTTTTAGTTGGTCGCTCCCAGTCTTTTGCTAACCTCCACCTGTACTAAGCGGACTGACTGCTTGTGCATCCAAATTCCTTAAAACCAGTTATGCCATATGAGTCCACCATACCTTCCTATACATGGTATTTACCTGCCATTCCTAAAGAAGACTTTCATGTACCATCTCGAAATTATTCAAAAAAAAAATGCATTTCTGTTTTGTGCCTCTGTTTTAGTTCATGAGGAAGTAGTAGTTAATTCATGATCTTTTTAAGTTGGACAAGCTTCACCCCGGGATTGCATGTCTAATGTGCAAACCCATAATACGAGAAGGAACTAGCATTGAGTGCGCCCGTCTCAAAAATAATATAACAAACAAACCCTCCTTCACGCTTTGTTCATGAGAAATCAGAAAACTTTGGCAGTGATAAACAAAGGAGATTAAGAGGATGTGATCGTCCTCATTCGGGAGCCGTTCCTCGAAACTTGTCCATCTCAAGAAGTAAGTGAGTTGTCTGCTAGCATTCGTTGACGAAACCTGCATATCCAAAAAAATATTATTACCTCTGTTTTTAAAACCAAGAGCTCGTTTTGTCTTTGTTTCCGACTACGGGTTTTCAACCTTGCCAACAAAAGCCACGGTTCGAGAGTCTCCACCTTCTTTTAAAGCACCAACTACTGAGAGCATGATTGTCATTCTGAGTGTAATGTGCATTGTCCCAAAGTAGCATTGTCTTTTGCATGATTGTGATATTGTTTCTTCGGAAATCATTGTATCTAGTCATCACTTAAACCTTGGAGGTGCCCCTGCATTTATGTTTTGCTTCACTAAAGGGGGCAAGCGAGATATCACTTTATCATATTTGCACACCATGCTCATTACAAATCTATTTGATGTTTCAGTATCATATTGTAAAACTTTCAGTTCTTTGTGATTTTCTCATGAGGCAACTTAATTACTACAGATTCATTATCTTAGTAAGCTTTTGTCATATGACTATGAAAAGTCCTATATGGTTAATAGCATGTCACCACAGAAATTATGCTTGTTATCATTTACCTACTCGAGGACGAGCAGGAATTAAGCTTGGGGATGTTGATACGTCCAAAACGTATCTATAATTTCTGCTTGCTCCATGCCTCTTTTGTGTGATATTGCTATGATATTTATACACTTCCATACACTTTTGATCATATTTGGACTAACCTATTAACTCAGTGCACCCCCAGTGCCTGTTTCTGTTTTCTGCTGTTTTTGTATTTCAGGTTTTCCCATTACGTAAAGTGCCAGAAAAATCCCGGAAAAATTATATAAAAAATCAGCGTTCCGGAAGCTTCCACGCGGCCAAAGTAGGGCCGGAGGGGGGCCAGAGGGGCTCCAGGCGCCCTGCCCAGGCGGCCCCACCCCTGGCCGCCTGGCCAGGCCGCCTGTGTAATGCCCAGGATGGAGTTATACCTCCTACGTGTCGAGGCACGACTTAAAGGCATAAGTCCATCCTAGAATGATCTCAAGTTTGGTAATCTTTGCACAACTCATGTAAAAGAGGGGATAGTAAACTGAAAATAGTTGGCTTACACTCGCCACGTCACAGAATTACAGTACAAGTCTCAAACATCATACATTAAGAGCACTACAACCCTCTAAGGGCAAAAGCCAAATGTCAAAGTACCAAACTCAGATAAATAAACCACAGGCGGATCGAATCCTAGTAAGAGACTCCACTACTGATCGTCCGGGTAGCGCACATAGTACCGACTACGCTCCTCGTCGTACTCCCAATCCAGCTCGGTGCCATCACCTGGACAGCTCACCGCTGGACCTGCATTTGGTGTGTGAAGTAACTGTGAGCCACAGAGGACTCAGCAATCCCGTTCCCGGGTAACAGAACTATTTAAGCCTTTAGGTGAGGGAAAGGCTGAAGAAAAGAATAAGTCTGCAGCAGCAACTAGCATCTAGCTTACGCAAGTGAGAGCGAGAAGAGAAGGCATCGGCGAGAAGTGATCACGAAGTGATCCTAGCTACAAGCTCCACAATCATAACCCCTCCGTGTTCAACTCCCGAATCCCTATTCGGAAATTGACAGTCACGGAACACACGCTGGTAGTGTATTAGTAACATTGTGTCAAGTTATCTACAACCGGAATTAACAAGCTTCCATCTGCCACATAACCGCGGGCACGGCTTTCGAAAGTTCAAACCCTGCAGGGGTGTTCCAACTTGACCCATTACAAGCCCACGATCCGCGGAGTCGCAACTCCAAAGTGGGAAGACCCGAGTATCCTCGGAATCCCGTGCTCAAGATATACCGAGCTAAGGTAAGGCTAATCCAGCAAATCCTCCCGGCGTGTCGACACCCTGATAGTAGCCGCGCGTATCTAGGTCTCAGGACACGTCTGGATGAGCAGTACGTACAGATACCGAAGATCCCGGCGAACCGGGTGGTATCCGCAAGTGGCTCTAGTTTGGACCAACACTCAAGTCGAGCACTGGCCCAGGGGGTTGAATTAATTAAGCCTCGGGTTAATTACTCCCTCGGAAAGTTTTTAGTTGTTTAGGCAAATAGTACCAAGGTTGGGACTTGCTGGAAAAGACTTAGCACTTAGCGGTTTATCGAGGGGGTCCCATACACCCCAACCGTGTTAGGAACGCATAATCAAGGAACATAATACCGGCTTATACGGATCCTAACGGCATGAGTGGAACAAATCACCAAGCAAAAGGCTTAGCCTTCCACCCTTGCCAATATATAGGTGATTTCATTTTAAGCATTTAGATAGTGTGATATAACCCAACCAAACTTCAACATGGAGCAAGCATCTTCACTTCACCTGCAACTAGCAACGCTATAAAAAGGGCTGAGCGAAGCGTACTTAGCCAAGCAACGGTTTGCATAGGTAGGTTGGTTAAACATGGCAATTGGTTACAAGTAGGAGGCTGACAAGAAGATCATGGGCATCGAGGCAAAACTAAAGATCGAGACTACTAGCAATAGGCAAAGATAGTAATGTTATCGGGGTTCGGTCATCTTGCCTGAAGAGAAGTCGTTCGGATCGTAAGAAGGGTCCTCGTGCTCAACCTCGTTGGAAACCTCGTGCTCAACTTCGTACCCGGTCTCAGCTTCCGGCTCTAAACAAAACAATCACACCAAGCACCAATCAACAAGATGCAATGCGCACTCGAAAAACATGAATGCATGATGGATGCACTAAGGATGCACACGGAGCACGTAAAACATCACTCAAGCAAAACACCTCAAAACAAGATAACAAACTGATATTATTAATCTACACAGAAAATCAACCAAGTTTGATATAAGATTCGCTGAAATCGGAGTTACGGGCTAAAAGTTATGCCCGAAACAAGATTTGAGCGAAAGCTGAAAATTACAGCAACATAGCATCTTTGGAGCTCAAAATAATTAAGCTACAGCACCCAAAAAGCATGGCAAAGGACTTGAACACAAACTAGACATATAGTACAGCAACTAGGTCCAAAGTGCACCCCCAACGGAGTCACGGATCAATAGCAATGATCTTGGACATATTGAACTTTACAATAAAATTCTGGCAGCAGAATTTTATTGAAACTTTAGAGCAAAAGATAAACATGCTACAGCCACTTAAATGGACATGTGAGGACATGGATGGAAAGACAACAATATATACGACAAGGAACAATCAAAATCCACCCCAAAACTAACATGCTTTTTCCTAGAGCAACACACGAACATGGCATCGGAACATTACAGATTTCAGACTTAGTGAAAAATCACTAAGTCCTAAAACAGCAATATCATCATAGCACACAAAAGAGCATGTTTAAGTCACCTCGAAACTAAACATGGCAAAGGGTAAGCACCTCATCAAAGTGCACATGAAGGTGATCCCGAAACACACAAGCATGCTTCATAGAGGTGAACACAACGATTGCAACGAGCTCAACAAGATGGCATTTCATGACAAGTGAAAACACAACATATGAACATGGCACTTTGCAACGATGATAACAAGGCAATAATAAATCTACCATGCAACCTATCACAAGCAACACGTAGTTCGTGACAAGACGAACACGTGGACATGTCATTTGCATCGTTTGGACAAACGAGCTAAAAGTTATCACATGGCAAAGGTGGCATAAAAATAACACACAACAGCAGTTTATATCATGATGCACTCTTGCAACAGCAAAACAAGAGACTAGATGATCTCTAACATGCATGACAACAACAGGTAAAACGTAGAGCACATCTCCACGAACGTCTGGACATGCTACACGCGCAAAACGGAGCATCACAGTAAAAGATATGCACAGTCAAACATTGCATTCCAGATTACTAAAACAGGGACTTAGGAGAATTTAGGGTCAACCTCTCCAGATCGGATCTGAGAAAAAAAACACGGAGACGGGCCGGATCTGGCCCGGCTGGCGGAGGCAGAGGCGGCGGCCCGGCGCGGAGGCGGCTACTGGGCCCCGGCCTGAGCCGGCGCGGTGAGGCGGGCGAGGCGGCCCAGGTGCTGCGGAGGGAGACGGCCTGGAGGCCCGGGCCGGCGGCGGCCTCCTGGCGAAGGGGCGGTGGCCCGCTCGGGCGGAGTACGGCCTCGGGCCAAGCGGCACGCGGCGGCGCGATGCGGTGGGAGTGGGCCGCTGGAGCGGTACGGGCCGGCGGCGAAGGGGATGTGGTCCCGCAGCCCGGGGAAACGGTCCCCTCGGTCGGCTGCAGAGTCGAAGGCTGGCCCAGTGGCGCGCGGAGCCTCCCAGGCGCTCGGTCGAAGCGGCCGGCGCGATGCGGTGCTTTGACCCGCGGACGAAGCGGGATCCGGTCGAGGAAGCCTCGATCTGCGGCTGCTGCTTCGATGGATAAGCTGGATCCCCTCGGGATCCGGTGGAAAATAGTGGATCTGGAGAAAAAAAAGGGAAAAAAAGAGGGGAGAGAGGAGGAAGAAGAAGGAGATGCCCAAAATAGACTAGGGGGGTCTATATGTAGCAGAAATTTAGGGTGAGGGGGAGTTTTAGGGGCGCTAGGAGCCCTCCGATCGCGATCCGACGGATCCGATCGCGGGGATAGTTTTAAAGGGCCTAGACGGAGATAAAAGAATGCAGTAGGGGTGTTTCCGGGACACGAAGCGAAGGCACTTCGGACCCACACGGACAACGGATGGAAAAGTCAACGGAGTCCAAACGAGACGAGATTTGAGAGGCGGGTTGCACACAACAAAACAACAACACACAACACAACCTCGCGGCACACCGGTAATGTAAAACGCCCGAACAACAAAGTAGGCCTACGGGACGTCACGGACACGTGAGGGAGCTCCGGAACGCGAAACGGACAACGGGAAGAAACACGACGAACCGGATGCAACCGACAACACAAATGCAATGCAATGCACATGTCTACATGATATGAATGAATGCCACACACACACACAACAAAACGACGAAAGCCCGAAAGACAAAGAACCCGGAATGGAAATAGATGAAGCTGGAGATATATTATATACCCAAAAGGGAAAGTATTACATCCGGGGCATTACAAACTCTCCTCTACTACAAAAAGATCTCGTCCCGAGATCTAGGACTGGAAAAAGGAAGGGTACTCGGAACGAAGATGATCTTCTCGTTCCCAGGTAGCTTCTCGGTCGGTGTGATGTGACCACTTGACTTTCAGAAACTTGATGGACTTGTTGCGAGTCTTGCGTTCAGTTTCTTCGAGAATTGCAACTGGATGCTCTCGGTAGGAAAGGTCTTGTTGAAGATCAATCTCTTCAAACGGAATCATGCGCTCAGGTGCCTTGAAGCATTTGCGAAGTTGAGACACATGGAAGACATCATGAACATTTGCAAAGTTTGAAGGGAGCTCGAGCTGATAGGCTAGATCGCCTCTTTTGCCAAGAATCTTGAAAGGCCCGACGTATCTAGGAGCAAGTTTTCCTTTGATACCGAATCTTTGGGTTCCTTTCATCGGAGAAACTCGGAGATAGACATGATCACCGATGTCGAAAGCCAAATCACGATGCTTTCCGTCATAGTAGCTCTTCTGACGCGACTGAGCGGCCTTGAGATTCTCACGTATGACTTTGCACATTTCTTCGGCTTCAGAGATCAAATCATTGCCAAGAAGTTGGCGTTCGCCTGTTTCAGACCAGTTGAGAGGGGTACGGCACTTTCTGCCATAGAGAATTTCAAACGGTGCTTTGCCTGCACTTGCCTGAAAGCTGTTGTTGTAAGAGAACTCGGCAAATGGAAGGCAGTCTTCCCATTTCATGCCGAAGGAGATGACACAGGCTCTGAGCATGTCTTCTAGGATCTGATTCACACGCTCGACTTGACCACTAGTCTGAGGGTGAAAAGCAGTGCTGAACCTGATCTTCGTGCCCATGGCGGACTGAAAGGAGTCCCAGAACCTTGATGTGAACAAGCTGCCACGGTCTGAGGATATCACTTGAGGAATGCCATGTAGGGACACAATTCTGGAAGTGTACAACTCTGCAAGTTGAGCTGCATTGATTGATTCTTTGACTGGAAGAAAGTGAGCGACTTTGGTAAGCTTGTCAATCACCACAAAGATAGCATCATTGCCTCGCTTGGATTTAGGAAAGCCAGTGACGAAGTCCATTTCAATGTGGTCGAACTTCCACTCGGGAATAGGAAGAGGTTGGAGAAGACCGGCTGGACGTTGATGTTCTGCTTTCACTCTTCTGCATACATCACATTCGTTCACGAATTGGGCAATCTCCCTTTTCATGCGTGTCCACCAGTAAGACTGCTTGAGGTCTTGATACATCTTAGAACTGCCAGGATGAATGGAAAGGAGAGAATCATGAGCTTCTTCCATTATGAGCTTCCTGAGATCACCTTTGGGAACAACGAGTCTGTCCTCGAAGAACAAGGTATCTCTCTCATCAACACGGAAGCACTTGTATTTTGGAGTGCCCTTTGCAATCCCATGTTTCACTTTCTTCACCATGGTATCACTGAGCTGGGCCTCACGGACTTGATCTTCCAAGGTAGGAGCAATTTGGAGATTTGCAAGAAAACCCTGCGGAACAACTTGGAGGTTGAGTTTCCTGAAAGCTTCACAAAGCTCAGGCTGGTGTGGCTTGATAAGAAGGCTGTTGCAATATGCCTTTCTGCTCAAAGCATCTGCAATCACATTCGCCTTGCCTGGAGTGTACTCAATGCTGGGGTTGTACTCTTGGATCATCTCGACCCAACGAGTCTGGCGGAGGTTCAGATGCGGCCGTGTGAAGATGTACTTCAAGCTCTTGTGATCAGTGAAGATGTCGACCTTTCTGCCCAACAACAGATGTCTCCACGTAATCAGAGCATGTACCACAGCTGCCAGCTCGAGATCATGTGTGGGATAGTTCTTCTCACTGGGCTTGAGCTGCCGAGAAGTATATGCCACAATTTTCTTATCTTGCATAAGCACACCACCAAGGCCTTGAAGAGAAGCGTCACAGAACACTTCATAGGGCTTGGTTTCATCCGGAGGAGTCAGAACTGGAGCAGAGACAAGCTTCTCTTTGAGGGTTTTGAATGCGACTTCACATTCTGGAGACCAAAAGTATTTGACATTCTTCTGAAGCAGGTTGGAAAGAGGCTTGGCAATCTTGGAGAAGTTTTCAACAAACCTTCTGCAATAGCTGGCAAGACCCAGAAAACTGCGGAGCTGCTTGACGTTCTGAGGAGCTTCCCAGTTGACAATTGCTTCAACTTTCTCGGGATTACCTTCCGTTTCTATTCGCATGGGTGATTATCGATTTTTGGCTTCTCCGGTGGTTCTTGGTAATTCTGACATCGACCTCATTCTCGGAATGGATTGGCTTTCTCAGCACGATGCTCACATTGATTGTGCTCAAAAGGAAGTCAAGTTGACGCATTCTGATGAAGATGTGATTATCTTCGCCTCCAGGGATAATACTATTCGGCTTTTCTCTCTTAATGATAAGGGTGAAATTAATGCCATAGAGCAAATTCCAGTGGTGAACGAATATCAAGACGTCTTTCCAGAAGATCTTCCAGGCATGCCTCCACACCGTCAGGTGGAGTTTGTCATTGATCTCGAGCCGGGCACCGAACCTGCTTGCCGGCGTCCATACAAGCTCTCTCCGGATGAATTGAAGGAATTGAAGAAGCAGCTTGATAAGCAGGAGAGTATGGGTCTCATCAGACCGAGTACATCTCCGTGGGGCTGTGGTGTCTTATTTGTCAAGAAGAAAGATGGCACGGAGCGTCTCTGTGTTGACTACCGGCCATTGAACAAGAAGACGATTAAGAACAAGTATCCGCTCCCCAACATCAACGAACTCTTTGAGCAGCTCAAAGGAGCTAAAGTGTTCTCTAAGCTTGACCTCCGAATGGGCTATCATCAAATTCGCATTCGCGAGGAAGACATTCCCAAGACGGCCTTCAGAACGAGCTACGGTTCATATGAGTATACCGTCATGTCCTTCGGTCTCGCCAATGCTCCTCCTACCTTTTCAAGGATGATGCATTACATCTTCAACCCCTATACTGGCGAATTCATGCTTGTGTATCTGGATGATATTCTGGTGTTTTCCAAGAATGAAGAAGATCACGAAAAGCACTTGCGTCTGGTTCTTGATCGACTCCGAGAGCATAAATTCTATGCCAAGTTCTCAAAGTGCGAGTTTTGGCTCGATAAGGTTTTGTACCTGGGCCACATTATCTCGCCAATGCTCCTCCTACCTTTTCAAGGATGATGCATTACATCTTCAACCCCTATACTGGCGAATTCGTGCTTGTGTATCTGGATGATATTCTGGTGTTTTCCAAGAATGAAGAAGATCACGAAAAGCACTTGCGTCTGGTTCTTGATCGACTCCGAGAGCATAAATTCTATGCCAAGTTCTCAAAGTGCGAGTTTTGGCTCGATAAGGTTTTGTACCTGGGCCACATTATCTCAGCTGACGGTATTGCGGTAAATCCCGAGAAAGTTGAAGCAATTGTCAACTGGGAAGCTCCTCAGAACGTCAAGCAGCTCCGCAGTTTTCTGGGTCTTGCCAGCTATTGCAGAAGGTTTGTGGAGAACTTCTCCAAGATTGCCAAGCCTCTTTCCAACCTGCTTCAGAAGAATGTCAAATACTTTTGGTCTCCCGAGTGTGAAGTGGCTTTCAAAACCCTCAAAGAGAAGCTTGTCTCTGCTCCAGTTCTGACTCCTCCGGATGAAACCAAGCCCTATGAAGTGTTCTGTGATGCTTCTCTTCAAGGTCTTGGTGGTGTGCTTATGCAAGATAAAAAAATTGTGGCATATACTTCTCGGCAGCTCAAGCCCAGTGAGAAGAACTATCCCACACATGATCTCGAGCTAGCAGCTGTGGTACATGCTCTGATTACGTGGAGACATCTGTTGTTGGGCAGAAAGGTCGACATCTTCACTGATCACAAGAGCTTGAAGTACATCTTCACACAGCCGCATCTGAACCTCCGCCAGACTCGTTGGGTCGATATGATCCAAGAGTAAAACCCCAGCATTGAGTACTCTCCAGGCAAGGCGAACGTGATTGCAGATGCTTTGAGCAGAAAGGCATATTGCAACAGCCTTCTTATCAAGCCGTACCAGCCTGAGCTTTGTGAAGCTTTCAGGAAGCTCAACCTCCAAGTTGTTCCGCAGGGTTTTCTTGCAAATCTCTAAATTGCTCCTACCTTGGAAGATCAAGTCCGTGAGGCCCAGCTCAGTGATACCATGGTGAAGAAGGTGAAACATGGGATTGCAAAGGGCACTCCAAAATACAAGTGCTTCCGTGTTGATGAGAGAGATACCTTGTTCTTCGAGGACAGACTCGTTGTTCCCAAAGGTGATCTCAGGAAGCTCATAATGGAAGAAGCTCATGACTCTCTCCTTTCCATTCATCCTGGCAGTTCCAAGATGTATCAAGACCTCAAGCAATCTTACTGGTGGACACGCATGAAAAGGGAGATTGCCCAATTCGTGAACGAATGTGATGTATGCAGAAGAGTGAAAGCAGAACATCAACGTCCAGCCGGTCTTCTCCAACCTCTTCCTATTCCTGAGTGGAAGTTCGACCACATTGAAATGGACTTCGTCACTGGTTTTCCTAAATCCAAGCGAGGCAATGATGCTATCTTTGTGGTGATTGACAAGCTTACCAAAGTTGCTCACTTTCTTCCAGTCAAAGAACAATCAATGCAGCTCAACTTGCAGAGCTGTACACTTCCAGAATTGTGTCCCTACATGGCATTCCTCAAGTGATATCCTCAGACCGTGGCAGCTTGTTCACATCAAGGTTCTGGGACTCCTTTCAGTCCGCCATGGGCACGAAGATCAGGTTCAGCACTGCCTTTCACCCTCAGACTAGTGGTCAAGTCGAGCGTGTGAATCAGATCCTTGAAGATATGCTCAGAGCCTGTGTCATCTCCTTCGGCATGAAATGGGAAGACTGCCTTCCATTTGCCGAGTTCTCTTACAACAACAGCTTCCAAGCAAGTGCAGGCAAAGCACCGTTTGAAATTCTCTATGGCAGAAAGTGCCGTACCCCTCTCAACTGGTCTGAAACAGGCGAACGTCAACTTCTTGGCAATGATTTGATCTCAGAAGCCGAAGAAATGTGCAAAGTCATACGTGAGAATCTCAAGGCCGCTCAGTCGCGTCAGAAGAGCTACTATGACGGAAAGCATCGTGATTTGGCTTTCGACATCGGTGATCATGTCTATCTCCGAGTGTCTCCGATGAAAGGAACCCAAAGTTTCGGTATCAAAGGAAAGCTTGCTCCTAGATATGTCGGGCCTTTCAAGATTCTAGGCAAAAGAGGCGATCTAGCCTATCAGCTCGAGCTCCCTTCCAACTTTGCAAATGTTCATGATGTCTTCCATGTGTCTCAACTTCGCAAATGCTTCAAGGCACCTGAGCGCATGATTCCGTTTGAGGAGATTGATCTTCAACAAGACCTTTCCTACCGAGAGCATCCAGTTGCCATTCTCGAGGAAACCGAACGCAAGACTCGCAACAAGTCCATCAAGTTTCTGAAAGTCAAGTGGTCACATCACACAGACCGAGAAGCTACCTGGGAACGAGAAGATCATCTTCGTTCCGAGTACCCTTCCTTTTTCCAGTCCTAGATCTCGGGACGAGATCTTTTTGTAGTAGAGGAGAGTTTGTAATGCCACGGATGTAATACTTTCCCTTTTGGGTATATAATAAATCTCCGGCTTCATCTATTTCCATTTCGGGTTCTTTGTCTTTCGGGCTTTCGTCGTTTTGTTGTGTGAGTGTGTGGCATTCATTCATATCATGTAGACATGTGCATTGCATTGCATTTGTGTTGTGGGTTGCATCCGGTTCGTGGCGTTCCTTCCCGTTGTCCGTTTCGTGTTCCGGTGCTCCCTCACGTGTCCGTGACGTCCCGTAGGCCTACTTTGTTGTTCGGGCGTTTTTCGTTACCGGTGTGCCGCGAGGTTGTGTTGTGTGTTGTTGTATTGTTGTGTGCAACCCGCCTCTCAAATCTCGTCTCGTTTGGACTTCGTTGACTTTTCCATCCGTTGTCCGTGTGGGTCCGATGTGCCTTCACTTCGTGTCCCGGAAATACCCCTACTGCTTTCTTTTATCTCCGTCTAGGCCTTTTAAAATTATCCCCGCGATCGGATCCGTCGGATCGCGATCGGAGGGCTCCTAGCGCCCCTAAATCTCCTCCTAACCCTAAAAACTGCTATATATAGACCCCTAGTCTATTTGGGCATCTCCTTCTTCTTCCTCCTCTCTCCCCTCTTTTTTTTCCATTTTCTACTTCAGATCTCCAGCCGTTTTTTTTTCCCTTCGATCTGGATCCCGAGGGGATCCTTCGATCCAGAGCAGCAGCCGCAGATCGAGCACCCCGACCGATTCCTCGATCGGGCCAAGTCAACGCCGCATCGCTGGCTTCGATCGCAGCCGCGCCCGCCGCTTCGACCTTCCAGGCGTCGGGGCCCAGTTCGGCCTCGAGGACCACTTCGCCGCAGAGCCGGGCCTCCCCTCGACCGCCTCTCCAGGCGATTCCTCGCTCGCGTCGGGCCGAGCCACCACGAGATCCCCCCGGCCCACGTCACGAGATTCCACCGCGCCAGCCGGGCGGGTGGACCACTTCGTCGCCCTAGCCGCGCGGGCCGCGAGCTTCTCTCCGTCCAGCGCCAGCGCTCCCGAGTGGGCCGCTCCTCCAGGCCCGCATCGCCGACGCCCTGGGCGCCTCGCCAGGCCAGGCGCCTCCCCCAGCCTCTGCGCTCGCCGCGCACCGCTGCGCGTCGCCAGTGGGCCGAGGCCCATCCCGCTTCGCCAGATCGCCACCGCACCGCGGGCAGCGGCCTCCGCCAGCCGGGCTGGGCTGCTTCCTCTGCCTCCAGCCGCCGCACCGAAGCCCAGCCGCGGCCCGTCTTCGTTTTTTTCCCAGATTCAGATCTGGATCTGAGGTCTAATTCAACCCTAGTCTCTGTTCTGTTTAATCTGGAATGCAATGTTTGACTGTGCATATCTTTTGCTGTGATGCTCCGTTTTGCGCGTGTAGCATGTCCAGATGTTCGTGGAGTTGTCCTCTACGTTTTACCTGTTGTAGTCATGCATGTTAGATGTCATCTTGACACTTGTTTTGCTGTTGCAAGAGTGCATCATGTTAAAAACTGCTGTTATGTGTTATTTTCATGCCACCTTTGACATGTGATATCTTTTAGCTCGTTTGTCCAAACGATGCAAATGACATGTCCACGTGTTCGTCTTGTCACGAACTACGTGTTGTGTGTGATAGGTTGCATGGTAGATTTATTGTTTCCTTGTTATCATCGTTGCAAAGTGCCATGTTCACATGTTGTGTTTACACTTGTTATGAAATGCCATCTTGTTGAGCTCGTTGCAATCGTTGTGTTTGCCTCAACGATGCATGCTTGTGTGTTTCGGGATCACCGTCATGTGTATTTTGATGAGGTGCTTACCCTTTGCCATGTTTAGTTTCGAGGTGACTTAAACATGCTCTTTTGTGTGCTATGATGTTATTGCTGTTTTAGGACTTAGTGAAATTTCACTAAGTCTGAAATCTGTAACGTTCCGATGCCATGTTCGTGTGATGTTCTAGGACAAAGCATGATAGTTTTGGGGTGGATTTTGATTGTTCCTTGTAGTATATATTGTTGTCTTTCCATTCATGTCCTCACATGTCCATTTGAGTGGCTGTAGCATGTTTATCTTTTGCTCTAAAGTTTCAATAAAATTCTGCTGCCAGAATTTTATTTCAAAGTTCAATATGTCCAAGATCATTGCTATTGATCCGTGACTCCGTTGGGGGTGCACTTTGGACCTAGTTGCTGTACTTTATATCTAGTTGGTGTTCAAGTCCTTTGCCATGCCTTTTGGGTGCTGTAGTTTAATTTTTTTTGAGCTCCCAAGTTGCTATGTTGCTGTAATTTGCAGTTTTCGCTCAAATCTTGTTTCGGGCATAACTTTTAGCCCGTAACTCCGAGTTCAGCGAATCTTATATCAAACTTGGGTGATTTTCTGTGTAGATTAATAATATCAGCTTGTTATCTTGTTTTGAGGTGTTTTGCTTGAGTGATGTTTTACGTGCTCCATGTGCATCCCTAGTGCATCCATCATGCATTCATGTTTTTCGAGTGCGCATTGCATCGTGTTGATTTTTGCTTGGTGTGTTTGTCTTGTTTAGAGCCGGAAGCTGAGACCGGGTTCGAGGTTGAGCACGAGGACCCTTCTTACGATCCGAACGAATTCTCTTCAGGCAAGATGACCGAACCCCGATAACATTACTATCTTTGCCTATTGCTAGTAGTCTCGATCTATAGTTTTGCCTCGATGCCCATGTTCTTCTTGTCAGCCTCCTACTTGTAACCAATTGCCATGTTTAACCACCCTACCTATGCAAACCATTGCTTGGCTAAGTACGCTTCGCTCAGCCCTTCTTATAGCGTTGCTAGTTGCAGGTGAAGTGAAGATGCTTGCTCCATGATGAAGTTTGGTTGGGTTATATCACACTATATAAATGCTTAAAATGAAATCATCTATATATTGGCAAGGGTGGAAGGCTAAGCCTTTTGCTTGGTGTTTTGTTCCACTCATGCCGTTAGGATCCGTATAAGCCGGTTTTATGTTCCTTGATTATGCGTTCCTAACACGGTTGGGGTGTATGGGACCCCCTCGATAAACCGCTAAGTGCTAAGTCTTTTCCAGCAAATCCCAACATTGGTACTATTTGCCTAATAACAAACTAAACATGCATAGGGAGTAATTAACCCTCTTTCTTAATCAACAACCCCGGGCCAGTGCTCCACATGAGTGTTGGTCCGAAACGGGGGTTACGCGGGGCCACCTCGAGGAAACTCAAGGTTTGGTAAAAACCTGTGGGATCGCCCATCCGGTCGTGGCCTGAGACGAGATACGCGCGGCTACTATCAGGGTGTCGGCACGCCGGGAGGATTTGCTGGATTAGCCTTACCTTAGCTCGGTATATCTTGAGCACGGGATTTCGAGGATACTCGGGTCTTCCCACTTTGGAGTTGCGACTCCGCGGATCGTGGGCTTGTAATGGGTCAAGTTGGAACACCCCTGCAGGGTTTGAACTTTCGAAAGCCGTGCCCGCGGTTATGTGGCAGATGGGAGCTTGTTAATTCCGGTTGTAGATAACTTGACACTTTGTTACTAATACACTACCAGCGTGAGTTCCGTGACTGTCAATTTCCGAATAGGGATTCGGGAGTTGAACACGGAGGGGTTATGTTTGTGAGCTTGTAGCTAGGATCACTTCGTGATCACTTCTCGCCGATGCCTTCTCTTCTCGCTCTCACTTGCGTAAGCTAAATGCTAGTTGCTGCCGCAGACTTGTTCTTTTCTTCAGCCTTTCCCTCACCTAAAGGCTTAAATAGTTCTGTTACCCGGGAACGGGATTGCTGAGTCCTCTGTGGCTCACAGTTACTTCACACACCAGATGCAGGTCCAGCTGTGAGCTATCCAGGTGATGGCACCGAGCTTGATTGGGAGTACGACGAGGAGCGTAGTCGTTACTACGTGCGCTACCCGGACGATCAGTAGTGGAGTCTCTTACTAGGATTCGATCCGCCTGTGGTTGTTTTATTTACCTGAGTTTGGTACTTTGACATCTGGCTTTTGCCCTTAGAGGGTTGTAGTGCTCTTAATGTATGATGTTTGATACTTGTACTGTAATTTCTGTGACGTGGCGAGTGTAAGCCAACTATTTTCAGTTTACTATCCCCTCTTTTACATGAGTTGTGCAAAGATTACCAGACTTGAGATCATTCTAGGATGGAATTATGCCTTTAAGTCGTGCCTCGACACGTAGGAGGTATAACTCCATCCTGGGCATTACAATTTGTTGGCATAATGACCCTTCTGGCCACACTTGTTGCACACCACTTCAGAGAGAGGACGGAAAAGAGAGCCACTGGACTTGGAGCCTTGAGACTGAAACTGCTTCTTCGACTGGTTGCTCGGGTTGGGTGGGTGGGAGAAACCACGACCACTAGAGTTCTTGTTGTTGGAGTTGTTGAAGTTGTTGTATGGAGCTCGAATCACTGGAGGAGGAGGAAGCCAAAATTTCTGTTGTTTCGCAGCCAACTGAGACGATGAGGAAGAGTGAACAGCATCTCGAATTCTCTTCTTAGAGGCCTCCATCTTAAGCTGAGCTGCTTCTTGTTTCAAAGCCATGTTATAGAACTTATCGAATTCGTCTGGCTCGAACAAAGTGAGAGCAAGCTGAAGTTCATCTTTGAGACCTCCACGGAACTGATAGATTTTACTCTTTGCATCAGGAATGTCTTGCTTTGCATAGCGAGCGAGGTTTTGGAACTTGACATTATACTGATAGACTGTCATGGAGCCCTGCTTGAGGTTGCGGAATTGCTCACGCATACCCTCGATAACACTTGTAGGAATGTGATGCGAGCGGAAATCCTTGCAGAAATTCTCCCAAGAGATCACTTGACCCGGCCTTGAGTCTTTGTACTGCTGCCACCAGTCAGCTGCTTGATCTTTCAGTTGGAAGGCTGCAAACTTCACATAGTCATCTTCTTTCACGTTACTGCACTCAAAATGCTTCTTTATGTCGGTCAGCCAATCCTCAGCATCAAGAGGGTCGACACAGTAACTGAAAGCTTTAGGATTGTTGGCCAAGAACTGGTTGAGGGTAGCATGGTGCTGCTGGAAGAAGTTGCCTTGGTTCACTGGAACACCCTGATTAGCTTGCATCATCTGCATCATCTGCATCATCAACTGAGTGTTCTGAGCAGTAGTCTGCATAATTGCTCTCCAAGCCTCAGGCGGAGGAGGAGGTGAAGGAGGATGCTCTGGGACCTCTTCCACCTCTGGGTTAGCGTTCGGAACCTTTTTCGGAGCCATCCTGTAAGAGATGACCACGAATCAGCAATTGATTGACAAAAGGAATAAGCTGAATCAATGGAATGAATTGCAATAAGTCTTCACAATAATCATTCGAACAATAAGAACGAATGAAATCATCCGAACAAGAGGAACGAATGAATTTCTTAGTTAGTTGATAACATCAGTCTTCACGAGAAGCCACATAGGGATCAAAAGGATAAAATAAGTAAACAACAAGGTACGGAAAGGAACAAACACAAGAGAGGAGTTTCGTTCTAACATCTTTGTGCTGAAAGCATATGAACGCGTTACGAAAAGGTTTTGCAATCCCCGGATCAGCATAGCCAAGGACCCTTTAAGATGCAACTCCTGATAGTAACATCGGTCATATAACCCCTTCACTCAATGTCGAACCCCGAACTCACTAACCTGCATTCGTTGGAAGAATGCCTACGATCTACTGGATAAAACCCACCTATAGTTTTCGGAAAGATTCCAGTTATGCAATCAGGTGTTGGGGATACACGAGAAGCACCGCGCAATCAACTCTAACCTACATCCAGGTGTATCCATCCTTCAACACATAACCAGTCTTTCTCGGAAACTGTGTACCTCGGACCTTCGAAAAGCATCCACTATAACAAGCTATGGCAATACTCCCGAACTACCTCCCCAGTACTGGGTGATGTCGGGGTTATCTTGCCACTGGCCGTATAGGGGAGATTTTCGATGTCGGCCGTCTTAAGTATTTAGTAATGCCGCGATATGCTTGTTACAACGATACCCCGAAGCTCAACTCCTCGGTAACAGGAGGCATCGGGAACAATATCCTTGTCACAAGAACAACGAAACAATCCCAGAATACTCGCGGGATTCCTAAAAAAAAAATTGTGCAAATTTTGAAGATAGGAGAGACAAGAGTAGACGTCAGGAGTCCTCACCAGAGAGAAAGGGGATGAGAAGCAAAGAAATCCTACTCTCCGATATAATATAGGACTCAAAAAGTTTTCAGTGTGTGCCTAAACTCAACCGTCAACGGTTCGATCAAACAGTGGGGGCTCCTAGGTCGGAGAAGGCTCTGATACCAACTTGTAATGCCCAGGATGGAGTTATACCTCCTACGTGTCGAGGCACGACTTAAAGGCATAAGTCCATCCTAGAATGATCTCAAGTTTGGTAATCTTTGCACAACTCATGTAAAAGAGGGGATAGTAAACTGAAAATAGTTGGCTTACACTCGCCACGTCACAGAATTACAGTACAAGTCTCAAACATCATACATTAAGAGCACTACAACCCTCTAAGGGCAAAAGCCAAATGTCAAAGTACCAAACTCAGATAAATAAACCACAGGCGGATCGAATCCTAGTAAGAGACTCCACTACTGATCGTCCGGGTAGCGCACATAGTACCGACTACGCTCCTCGTCGTACTCCCAATCCAGCTCGGTGCCATCACCTGGATAGCTCACCGCTGGACCTGCATCTGGTGTGTGAAGTAACTGTGAGCCACAGAGGACTCAGCAATCCCGTTCCCGGGTAACAGAACTATTTAAGCCTTTAAGTGAGGGAAAGGCTGAAGAAAAGAATAAGTCTGCAGCAGCAACTAGCATCTAGCTTACGCAAGTGAGAGCGAGAAGAGAAGGCATCGGCGAGAAGTGATCACGAAGTGATCCTAGCTACAAGCTCCACAATCATAACCCCTCCGTGTTCAACTCCCGAATCCCTATTCGGAAATTGACAGTCACGGAACACACGCTGGTAGTGTATTAGTAACATTGTGTCAAGTTATCTACAACCGGAATTAACAAGCTCCCATCTGCCACATAACCGCGGGCACGGCTTTCGAAAGTTCAAACCCTGCAGGGGTGTTCCAACTTGACCCATTACAAGCCCACGATCCACGGAGTCGCAACTCCAAAGTGGGAAGACCCGAGTATCCTCGGAATCCCGTGCTCAAGATATACCGAGCTAAGGTAAGGCTAATCCAGCAAATCCTCCCGGCGTGTCGACACCCTGATAGTAGCCGCGCGTATCTAGGTCTCAGGACACGTCCGGATGAGCAGTACGTACAGATACCGAAGATCCCGGCGAACCGGGTGGTATCCGCAAGTGGCTCTAGTTTGGACCAACACTCAAGTCGAGCACTGGCCCAGGGGGTTGAATTAATTAAGCCTCGGGTTAATTACTCCCTCAGAAAGTTTTTAGTTGTTTAGGCAAATAGTACCAAGGTTGGGACTTGCTGGAAAAGACTTAGCACTTAGCGGTTTATCGAGGGGGTCCCATACACCCCAACCGTGTTAGGAACGCATAATCAAGGAACATAATACCGGCTTATACGGATCCTAACGGCATGAGTGGAACAAATCACCAAGCAAAAGGCTTAGCCTTCCACCCTTGCCAATATATAGGTGATTTCATTTTAAGCATTTAGATAGTGTGATATAACCCAACCAAACTTCAACATGGAGCAAGCATCTTCACTTCACCTGCAACTAGCAACGCTATAAGAAGGGCTGAGCGAAGCGTACTTAGCCAAGCAACGGTTTGCATAGGTAGGTTGGTTAAACATGGCAATTGGTTACAAGTAGGAGGCTGACAAGAAGATCATGGGCATCGAGGCAAAACTAAAGATCGATACTACTAGCAATAGGCAAAGATAGTAATGTTATCGGGGTTCGGTCATCTTGCCTGAAGAGAAGTCGTTCGGATCGTAAGAAGGGTCCTCGTGCTCAACCTCGTTGGAAACCTCGTGCTCAACTTCGTACCCGGTCTCAGCTTCCGGATCTAAACAAAACAATCACACCAAGCACCAATCAACAAGATGCAATGCGCACTCGAAAAACATGAATGCATGATGGATGCACTAAGGATGCACACGGAGCACGTAAAACATCACTCAAGAAAAACACCTCAAAACAAGATAACAAACTGATATTATTAATCTACACAGAAAATCAACCAAGTTTGATATAAGATTCGCTGAAATCGGAGTTACGGGCTAAAAGTTATGCCCGAAACAAGATTTGAGCGAAAGCTGAAAATTACAGCAACATAGCATCTTTGGAGCTCAAAATAATTAAGCTACAACACCCAAAAATCATGGCAAAGGACTTGAACACAAACTAGACATATAGTACAGAAACTAGGTCCAAAGTGCACCCCCAACGGAGTCACGGATCAATAGCAATGATCTTGGACATATTGAACTTTACAATAAAATTCTGGCAGCAGAATTTTATTGAAACTTTAGAGCAAAAGATAAACATGCTACAGCCACTTAAATGGACATGTGAGGACATGAATGGAAAGACAACAATATATACTACAAGGAACAATCAAAATCCACCCCAAAACTAACATGCTTTGTCCTAGAGCAACACACGAACATGGCATCGGAACGTTACAGATTTCAGACTTAGTGAAAAATCACTAAGTCCTAAAACAGCAATATCATCATAGCACACAAAAGAGCATGTTTAAGTCACCTCGAAACTAAACATGGCAAAGGGTAAGCACCTCATCAAAGTGCACATGAAGGTGATCCCGAAACACACAAGCATGCTTCATAGAGGTGAACACAACGATTGCAACGAGCTCAACAAGATGGCATTTCATGACAAGTGAAAACACAACATATGAACATGGCACTTTGCAACGATGATAACAAGGCAATAATAAATCTACCATGCAACCTATCACAAGCAACACGTAGTTCGTGACAAGACGAACACGTGGACATGTCATTTGCATCGTTTGGACAAACGAGCTAAAAGTTATCACATGGCAAAGGTGGCATAAAAATAACACACAACAGCAGTTTATATCATGATGCACTCTTGCAACAGCAAAACAAGAGACTAGATGATCTCTAAAATGCATGACAACAACAGGTAAAACGTAGAGCACATCTCCACGAACGTCTGGACATGCTACACGCGCAAAACGGAGCATCACAGTAAAAGATATGCACAGTCAAACATTGCATTCCAGATTACTAAAACAGGGACTTAGGAGAATTTAGGGTCAACCTCTCCAGATCGGATCTGAGAAAAAAAACACGGAGACGGGCCGGATCTGGCCCGGCTGGCGGAGGCAGAGGCGGCGGCTACTGGGCCCCGGCCCGAGCCGGCGCGGTGAGGCGGGCGAGGCGGCCCAGGTGCTGCGGAGGGAGACGACCTGGAGGCCCGGGCCGGCGGCGGCCTCCTGGCGAAGGGGCGGTGGCCCGCTCGGGCGGAGTACGGCCTCGGGCCCAGCGGCGCGCGGCGGCGCGATGCGGTGGGAGTGGGCCGCTGGAGTGGTACGGGCCGGCGGCGAAGGGGATGTGGTCCCGCAGCCCGGGGAAACGGTCCCCTCGGTCGGCTGCAGAGTCGATGGCTGGCCCAGTGGCGCGCGGAGCCTCCCAGGCGCTCGGTCGAAGCGGCCGGCGCGATGCGGTGCGTTGACCCACGGACGAAGCGGGATCCGGTCGAGGAAGCCTCGATCTGCGGCTGCTGCTTCGATGGATAAGCTGGATCCCCTCGGGATCCGGTAGAAAATAGTGGATCTGGAGAAAAAAAAGGGAAAAAAAAGAGGGGAGAGAGGAGGAAGAAGAAGGAGATGCCCAAAATAGACTAGGGGGGTCTATATGTAGCAGAAATTTAGGGTTAGGGGGAGTTTTAGGGGCGCTAGGAGCCCTCCGATCGCGATCCGACGGATCCGATCGCGGGGATAGTTTTAAAGGGCCTAGACGGAGATAAAAGAATGCAGTAGGGGTGTTTCCGGGACACGAAGCGAAGGCACTTCGGACCCACACGGACAACGGATGGAAAAGTCAATGGAGTCCAAACGAGACGAGATTTGAGAGGCGGGTTGCACACAACAAAACAACAACACACAACACAACCTCGCGGCACACCGGTAACGTAAAACGCCCGAACAACAAAGTAGGCCTACGGGACGTCACGGACACGTGAGGGAGCTCCGGAACGCGAAACGGACAACGGGAAGAAACACGACAAACCGGATGCAACCGACAACACAAATGCAATGCAATGCACATGTCTACATGATATGAATGAATGCCACACACACACACATCAAAACGACGAAAGCCCGAAAGACAAAGAACCCGGAATGGAAATAGATGAAGCCGGAGATATATTATATACCCAAAAGGGAAAGTATTACATCCGGGGCATTACAGCCTGGGCCCCCCGTAGCTCCCCTGGCGACCCCCTTTGGCATATATTTAACACCCGTCGAGGAAACCCTGATTCTGGACCCCTTTTCTCCAGACGCAATTCCGATCTCCGCCGCCATCGCCATCAAGCTTCGGGGGACCAGAATTCCTGTGCCGGCACCCTACCGGGACGGGGAAGTGCCCCCGGATTCATCTCCATCGACGTTGCTTCCTCCCTCCATGATGCGGGAGTAGTTCCTCCTCGGGGCTAAGGTTCTTACCAGTAGCTATGTGGTCAATTCTCTCTCCCATGATGTGATCTTCGTTGTGATCATAGGCTATGTTAATCTAGGGTGATCCCATGATATTTTCCCTTCCTCTATGTATTGGATTGATGTACTCACTTGTCTTTATCTAGTATAATCCCCGAGACCAAGGTGACAGCGGTCTATTGGACATGGATTAGAAAAGTATTTTCATGAGTGATTTCCTCTCTTGTGTGTTGATTGAAGATTGAGAGTCTCTTGGTGCTTGTCTTTGACTATCCATATCACTTGCCATTTAACATCCTTCGCCGAACTAGTGCACCTATATATCTAACAAGTGTATTAGGTGTGTTGGGGACACAAGAGACTTCTTGTATCTTAGTTGCAGGGTTGCTTGAGAGAGACCATCTTCAACCTCTACTTCCCTGAGTTCGATAAACCTTATGTCATCCACTTGAGGGAAATTGATGCTGTCCTATAAACCTCTGCGCTTGGAGGCCCGACATAGTCTACAAGAGTAGAAGCGTGTGTAGACATCAGTTTCCAATAGGACCCCGCTGCCACGGGAGGGTAGGACAAAAGATGTCATGCAAGTTCTTTCCCATAAGCACGCATGACTATATCTCTCCCTAATAATAAAGCACGGATTGACTTTGTCGGGTTCACCGTCACAATACGCTTTCTTCTCATGTCATAATACGCTTTTACAATTTGTATGGACAAAATCGTAATATAAACAAGGTGGTACTAATTTGGGGGTACGCACTAAAGATTTTCCTCCAAACGTAATTTTGGTCGTCGCTTCGATCCGAGTTACACGCCCAACGCGTACCCACAGTGGGCTTCACAGCCCAACTTGGCGTTGTGGCCCAAGAAAGAAGGCCCACATAAGGCAAGGTAAAAATATTTGCTCTTGTAGAGAATTGAACTTGCGATCTCCCTCTCACAAATCAATCATTGCAACCAACTGAGCTATCCCAGTATTTTCTATAGATAAAATTGTTCTTTCTATTAAATAGTCCCACCTCGCCTTCTTTCGTCTAATCCACTCAATTTATATATGCCTTTGATCTTCTATGTATCAAGGAGCTATGTCGGGAATAAATAAACGAAGGAAGGAAAGAGAACGACATGCATATAAAGAAATGATGGAAATAAGAGTACGGCATGCATAGAAAGAAAGGAAGGAAGGAAAGCAGTCCAAATGAAGGAGCAGTAAGCAAGGAAGGAAAGAGCACGACATGCATAGAATGCAAGGAAGGGAAATAAAATGATTTCAATCCTCAATTTCAGCGGATAATAAGAAAGGAAGGAAGGAATTGCTTTATATATATATATATATATATATATATATATATATATATATATATATATATATATATATATATATATATATATATATATATATATATATATACAGTGGATATAATTGGATAGAATGCAAGGAAGGGAAATAAGAAAAAATAATGATCAGCTTTGATGCACGTTGTTGATTGGTGCTTGTGTATACTTGTCCCTCCGTCCGAAAATACTTGTCATTAATATGTATAAAAAGAACATTCCCAAACTCTATATCTCAGTGTTAACAGCTAATCAAAGTTTTGCTAGCTTAATTTTTTTTCTTAATACAACCCAAATTTGGCTAGCATAGGCCACATAATTTGGCTTGTTCATTGCAACATTTTATTAGGTAGATATTTATCAGTTTACCTGCATTTTGTTTTTTGAAGGATAGTGCGGGAACTTTTTTTATTGTGACTAGAGGGGCTTGCGATAGCAGCGTGCGACGGATGTGATACCTCATCGGGTTGAATTTTATGAGGTTTGTCGTGAATAGGTGGACAATATGACCATGGTGTAAGACGGGTGGGTCGCTTGAAGCATGCAAGGATTTGCTTCCCCCGTGGCAACGCACGGGCATATGTGCTAGTTTGGAATACATGCCTACATTACATTGATGAATTAGAGCTGGTTCTGTGTCACCCTATGTTATAACTATTACATGAGGAATCGCATCCGACATAATTATTCATCATTGATTCAATGCCTACGAGCTTTTCACATATTGCTTGTTGCTTATTTAATTTTCCGCTGCTACTGTTACAATCACTACAAAACTACTATGGCTACTTTTGCCACTGTTACCGTTACTTCCATATTACTTTGCTACTAAATTACCTTGCTGCAGATATTAAGTCTTCCAGGTGTGGTTGAATTGACAACTCAACTGCTAATACTTGAGAGTATTCTTTGGCTCCCCTCGTGTCGAATCAATAAATTTGGGTTGAATACTCTACCCTTGAAAACTGTTGCGATCCCCTACACTTGTGGGTTATCAAGACTATTTTTGGGTGCCGTTGCCGGGGACCATAGCTATATTCTTTAAGTCACTTGGGATTTATATCTGTTGATCACTATGAAGAACTTGAAAGACTCAAAAACCAAGATCTTTCCCTCAACTACGAGGGGAGGTAAGGAACTGCCATCTAGCTCTGCACTTGATTCACCCTCTGTTATGAGTAAATTTGTGACACCTACTCCTGCTATTGAATCCGATATGTCGCATGTTCTTGATGATGCCACTTCTGCTATGTATGATGAAACTAATTCTATGCTTGATAATACTGTGCCACTAGGTGAATTTGTTGATGAACAAATTGCTAAGGTTAGAGAGAATGAAATTATTAAAACTGATAATATTCATGAAAGTGATGATGAAGATTCTCCCCCTAAATATGAATTGCATGTTGTTCCTGAGGGTTATGTTATGGATGAAGAAACTGCTAGAAAATTTCTTGCTTGCAATGATAGCTATGATCTTAAGAAATTATTAGCTAAGCTGAAAGAAAAGTCTTCGAATGCTAGAATGAAATATGACCCTGCTTTTGCTACTTCACCTATCTGTGTTCCTGATAAGGATTATGATTTCCCTGTCGATCCCGAGTTAATTACTTTGGTTGAATCTGATCCTTTTCATGGCTATGAATCCGAAACTTTTGTGGCACATCTTACTAAGTTGAATGATATAGCCACCCTATTCACCAACGAGGAAAAATTTCGTTACTACTATATCCTTAAGTTATTTGCATTCTCGTTAAAGGGTGATGCTAAGATATGGTTTAATTCTCTTGATCCTGGTTGTGTGCGTTGTCCCTAGGACATGATTTATTACTTCTCTGCTAAATATTTTCCCGCTCATAAGAAACAAGCTGCCTTACGGGAAATATATAATTTTGCGCAAATTGAAGAAGAGAGTATCACACAAGCTTGGGGGAGGCTTCTCCGATTACTTAATGCTTTGCCTGATCATCCTCTTGAGAAAAATGAAATACTTGATATCTTTCATAATGGACTAACCGATGCTTCCAGAGACCACCTGGACAGTTGTGCTGGTTGTGTTTTCAGGGAAAGAACAGTGGAACAAGCTGTATTACTATTGAATAATATGCTAGCCAATGAAAATAATTGGACACTTCCTGAACCAGCCCCTAAGCCAACTCCGAAGAAAAGAGGTGTTCTATTTCTCAGTCCTGAAGATATGCAAGAGGCAAAGAAATCTATGGAAGAAAAAGGTATTAAAGCTGAAGATGTTAAGAATTTACCGCCTATTGAAGAAATACATGGTCTTGATAACCCGACACATGTAGTAAAGGTAAATTCTCTTTATAGATTTGATGAAGGTGATATTCCTCGTTATAAGTCTGCTAAACAATGCTTAGATGAGTTTGACAACTTTATTGTCAAACAAGAAAACTTCAGTGCTTATGTTGGTAGACAATTGCAATGTAATGCTTATATGATTGAACGCTTAAGTGATTATATGTCTAGAGTTAAAGGTGAACTGAAAATCATTAGTAAACATGCTTCTTTGGTTACCACTCAAGTAGAACAAGTACTTAAAGCACAAAATGATTTGCTCAATGAATTAAATAGTAAGAAAAATGATAATGCTGTTAGAGTTGTGACTAGAGGGGGCAGAATAACTAAGGAACCTCTGTATCCTGAGGGCCGCCCTAAGAGAATTGAGCAAGATTCTCAGAGAGCTAATGTAGATGCACCTAGTTCTTCTAAGAAGAAGAAAAATAAAAATGATAGGACTTTGCATGCTTCTAGTGAACCTGTTGCTGACACACCTGAGAATCCCAATGACATCTCTATCTCTGATGCTGAAACACAATCTGGTAATGAACATGAACCTAGTGATAATGTTAATAATGATGTTCATGATGATGCTCAACCTAGCAATGACAATGATGTAGAGATTGAACCTGTTGTTGATCTTGATAACCCACAATCAAAGAATCAATGTTACGATGAGATACTTGACTGCTAGGAAGCACGGTAAGGAAAGAGAACCATGGGTTCAGAAACACATGCCTTTTCCTCCTAAACCATCCAAGAAAAAGGATGATGAGGATTTTGAGCGCTTTGCTGAAATGTTTAGACCTATATTTTTGCGTATGCATTTGACTGATATGCTCAAAACAAATCCTTATGCTAAGTATATGAAAGACATTATCACAAATAAAATAAAAATACCTGAAGTTGAAATTTCCACCATGCTTGCCAATTATACTTTTAAAGGTGGAATACCAAAGAAACTATGTTAAAACATATTTATGTGATCTTGGAGCCAGTGTTAGTGTTATGCCTCTCGCTTTATATCATAGACTTGATTTTAATAAGTTGACACCTACTGAAATATCTTTGCAAATGGCCGATAAATCGACTGTTATACCTGTCGGTATTTGTGAGGATGTGCCTGTTGTGGTTGCAAATGTTACTATTCTAACGGACTTTGTTATCCTTGATATTCCCGAGGACGATAGTATGTCTATTATCCTTGGTAGACCCTTCTTGAATACTGCAGGGGTTGTTATTGATTGCAACAAAGGCAATGTCACTTTTCATGTCAATGGTAGCGAGCATACGGTGCACTTTCCGAGGAAACAACCTTAGGTTCACAGTATCAATTCTATTGGAAAATTTTCAACGATTACTATTGGAGGTTTTGAATTTCCTCTTCCTACTGTCAAGAAGAGATATGATATTCTTATTGTTGGGGACATACATATCCCCATTGAGGTAACCTAGTGTTATTTGAAAATTTTCCGGTTTCATGTTATTCGGAAAGAGTTTATTAACAAGATGTGACCAACCTTGTTAATGGATTCCTTTTGATGAGCATGAGATGGTTGAATTTAGAATGCACAACATTCTGTACCCTCCTTTTACTTTCTGTTAATTAGATTAAATAAAGCAAAAATGGTATTTTCTGTCTTTTTTAGAGTTATCCGTGCAATAAAAAATACCCCGAAAATGAAAGTTCTCCAAATGCCCCAAAAATGAAATATGATTTTTTCCAGAATATTTAAGAATATTTGGCACTGAGAACACAGCAGGGGGAGCCAGCACCTGGCCACGAGGGTACAGGGCGTGCCGCTTGCCTCGTGGGCCCCACGTGGCCCCCCTCCACTTGCTCCAACACCCACACCCTCCTTCCTCTCAAAAAAATCACCAACCTGCTCAAGCACGAGTTCTAGCTCATCTTGCTGCCATTTTCGATCTCCTTGCTCAAAGCTCCAATCACAAAACTGTTTGGGGAGATTGTTCTTGGTATGTGACTCCTCCAATGGTCCAATTAGTTTTTGTTCTAGTACTTTATTTATTGTAAATTTTTGCTGCTTAGGTGACCCTGTTCTTGTGCTCGCATGTCAAATTTATGTGGTCCCAAGTAGTTCTAATGCATGATATAGTTTCTAGGCACTTGTGGGAGTATTTGCTATCAATCTTGTTGAGTTTGGTTTACTTTTATTTTTTACTGAAAATTTCAGAAATTTTTCAGGAAAAAAATGCATAGGAAAATCTACCAAGGTGGTTCCTCAAGGAAGCAAGGACCAAGGCTCGCGATACGTGAGCCGGACGATGAACTACCAAGGGAAGCTCAAGTGCGGCCCTATGAATGGCCGTTAGAGGAGTTTATGATCCGGGCAGGTATCAAGGAAGAATTTTACACATATGTGTGTAATGCTGATATTGAGGACTTCGTGTCAGATTAGTGCCATCAATACCAGTACCTAACTGATTTCTTTGTGAGAAGGTTTAAATTTACATCTTCACGCAATTCTCACACTGTCTTGTTTGATCTTTATAATAAATCTTATACTATGGACTTAGAAGATTTTAACGATGCTTGTAAACTCCCACGGTGGGGTAATGTTGGTGAACCTCGCAAATCTAAGTATAAGGACTTTCTAGCTAGTATCATTGTGGGGGAATCTAGAGAAGTCACCCAAGCTATCACGGTGGGGTAATGTTGGTAGATGCATTAACGGTAAAGATGAGGCTTGCCCCATGTGCGTACCAGATCTTAGTGTCCTCAAAAGTGCGGTATTAGGTGATAGACAATATAATTTGGGGGCCATTGTTGCACGTAGGTTACATCTTAACGGTTTAAATGGCGATTTGTTTGGTGGAATTTATGCAACTCGCTTGGCTAATTATCTTCATATACCCATACATGAGAACGATGCGAAGTTACCGCCTGCTTTTCTAGATTATAATGCCATGATTCGCCATCAGTTCGTTGAGAGGTATGAACAATCCCTCCAGTATCGACTAATCTTTGTCAGGCGTCTGATAACCCACAAGTGTAGGGGATCAGCTGTAGACTCTTTCGATAAGTAAGAGTGTCGAACCCAACGAGGAGCTAAAGGTAGAAAAAATATTCCCTCAAGTTCTATCAACCACCGATAAAACTCTACTCACGCTTGACGTTTACTTTACCTAGAACAAGTATGAAACTAGAAGTACTTTGTTGTTTTTGTGGGATAGGTTTGCAAGAATATAAAGAACACGTAAATATAAACTAGGGGCTGTTTAGGTAAAAAAGCAATAAAGTTAATATAGCGAGTGTGGAAAAGTGGTGGTAGGAGTTGCGAAATTGTCCCTAAGCAATAAACTACGTTACTAGACCGATAGCAAGTTTTATGTGGGAGAGGCCACAGCTAGCATGTTATCCCTAACTTGGAATTCTATGCACTTATGATTGGAACTATTAGCAAGCATCCGCAACTACTAACGTTCATTAAGGTAAAACCCAACGATAGCATTAAGATATATTTGTCTCCCATCAATCTCGTATGCATCAATTTCTATGCTAGGTTGAAGCTTCTGTCACTCTTGCCCTCCAATATGTAGTCCTATCAACATACAACTAATCCTATGGTGTGATCCACGCACGCGCTCATATGATGGGCACCAAAGGACAGCAACATAACCACAAGCAAATTAAACCAATCATAGCAATTCACCAATTACCGATAGGACAACGAAAATCTACTCAGACATCATAGGATGGCAACACATCATTGGATAATAATATGAAGCATAAAGCACAATGTTCAAGTAGAGGGTACAGTGGGTTGCGAGAGAGTGGACCGCTGTAGATAGATGGGGGAAGGTGATGAAGATGTTGGTGAAGATGACGGAGGTGTTGGTGTAGATCGCCGTCACACGATGATGGCCCTGGTGGCACTTCGGCGCCACCGGAAGCGAGGGGGGGAGCCCCCCTCCTTCTTCTTCTTCCTTGACCTTCTCCCTAGATGCGAGAAGGGTTTCCTCTCTGGTCCATGGCCTCCATGGCGGTGGAGGGACGAGAGCCCCTCCGAGATTGGATATGTCTCTCTGTCTCTCTCTGTTTCTGCGTTCCCATATTATGGCCCTTCACCGTTTCTTAAATTCACGGAGATCCGTAACTCCGATTGGGCTGAATTTTACACACGGTTTTTATCTGGATATTAGCTTTCTTGCAGAGGAAGAAGGGCAACAACCGTCTTACCGAGTGTCCATGAGGGCCCAGGGCGCGCCTGCTCCCTAGGCGCGCCCCTCACCCTCGTGGGCCACTCGGGCATCGTCTCACGTTGATTCCACTTCCCAAAATTCACATATATTCCAAAAAAAATCTCCATCAGTTTTTATCCCGTTTGGACTCCGTTTGATATGGATATTCTGCGAAACAAAAAACATGCAACAAACATGAACTAGCACTGGGCACTGGATCAATATCTTAGTCCCAAAAATAGTATAAAAAGTTGCCAAAAGTATATGAAAGTTGTAGAATATTGGCATGGAACAATCAAAAATTATAGATACGACGAAGACGTACTTGTTGGGGAACGTAGTATTTTAAAAATTTCCTACGATCACGCAAGATCTATCTACCAGATGCATAGCAACGAGAGGGAAGAGTGTGTCTACGTACCCTCGTAGACCGGAAGCGGAAGCATCAAGTGACGCGGTTGATGTAGTCGAACTTCTTCGCGATCCAACCGATCAAGCACCGAACATACGGCACCTCTGCGGTCAGCACACGTTCAGCTTGATGACGTCCCGCGAGCTCTTGATCCAGTTGAGCTTCACGGGAGAGTTTCGTCAGCACGACAGCGTGGTGACGGATATGATGTATCTACCGACGCAGGGCTTCGCCTAAGCACTGCGACGGTATGACCGAGGTGTGTTTCTGTGGAGGGGGGCACCGCACACGGCTAGAACAATTCAACTTGTGTGTCTTTGGGTGCCCCCCTGCCCCCGTATATAAAGGAGCAAGGGGGGAGGCCGGCCGGCCCTCCTATGGTGCGGCTAGGGCTGCAATCCTAGTAGGAATCTACCAAAGAAGGAAAAGGGGGGAAGGAAAGAGAGGGAGAGGGAGAGGGAAAGAGGGGCCGCGCCCCCTCCCCTAGTCCTATTCGTACTCCTCCTAGGGAGGGGGCGCGCCACCTCCTGGCTAGGTGAAAGCACATTTGCTCCCTGGGTGGTTTTGGTAATTAATGACAACATACTTTGTGGTTAGACTAATGCTTTTATCAAGTATGTTTCAGGAAACCAAATCACATTGGTATGGCAAGATGACTGAAGAAGTGGACCCCTCAAATGCTAAGACAAGCATTGGCAAAAGCTCAAGACTCCATTTTTGGTTTAGTGATCAAAGATCACATTGAGTCCATAGGAAAGCCAATACTATTAAAAGGGGATGAGGTTGTGTTGATGATCTGGTTGCTCAAAGTGCTTAGTGATTTAGCTCCTTCAACTATCAGCACCTTTCACTTCTATACACACCCATAAGTAATCTCGGACAAACCGATTCTTCCAACTCAGTCCCACCGAGATGAACCACTTCTGCCATATTCCAAACCCTAGAAAAATCGGTCATACCGAGTTTGAGATCGGTCTCACCGAAACTGAACTGCCAACCTTCTGTAACCATTCCACATCATTTCGGAATAACCGAGTTTGTATTATCGGTCTCACCGAAATGGGCAAGCTTCTGTCTTGGCTCAAATCGGTCTCACCGATAATTCATTTTCGGTCTCACCGATTCTGGCATGTTCCTGCTCTTTCTCAAATCGGTCCAACCGAGTTTTCTTTCTCGGTCCCACCGAAAACTCCAACGTTCATATCAGATGCACTTTCGGTCCCACCGAGATGGTATTTTCGGTCCCACCGAAAATCCCAACGTTCACTATATTTGAACTTTCGGTCTGACCGAGTTTTCACTTCGGTCTCACCGAGATTGGTCAAAAGTGTGTGTAACGGTTGGATTTTGTGTGGAGGCTATATATACCCCCTCCACCCCCTCTTCACTCGTGAGGAGAGCCATCAGAAAGTCTACCATTCCTACCATACACTTTCTGAGAAGAGAACTACCTACCCTTGTGTTGAGATCAAGTCATTCCATTCCTACCATATGAAACTTGATTTCTAGCCTTCCCGAGTTGCTTTCCACTCAATCCTTTCTTCCACCACAGCCATATCAGTGAGGAGAGTTGAGTGTTGGGGAGATTATCATTTGAAGCACAAGAGCAAGGAGTTCATCATCATCAACACCGTCTATTACCTTTTGGAGGGTGGTGCCTCCTAGATTGGTTAGGTGTCGCTTGGGAGCCTCCGTCTTTGAGATGTGGAGTTGAACCAAGAAGTTTGTAAGGGCAAGGAGATCGCCTACTTCGTGAAGATCTACCCCGAGTAAGGCTAGTCCTCCGTGGGCGTAGGCCATGATGGAATAGACAAGGTTGCTTCTTCGTGGACCCTTCGTGGGTGGAGCCCTCCGTGGACTCGCGCAGCCGTTACCCTCCGTGGGTTGAAGTCTCCATCAACGTGGATGTACGATAGCACCACCTATCGGAACCACACCAAAAATCTCCGTGTCTCCAAACTGCGTTTGATCTTCTCCACCTCTCTTTACTACTTGTGCAATTTATTTTCCGCTGCCCATACTCTAGAATTGCATGTGTAGTTTGCTACTTGACTTGTGTGCTATGCAAAAACTGTCAAAATCTGTTCTTGATAAAAGGCAGAATTTTTATCTTGTCGAGTAGTCTAATCACCCCCCCTCTAGACACTCTCACCTTCTTCGATCCTACACTAGGGCCCTCTCTCTCCCCTATGGCCCACCAGGGCCCATCATTCCCCCGGGGGGTTCCGGTAACCCCCCCGGCACTTCGGTAAATTCCGAAACTTTCCAGAACACTTCCGGTGTCCGAATATAGTCGTCCAATATATCAATCTTTACGTCTCGGACATTCCGAGACTCCTCGTCATGTCCCTGATCTCATCCAGGACTTTGAAATACCTTCGGTACATCGAAACTCATAAACTCATAATACCGATCGTCATCAAACATTAAGCGTGCGGACCCTACGGGTTCGAGAACTATGTAGACATGACCGAGACTCACCTCCGGTCAATAACCAATAGCAGAACCTGGATGCTCATATTGGCTCCTACATATTCTACGAAGATCTTTATCGGTCAAACTGCATAACAACATATGTTTGTTCCTTTTGTCATCGGTATGTTACTTGCCCGAGATTCGATCGTCGGTATCTCTATACCTAGTTCAATCTCGTTACCGGCAAGTCTCTTTACTCGTTCCGTAATACATCATCTCGTGACTATCTCATTAGTCATTTGCTTGCAAGGCTTATTATGATGTGCATTACCGAGAGGGCCCAGAGATACCTCTCCGACACTCGGAGTGACAAATCCTAATCTTGATCTATGCCAACACCACGAATACTTTCGGAGACACCTGTAGAGCATCTTTATGATCCCAGTTACGCTGTGACGTTTGATAGCACACAAGGTGTTCCTACGGTATTCGGGAGTTGCATAATCTCATAGTCATAGGAACATGTATAAGTCATGAAGAAAGCAATAGCAGTAAAACTAAACGATCAAAGTGCTACTCTAACGGATGGGTCTAGTCCATCACATCATTCTCCTAATGATGTGATCCCATTGATCAAATGACAACTCATGTCTATGGCTAGGAAACATAGCCATCTTTGATCAATGAGCTAGTCTAGTAGAGGCATACTAGGGACATACTATTTTGTCTATGTATTTACACATGTATCAAGTTTCCGGTTAATACAATTCTAGCATGAATAAAAGACATTTATCATGATATAAGGAAATACAAATAACATCTTTATTATTGCCTCTAGGGCATATTTACTTCAGTCTCCCACTTGAACTAGAGTCAATAATCTTGATTACAAAGTGATGATCCTCACACCCATGGAGTCTTGGTGCTGATCATGTTTTGCCCGTGGAAGAGGCTTAGTCAACGGGTCTGCAACATTCAGATCCGTATGTATTTTGCAAATCTCTATGTCTCCCTCCTTGACTAGATCACGGATGGAATTGAAGCGTATTTTGATGTGCTTTGTTCTCTTGTGAAACCTGGATTCCTTCGCTAAGGCTATTGCTCCAGTGTTGTCACAAAAGATTTTCATTGGACCCGATGCACTAGGTATTACACCTAGATCGGATATGAACTCCTTCATCCAGACTCCTTGATTTGCTGCTTCCGAAGCAGCTATGTATTCCGCTTCACATGTAGATCCCGCCACGACGCTCTGCTTGGAACTGCACCAACTGACAGCTCCACCGTTCAATAAAAATACATATCCGGTTTGTGACTTAGAGTCATCCGGATCAGTGTCAAAGCTAGAATCGACGTAACCGTTTACGACGAGCTCTTTGTCACCTCCATATACGAGAAACATATCCTTTGTACTTTTCAGGTATTTCAGGATGTTCTTGACCGCTGTCCAGTGATCCACTCCTGGATTACTTTGGTACCTCCCTGCTAGACTTATAGCAAGGCACACATCAGGTCTGGTACACAGCATTGCATACATGATAGATCCTATGGCTGAGGCATAGGGAATGACTTTCATTTTCTCTCTATCTTCTGCAGTGGTCGGGCATTGAGTCTTACTCAACTTCATACCTTGTAACACAGGCAAGAACCCTTTCTTTGACTGATCCATTTTGAACTTCTTCAAAACTTTATCAAGGTATGTGCTTTGTGAAAGTCCAATTAAGCGTCTTGATCTATCTCTATAGATCTTGATGCCTAATATATAAGCAGCTTCACCGAGGTCTTTCATTGAAAAACTCTTATTCAAGTATCCTTTTATGCTATCCAGAAATTCTATATCATTTCCAATCAATAATATGTTATCCACATATAATATTAGAAATGCTATAGAGCTCCCACTCACTTTCTTGTAAATACAGGCTTCTCCAAAAGTCTGTATAAAACCATATGCTTTGATCACCTCATCAAAGCGTATATTCCAACTCCGAGATGCTTGCACCAGTCCATAGATGGATCGCTGGAGCTTGCATACTTTGTTAGCACCTTTTGGATCGACAAAACCTTCTGGTTGCATCATATACAACTCTTCTTTGAGATATCCATTCAGGAATGCAGTTTTGACATCCATTTGCCAGATTTCATAATCATAAAATGCGGCAATTGCTAACATGATTCGGACAGACTTAAGCATCGCTACAGGTGAGAAAGTCTCATCGTAGTCAACTCCTTGAACTTGTCGAAACCCTTTCGCAACAAGTCAAGCTTTGTAAACAGTAACATTACCGTCTACGTCGGTCTTCTTCTTGAAGATCCATTTATTTTCGATGGCCTGCCGATAATCGGGCAAGTCAACCAAAGTCCACACTTTGTTCTCATACATGGATCCCATCTCAGATTTCATGGCCTCAAGCCATTTTGCGGAATCTGGGCTCATCATCGCTTCCTCATAGTTCGTAGGTTCATCATGGTCTAGTAACATGACTTTCAGAACTGGGTTGCCGTACCACTCTGGTGCGGAACATACTCTGGTTGATCTACGACGTTCAGCAGAAACTTGATCCGAAGTTTCATGATCATCATCATTAACTTCCTCACTGATTGGTGTAGGAATCACTGGAACAATTTTCTGTGATGTACTACTTTCCAATTCGGGAGAAGGTACAATTACCTCATCAAGTTCTACTTTCCTCCCACTCACTTCTTTCGAGAGAAACTCCTTCTCTAGAAAGGATCCATTCTTAGCAACGAATATCTTGCCTTCGGATCTGTGATAGAAGGTGTACCCAACAGTCTCTTTTGGGTATCCTATGAAGACACATTTCTCCGACTTGGGTTCGAGCTTATCAGGTTGAAGCTTTTTCACATAAGCATCGCAGCCCCAAACTTTAAGAAACGACAACTTTGGTTTCTTGCCAAACCACAGTTCATAAGGTGTCGTATCAACGGATTTAGATGGTTCCCTATTTAACGTGAATGCAGCTGTCTCTAAAGCATAACCCCAAAACGATAGTGGTAAATCGGTAAGAGACATCATAGATCGCACCATATCCAATAAAGTACGGTTACGACGTTCGGACACACCATTACGCTGTGGTGTTCCATGGCGTGAGTTGTGAAACTATTCCACATTGTTTCAAATGAAGACCAAACTCGTAACTCAAATATTCTCCTCCACGATCAGATCGTAGAAACTTTATTTTCTTGTTACGATGATTCTCTACTTCACTCTGAAATTCTTTGAACTTTTCAAATGTTTCAGACTTGTGCTTCATTAAGTAGATATACCCATATCTGCTCAAATCATCAGTGAAGGTCAGAAAATAACGATACCCGCCGCGAGCTTCAACACTCATTGGCCCACATACATCAGTATGTTTGATTTCCAACAAATCTGTTGCTCGCTCCATAGTTCCGGAGAACGGAGTTTTAGTCATCTTGCCCATGAGGCATGGTTCGCAAGCACCAAGTGATTCATAATCAAGTGATTCCAAAAGTCCATCACTATGGAGTTTCTTCATGCGCTTTACACCAATATGACCCAAACGGCAGTGCCACAAATAAGTTGCACTATCATTATTAACCTTGCATCTTTTGGTTTCAATATTATGAATATGTGTATCACTACAATCGAGATCCAATAAGAATAGACCACTCTTCAAGGGTGCATGACCATAAAAGATATTATTCATAAAAATAGAACAACCATTATTCTCTGATTTAAATGAATAACCGTCTCGCAACAAACAAGATCCAGATATAATGTTCATGCTCAACGCTGGCACCAAATAACAATTATTTAGGTCTAAAACTAATCCCAAAGGTAGATGTAGAGGTAGCGTGCCGACGGCGATCACATCGACTTTGGAACCATTTCCCACGCGCATCGTCACCTCGTCCTTAGCCAATCTTCGTTTAATCCGTAGTCCCTGTTTCGAGTTACAAATATTAGCAACCGAACCGGTATCAAATACCCAGGTACTACTACGAGCATTAGTAAGGTACACATCAATAACATGTATATCACATATACCTTTGTTCACCTTGCCATCCTTCTTATCCGCCAAATACTTGGGGCAGTTCCGCTTCCAGTGTCCAGTCCCCTTGAAGTAGAAGCACTCAGTTTCAGGCTTGGCTCCAGACTTGGGTTTCTTCGTGGGAGTAGCAACTGTCTTGCTATTCTTCTTGAGGTTCCCCTTCTTTCCCTTGCCCTTTTTCTTGAAACTAGTGGTTTTGTTAACCATCAACACTTGATGCTCCTTTTTGATTTCTACCTCCGCAGCCTTGAGCATAGCGAAGAGTTCGGGAATTGTCTTTTGCATCCCTTGCATATTATAGTTCATCACGAAGCCTTTATAGCTTGGTGGCAGTGATTGAAGAACTCTATCAATAACACTATCTTCATCAACTTTGCAACCAAGTTGAGTCATATGATTGTAGTACCCAGACATTCTGAGCAAGTGTTCACTGATAGAACTATTCTCCTCCATCTTGCAGCTGTAGAACTTATTGGAAATCTCATATTTCTCAATCCGGACATTTGCTTGAAATATTAACTTCAACTCCTGGAACATCTCATATGGTCCATGACGTTCAAAACATCGTTGAAGTACCGGTTCTAAGCCGTAAAGCATGGCACACTGAACTATCGTGTAGTCATCAGACCGCGACTGCCAGACGTTCAAAGCGTCTACATTAGCGGGAGGGGGCTTGTCACCTAGCGGTGCTTCAAGGACATAATTCTTCTGTGCAGCAATGAGGATAATCCTCAAGTTACGGACCCAGTCCGTGTAATTGCTACCATCATCTTTCAACTTAGCTTTCTCTAGGAATGCATTAAAATTCAAAGGAACGGTAGCACGGGCCATTGATCTACAACAACATAGATATGCAAAGACTATCAGGACTAAGTTCATGATAAATTAAAGTTCAATTTAATCATATTAATTAAAGAACTCCCACTTAGATAGACATCCCTCCGGTCATCTAAATGATCACGTGATCCAAATCAACTAAACCATGTCCGATCATCACGTGAGATGGAGTAGTTTCAATGGTGAACATCTTATGTTGATCATATCTACTATATGATTCACGCTCGACCTTTCGGTCTCCAGTGTTTTGAGGCCATATCTGCATATGCTAGGTTCGTCAAGTTTAACCCGAGTATTCTGCGTGTGCAAAACTGGCTTACACCCGTTGTATTTGAACATAGAGCTTATCACACCCGATCATCACGTGGTGTCTCGGCACGACGAACTTTCGCAACGGTGCATACTCAGGGAGAACACTTATACCTTGAAATTTAGTAAGGGATCATCTTATAATGCTACCGTCGTTCTAAGCAAAATAAGAAGTATAATAAGATAAACATCACATGCAATCAAAATATGTGACATGATATGGCCATCATCATCTTGTGCTTTTGATCTCCATCTCCAAAGCACCGTCATGATCACCTTCGTCACCGGCGCGACACCTTGATCTCCATCGTAGCATCGTTGTCGTCTCGCCAACTATTGCTTCTATGACTATCGCTACCGCTTAGTGATAAAGTAAAGCAATTACATGGCGATTGCATTTCATACAATAAAGCGACAACCATATGGCTCCTGCCAGTTGCCGATAACATTACAAAACATGATCATCTCATACAAAACCGTATAACTCATCATGTCTTGACCATATCACATCACAACATGCCCTGCAAAAACAAGTTAGATGTCCTATACTTTGTTGTTGCAAGTTTTACGTGGCTGCTACGGGCTTAGCAAGAACCGTTCTTACCTACGCATACAAAAACCACAACGATGTTTCGTCAAGTATGTGCTGTTTTAACCTTCACAAGGACCGGGCGTAGCCACACTTGATTCAGCTAAAGTGAGAGAGACAGACACCCGCCAGTCACCTTTAAGCAACGAGTGCTCGTAACGGTGAAACCAGTCTCGCGTAAGCGTACGCGTAATGTCGGTCCAGGCCGCTTCATCTCACAATACCGCTGAAGCAAAATATGACATGCTGGTAAGCAGTATGACTAGTATCGCCCACAACTCATTGTGTTCTAATCGTGCATATCATCTACGCATAGACCTGGCTCATGATGCCACTGTTGGAGAACGTACTATTTTAAAATTTTCCTACGATCACGCAAGATCTATCTAGCAGATGCATAGCAATGAGAGGGAAGAGTGTGTCTACGTACCCTCGTAGACCGGAAGCGGAAGCGTCAAGTGACGCGGTTGATGTAGTCGAACTTCTTCGCGATCCAACCGATCAAGCACCGAACGTACGGCACCTCCGCGTTCAGCACATGTTCAGCTTGATGACGTCCCACGAGCTCTTGATCCAGTTGAGCTTCACGGGAGAGTTTCGTCAGCACGACGGCGTGGTGACGGATATGATGTATCTACCGGCGTAGGGCTTCGCCTAAGCACTGCGACGGTATGACCGAGGTGTGTTTCTGTGGAGGGGGGCACCGCACACGGCTAGAACAATTCAACTTGTGTGTCTTTGGGTGCCCCCTGCCCCCGTATATAAAGGAGCAAGGGGGGAGGCCGGCCGGCCCTCCTATGGTGCGGCTAGTGCTGCAATCCTACTAGGAATAGGATTGCAATCCTATTCCTAGTAGGAATCTGGCAAAGAAGGAAAAGGGGGGGAAGGAAAGAGAGGGAGAGGGAGAGGGAAAGAGGGGCCGCGCCCCCCTCCCCTAGTCCTATTCGGACTCCTAGGGAGGGGGCGCGCCACCTCCTGGCTGCTGCCCTCTCTCTCCCCTATGGCCCACCAGGGCCCATCATTCCCCCGGGGGTTCCGGTAACCCCCCCGGCACTCCGGTAAATTCCGAAACTTTCCAGAACACTTCCGGTGTCCGAATATAGTCGTCCAATATATCAATCTTTACGTCTCGGACATTCCGAGACTCCTCGTCATGTCCGTGATCTCATCAGGGAGTCCGAACTACCTTCGGTACATCAAAACTCATAAACTCATAATACCGATCGTCATCAAACGTTAAGCGTGCGGACTCTATGGGTTCAAGAACTATGTAGACATGACCGAGACTCATCTCCGGTCAATAACCAATAGCGGAACCTGGATGCTCATATTGGCTCCTACATATTCTACGAAGATCTTTATCGGTCAAACCGCATAACAACATACGTTTGTTCCTTTTGTCATCGGTATGTTACTTGCCCGAGATTCGATCGTCGGTATCTCTATACCTAGTTCAATCTCGTTACCAGCAAGTCTCTTTACTCGTTCTGTAATACATCATCTCGTGACTAACTCATTAGTCATTTGCTTACAAGGCTTATTATGATGTGCATTACTGAGAGGGCCCAGAGATACCTCTCCGACACTCAGAGTGACAAATCCTAATCTTGATCTATGCCAACACCACGAATACTTTCGGAGACACCTGTAGAGCATCTTTATGATCACCCAGTTACGTTGTGACGTTTGATAGCACATAAGGTGTTCCTACGGTATTCGGGAGTTGCATAATCTCATAGTCATAGGAACATGTATAAGTCATGAAGAAAGCAATAGCAGTAAAACTAAACGATCAAAGTGCTATGCTAACGGATGGGTCTAGTCCATCACATCATTCTCCTAATGATGTGATCCCGTTGA
This sequence comes from Secale cereale, assembly GCA_902687465.1. Classification (NCBI taxonomy): domain Eukaryota; kingdom Viridiplantae; phylum Streptophyta; class Magnoliopsida; order Poales; family Poaceae; genus Secale; species Secale cereale. The sequence continues at coordinate 392,282,095 of LR738709.1, forward strand.
TCAAATGACAACTCATGTCTATGGCTAGGAAACATACCCATCTTTGATCAATGAGCTAGTCTAGTAGAGGCATACTAGGGACATGCTATTTTGTCTATGTATTCACACATGTATCAAGTTTCCGGTTAATACAATTCTAGCATGAATAAAAGACATTTATCATGATATGAGGAAATACAAATAACATCTTTATTATTGCCTCTAGGGCATATTTCCTTCAGTACTAGCATCCCCAAGCTTAATTCCTGCTCGTCCTCGAGTAGGTAAATGATAAAAAGATAATTTTTGATGTGGAATGCTATCTAGCATAATCTTGATCATATAATCTAATCATGGCATGAATATTAAGACATGAGTGATTCAAAGCAATAGTCTATCATTTGACATAAAAGAATTTATTACTCGGGCATCCCAACAAACAATCAAGTCTTTCAAAATATCAATGCTAAAGAACGTTATCCCTACAAAATCATATAGTCTTTTATGCTCCCTTTTCTTAACACAAGGTACCCCTCATGCCCATCCTGGTGTGAGCCAAGCAGTTGTTTTCATACTTTACTTTTTCGAACTTTTTCAACTCTTCACGCAATACATGAGCGTGAGCCATGGACGTAGCACTATGGGTGGAATAGAAGGTGGTAGTAGACAAAAGTAGGGAGAAAATCTCACATCGACTAGGCGTATCAATGGGCTATGGAGATACCCATCAATAGATATCAATGTGAGTGAGTAGGGATTGCCATGTAACTGATGCACTAGAGCTATAAGTGTATGAAAGCTCAAAAAGAAAACTAGTGGGTGTGCATCAACTTGCTTGCTCGTGAAGACCTAGGGCATTTGAGGAAGCCCGTCGTTGGAATATACAAGCCAAGTTCTATAATGAAAATTCCCACTAGTATATGAAAGTGACAACATAGGAGACTCTCTATCATGAAGAACATGGTGCTATGATGAAGCACAAGTGTGGAAAAAATATAGTAGCATTGTCCATTTTTTTGGGGCCTTCCTTTTTTTTACCTTTATTTTTTTTATTTGGCCTTTCTTCCTTTTTTTATTTGGTCTTTTTTTGGGACAATGCTCTAATAATGATGATCATCACACTTTTATTTACTTACAACTCGATACTAGAACAAAGTATGACTCTATATGAATGCCTCCGGCGGTGTACCGGGATGTGCAATGATCTAGCGTAGCAATGACATCAAAAAATGGACAAGCCTTGAAAACATCATTCTAGCTATCTTACGATCATGCATGGCAATAAGACAATGATGGTGCGTGTCATAATAAACGGAACGGTGGAGTCACATGGCAATATATCTCGGAATGGCTATGGAAATGCCATAATAGGTAGGTATGGTGGCTGTTTTGAGGAAGGATATAAGGTGGTTTGATGCACCGGCGAAAGTTGCGCGGTACTAGAGTGTCTAGCAAGGTGGAAGGGTGAGAGTGCGTATAATCCATGGACTCAACATTAGTCATAAAGAGCTCACATACTTATTGCGAAAAATCTATTAGCCCTCGAAGCAAAATACTACGACGCATGCTCCTAGGGGGGAGGTTGGTAGGAGTTAACCATCGCGCACCCCCGACCTTCACACAAAGATAAACAATCAAAATACAATGCGCGCCAATTTGGTTACATAGTTAGGAGACCATACGTGCATGCTTCGGGAATCACAAACCTTAACACCAATATTTTTACTAAACCACAATCATTCACTAGTACCTCCCACATATTAGCATCTCTACATCGCAAAACTATTGCAAGGAATCAAACATATCATATTCAGCAATCTACACGTTTATATAGGATATTATGACTAACCATGTGAATGACCAGTTCATGTCAACTCTCTAAATAGATATAAGTGAAGCTAGAGAGTTTAAATTCTTTCTACAAAAGTTATGCCCACGCTCTAACAAATATAAGTGAAGCAAAAGAGCATTCTACAAATGGCGGTTTTCTATGTGAGGAGAAACAAGCAATCCAGACTTCAAATGATATAGGTGAAGCACATGAAGCATTCTTTAAAGGCATACTCAAAAGATATAAGTGAAGTGCAAAGAGCATTCTATAAATCAACCAAGGACTATCTCATACCAGCATGGTGCATTTATTAAAATAAAAAATAAAAATCACACGACGCTCCAAGAGTTTACGCATAACATGTGAACGAAACGAATACGAAAACATACTGATACTTGTTGAAGAAAGGTGGGATGCCTTCCGGGGCATCCCCAAGCTTAGACGCTTGAGTCTCCTTAAATATTTACTTGGGGTGCCTTGGGCATCCCTAAGCTTGAGCTCTTGCCTCTCCTCCTTCTTCTCACATCGATACCTCCTCGATCTTCGAACACTTCATCCACACAAAACTTAACCGAACTTTTAGTGGCGGAGTTAGTGCATATGATCAATAAAATCCCATCATGTACTGCTCTAACATTATTGAATAATTATGAACAAACATTACCCACTGTATGCTATCACAATTCTGTGTCCCCAAGTCAATGAGGCTTCAACAAGAATTCAAACATATGCAAATAATGAAGCTATAATAGCAATATATGAAAACAGGACAGTCTGTAGTAATCTGAACATAAACCATACTTCTGTAACTCTAAAAATTCTGGAAAATTAGGAAAAATCAATAATTTGTATAGCAAGACTTTGCAAAAAGTTTCAGATCCTTTCGGCGTTCTAGTAAAAAAATGTAACATCGCGCACTATAGACAAAGTTTCTGTTTTTGCACCGCACAAACCAACAATTAGTTTAATCATCCTAAAGGAAACTCTTGGCACATTATTTTTATAATACAATGGAATTGTACAAGGGGATAATTATTTTTGTTGAACAGTTTCTGTCATTAAGATTTGCAAAGTTTCCATGAGCATGAACAAAGTTCAAGGAGCTCCCCCATTTCGATGGTGCTCGTCCTTCTTACTTTCACTTTTCTTTTTGAAAAAGTTTTAGGTTCCCCTCTTTATTTTTTTGTTTTTAAACTTTATAAAAGCACACAACAAAAATAAATGACTCTCTAAAACTTCCGGGTTGTCTCCCTGGCAGCGCTTTCTTTAAAGCCATTAAGCTAGGCATATAGTGCTGAAGTAATGGATCCACCAGGATCCCAAGGTATATCAAAGCCAATATTAATTAGCAATGATTTGGCATTTAGTAGTGAGCACAAAGTGATATGTGTCATGCAAGAACGAAGTCTAACTCTCTTCCTATGCATAGGCATGTCATACAAGAACAATTCATGCACATCAAGTAAAGGCCAATGCATAATATAAGCAGTTTCTTGCAATTTTATCGTGTTGGAAACATAAAGAGGCGGAGATGTAGTTCCTCTCTCATAAGAATTGAAAGTAGGAGCAGCAACACATACATATTATGTTCATCAAAAACATCATGTGCAACGGAAAAAGGCAACCCATCAATATAATCCTCAATAAGTGCAAACTTCTCCGATATAGTGTAGTTTGGAGAATTCGAAAAGATAATAGGACTATCTTGTGTGGGTGCAATAGAAACTATCTCATGTTTAACATAAGGAACTATAGAAAGTTCATCTCCATAGGCATAATTTGTGTTGGCATCTTGGCCACAAGCATAGCAAGCATCATCAAAAAGGGATATTTCAAAAGAATCAACGGGATCATAGCATTCATCCTTCGGTAAGCACGAAGGGAAATTAAACAATGTATGGGATAAAGAGTTACTCTCATTAAAAGGTGGGCACGGGTGATCAATCCGCTCTTCCTCCTTTTGTTCTTCGCTCTCCTCCTCATCTTTTCATCTAATGAGCTCACAGTGTCATTAATTTCTTCTTCCATAGACTCCTGCAAAATATTAGTCTCTTCTTGGACAGCGGAGACATTCTCAATAAACGCATCAATATCGGAGTTATATTCATGATTCAAATAACAATATTTCAAAATAGCAAGATTTTCAGGCCTATAAACATCATCATCAAAAGCATAATACCTTTAAACAGAGATTCAATTTCATAAGCACCCTTAAAAGCAACGAATTCTTCTATTTGTTCCACATCATCATAATCATATATACCCTTAGCATAAGAAGCTAAGGTTTCATTATCATTAAATTTGCATGAAAAGGGAAGGTTTGGAGCCTTCATCCCAGAGCAACAAGTATAATCATAACTCAAGCATAAATCCCGAGCATACCAACGCAACATATAAATTTGATCCCATAATAGTTTCCTTTTTTGTGTCAAGCGATAATCCCTAAAGTATTCACGTTGATCCAACGTTACTCCCATTATATAGTTGAATGGGGTTTCTCAGGATTATCAAAGTAGTACATAATATCTTTCACATAATGAACATCGAGGGTTTTAGGAGGTTCCCCATCTCCATGAGTAGCGAGTGCACCTAATGTTTTTGGTATTTTGTGTTCCATATCCATAACTAAAGATAGAGAACAACTTAGAATAGTAAATAAAATCAAATTAGTGATAGAGAAAACAAACATACATGAGAATATTCACCCCACGCTATTGCTCCCCGGCAACGGCGCTAGAAAAAGGTCTTGATAACCCACAAGTGTAGGGGATCAGTTGTAGCCTCTTTTGATAAGTAAGAATGTCGAACCCAATGAGGAGCTAAAGGTAGAACAAATATTCCCTCAAGTTCTATCGACCACCGATACAACTCTACGCACGCTTGACGTTTACTTTACCTAGAACAAGTATGAAACTAGAAGTACTTTGTTGTTTTTGTGGGATAGGTTTGCAAGAATATAAAGAGCACGTAAATATAAACTAGGGGCTGTTTAGGTAAAGAGACAATAAAGTTAATATAGCGAGTGTGGAAAAGTGGTGGTAGGAGTTGCGAAATTGTCCCTAAGCAATTGACTACGTTACTAGACCGATAGCAAGTTTTATGTGTGAGAGGCCACTGCTAGCATGTCATCCTTGACTTGGAATTCTATGCACTTATGATTGGAACTATTAGCAAGCATCCTCAACTACTAATGTTCATTAAGGTAAAACCCAACCATAGCATTAAGATATATTGGTCTCCCTTCAATCCCGTATGCATTAATTTCTACGCTAGGTTGAAGCTTCTGTCACTCTTGCCCTCCAATACGTAGTCCTATCAACATACACCTAACCCTATGGTGTGATCCACGCGCGCGCTCATATGATGGGCACCAAAGGAAATCAACATAACCACAAGCAAATTAAACCAATCATAGCAATTCACCAATTACCTATAGGACAATGAAAATCTACTCAGACATCATAGGATGGCAACACATCATTGGATAATGATATGAAGCATAAAACACCATGTTCAAGTAGAGGGTACAGCGGGTTGCGGTAGAGTGGACCGCTGTAGATAGATGGAGGAAGGTGATGAAGATGTTGGTGAAGATGACGGAGGTGTTGGTGTAGATCGCCGTCACACGATGATGGCCCCGGTGCCACTCCGGCGCCACCGGAAGCGAGGGGGAGAGAGCCCCCTCCTCCTTCTTCTTCTTCCTTGACCGTCTCAATAGATGGGAGAAGGGTTTCCCCTCTGGTCCATGGCCTCCATGGCGGCGGAGGGGCGAGAGCCCCTCCGAGATTGGATATGTCTCTATGTCTCTCTCTGTTTCTGCGTTCCCAGATTCCGGCCCTTCACCGTTTCTTAAATTCTCGGAGATCTGTAACTCCGATTGGGCTGAATTTTGGACACGATTTTTATCCGGATATTAGCTTTCTTGCGGAGAAAGAAGGGCACCAACCGCCTTACAGAGTGGCCACGAGGGTCCAGGGCGCACCTGCCCCCGTGGGCGCGCCCCTCACCCTCGTGGGCCATTCGGGCATCGTCTCACGTTGATTCCACTTTCCAAAATTCACATATATTGCAAAAAAATCTCTGTCCGTTTTTATCCCGTTTGGACTCCGTTTGATATGGATATTCTGTGAAACAAAAAACATGCAACAAACATGAACTGGCACTGGGCACTAGATCAATATGTTAGTCCCAAAAATAGTATAAGAAATTGCCAAAAGTATATGAAAGTTGTAGAATATTGGCATGGAACAATAAAAAATTATAGATACGACGAAGACATATCAGCATCCCCAAGCTTAATTCCTTCTCGTCCTCGAGTAGGTAAATGATAGGAAGATAATTTTTGATGTGGAATGCTACCTAGCATAATCTTGATCATATAATCTAAGCATGGCATGAATATTAAGACACGTTCAAAGCAATAGTCTATCATTTGACATAAAAGAATTTAATACTCGGGCATCCCAACAAACAATCAAGTCTTTCAAAATATCAATGCTAAAGAACGTTATCCCTACAAAATCATATAGTCTTTTATGCTCCCTTTTCTTAACACAAGGTACCCCTCATGCCCATCCCGGTGTCAGCCAAGCAGTTGTTTTCATACTTTACTTTTTCGAACTTTTTCAACTCTTCACGCAATACATGAGCGTGAGCCATGGACATAGCACTATGGGTGGAATAGAAGGTGGTAGTAGACAAAAGTAGGGAGAAAATCTCACATCGACTAGGCGTATCAATGGGCTATGGAGATACCCATCAATAGATATCAATGTGAGTGAGTAGGGATTGCCATGTAACTGATGCACTAGAGCTATAAGTGTATGAAAGCTCAAAAAGAAAACTAGTGGGTGTGCATCAACTTGCTTGCTCGTGAAGACCTAGGGCATTTGAGGAAGCCCGTCGTTGGAATATACAAGCCAAGTTCTATAATGAAAATTCCCACTAGTATATGAAAGTGACAACATAGGAGACTCTCTATCATGAAGAACATGGTGCTATGATGAAGCACAAGTGTGGAAAAAAAGATAGTAACATTGTCCCTTTTTTTGGGGCCTTCCTTTTTTGCCTTTCTTTTTTTATTTGGCATTTCTTCCTTTTTTTTATTTGGTCTTTTTTGGGACAATGCTCTAATAATGATGATCATCACACTTTTATTTACTTACAACTCGATATTACAACTCGATACTAGAACAAAGTATGACTCTATATGAATGCCTCCGGCGGTGTACCGGGATGTGCAATGGTCTAGCGTAGAAATGACATCAAAAAATGGACAAGCCATGAAAACATCATGCTAGCTATCTTACGATCATGCAAGGCAATATGACAATGATGGTGCATGTCATAATAAACGGAACGGTGGAGTCACATGGCAATATATCTCGGAATGGCTATGGAAATGCCATAATAGGTAGGTATGGTGGTTGTTTTGAGGAAGGATATAAGGTGGTTTGATGCACCAGCGAAAGTTGCGCGGTACTAGAGTGGCTAGCAAGGTGGAAGGGTGAGAGTGCGTATAATCCATGGACTCAACATTAGTCATAAAGAACTCACATACTTATTGCGAAAAATCTATTAGCCCTCGAAGCAAAATACTACGATGCATGCTCCTAGGGGGGAGGTTGGTAGGAGTTAACCATCGCGCGCCTCCAACCTTCACGCAAATAATCAAAATACAATGCGCGCCAATTTGGTTACATAGTCAGGAGACCATACGTGCATGCTTCGGGAATCATAAACCTTAACACCAATATTTTTACTAAACCACAATCATTCACTAGTACCTCCCACATATTAGCATATCTACATCGCAAAACTATTGCAAGGAATCAAACATATCATATTCAGCAATCTACAAGTTTATGTAGGATTTTATGACTAACCATGTGAATGACCAATTGGTGTCAACTCTCTAAATAGATATAAGTGAAGCTAGAGAGTTTAAATTCTTTCTACAAATTTTATGCCCACGCTCTAACAAATATAAGTAAAGCAAAAGACCATTCTACAAATGGCGGTTTTCTATGTGAGGAGAAACAGGCAATCCAGACTTCAAATGATATAAGTGAAGCACATGAAGCATTCTTTAAAGCCATACTCAAAAGATATAAGTGAAGTGCAAAGAGCATTCTATAAATCAACCAAGGACTATCTCATACCAACATGGTGCATTTATTAAAAGAAAAAAGAAAAATCACACGACGCTCCAAGAGTTTACGCATAACATATGAACGAAACGAATCCGTAAACATACTGATACTTGTTGAAGAAAGGTGGGATGCCTTCCGGGGCATCCCCAAGCTTAGACGCTTGAGTCTCCTTGAATATTTACTTGGGGTGCCTTGGGAATCCCCAAGCTTGAGCTCTTGCCTCTCCTACTTCTTCTCACAACGAGACCTCCTCGATCTTCGAACACTTCATCCACACAAAACTTAACCGAACTTTTAGTGGCGGGGTTAGTGCATATGATCAATAAAATCCCATTATGTACTGCTCTAACATTATTGAATAATTATGAACAAACATTACTCACTATATACTATCACAGTTGTATTGCCCCAAGTCAAGGAGGCTTCAACAAGAATTCAAACATATGCAAATAATGAAGCTATAACAGCAATCCGTGAAAACAGGACAGCCTGTAGTAATCTGACATAAACCATACTTATGTAACTCTAATTTTTTTGGAAAAAATAGGAAAAATCAATAATTTGTATAGCAAGACTTTGCAAAAAGTTTCAGATCCTTTCGACGTTCCAGTAAAAAATGTAAAATCACGCACTACAGACAAAGTTGTTATTTTGCACCGAACAAACCGACAATTAGTTTAATCATCCTAAAGGAAACTCTTGACACATTATTTTTATAATACAATGGAATTGTACAAGGGGATAATTATTTTTGTTGAAAAGTTTCTATCATTAAGATTTGCAAAGTTTCCATGGGCATGAACAAAGTTCAAGGAGCTCCACCATTTCGATGGTGCTCGTCCTTCTAACTTTCACTTTTCTTTTTGAAAAAGTTTTAGGTTCCCCTCTTTATTTTTTTTATTTTTAAACTTTATAAAAGCACACAACAGAAATAAATGACTCTCTAAAACTTCCGGGTTGTCTCCCTGGCAGCGCTTTCTTTAAAGCCATTAAGCTAGGCATATAGTGCCGAAGTAATGGATCCACCCGGATCCCAAGGTATATCAAAGCCAATTTTAATTAGCAATGATTTGGCATTTAGTAGTGAGCACAAAGTGATATGTGTCATGCAAGAATGAAGTCTAACTCTCTTCATATGCATAGGCATGTCATACAAGAACAATTCATGAACATCAAGTAAAGGCCAATGCATAGTATAAGCAGTTTCTTGCATTTTTATCGTGTTGGAAACATAAAGAGGTGGAGATGTAGTTCCTCTCTCATAATAATTGCAAGTAGGAGCAGCAAGCACATACATATTATGTTCATCAAAAACATCATGTGCAACGGAAAAAGGCAACCCATCAATATAATCCTCAATAAGTGCAAACTTCTCCGATATAGTGTAGTTTGGAGAATTCAAAAAGATAATAGGACTATCATGTGTGGGTGCAATAGAAACTATCTCGTGTTTAACATAAGGAACTATAGCAAGTTCATCTCCATAGGCATAATTTGTATTGGCATCTTGTCCACAAGCATAGCAAGCATCATCAAAAAGGGATATTTCAAAAGAATAAACGGGATCATAGCAATCATCATAGCATTCATCCTTCGGTAAGCACGAAGGGAAATTAAACAATGTATGGGATAAAGAGTTACTCTCATTAGAAGGTGGGCATGGGTGATCAATCCGCTCTTCCTCCTTTTGTTCTTCGCTGTCCTCCTCATCTTTTTCATCTAATGAGCTCACAGTGTCATTAATTTCTTCTTCCATAGACTCCTGCAAAATATTAGTCTCTTCTTGGACAGCGGAGACCTTCTCAATAAACACATCAATATCGAAGTTATATTCATAATTCAAATAGCAATATTTCAATATAGCAAGATTTTCAGGCCTATAAACATCATCATCAAAAGCATAATACCTTTTGAACAGAGATTCAATTTCATAAGCACCCTTAAAAGAAACGAATTCTTCTATTTGTTCCACATCATAATAATCATGTATACCCTTAGCATAAGAAGCTAAGGTTTCATTATCATTAAATTTGCATGAAAAGGGAAGGTGTGGAGCCTTCGGCCTAGAGCAACAAGTATAATCATATCTCAAGCATAAATCCCGAGCATACCAATGCAACATATAAATTTGATCCCATAATAGTTTTCCTTTTTGTGTCGAGCGATAATCCCTAAAGTATTCACGTTGATCCAACGTTACTCCCATTATATAGTTGAATGGGGTTTTCTCAGGATTATCAAAGTAGTACATAATATCTTTCACATAATGAACATCGAGGGTTTTAGGAGATTTCCCATCTCCATGAGTAGCGAGTACACCTAATGTTTTTGGTATTTTGTGTTCCATATCCATAACTAAATATAGAGAACAACTTAGAATAGCAAATAAAATCTAAGTAGTGATAGAGAAAACAAGCACACACGAGAATATTCACCCCACGTTATTGCTCCCAGGCAACGGCGCCATGAAAAGGTCTTGATAACCCACAAGTGTAGGGGATCAGTTGTAGCCTCTTTCAATGAGGTGCTAAAGGTAGAACAACTATTCCCTCAAGTTCTATCGACCACCGATACAACTCTACGCACGCTTGACGTTTACGTTACCTAGAACAAGTATGAAACTAGAAGTACTTTGTTGTTTTTGTGGGATAGGTTTGCAAGAATATAAAGAGCATGTAAATATAAACTAGGTGCTATTTAGGTGAAGAAGCAATAAAGTTAATATAGCGAGTGTAGAAAAGTGGTGGTAGGAGTTGCGAAATTGTCCCTAAGAAATTGACTACGTTACTAGACCGATAGCAAGTTTTATGTAGGAGAGACCACTGCTAGCATGTCATCCCTGACTTGGAATTTTATGCACTTATGATTGGAACTATTAGCAACCATCCGCAACTACTAACGTTCATTAAGGTAAAACCAAACCATAGCATTAAGATATATTGGTTTCCCTTCAATCCCGTATGCATCAATTTCTACGCTAGGTTGAAGGTTCTGTCACTCTTGCCCTCCAATACGTAGTCCTATCAACATGCAACTAACCCTATGGTGTGATCCACGCACGCGCTCATATGATAGGCACCAAAGGACAACAACATAGCCAGAAGCAAATTAAACCAATCATAGCAATTCACCAATTACCGATAGGACAATGAAAATCTACTCAGACATCATAGGATGGCAACACATCATTGGATAATAATGTGACGCCCCCGATTTGTCCGTACACTAATCATGCGCGCAAATGTGTACGACGAAGATCAGGGACTCACTGGAAGATATCACAACACAACTCTAGACACAAATTAAAATAATACAAGCTTTATATTACAAGCCATGGGCCTCGAGGGCTCGAATACATAAGCTCGAAACACAAGAGTCAGCGGAAGCAATAAAATCTGAGTATAGACATAAATTAAACAAGTTGCCATAAGATGGCTAGCACAAAAGTAGCAACGATCGAAGAGGCAAGGCCTCCTGCCTGGGACCTCCTAACTACTCCTCGAAGCCGAACTCCATGTATAAACATCATCGGGATCCTCTGGCTCCTGGACTCCACCGATCTGGTTGCATCAACCAGAAAGAAGAAAGAAGGGGGAAAAGGGGGAGCAAAGCAACCGTGAGTACTCATCCAAAGTACTCGCAAGCAAGGATCTACTCTACATATGCAATGGTATATGTGTAAAGGGGTAATATATGTGGGTTAAACTGCAGAATGCCAGAATAAGAGGGGGATAGCTAATCCAATCGAAGACTACGCTTCTCGTAACCTCCATCTTGCAGCAGTAGAAGAGAATAGATGGTAAGTTCACCAAGTAACATCGAATAGCATAATCCTACTCGGCGATCCTCCCGCACATCACCCTGTGAGAGAGCAACCACCAAGTTATAACTAGAACTCAGATGGGTGTGTTTTATCAAGTATCCGGTTCTAGTTGTCATGAGGTCAAAATACAACTCCGGGCCGTCCTTTTACCGAGGGACATGGCTATTCGAATAGATTAACTTCCCTGCAGGGGTGCACCACATAACCTAGCACGCTCAATCCCATTTGGCCGGACACACTTTCCAGGGTCATGCCCGGCCTCGGGAGATCAACACGTTGCAGCCCTACCTAAGCACAACAGAGAGGTCAGCACGCCAGTCTAAGTCCTAGGCGCGCAGGGGTCCGGGCCCATCGCGCAACGCACACCTGCACGTTGCGTACGCGGCCAGTGAGCAGACCTAGCAACCTCCATTACTAAGAAGTTACGTTACGCGGTCCAACCCGGCGCGCGCCGCTCAGTCGTTGACGTTAAGAAGGCTTCGGCTGATACCACGACGTCGAGAGCCCATAACTATTCCCACGTAGCTGGTTAGTGTGTATAGGCCAGCGGCCAGACTCAGATCAAATATCCAAACTCGTTAAGCGTGTTATTATGAAATCACCACGGACAACGACCAGGGCCAGGCCACCTCTCCACTGGGTGCCTCAACCTGCCCTGTCGCTCTGCCACAAAGATCCACTCGGGGGGGGGGGGCATCGGGAACTCAGGCCCATCACTACCTGGATGGAGCCACCTGTCCTTTCAGCCCCCACATTGAATCACTTGCGGGTACTCAATGAGCCGACCCGACTTTAGTCACATCATGTGTCATGTAAAGTATGAGTATAGTATATACCCGTGATCACCACCCGAGGTGATCACGGCCCGATAGTATAGCATGGCAAACGAACAAGGATGTGGGGCCACTAATGGAATACTAGCATCCTATACTAAGCATTAGGATAACAGGTAAAGGTATCAAAAGTGGTAGCAACAATGACAGGCTATGCAGCAGAATAGGAGTTATCGAATCATCAACAGTAGCAAATCTAATGCAAGAATAAGAGAGAATAGAATGGGAGATATCTGGTGATCATGGGGGGTTGGCTTGCCTGGTTGCTCTAGCAAGAAGGAGGGGTCGCCGTCGACGTAGTCGATTACAGTGGCACCGTCAGCAGTCTCAGTTCCGGTGTCTATCGGAGAGAAGAGGGGGGAGAAATAATAAATATAAAGCAAACAATTGTAACACAAAGTATGACATGGCGATACGATGTGCCGGGTGTGCCCTAACGCAGTGTTACATGTTACCGACAAAGGAGGATCCCATCCGGGAAAGTTTTCCTCGTTCCGGACATTTGTCAGATAGATGACCGGAGGGGGAAAGTTCCATGTTCATGTATTCAGAGGCATGTGGCGGACGAACGGACCGCGTATTCGGATTCGTCTCGTCGTTCTGGGCAACTTTCATGTACAAAGTTTTTCCAACCGAGCTATGGTTTATTTTATATTAATTTTAAAAGATTTAATCATTTTTAGAATTTATTTAATTATTTTAATTCAACATTATCCAGAATAGTGTATGCTGACATCATCATGATGTCAGTAGTCAACAGAACGTTGACTGGGTCAAACTGACGTGCAGGTCCCGCATGTCATTGACTGTTTAGTAAATTAGATAATTAAGTTTAATTAACATGGTTAATTAGATTAATTTAACAGTATTAATTAAGTAATTAAGTAATTAATTATTTAATTAACATTTTATTATTTATTTATTTATTTAATCTTATTATTTTTAATCTCTCTTCTTTTTTTTAAAAGTTTCTGGGGTGGGCCCCGGCTGTCGTTGGGCCAGGGCCCGTAGTGGTTCGGGCGCAATGGGGCGGGTTGGGCGCTAGGCGGGTAGGTGCGCGCCCGACGGTGCGAAATTGAGTGGGCGGGCGACGGCCGCCGGGGCACGGCGGGGCGCCGGAGTTGGCCGCCAGGGCAGGCGTCGGCCTCCGGGGCGCGGCGGGGCGCCGGAGTGGGCCGCCGGGGCGGACGACGGCCGTCGGGGCGCGGCAGAGCGCCGGAGTTGGCCGCTGGGGCGGCGACGGGCGCGTGCGGCCTGTGCAGTTACAGCGGCGGCGACAGGCGGGCGAGGTGGAACTGGTGCAGAGGTAGGCGGAGGGGGATAGGCAGCGCGCGGGCCGCAGCCGCAGGCCGAGCACGGGAGCGCAGCTAGGCGGGGGGCAGAGGAAGCAGCGGCGAGCGGCACAATAGCTCCAGCCGCTACGATGACAGCACCACAAGGCTGCGCGGGCGTCGGCAGGGACTGGGTCCGCGGCGAGGCCGGCCGGAAACGGCACCGGCGAGGCTGGCCGAGTGGCAGACTAAAGCAGAGGACGACGGGGTCGCGCGAAGGGGTGGTGGAGACGGTTGTAGGGCAGGGCGGGAGTGAAGCCCCTAGACGATGCGGTGGCGAGCAACAGGAGCGAAGCGACATCGGAGGGGGGTCGGGGCGTGGCCCGGCGCAGTAGGGATCCCGACGAGCATGCCGGTGTGAGTCACCGGCACGAGTGCGCGAAGGCAGTGGCGACGCGGTGCGTGCGCAGGCCAGGGGTCGCGAGCGCTTGTGTGCGTGTGGGACGTCGTAGGCGCGCGGTGACTGGGCGAGGAGAGGGGAGCTCACGAGGTGGTGTAGGGTTCGGGGCAGCGATGCTCGGGGAGGAAGACGAGGACGAGTCGACGACGGTGGCGGGGTCGACGACGGGGACGAGGTCGAGGCGGAGTGGCTCCGGCAGGTGACGACGTCGTGCGCCCCCGATCCCGATCTGGATCGGGAAGGGAGAGCGAGGAGTGGGGAGAGTGGGGACGTGGGCTAGGGTTTGGTGGTGGGGAGGCCTAAGTAGGCCAGTTAGTTGGGCTGGCCGGATGGGCCGTTTGGCCCTGTTGGCCAGGGGGGCTTTTCCTTTTACTTTTTTTTTTGCAGTTTTTCCCTTTTTTTGTTACAAAAATAGTTTCACAAAAAGTTAACCCTAGCTCCTAAATTAGCATAACAACACAGGCCACTCGCACAAAAGTTTGGTGACTAAATAAACTAGTTTAATATTTGTTTAACCTTTAAAAGCATTTAAGTAATAGTTTTGGCCCGTGACTTATTTGTTTTAGAGCATTTAAGCATTTTATCAAAATGTGGTACCATCATCATATTTACTCATGATTTATTTTGACACATCTAGAACATTTTAGTTTTAATGTTTGAAAACTTTAGCTGCTTGCCTTTATCTAAATTTTGAATTCGGATCGGTTTTCAGCTAACGCGAGATATCAACAGTAACCGTGGTGACGTGGCGTCATTAGCAGATATTTATTGTAGCTTAATTATCCGGGTGTCACAAATAATATGAAGCATAAAGCACCATGTTAAAGTAGAGGGTTTGGGTTGCGAGAGAGTGGACCACTGTAGATAGATGGGGGAAAGTGATGAAGATGTTGGTTAAGATGACGGAGGTGTTGGTGTAGATCACCGTCACACGATGATGGCCCCGGTGGCACTCCGGCTCCACCGGAAGCGAGGGGGAGAGAGCCCCCCTCCTTCTTCTTCTTCCTTGACCTTCTACCTAGATGGGAGAAGGGTTTCCCCTCTGGTCCATGGCCTCCATGGCGGCGGTGGGGCGAGAGCCCCTCCGAGATTGGATATGTCTCTCTGTCTCTCTCTGTTTCTGCGTTCTCAGAATCTGGCCCTTCACCTTTTCTTAAATTCCCGGAGATCCGTAACTCCGATTGGGCTGAATTTTGGACACGATTTTTATCCGAATATTAGCTTTCTTGCGGGGAAAGAAGGGAACCAACCGCCTTACGGGGTGGCCACGAGGGCCCAGGGCGCGCTTGCCCCCCTAGGCGCGCCCCTCACCCTCGTGGGCCACTCGGGCATCGTCTCACATTGATTCCATTTCCCAAAATTCACATATATTCCAAAAAAAATCTCCGTCCATTTTTATCCCATTTGGAATCCGTTTGATATGGATATTCTGCGAAACAAAAAACATGCAACAAACAGGAACTGGCTCTGGGCACTGGATCAATATGTTAGTCCCAAAAATAGTATAAAAAGTTGCCAAAAGTATATGAAAGTTGTAGAATATTGGCATGGAACAATAAAAAATTATAGATACGACGGAGATGTATAAGCGTCGCATTGTCCATATTGCTCTCCCTCCTCATACTTTCTTTGAATTTCAGGCAAAAGGGAGATATATTATAACCAGGGAGGAGGCGAATGAGTATGAGGAGAGGACGAAGGCGGCTCGTCTTCAAGATGCAGCTCTGTGGATCGAAAGTATGTCTAGAGGGGGGGGGGTGATTAGACTACTTGACCAAATAAAAATCTAGCCTTTTCCAAATTTTAATTCTTGGCAGATTTTAGCAACTTAGCACAAGTCAAGCAATCAACCTACACATGTAATTCTAAGAGTATAGCAGCGGAAAGTAAACAATTGCATATGAAGGTAAAGGGAGGAGTTTAGAGGGAGCAAACGCAAGTGAAGACAACGATGCTTTTTGTCTTGGTTCCGATAGGTGGTGCTATCGTACATCCAAGTTGATGGAGACTTCAACCCATGAAGGGTAACGGATGCGCAAGTCCACGGAGGGCTCCACCCGCGAAGGGTCCACGAAGAAGCAACCTTGTCTATCCCACCATGGCCATTGCCCCCGAAGGACTTGCCTCACTAGCGGTAGATCTTCACGAAGTAGGCGATATCCTTGCCCTTACAAACTCCTTGGTTCAGTTCCACAATCTTGTCGGAGGCTCCCAAGTGACACCTAACCAATCTAGGAGACACTGACGAGGTTACAGACCTAGGGTAGGGTCATAGGCCTGACCTGAAGGCCCCTCCCAAGGTCACTATCCTAGGAGATCAAAACACAAGACTCACGAAGGTAGAGACAGTCGACTGGGACGGTCCAAGGTGACACTTCACTCGACTGACTCAAGTACCCAGGACGACTCAACTCCACTTGACTGGATCAAGCACTCGACCCCCGAAGACTAAACGCCTCTCAGACGGCAACGGTCATATATTTACTCGCTGTAGTAAACCCCATAATTACCCTTTATTGCAGGCGTTACCAGTAACGCCTGCCTTAATGTATCTTTAAGCCCTTGGTAACGTGGAGCATGGTTGGGGACTGGGCGTACTATATAAGCCACCCCCTCCTCCAGAACAAGGGTTCGCACCTCTGTAACACATACATACACACTTCATTCGACCAAGCCTCCAGGCAACGAGACGTAGGGCTTTTACTTCCTCCGAGAAGGGCGTGAACTCACAAAACACTCTGCGTACAACTGCGCCATAGCTAGGACCTTGCCTCTCCATCAATACCCCCTACCTTCACTATCAGATCTAGAACCACGACAGTTGGCGCCCACCTTGGGGCTTGGCTTCTTAGCGACATTTGGTGAAGTTGCATTCCCTTCCCCGACCGCTTTCATCATGGTGTCAGGCGGCGTTTTAGCGTCGGGCCGCGAGATCCAGCTCGGCGCGCTGGTCTTCGTCGCCGACGACTCCGCGTGGCTTAAGGAAGCCCCGCTTGACGTTGAGGCTCTGCCTACTCGCGGAGCCACTCACTTTCGTGCTAGAGCCGGCGTCGTCCTCCTTCTGCAGCCGTCGACCCGATACTCACCGGCCATCATCCCCGCTGGACGCCGTCGTAAGCGATCCGGTCGCTCGCGGCTCCAGCGATGGGTAAAACACACGGTGGCTCGTCAGACGGCCACCCCACAAGTCGCGGCCATCGAGCCCGACGGTTACCTTTACGGGCCGGCCGATCAGTCAACTGGGCTCGAAGATTCCATTTCCAAGTGCGGGAGCAGCGACCCCACGGCGGAAATACTCATGGTCGATCTGCGCCGTAGCCCGCCAGGTTTTCCTCGCGGAGAGAACGGCGGCAGCGGCGGCGATCGAGCGCACGACAATGAGGGCTATGTCCCTCAGCCCCTCACCTCCGAGCAGAGGGCTGAGCTCTGTCGCCGCAACGGAGATGCGCTCTTCACCCCCATCGTGGGAGATTCCCTAGAAGCTTTGTCCCTCGAAGCCACACGCGTGGCCACCTTGGCCGAGCGCGCGCGCCTGGAAAACATCCAACGTTCACTCGACGAACAGGCCCGCCGACTGGCCCCTGAGTCCAGTCGACGGCCGCGGCAATCACGTCAGCGTGAGACTCAGGTGTTCCGCACACCAGTCCAAAACCTCGAAGCCGCGACTCGTATCGTGGAGTCGATTCAGCCCTCCTAGTCGGAGGCTGGAAGAGGCCTTCAGCAGATCCGAGCTTTGCTCCGAACGGCTGAAGAGCAAAACGCGGCTGTCTCTCAGTCGCGCAACAGGATTCAGAGCAGATCGGTGGCTGCAGACGCCGTATGGTCAGCCCACAGTCCGAGATCGCCCCTGAGGCGTGAGGAACGTGGTCCGCGGCATGACCGGCACCTGGGTCGGAACGATGACCCACTCGACCGTCGACACGGACGCAACGACCGCCGTCGAGTGCCCACCCCTCCTCCGGGGAGTGGATCACACTCGCCTCCGCGGCACGTGGGCAGGCGCCTGCGCGACGACGAGCGTAGGATTCCCCCGGATCCCCGGCGGCCTGGCTTCGACGCGAGGTCCATCCTTGTGCAGGGCCGGGTCGACCGTAACCGGGCATCCAGGGACGAGCGAGTCGGAGACCAACCCTCTGGCAGCCGAGCGCCGGCCTCCGGGCCCGAGTGTTTCTGCAGCGCAATCAGGGCCGCAGAGATCCCGCCGAACTTCAGGCTGGCGGCCGGAGTAAACAAATTCACCGGTGAGTCGAAGCCAGACACGTGGCTGGAAGACTACCGAGTGGCCGTGCAGATTGGAGGAGGCAACGGCGACGTGGCCATGAAGCACCTCCCCTTGATGCTGGGAGGCTCCGCTCGGGCGTGGCTCAACCAGTTAGCTCCCAGGAGCATATACAGTTGGGAAGAGCTCTCTCGGGTGTTCGTTCGGACCTTCGAAGGCACCTGCAAATGACCTGCCGGGCTCGCCGAGCTTCAACATTGCACCCAGAAGCCGAGTGAAACTTTGAGGGACTACATTCAGCGGTGGACCACTTTGCATCACACAGTGGAAAACATCTCCGAGCACCAGGCGGTGTGCGCTTTCAAGGAAGGCGTGCGCAATCGGGAGTTGAATCTGAAGTTTGGACGAACAGGCGACATGTCCCTGTCGCGAATGATGGAAATTGCCAATCGGTACGCCAACGGCGAAGAGGCCGACCGGCTCCGTAGCAGCAAGAAACCAGTCGGGTAGGATGACCAGAATCACAATCGGAAGAACAAGCGTAAGGCCGACCCAGCTGCTCAGGGAGAGGCCGCGATGGTCAACCAAGGAAAGGGCAAAGGAAAGCCCAAAGTCTCCTGAGCCCCAAAGAAAGGAAAGGGTCAGGCTGGAGATGATATGCTCGACCAGCCGTGTCCCATACACACTAAGAAGGATGATGAGGGGAACTTGGTATACCCCAAGCACACCACTCGATAGTGTCAACTCTTGATCCAGAGTTTCCAGAAGGACCAGTCCACTGAGAAAGAGAAGGAGTCAGAAGAGTCCGAGGACAAGGAAGGGGACGGAGGATACCCCCGCATCAACTCCACTTTGGTGATTTTCGCAGACGTCGAGAGCAAGAGTCGACTGAAGATCATCACCAGAGAAGTGAACATGGTTGCACCGGCGACTCCCACGTTCCTGAAATGGTCGAAGACCCCCATCACACTTTGAACAGTCCGATCATCCACCGCACATCGCCATCCCTGGGAGGCAGGTGTTGGTGGTCGACCCAGTGGTCGAAGGCACTCGACTGACCAAAGTCCTTATGGATGGAGGCAGTGGCTTGAATATCATGTATGCAGCAACCCTCCGGGATATGGGCATTCCGATGTCCAAGCTAAGGGAAAGTAACATGAGGTTCCATGGGGTAATCCCCGAGAAGAAGGCCGACTCACTTGGTCAGATCTCACTCGACGTCGTCTTTGGTGAATCTAAGAACTTCTGAAAGGAGAAGCTGACGTTCGAAGTGGTGGACTTCAACAGCACCTACCACGCCATCCTGGGTAGGCCAGCCTACGCCAGGTTCATGGCTCGACCGTGTTACGTCTACCTCAAGCTGAAGATGCCGGGACCCAATGGTGTCATAACCATCACTGGGAACCGGCAGAAAGCGGAAGAATGCTTCCAGAAAGGCTCGAAGATCGCCGACGAGCAGATGGCAGCAGTAGAGATGGAGGAGTACCAGAAGCAAGTGGATCCAGGCGACCTGCTAAGGGCAAAGAAGCCGGCTTCCGAGTCAGCCTTTCAGTCGGCCGGGGACACAAAACCCGTGCACATCCACCCCACCGACCCCAACGCAGCGCCGACCCACATCTCCACCACCCTCGACAGCAAATAGGAAGAAGCGCTCATCCAGTTCCTTCGTGAGAACTGGGACATCTTTGCATGGAAACCATCAGACATGCCAGGTGTGCCCAGGGGGCTGGCTGAGCACCATTTGCGAGTCGACCCGAAGGTGAAACCATTGAAGGAACATCTCCGTCTATCCGCTGCGGAGAAGCGAAAGGCGATTGGCGAAGAGGTTGCTCGACTCCTAGCAGCAGAGTTCATCCACGAGATATACCACTCCGAGTGGCTCGCCAACGTCGTCATGGTCCCCAAGAAGGACAAGTCTCTCTGCATGTGCATAGATTTCAAGCACATCAATCGGGCCTACCCGATAGATCAATTTCCTCTTCCCCGCATCAATCTAATAGTCGACTCGACTGCGGGATGTGAGCGTTTGTCCTTTCTGGACGCATATTCAGGATACCATCAGATCCGTCTGTATGGGCCCGATGAAATAAAAACAGCCTTCCTCACCCCTTTCGGGTGTTTTTGCTATGTCACCATGCCTTTCGGCCTAAAAAATGCCGGCGCTACCTTCATGCGCATGATCCAGAAATGCTTGATAAAGCAAATCAGTCGGAACGTCGAGGCATACATGGATGACATCGTGGTCAAGTCACGGAAAGGTTCCGACCTGCTGACTGACCTCGCTGAGACATTCGCGAACCTCAGAAGCTACGATATCAAGCTCAACCCGTCGAAGTGTACATTTGGAGTTCCTGGCGGCAAGTTGCTCGGTTTTCTCATTTCCGAACGGGGAATCGACGCCAACCCAGAGAAAGTCGGTGCCATCCTCCGAATGAAACGCCCCGAGCGTATACATGATGTCCAGAAGCTTACTGGTTGCTTGGCCGCATTGAGTCGATTCATTTCTCGGCTCGGGGATCTGCCTCTCTACCGACTCATGAAGAAATCCGACAAGTTCGAGTGGAATCCCGAAGCCGAAGCAGCGTTTGAGGAGCTCAAAGCCCTGCTTTCCACCCAGCCGGTGCTCGCTGCCCCAGTCAGCGGAGAGCCTCTTCTACTGTACATTGCTGCCACCGGACAAGTCGTTAGTACTGTACTCACGGTCGAGCGGGAAGAAGAGGGCAAGGCATACAAGGTCCAACGCCCGGTCTATTACATATCCGAAGTTTTGACTCCCTCCAAGCAAAGGTATCCACATTACCAAAAGCTTGTGTACGGGATCTACTTGACTGCGAAAAAGGTTGCCCATTATTTCTCGGATCATTCAGTGTCAGTCGTCAACGACGCCCCATTATCAGAGATACTAAACAACCGAGATGCAACCGGTCGAGTGGCAAAATGGGCGATTGAACTTCTTCCGTTAGATATCAAGTTCGAAGCGAAGAAAGCCATCAAGTCTCAGGCCATTGCGGATTTCGTGGCGGAATGGATAGAGCAAGAGCTTCCGACTCAAGTTTAGTCGAACCATTGGACTATGTTCTTCTATGGGTCCAAAATGCTGAACGGATCCGGTGCAGGCGTGGTCCTGATCTCTCCTAGGGGCGACAAGCTCAGCTACGTCCTTCAGATCCATTTTGATTCATCAAACAACGAGGCTGAATACGAAGCACTTTTGTACGGGTTGCGTATGGCCATCTCACTCGGCGTCCGTCGCCTGATGGTCTACGGCGATTCCGACCTAGTGGTTAACCAAGTAATGCAAGAATGGGACGTCAGGAGCCCGGCAATGACTAGTTATTGTAGTGCAGTGCGAAAGCTTGAAAAGAAGTTCGAAGGCTTAGAGCTCCATCATGTGCCCAGAGCAAAGAATCAGCTAGCCGACGATCTCGCAAAAATTGGGTCGACTCGGAGGTCCATACCCAAGAATGTGTTCCTAGAGCATCTGCACACTCCCTCTGTCAAGGAAGACCCCTTCACGGAAGAGCCCCCATAGCCAGTCAGTGCAACCGATCCGACTGAGGTCGAAGTGCCTGCCGTGGTCGACTTGATCATGGAGGTCCTAGTAATCACACCCGACTGGACTATGCCATATATAGCATATCTGCTCAGGCAAGAACTCCCAGAAGATGAAGAAGAAGCGCGCCAGATCGTCCGCCGATCCAAAGCATTCACAGTCATTCAAGGTCAGCTCTACAGAGAAAGCGTCACTGGAGTCGCCCAGCGCTGCATCGATCCAGAAGAAGGTCGACTAATCTTGGATGAGATTCACTCGGGGACTTGCGGCCACCACGCTTCCTCTCGGACTATCGTGGCCAAAGCATACCGAGCAGGATTCTACTGGCCCCGTGCCAATGAGATGGCCAAGGATATTGTGGACAAGTGCGCAGGATGCCAGTTCTACTCCAACATGTCACAGAAGCCAGCATCCGCTCTCAAAACCATCCCACTAGTCTGGCCCTTCGCTGTTTGGGGCTTGGATATGGTCGGTCCCTTCAGGACAGGCAGGAGTGGATTCACTCATCTTCTGGTGGCAGTCGACAAGTTCACCAAGTGGATTGAGGCCAAACCCATCAAGAACCTCGAGTCGAGCACTGCCATCAGCTTCATTAAGGAACTAATATTCAGATATGGGGTCCCTCACAGCATCATCACAGACAACGGCTCCAACTTTGACTTGGACAAATTCAGAGCTTTTTGCGCTTCCCAAGGGACGCGAGTCGACTACGCCTCCGTAGCACACCCTCAGTCGAATGGACAAGCGGAAAGAGCTAATGGGCTGATTCTCCAAGGCTTAAAGCCACGGCTTATGCGTGACCTCAAGCATGCCGCCGGGGCTTTTGTAACCGAACTGTCCTCCGTCCTGTGGGGTCTGAGGACAACTCCGAATCGGTCGACTGGCCGTACCCCTTTCTTCCTGGTCTATGGGGCCGAAGCTGTATTGCCGAGTGACTTGTAACACAATGCCCCCAGAGTAGAACTCTTCTCCGAAGCTGAAGCAGAGCAAGCTCGTTAGGATGCAGTCGACCTTTTAGAAGAGGAAAGAGAGATGGCCCTGATCCGACCGACCATCTATCAACAGGACGTGCGTCGATTCCACGCCCGCAACGTGAGAAGTCGAGCGTTCCAGGAAGGAGACCTGGTCCTCCGAGTGCATCAGAAACGTCCGCACAAGCTCGCCCCAGCACGGGAGGGCCCATTCATCATCACGAAGGTGCTGCGCAATGGAGCTTACCACCTCTATAATGTAGCCCAGAAGAAAGACGAACCTCATTCGTGGAATGCGGACCTACTCCGCCGTTTCTTCACTTGAAGCACTCGACGGTCGAGTTGTAATAAAGATTCCTCAATTTGTTTCAAAAGCAAGATAGCAATGATTCCCTCACGATTGGTGTCCCCTAAAACCCCCAGTGGGTGCTTAGCTGCGATCCTCCGAGCTACGTCACAAATACAAGGCGGTTCGGTCCTCCGAACTCCGCCACAAGTACAACGTAGCTTGGAATTGCCTAAGTTATAAACATTCTACTCCGAGTGAAGAGCAACCCTCTCACTCGGGGGCTTAGCTGCGACCCCGTGACTCGCCTAAGTTACAACTATCTACTCCGAGTGAAGACCAACCCTCTCACTCGGGGGCTTAGCTGCGATCCTTCGAGGTACGTCACAAATACAAGGCGGTTCGATCCTCCGAACTCTGCCACAAGTACAACGTAGCTTGGAATCGCCTAAGTTATAAACATTCTACTCCGAG
>LR738709.1:392309848-392362279 GCA_902687465.1 Secale cereale
AAAGCGCTCCTGTTCCTAAGCTGAATCCCGAGCCCGCCGCACGCCTGAAGGACGTGTGTCTTGCCGTCACTCGGTTTCACTCTCTTAACGGTCTAAGAGCGGCAGGTGAAGATATGCTTGAACAATCCCCAGTGCGGTCGGCAACCGAGGAAGTTCTCGCACATGGAGACGAAAGCGGAGAGAAAGGCGATGGAGTTCGGGGTGAAATAATGCAGCTGAGCGCCGAAAAAGATCAGAAATGCGCGGAGGAAAGGGTGCGGTGGAATTGAAAAACCTCGGTCGACGTGGGTGGCGTGGAGTACGCACTCGCGCTCCCGAGGCTGCGGCTCGAGCTCTCCTCCCGGCGCCCTCCAGGAGCCGCCGGTGATCAGCCATTCTTCCTCCAGCTCCTCCAAATCCTCCACCACGACGGTGGACCGGATCCAATCCCCCTGGATCCATCCAGCGGGGAGCCCGGACCACGACGACGACCCGACCCGGCCGGCTCGCCGCCCCTTCCCCGACTCCGCCTTCTTGGAACGCTCCATGGCCGCGGTCTTGTCCTTAACCATGGCTCGCGAGATGGTGGTTGCGGCGGAGAGAAGCAGCAAGAATTGGGGGCGCGGCGGAGAGGCAAAGGCGCTGCGAAGAAGACGAGGCTAACAGGGGAAAACTGGGCGCACAGTAACCCCCGCAGCGGACTCAGCGCGCTTTTATAACGACCCTGTCGAGTGGCTGACTGTTGGCCCCAGACGATCTTATCCGATCCCGTAACAGGCGCTGGAG
Source organism: Secale cereale (assembly GCA_902687465.1). Taxonomy (NCBI): domain Eukaryota; kingdom Viridiplantae; phylum Streptophyta; class Magnoliopsida; order Poales; family Poaceae; genus Secale; species Secale cereale. The sequence goes on from LR738709.1 coordinate 392,310,614, forward strand.
CGATACGTGGCGAAAAAGGGGGGCGCGGGAATCGAGGCGTTCGGACCGCACCCCTCCGATCGGTGCGGCACGCCCTGCCGCGTGCGCTTCCCCAAATTTCGAAACCCCCGCCGAATCCGGCGGACAGAGGGCAACTGATTCCGTCGAAAACGGCACGCGCTCGCGGCGCCCGACGCCCGGCACAAAACCCAGTCGACGCAATACACCCAGTAGGCGCAAGACTTCCAGTCGACGCGAAGACAACCAATTCATCTATGGCTTCAGAATGGATCGAGGCGACCAAGACACAACCGAGGAGGCCTACCCGAGCCACAAGCTTCAAGACAACATGCCCCAACGACATTGAGCCAGGACCAGAGCTCCCCTCAGCATCCCGTTGCTCAAGCCCCGATCCATTCGGGGGCTACTGACGAGGTTACAGACCTAGGGTAGGGTCATAGGCCTGACCTGAAGGCCCCTCCCAAGGTCACTATCCTAGGAGATCAAAAGACAAGACTCACGAAGGTAGAGACAGTCGACTGGGACGGTCCAAGGTGACACTTCACTCGACTGACTCAAGTACCCAGGACGACTCAACTCCACTCGACTGGATCAAGCACTCGACCCCCGAAGACTAAACGCCTCTCAGACGACAACGGTCATATATTTACTCGCTGTAGTAAACCCCATAATTACCCTTTATTGCAGGCGTTACCAGTAACGCCTGCCTTAATGTATCTTTAAGCCCTTGGTAACGTGGAGCATGGCTGGGGACTGGGCGTACTATATAAGCCACCCCTCCTCCAGAACAAGGGTTCGCACCTTTGTAACACATACATACACACTTCAGTCGACCAATCCTCCGGGCAACGAGACGTAGGGCTTTTACTTCCTCCGAGAAGGGCCTGAACTCGCAAAACACTCTCCGTACAACTGCGCCATAGCTAGGACCTTGCCTCTCCATCAATACCCCCTACCTTCACTGTCAGATCTAGAACCACGACAGACACCACTCTCCAAAAGGTAATAAACGGTGTGTAAATGCTTCAAATGATAGTCTCCCCAACACTCAAACAGCTCCTCACAGATTTGGATATGGTGGAATAAGGATTTGAGTGGAAAGCAACTTGGGAAGGCTAGATAACAAGATTCATATGGTAGGAATGGAATATCTTGATCTCAACACTTGAGTAGGTGGTTCTCTCTCAGAACATGAATGATGGAAGTGTAGGTATGTTCTAATGGCTCTCTCCACGAGTGAAGAGTGGGTGGGACCGATTCAGAGAACTCGGTCAGACCGATTTAGTTCATAATGTGACCATTAGGTATTTCGGTGGCACCAATATGATCAACTCGGTGGCACCGATTTCATTAGGGTTAGGGCATAACGTAATCTCGGTGGGACCGATTACACAAACTCGGTGAGACCGATTTTGGTAATAAGGACACAGAGAGTTGGTCAGGCAAACTCGGTGGGACCGATTCGCTCATTTCAGTGAGACCGAAATGTTGCGAAGAGGCAACAGAGAGTTTGCATTACAGACTCGGTGGGACCGATCGGTCATCTCGGTGAGACCGAAATGTTACGATGGGAAACAGAGAGTTTGCAATCCCATCTCGGTGAGACCGAGATCCCTTTCGGTGAGACTGAAATGATTAGGGTTTCTGGCAGTGGCTATGTCAAATGAACTCGGTGGCGCCGGATAGATATTTTTTGTGGGGCCGAGTTTGACTTTTGGTTTGGAACATATGTGGATGTGGGAAAGTGGTTGAGGGTTTTGGAGCATATCACTAGGCATTTTGAGCAAGCAAGCCATTAAGCAACACCACACCCCCTTTTAATAGTATTGGCTTTCCTATGGACTCAATGTGATCCTGGATCACTAAAATAGAAAATGTAGAGTCTTGAGCTTGAGCCAATCCTTTGTCCTTAGCATTTTGAGGGGTCCACAATCCTAATCCATGCCATGCCAATCATTGAACTTTCCTGAAATATGATCTTGAGATAGCATTAGTTCAATGAGCTATATGTTGTTAGTAATTACTAAAACCACCGAGGGATTGTTGCACTTTCAATCTCCCCCTTTTTGGTAAATGATGACAACATATAGATCAAAGCTTCGACAAATGATAATAAGATTTAGATACATCGTTGCTTTGAGAAGTATGTGATAAGCAAGAGCTCCCCCTAAATTTGTGCATTATTTAAAATTTGTTTTTGAATGCAAATGCACAATCGATTAGGGGGAAAGATCAAAGAGGCAAAAGAGACGGACATAGAGTATTAAGCAAATACACAATAAAGTTCAACCAAAAGCAAAAGATACGACCAAAGAGGCAAAACACTCTCTCTCGAAGCCTATGATCTATACATATTTCTCCCCCTTTGGCAACAAGTTACCAAAAAGTTCTGTATCTCAGGCTTGGTCTTCGAGAGGCAGTGTAGAGAGAACTCCAAGGATGAAGGCTTCCGACGAAGTAGCTGGAGCTGGTGGAGTGGCTGCTGGAGGTGGCACTGAAGCTGTGGCTGCTGGCGCAGATGTAGTAGCTCTAGTATCTGGAACTAGCACTGCAGCAGATCTCTGACCTCGAGGCACTAGCTGAAATGTATCTGTGGTAGCCTATCCTCCTCTCTCCTCTTCTTCCTCCTGAAGCTTATCAACTGCGGACTGGATCTCAGTCACCTTCAGATCAAGCTCATAGAACTTAGTTTCAATAATCCTCTCCAAGCTCTCCTGATTCTGAGTCAGGGTGGCCAAGCCGTTCTCAATCCTCATGGTAGCTTGAATCAGATATGCCATTTGATCTTGCTTGGACTTTTGAGTTATCTGAGATGCTTCTTCTGCACTTGGCATCTTGGCAGTTTCTCTGCTTTGGCCTCCTCTCTCCTTTCATGAGCTTGCACTGAAGATGGTTCATTCTCATCCATGACAACCGTGTTGTCCTCAAAGACAGGTACCAAGGGTAGATATTCCTTGTCTGACAAGTATATGCATGTGCCCATCTTAGAGTTGATAAGCATCTAGATGTGTGGAGCATACCCACATGACCTCTTCTGACCTGCAGCAGTCCTCTTGATTGTATCTACAATCAGGCTCTTAACTTTGAACTTCGGTGGCACATCAAAAATATGCAGCATGTTGATAGAATGGCCTCTGATCATCTTTGCATCTCCAGATTTAGGCAACAGTGTATGACTCAAGATTGTGTTGATGGTGGCTAGACCAGCTCGCAAATGATGTACAGACCCAAACTTGTGTCTTTCTAGATCATCATCAGGGATCACCTTGTACATATTTTCCATGGAGTTGTGGTCTTTCTTCTTCTTGGCATAGACATCCAGATCATCCTCATGCTCTTCGGGGGCATTGATTAGCTTGGCCCACTCAGCACCAGTTGACTGGTACCTTGTACCTTCAGACATCTATACAATCCTACCATCAGGATATAAATGAGCTGTGGAGTAGAATTGCATGATGAGTTCATCATTCGACTTAGTCAACTTTTGAGCCACAAACTTGTCAACTCCACATGCTTTGAAGCTCTCATGCACATTGGGGAAATAATCTGCATTATCATCAATGAAGTCCCAGTCCACTCTTCTCATATCACAAACAATGGGCTTCTTATCAAGCAGGACTGTCTCATAGAAGTCTTGTTGTTCCTTAGTGTGAAACTTGTAGTCCACAACGGTCCTTCTCCTTATGGCATACGGATCAGACTTCCTCCATAACCTGAGACCTGCATCCTTTCTCAGCTTCATATCCTCAGCAACTAAATGAGCATCATTGTGATCAGGGATCTTGGGCTTCAATTTTCTGAGCACTTGAGCCTCAACTTCCTTAACAATTTTAGGTACTGGGGCCTTGTTCTTTTCTGAAGCTAGAAAATTCCTTGTGCTCCTCTTGGGTGCAGACTTGGTGGCTTGAGCAGCTTTGGGAGCAGTCTTGGGCTTAGAAGGGGTATCCCCAGACTTGATAGCATCTCCCATAAGCTTTTGAGCTTTGGGTGCTGGTGCGGCAACCTCTTCCTCTTCTGCTTCAGCTTCATCATCATCCCTCATGGATGGCTTGCCAATTACTCTGGCTGTTGTCTTCCTAGGTCTCTTCTTTGTACCTCCAGGCTCATCATCCCCGGATTCAAGTGTGAACACCATAGTCTCTTGAGTAGAGGCTCTGGTCTTAGACATGGGAATCCTCTTGGCAGGGATCTTCCTTTTCTGCCCGGGCTTAGTTGCCTCAGCTATGCCATACTCCTTCCTGAGCACTTCCTTCTTGGAAGTGGCCTCATCTGCCACAAAGTCCTCATCCTCAGTATTTGAAGTTTTATTCTTTATTGACTTGGTAGCAGCCTTTGGAAGATCACTAGGTGTGCTCCTGCTACCCTCAGCAAAGCTGCTAGAGGGACTAGTGCCCTCACTCAGGTGTACTTGCTCCTCACACACATTCTGGCTGTCACTTTGATCTGACATCTTGGCACTGAAAGCAGACCATGTGAATAGATGTAGATGAGGTAGAGTGGATGAGCATCACAAAGCACAGAATATTTGCAAAACAGATGATAAGAAAAACTTAGTTTTAGTTCTCTACAGAAAGCATTTCGGAGCTAACGATTTGTTAAACTCGGCGACACCGAAGCAATTCTGTAGCCTGAACTAGTAAACTCGGTCAGACCGAGTCACAGTTTGGTGGCATCGATATTGTTAGGGTTTCACTGAGAATTGAACTCGGTCACACCGATTTGCAACTTTCGGTCAGACCGGAAATCACTTGTGCAATGGCCCAAGCCAAATCGGTGAGACCGATTTCTACAACTCGGTCGGTCCGAGATGAGTTCGGCGAAGACCTAACCCTAAATTTTTCGAATCAAAACTACTTTCTACGGAGTTTTTGCTAGATAGGAAGATCTCATACGTGGAAGAGAACATGGCAATGCAATGTGCTACGAATCGGAGTTAAGGAATGGCACAAAGAATCAAGTCCATACCCTAACTCGGCGATGGACTTGCTACGGCGGCAACGGCGGCGAAGTTTTCTGTTGACGGCGGCGGAGTCCAGCGGCAGGAGGTCGCTAGCGGCGAGAAGACGATCCGGAGACCCGAAGAGGTAGAGGAGGTCACGCGCGGGCTGAGGGGTTTGGAAAGTTTTCCAAAAATTTGGCCCGTGAGTATATATAACCTAACACTGTTGGTGTGACCGAGTGGAACAACTCGGTGGCACCAAGATGCAAAACTGGTAGCAGTTGCTGCAACTCGGTGGGACCAAAAAGTTCAAATCAGTTGCACCGATATTGAAAACCAAGATCAACTTAGTGAATTCGGTGTGACGGAAGTGGATGGCTCGGTCATACTGAAATGCACAAAGAGGTTTTGGATGTTTAAGCCTATGACAAATCGGGGACTCCGAGTGCTCCTCACACAGAGTGGTTCGAATCTGACTTGATCAAGCTTTGTGATGTAGCATGAATAGAGTTTGAGACGAGAAAAGCATAGATAGCTAGAGGAGGTTCTTAGGCATTCTTGTCCATCCATTTGGCAAAAGAAAAAGAGCCAAGCAATCAAAGCAACAAATGGATGTCCTCGAATGAGAAAAATATGCATTCAACATGCTCACACAATAAGATAGCAAATGAAACATGTGGCAAAGCATGCACAACCATTCTAGCATCTATCAAGCAATTGGCGATGACTAGGTCATCTATATATGAGTATATTGACTTAGGAGTCAAATGAGGACATTTGATCATAGGTCAGACTCATCGTTTAAGCGCAAGTGGGATTACCACTTTTCCATAAAGCATTGTTGTGTTCACATCATTAGAGTTTCTTTAGCTCAATTGTTAGAGTAAAGCTCCCCCTAGATGTGATATCCCCCCTAAGAGGGATGAACTAACCTTGGGTTTTGTCGATGATGACTTCATGTATGTGTTGAAGATGTAGATGCTCAATGTTGATGTAGATCATTTGGAGCAATCCATTGGAGTGAGTTGCACTTTCAATACCTACACGGGTTAGTCCCACAAGGAACAAACAAGGATATCCATAGACATAGAGTGAATTGCACACATGATGATGTCCATGAAAGCATTAGGTTACCTTGTCCCTTGTCTTACCAACAAGAGGGTTTGTGACTCCTTGAACTAGTGCAAGATGTGAAAGTTGTTTGCACTTGTCCTTTGCCAAAATGATATGAGTGTAGTGTGTTGGCGGAGTCACCCTCAAGAACTTTCTAGTTCTTCTTCTTCGAGATCCACACCATCTTGATGGGAATCCTTGGAGTTGTAGTCATACTTGATGAAGTAGAACTTGATGTAGTCCTGGGGACCCACTTGACCAAGGCCTTAGGAGCTTCTTCAAATGCATCAATCTCTTCTTGAAGCTTATCCTTGCCCTTTAGCTTGTGGTCTTGTGGTGGAAGATCATCTTGTGGTTGTGTCCCTTGAAAAGAAGTAGGATCATACTTCTCTTGTTGAGGAACAAACTTTGTCTTGGTGTATTGATATTCCTCCCACTCAACTCCATTGGCATTGAACTTTCGTTCAAAACAAACACCTTGATTCTTCCGGTGTCTTCCTTGCTTGCGTACAATCTCCTCAAATTGCTTACCCCCGGCAACACTCTTGTAAACATCTTTCTCTGTAATTCCCTTAAATAAGCTATTTTCTTGCTTAAGTGTAACTTGGCTAAGAGAGTCATTAGTGGAATCAAGAGAACTACTATAAGCAACATCATTGGATTTAGCATGATTATTGTTACTACTAGAGGAAGAAGCTTTCTTGTTCTTGTTGCTAGATTTTACTTGTGGCATGTAGGTAGACAAGAGTAAATGCTTGGCAATGTAAGAAGCACTTTCCTTGCGAAGATCATCATTGATTTCCTTTAAGAACTCATGCTCCTGCTCAAGGTTGAGCTTTTCAAAGCGTAACTTCTCATGAGTCTTTAAAAGCTCTCGATGATCTTCCAAGGCAGTTTCATGAGCTAACTTAAGAGTGTTTAGTTCTTTATTTAGAAGCTCAATCTTCTCCTTATCATTGTCATTCGTTTTATATTGATTAGCATGATTAATAGCAATTTCATCATAGCTTTCATCAAAAGTTTCATCACTATTGCTACCAACAAGTAAATCATCATCTCCTAGCAAGTCATCTTCATCACTATTGAAATCAAGATACTCGGGGTGTGATACCTTAGGGCCTTTAGCCACGAAGCATCTTCCAATTCCTTCATTTGGTGAGTCAAATATGTCGTAGGAGTTGGTTGACACAAGAGCAATTCCGGCAACACATTCATCTTGAGTACCTTCGGAGTCGGAGTAGTAGCTTCTCTCGGAGTGGTTATTGGAGTCGGAACCAGATGCCCATTCACCAACATGAGCTTGATGTCTTCGTCTTGTATAGCTCCTTGATGATTTGTCCTTCCTTTCTGAATCTTTGCTTCTCCGAGAGGGTCTTCGTTCATAACGATCATCTCTACTCCTTCTCTCTCTTGGTGGTGAATCTTATCTTCTACTTCTCCTTTTAGGTGAGTCTTCTCTTCTCTTGTGGGGAGCCGTACACTCATTGGAGTAGTGTGCGGGTCTTCCACAATTGTAGCAATTCCGATCACGACTTGAAAATCTCTTGTCATTGTAGTACCTTGACTTGGAACTTCTCTCTTTGCTTCTACTCTTGTAGAACTTGTTGAAGTTCTTCAGCATTAAGTTCAATCCTTCCTTGAAGTCTTGTTTCTCACTTGATGATGTAGGAGCGTCACATGAGGCTTTGTAAGCACCACTAGACTTGTTGTGAAGCTCTTCTTTATCTTTGAGTGACATCTCATGAGCAACAATTCTTCCAATGACTTCCGTTGGCTTGAGATCTTTGTAATTTGACATCATTTGGATCAATGTACACACGGTATCGTATATTCCATCCAAGGCTCTTAGGATCTTCTTGATGATGAATCTGTCGGTCATCTCTTCACTTCCTAAGCTGGCAATCTCATTTGTGATGAGAGCAAGCCTGAGTAGATTTCAGCGACGCCTTCATCATCGTTCATCTTGAACTTGTAAAGTTGATTTTGGAGCACATCCAACTTGGATTCCTTGACGGAGTCGGTACCTTCGTGCATATCAATCAAAGTATCCCAAATTTCCTTTGCATTCTCAAGACGGCTGATTTTGTTGAATTCTTCGGGGCACAATCCGTTGAAGAGGATATCGCAAGCTTGAGCATTGTATTGCCGCATCTTCAACTCTTCCGCGGTAGCTTCACGGTTCGGTTCCCTCCCATCGAAGAATTCACCTTGCAAACCAACACACACAATAGCCCAAACGTCGGGCTTATGTCCAAGAATATGCATTTTCATCTTATGCTTCCAACTAGCAAAATTAGTACCATCAAAATAAGGACGTCTATGGTGGTAACTTCCCTCGCTAGACGCCATACTCTCCTAGGTTGTGAAACCAAGGCTATGATCACCAAAGCTATGGAAATCACGACAAAGTGAGACCAAAGCTCTGATACCACTTGTAGGATCGAAAGTATGTCTAGAGGGGGGTTGATTAGACTACTTGACCAAATAAAAAACTAGCCTTTTCCCAATTTTAATTCTTGGCAGATTTTAGCAACTTAGCACAAGTCAAGCAATCAACCTACACATGCAATTCTAAGAGTATAACAGCGGAAAGTAAACAATTGCATATGAAGGTAAAGGGAGGAGTTTAGAGGGAGCAAACGCAAGTGAAGACAACGATGTTTTTTGTCTTGGTTCCGATAGGTGGCGCTATCATACATCCAAGTTGATGGAGACTTCAATCCACGAAGGGTAACGGCTGCGCGAGTCCACGGAGGGCTCCACCCACGAAGGGTCCACGAAGAAGCAACCTTGTCTATCCCACCATGGCCATCACCCACGAAGGACTTGCCTCACTAGCGGTAGATCTTCATGAAGTAGGCGATCTCCTTCCCCTTACAAACTCCTTGGTTCAACTCCACAATCTTATCGAAGGCTCCCAAGTGACACCTAACCAATCTAGGAGACACCACTCTCCAAAAGGTAATAAACGGTGTGTTGATGATGAACTCCTTACTCAAATGCTTCAAATGATAGTCTCCCCAACACTCAAATAGCTCCTCATAGATTTGTATATGGTGGAAGAAGGATTTGACTGGAAAGCAACTTGGGAAGGCTAGAGAACAAGATTCATATGGTAGGAATGGAATATCTTGATCTCAACACTTGAGTAGGTGGTTCTCTCTCAGAACATGAATGATGGAAATGTAGGTATGTTCTGATGGCTCTCTCCACGAGTGAAGAGTGGGTGGAGGGGCATATATAGCCTCCACACAAAATCTAACCATTACACACAATTTACGAAACTCGATGGGACTGATTCAGAGAACTCGGTCAGACCGATTTAGTTCATAATGTGCCCATTAGGTATTTCGGTGGGACCGATATGATCAACTCGGTGGGACCGATTTCATTAGGATTAGGTCATAATGTAATCTCGGTGGGACCGATTACACAAACTCGGTGAGACCGATTTTGGTAATAAGCACACAGAGAGTTGGTCAGGCAAACTCGGTGGGACCGATTCGCTCATTTCGTTGAGATCGAAATGTTTTGCATTGCAGACTCAGTGGGACCGATCACTCATCTCGGTGAGACCGAAATGTTATGAAGGGAAACAAAGAGTTTGCAATCCCATCTCAGTGAGATCGAGATCCCTTTCGGTGAGACCGAAATGATTAGGGTTTCTAGCAGTGTCTAGGTCAAATGAACTCAGTGGCGCCAGATAGATATTTTCGGTGGGACCGAGTTTGACTTTTGGTTTGGAACATATGTGGATGTGGGAAAGTGGTTGAGGGTTTTGGAGCATATCACTAAGCATTTTGAGCAAGCAAGCCATTAAGCAACACCTCATCCCCTTTTAATAGTATTGGCTTTCCTATGGACTCAATGTGATCTTGGATCACTAAAATAGAAAATGTAGAGTCTTGAGCTTGAGCCAATCCTTTGTCCTTAGCATTTTGAGGGTTCCACAATCCTAATCCATGCCATGCCAATCATTGAATTTTCCTGAAATATGATCTTGAGATAGCATTAGTTCAATGATCTATATGTTGTTAGTAATTACCAAAACCACCCAGGGATAGTCGCACTTTCAAGCTCGTCAGGCAGTAGCCACTGCATCTCAGTACAACCCCAACCACGACTTTGGATATCCGCAGGCCAGTACTGGCCATAGACCAACTTAAGCCAAAAGCCTAAGCTTGGGGGAGTACATATTTCTCACCGACATTACAGTCATGTCCACACATTCATCCTTGTAGTCGGTGCTCATACTTTTTCATTGCACTATCCATGCTAGTTTCATTTATTTTCTTAGTCTTTTTTCTTGTGTGTTAGAAAAACCTTAAGAAAAATAAAAAAATAGTTGTAGCTATTAGCTAGTTTACTTTCCATGCCTGTAGTAGTAGTAATTAAAAGAAAACCCAAAAATATTTCTCGTTCTTCTTTTGCTTGTTGAGAGCTTTCTCGTGTAAATAGTTTCTTTTCTTTTCTTTGGGGGTCAAGAGGAGAAGACCATGATGAAAATGTTTAGTGGCTCTTATATGCATTATTGTTGATTTAACCATGAGCCATATTACTTTGTCTTCTCCCTTGTATTAAATGCTTGTAGATTCCAGCTTAGTCCAATGCACGTGCACTATTATTATTATCCACACCGTTCGGTCGTGCGAGTGAAATGCAATAGTGACGATATGTGATGAATTGATTGAGATGAGAAAAGTTGGTATGAACTCGACCTCTCTTGTTTTTTGTAAATATGAAAGTTCATCGTTCCTGATTCAGCCTATTATGAATGAAACATGCTTGCAATGACAATTAGAGATCATAACTGCTCATGACACGCTTAATTAGCTAAGAGTTTATAATGGTTTACCTTGCGTGCCAACATGATATTAAAATGGTTGTGACGTGGTATGATAGGGTGGTATCCTCTTTTGAATGATTCAAGTGGTTTGACTTGGCACATGTTCACACATGTAGTTGAAACAAAATCAACATAGCCCACACGATATTTATGTTCATGGTGATTTATATCCTACTGATGCTTGCATTCATTGTTGATTAAATTTAATGCATGTTCATGACTGTTGTCGCTCTCTAGCTGGTCGCTTCCCAGTCTCTTTCTAACCTTCACTTGTACTAAGAGAGAATACAACTTGTGCATCCACTTCCATGAACCCCAAAGTTGTTCCATATGAGTCCACCATACCTTCCTATATGCGGTATCTACCTGCCGTTCCAAGTAAATTTGTATGTGCCAAACTCCAAACCTTCAAATGAAATTCTGTTTTGTATGCTCGAACAACTCATGTATCGACTAGGGTTGTCTATATCTTTCATGCTAGATGGGTTATTCTCACGATGAGTGGACTCCGCTCATCATTCATGAGAAAATGGTTGGTAACCGGGATGCCCAGTCCCATGCTCAAATCATAATAATTAAACAAAACCCCCCCAGGGATGTTGTTGGTATGGACGGTACCCGTTGTTTCAGGCCAGCCGTGGAGTGTGCTTGTTGGTGGTTGGGGGAGTATAAAATTTACCATTTTGTTTGGGAACCGCCTATAATGTGTGTAGCATGGAAAATATCGAGATCTCTTGGTTGTTATGTTGACAATGAAAGTATACCGCTCAAAATATTATTCATCTCTATTTCAAAATCGAGCTCTGGCACCTCTACAAATCCCTGCTTCCCTCTGTGAAGGGCCTATCTATTTACTTTTATGTTCACTCATCATCCTCTTATTAAGAAGCACCAGTTGGAGAGCACCTCTGTCTGCATGTATTGCTATTAATTTATATTGAGTATGATTGTGACTGGATCTCTTTTACCATGAATTACAATGCCTAGTCAGTCCTTGATCTTCAGAGGTGCTCTGCATTTATGTTTTGCGGTCTTAGAAAGGGCTAGCGAGATACCATCTTTTTATATCAGATTATGATTGTTTTGAGAAAGTGTTGTCATCCGAGGTTTATTATTATTGCTCGCTAGTTGATTATGCCATTGATATGAGTAGGCATGAGATCTAGAAGTTATTGTGAATGTGGTTAGTTCATATTCTTTGCTGAAAACTTGAATGCTGGCTTTACATATTTGCAACAACAAGAGCAAACAGAGTTTGTCAAAGTTTTTCTTAATCACTTTCAGTTTATCAACTGAATTGCTTGAGGACAATCAAAGGTTTAAGCTTGGGGGAGTTGATATGTCTCCAACGTATCTACTTTTCCAAACACTTTTGCCCTTGTTTTGGACTCTAACTTGCATGATTTGAATGGAACTAACCCGGACTGACATTGTTTTCAGCAGAACTGCCATGGTGTTATTTTTTTGCAGAAATAAAAGTTCTCGGAATGACCTAAAAATCAACGGAGAATTATTTTGGAATATATAAAAAATACCAGCGGAAGAAACCAGACCAGGGGGCCCACACCCTGTCCACGAGGGTGGGGGCGCCCCCTTGGGCACGCCCCCTGCCTCGTGGGCCCCCTGAGGCTCCACCAACCTTAGCTCCAACTCCATATATTCACTTTCGCCGAGAAAAAAAATCAGAGAGAGGGATTCATCACGTTTTATGATACGGAGCCGCCGCCAAGCCCTAATCTCTCCCGGGAGGGCTGATCTGGAGTCCGTTCGGGGCTCCGGAGAGTGGAGATCATCGTCGTCGTCATCATCAACCTTCCTCCATCAACAATTCCATGATGCTCACCGCCGTGCGTGAGTAATCCCATCGTAGGCTTGCTGGACGGTGATGGGTTGGATGAGATTTACCATGTAATCGAGTTAGTTTTGTTAGGGTTTGATCCCTCGTACCCATTATGTTCTAAGATTGATGTTGCTATGACTTTGCCATGCTTAATGCTTGTCACTAGGGCCCGAGTGCCATGATTTCATATCTGAACCTATTATGTTTTCATGAATATATGTGTGTTCTTGATCCTATCTTGCAAGTCAATAGTCACCTACTATGTGTTACGATCCGACAGCCCCGAAGTGACAATAATCGGGACCACTCACGATGATGACCATAGTTTGAGGAGTTCATGTATTCACTATGTGTTAATGCTTTGGTCTGGTACTCTATTAAAAGGAGGCCTTAATATCCCTTAGTTTTAAATAGGACCCCACTGCCACGGGAGGGTAGGACAAAATATGTCATGCAAGTTCTTTCCCATAAGCACGTATGACTATATTCGGAATACATGCCTACATTACATTGATGAACTGGAGCTAGTTTTGTGTCACCCTATGTTATAACTATTACATGAGGAATCGCATCCGACATAATTATCCATCACTGATCCAATTCCTACGAGCTTTTCACATATTGCTCGTTGCTTATTTACTTTTCCGCTGCTACTGTTACAATCACTACAAAACTACTATCGCTACTTTTGCCACTATTACCGTTACTTCCATATTACTTTGCTACTAAATTACCTTGCTGCAGATCTTAAGTCTTCCAGGTGTGGTTGAATTGAAAACTCAACTGCTAATACTTGAGAGTATTCTTTGGCTCCCCTTGTGTCGAATCAATAAATTTGGGTTGAATTCTCTACCCTCGAAAACTGTTGCAATCCCCTACACTTGTGGGTTATCAGACCATAGTATGGGTGTTGGACGGAGAGGGAGGCCGGTGAATAACGACCGGCAGGGACGCGTTACTCAAGGCAGGGCTGGATTCGGTCGTTGGGTTAGAGGAGGGCATGGGCATCTCGGAAGAGAGGGGGCCGTGAGGAGTACGGGCAGGGGCTGACGTAGAGGATGGGGAAGAGGCGCCATGCGTAGCATGCGACGGAGTTGCATGAATATCGGTCGTCGGGTGCGGTGTAAATCCCGGCGGGTGGCTGGGTGGGGAGCATGCGGGGGACCGGGGCGTGGAGTGGGCCGCTGGCGTGGGGTAGCGAGCGGGCGGGGTGGTGTGAGCGGGCGGAGTGGGATGGGAGGCTGTGCCATGCATAGTGGTTGCTGGATGTGCATGCGTAACAGGTAGGGTAGGGTGTTGTGTGGTGGCCGGGTCGAGAAGAAAATCGAGGGCAGCAACAAAATTGGTGGGCCGATCGGGAGAGTGGGAGAAGGGGGAAATAGTCTCATCAAATATCACATGACAAGAGATGATGACACGGCGAGTTGAGAGATCAAGGCAATGATAACCTTTGTGATTAGTTGGGTAACCTAAGAAAACACAAGCGACGGACCATGGAGCGAGCTTGTGTTTGGCGGGAGCGGATTGATTAGGGTAACATAGACAACCGAAGACACGGAGAGTGGAGCAGTTTGGTGGTGTGTCATAGAGATGTATGTATGGTACCGAAAAACCAATAGTCTGGGAGGGGCGTATGTTGACAAGGTATGTTGTCGTGGCAAGAGCTTCAGCCCAATAGGATGGTGGCATGGAGGACTGGAAAAGAAGGGTTCGTGTGACATCGTTGATGGTGCGGATGGCTCGTTCGGCCTTGCCGTTTTGAGCGGACGTGCAGGGGCATGAGAGACGGAGATGAATGTCGTGGGTGGAAAAATATGTGGTGACCGTGGAGTTGAGAAATTTTGTCCCGTTGTCGGCTTGCATGGCAATGAGAGAGCGCGAAAATTGCATACGGATGTAAGTGATGAAGTTAATAATGGTTTGAGCAGTCTCAGATTTTTGGTGATGGGGAAAAGTCCACATGAAATGAGAAAAATCATCGACAATAATAAGATAGTATTTGAAACCAGAATTACTAAAAAGTGGTGATGTCCAAAGATCACAATGTATCAACTGAAATGGTTCGGCGCTTATTGAAGTAGACCTAGTGAATGGCAAGCGCACATGTTTGCCAGGTTGGCAAGCATGAAAAACATGCGAGGCTGCTTTATTACAAGAAATAAAAGAGTTCTTATGAAGGTGGGACATGGCATCACGTCCCGGATGTCCTAAGCGATGATGCCAAAGCTCGGTCGAGGTGGTGGCGACGAGTCCATGAGCATGGTGGTTGATGATCAAGGACGGGAAGACGTAGAGATCTCCGAGGCTATTGCAATGAAGAATCACGGCCGTGGTGCGAAGGTCCTTCACAAAAAAGCCGAACGGGTCAAATTCGATGGAACAAAGATTATCAGTAGTGAAATGATGAACGGAAAGTAAATTCTTGACAATATGAGGTACTAGTAAGACATGTCGAAGAACAAGAGAACGAGCTGAAGCTGGAATATATGCGTGGCCAGTATGAGTGATGGGTAAGGTGGAGCCATTTCCAACAGTGACAATGGAGGAGGAGGACGAGGGAGATAGGTTGTGAAGCATACCCGGATCTGACGCCATATGTGCGGTGGCGTCGAAATCCATGACCCACTCACCAACGGTTGAAGGGGTGGCGGTGTTGTTCAGGGCAGTGAGGAGGGCGGAGCAGTCTGACGCCGGCTTGCCGCCGTAAGCAGGTGTCGGTGGAGGATTGGTGCCAACCGCCTGGCCATGGAGCGGGACGAGGGAGGTGAAGGCATGGGCTGGTGGTAGCACTGGAGGCCGCGGGCCGAGGAGACCAGCCCCGGCGTTGGGCCGCACTGCGGGCGGCGCGTGGACCTGCTGGGCCTACCCGGTGTACGGGTTGAAGCAGACCCAGGGGCCGACGGAGGAGAGCGCCTCGCGCTAGTGTTGGTCATCGCTGAAGTTGGAGAGCTCGCTGCCGCTGTTGCCGCCTCCAACGGCCTTCTTCTTCCTCCAGTTGGTGTTGTTGCGGTTTCCACCAGAAGAGCCACCACCCGCGGTATTGCCATGGTGAGAGCCGTCGCCGCGGTCATTGCCATGGTGGTGACCAGAAGGAGCAGAGCCGACGTCGCCATGGGAGGAGCAACCGCCATACAGGATGACGAAGACATGTACCTAGGGTAGGGTCTTAGGCCTGACCTACATGACCCACCCAAGGACACTGTACGAAGATCAAGAAAGACTTTACAGAGAATACCGACTGAAATATTCTCTAGTGAAATACACTCTACAGGAAAAGTCACTCGGATGACCTGTCCACACTCGACATCAGAAGAACTCACTTGACGGCCAGGATCCCAAAGGCCACGTCTCGAGAGCAACAGACATGCATTCACTCCCTAGTCATAAAGACCATTTAATGCAGGAGTTATCGGTAACATTAAATACTTAACTCTCATTGAACCCTTGTGTAACTGACGGCTGGAGAGGTCTACCGCACTCTATAGAAGCCACCCCTCCCCTCACGCACAAGGGTTCACACCCTCTGTAACTTCAATACAATCCAGTCGACAGGCCTCCGTGGCACCGAGACGTAGGGCTGTTAGCTCCTCCGAGAAGGGCCTGAACTCGTAAAATCACTGTCGCAACCTTGCCGTAACTAGGACTCTGCCTCCTTCTGCCCCCTACTCTTACTGTCAGATACGTTCCCACGACAGTTGGCGCCCATCGTGGGGCAGGCATCTAAACGACTTTCTGGCAAGGTTGCATTTTTCCTGATTCACTGCAGCATGGCGTTCGGCGGCGAGGTGTCTCCAGGACGCGAGATCCGTCTCGGTTCGCGTGTCTTCATCGTTGACAATTCAGCTTGGCTGCAGGAGGCACCGCTGGACGTCGAGTCCCTCCCCGTCCGCGGGGCATCACACTTCCGCGCGGGTGCGTGCGACATCCTCCTATGACAGCCGTTGACTCAATATCAGTCTACTCCGGCATCATCCTCGCCACTAGATGCTCGCCACTGCAAACGATCCGGTCGTTCGCGGCTGCAGCGGTGGCTTCGTCACATGGTCAGTCGTCAATCGACGCATCCGCAAGTCATAGAAATCGAGCCCGACCAATCCCTGTATGACCCTATCGATCCGTCGACTGGTCATATGGGCTCGCTTTCTGAGTGCGAAAGCAACGACCTCGCCGTTGAAGTCCTCGTGGTCGACTCTTATCGTGCTCCCCCGGGATTTTCCCACGGCGGTGATGATGACAACGGTCTCTCACATGATGATGGTGCCTATCATCCGTAGCCCCTCACTGCTGAATAAAGGGAAGCTGCATGGCACACAGACGGGCATGCCCTCCGTACCCCCATCATTGGGGATACGACCGAGGCGCATGCCCTGGAGTCTGCGCGTTTGGCCACTCTGGCTGAGTGCACTCGACTCGAGAATCTCCAGTGAGCACTCGACGATCGCACCCGCGCATGGATTCCAAGCTCCAGCCAACGGCAGCGACAATTGTTTCCGACTGGATCTCGTGATGAATGTCAGGTATACTCCACACCGATCCAAAATGTCGTGGCAGCTGCCCGTATAGCAGTTTTGATCCAGCCATCCCGTTCAGAGGCTGGCAGAGGCTTGGAGCAGATTCGCACATTGCTAAGGGTGGCTGGTGAGCAGAATTATGCCGTGTCCCAGTCGCGCAATCGGATTCATAGCAGGTCCATCCATGCCAAGACTGTTCAGTCAGCTTTCAGTCTGAGGTCACCTCCTCAGAGGGAGAGATACAATTACAATCAAGGCCAACATTTGGGTCGAGGCCACGAGCAGTACGATCCCCGTCATCACCGCGACGACCGTCGTCGAGTGCCGACGCCCCCTCCAAGGAGTGGGTCGTTCGCACCCCGGCGGTATGAGGATAGGCACCCTCACGGTGACGGGCGAAGGGTTCCAGTCGTTCCTAGAGAACCTGGTTTCGATGCAAGGTCACTCCTCGTGCAAGGTTTGGTCGACAAAAATAGAGCTCACAGAGAAGGCGTAGCCAGAGATCGCCCGAGTGGGAGTGGGATTTTCCTCTCTGGGCCCGAGTGTTTCAGTCACCCTATACGAGTGGCTGTGATTCCCCCAACTTCAGGTTGGCGGCGGGGGTAAGCAAGTTCACCGGCGAGTCGAAGCCAGACACTTGGTTGGAGGATTATCGAGTGGCAGTCCAGATCGACGGAGGCAATGATGAGGTGGACATGAAGCATTTACCTTTGAAGCTTGAGGGCTCGGCCAGGGCATGGCTCAACTAGTTGGCCCCTTCCAATATATACTGTTGGGATGACCTGGCCCGGGTGCTTGTCAGAACTTTCGAAGGGACTTGCAAGTGGCCGACTGGGCTGACTGAATTACAGTGCTGCGTCCAGAAGCCGAATGGAACTTTGAGGAATTACATCCAGCGTTGGACCACCCTGCACCATGCGGTGGAAAATGTCTCTGAACACCAAGTTGTGTGCGTGTTTAAGGAAGGCATTAGATACAGAGAGCTCATATTGAAGTTTGGTCACTCCGGTGACATGTCTCTGAATCACATAATGGAAATTGCCCTTCGATATGCCAACGGAGAAGAGGAAGATTGCTTGCGCAGTGGAAAGGGGAAGGCAGTCGACCAGGACGCTGGTGGCGAAAATACCAGTCAAAAACAAAAGCGCAAGGCTGATGCCAATGTTCAGACGGAGGCCGCAGCGATCACTCCTCAGAACAAAAGCAAGGGGAAACCCAAGGGGCCATGGATTCCAAGAAAATGAAAGATCAGTTGGGCCAGGATGTTATGGATCTCCCATACCCCATACACACCAAGAAGGATGAAGAAGGTAGCCTGGTTTACCCCAAACACACCACTCGGTAGTTCAGGTTTCTGGTTCAACAGTTCCAAGGAGGATAGTCGAGTGGGAAAGGCTCAGACAAGGAAGAAGACAAGGAGAAAACGGATAATTACCCGAAGGTCAATGCCACTATGATGATTTTTACTGATGTTGAAAGCAAGAGTCGACTGAGATTAATTAACCGCGAGGTCAACATGGTTGCTCCGGCAACCCCCGCATATCTCAAGTGGTCTCAGACTGCGATCACTTTTGACCAGTTGGATCACCCTGCTCATGTAGCAACTCCAGGGCGGCAGGCTCTGGTAGTCGACCCAGTTGTCGAAGGCACTCGACTGCGCAAAGTTCCCATGGATGGCGGCGGTGGCCTAAACATCCTATACGCTCATACCCTTCAGGGAATGGGCATACCGATGTCCAGGCTCAGTGAAAGTAACATGACTTTTCACGGGGTCATCCCAGGGAAGAAAGCGAGATCACTCGGCCAGATTGCCTTGGATGTAACCTTTGGCGACTCAAAAATTTTCCGAAAGGAAAAGCTGACTTTTGAAGTAGTGGATTTCCGCAGTGCCTACCATGCTATCTTGGGCAGGCCTGCGTACGCGCGTTTCATGGCCCGCCCGTGTTATGTTTACCTCAAGCTAAATATGACCGTGCCTAGGGGCATGATCACAGTCACTAGTAACGGGCAGAGGGCAGAAGAATGTCTCTAGAAAGGTAGCAAGATTGCCGATGAGCAAATGGCAGTGGTGGAACTCGAAGAATATAAGAAAAATGCTGATCCGAGTGAGTTGCTCCACGCCAAGAAGCCTACTTTTGAGTCCGCATTTCAGTTGGCGGGAGAGATAAAGCTGACCCACATTCACCCGGAGGATCCCAATGCTGCGCCGACTCACATTTCGACTACGCTCGACAGCAAATAGGAAGCCGCGCTCATCGAGTTCCTCCGTGAGAACTGGGATATCTTTTCATGGAAACCATCAGACATGCCAGGTGTGCCCAGGGAACTGGCTGAGCATCGTTTGCGCATCGATTCAAAAGTTAAACATGTCAAAGAACATCTCCGTCGGTCCGCCGTGGAGAAAAGAAAGGCGATTGGCAAACAGGTGGCTCGACTTCTGGCAGCTGAGTTCATCCACGAGATTTACCACTCCGAGTGGCTCGCAAACGTAGTCATGGTGCCTAAGAAGGATAATTCGCTTTGTATGTGTATTGATTTCAGGAATCTTAATCGGGCCTATCCGAAAGATCACTTCCCACTCCCCCGCATCGATCAGATCGTTGACTCGACTGCGGGGTGTGAGCGACTGTCGTTTCTCGATGCATATTCCGGATACCATCAAATTCGACTGTTTGGGCCAGATGAAATAAAGACGGCCTTCATCACCCCTTTCGGGTGCTTTTGTTACATCACTATGCCATTTGGTCTCAAGAATGCCGGAGCTACGTTCATGCGCATGATCCAGAAGTGCGTGCTCACTCAGATCAGTCGGAACGTGGAGGCTTATATGGATGATATCGTAGGTAAGTCACGCAAAGGTTCCGACCTGCTGACTGACCTCGCAGAAACATTCGCCAACCTGAGGAGGTATGACATCAAGTTGAGCCCGTCCAACTATACATTCGGAGTGCCAGGAGGCTAGTTACTCGGTTTTCTTGTTTCCGAATGGGGAATCGACGTTAATCCTGAAAAGATCAGTGCGATAATCAGAATCAAACGCCCAGAGCGAGTGCATGACGTCCAAAGGCTCACTGGTTGCCTGGCAGCTTTGAGTCGATTCATTTCCCGCCTCGGCGAGAAGGCATTGCCGCTTTACCAACTAATGAAGAAGTCAGACAAGTTTGAATGGACTCCAGAAGTAGAAGCAGCGTTTGTGGAGCTCAAAGCCCTGCTGTCCACCCAGCCGGTGCTTGCTGCCCCAAACAACAAAGAACCTCTGCTCTTATACATAGCAGCCATTGGCCAAGTTGTCAGCTCAGTGCATACAATCGAGCGAGAAGAAGAAGGCAAGGCATATAAGGTGCAACGCCCGGTGTACTATATTTCTAAAGTCCTCACCCTGTCTAAACAGAGGTACCCACACTATCAGAAACTCGTATATGGGATTTACTTGACTACAAAGAAAGTTGCCCATTACTTCCAAGACCACTCGGTTTTGGTTGTTAGCGACGCTCCACTGTCTGAAATCATGAACAATCGGGTCACTACCGGTCGAGTGGCAAAGTGGGCAATTGAACTTCTCCCTCTGGACATCAAGTTTGAAGCAAAGAAAGCGATTAAATCCAATGCGCTAGCTGATTTCTTGGCCGAATGGATTGAGCAGCAGTAGCCGACTCAAGTTCACTCGAAACACTGGACCATGTTCTTTGATGGATCCAAAATGCTCAATGGATGCGGTGCAGGTGTGGTCATTATGTCACCAAGAGGCGACCGACTCAGTTATGCCCTTCAGATCCACTTTGACTCTTCCAACAATGAAACCGAATACGAAGCACTCCTCTATGGATTACACATGGCCATCTCACTCGGCGTCCGCCGCTTGATGGTTTTTGGCGACTCGGATTTAGTAGTCAACCAGGTGATGAAGGAATGGGATATCAGAAGCCCTGCCATGACGGGATATTGCAATGCGGTCAGGAAGTTGGAGAAATTTTTTGAAGGTCTGGAACTTCATCATGTCCCTCGTACCAAGAACCAGGAAGTTGATGAGTTAGCAAAGATAGGTTCCACTCGGAAGCCTATTCCTAGCAATGTTTTCCTCGAACACCTCTACTCACCGTCAGTATAGGAGGATCCGTTCACTGAAGAGCCTCCCCAGGAAAAAAGCTCTTCTGACCCAACTGAAATCGAGATCCCAGCCGTTACTGGTTTGGTCATGGAGGTCCTGGTAATCACCCCCGACTGGACCGTGCCTTACATTGCATACCTGCTCACGCAAGAGCTCCCAGAAGACTAAGTTGAGGCTTGCCAGATTGTCCGTAGGTCCAAGGCTTTCACAGTGATGAACGGACAACTTTACAGGGAAAGTGTTACTGGAGTGGCCCAGTGTTGCATTTCTCCAGAAGAAGGTCGACTGATTTTGGAAGAGATCCACTCGGGAACATGCAGTCATCGTGCATCCTCTCGGACAATTGTGGCTAAAGCATTCTGAGCCGGTTTCCATTGGCCACGTGCCAATGGGGCGGCCACAGAGATCGTGAAGCCTTGTGAGGGGTACCAATTCTACGCCAACATGTTCCACAAGCCTGTATATGCCTTGAAGACAATTCCGCTCGTCTAGCCTTTTTGCGTTTGGGGCTTGGATATACTCAGACCTTTGCGCACTGGCAGAAGCGGGTTCACTCATTTACTGGTGGCAGTCGACAAATTTACCAAGTGGATCTAAGCCAAGCCAATCAAAAATTTAGAATCGGGCACAACCATCTGTTTTGTGAGACAATTGATCTTCAGATTCGGAGTTCCACACAGCATCATCATGGACAATGGCTCTAGTTTTAATTCGGAAGAATTCAAAGATTTTTGCACCTCCCAAGGCACTCGGGTGGACTATGCATCCGTCGCTCACCCGCAGTCGAATGGTCAAGTAGAAAGAGAGAACGGTCTTATTCTCCAAGGACTGAAGCCCCGACTCATGCACGACCTTGAACATGCTGATGGCGATTGGGTCACCGAACTACCGTCTGTTTTGTGGGGTCTGAGGACGACTACGAACCGATCCAGCGAGCGCTCACCGTCCTCTATGGTGTATGGAGCTGAAGCGGTCTTACCGACTAACATCCTTCACAATGCACCCCGGGTGGAACTTTACTCAGAAGATGAGGCGGAACAGGCGCGCCAAGATGCCGTTGATCTCCTCGAATAAGAGCGCAAGATGGCTTTCATACGGTCGACGATATACCAGCAAGATCTCTGTTGATTTCACGCGAGGAATGTCAGAAACCGAACCTTTCACGAAGGCGCTCTAGTCCTCTGAGTGGATCAGCACCGCCCCCACAAGCTAGCCCCCGCATGGGAAGGCCCATTCGTCATCACCAAGGTGTTGCATAACGGGGCCTACCACCTATACAACCTAAAGAAGCGAATCGACGAACCGCGTGCCTGGAACGCCGATCTCCTTCATCGCTTCTTCACCTAATTCTCAGACAGTCAAGATGTAATAAAAGTACTCCTTTCGTTTGTTATCAAGACTCGACTTATGCAGTCTTATAATCATTGTTGTTCGTACCTGCATATGTGCCCCCAGTGGGTGACTTAGCCGCGAAATCCATTTTTGCCTAAGTTTCAAAAACACTTCGAGTGAGAGCGTCCCTCTCACTCGGGGGCTTAGCCGCGAACCAGATTCGCCTAAGTTTCCAAAACACTCAGAGTGAGAGCGTCCATCTCACTCAGGGAATTAGCCACGAAATCCGTTTTCACCTAAGTTTCAAAACACTCTGAGTGAGAGCGCCCCTCTCACTCGGGGGCTTAGTCACGAACCAGATTCGCCTAAGTTTCAAAAACACTCCAAGGTGAGAGCGTCCCTCTCACTCGGGGGCTTAGCCGCGAACTAAATTCCCCTAAGCTTCAAAAACACTCCGAGTGAGAGCATCCCTCTCACTCGGGGGCTTAGCCGCGAACCAAATTCGCCTAAGTTTCAAAAACACTCCGAGTGAGAGCGTCCCTCTCACTCGGGGGCTTAGTCGTGAACTAGATTCACCTAAGTTTCAAAAACACTCAGAGTGAGAGCGTCCCTCTCACTTGGGGACTTAGCTGCGAAATCTGTTTTCGCCTAAGTTTCAAAAACACTCCGAGTGAGAGTGTCCCTCTCACTCGGGGGCTTAGTCGCGAACCAGATTCGCCTAAGTTTAAAAAACACTCCGAGTGAGAGTGTCCCTCTCACTTAGGGGCTTAGCCGCGAACCAGATTCGCCTAAGTTTCAAAAACACTCCGAGTGAGAGCATCCCTCTCACTCAGGGGCTTAGTTGCGAAGCAGATCCGCCTAAGTTTCAAAAACACGCCAAGTGAGTGTGTCCCTCTCACTCGGGGGCTTAGCCGCAAACCAGATTCGCCTAAGTTTCAAAAACACTCCGAGTGAAAGCGTCCCTCTCACTCGGGGGCTTAGATGCGAACCAGATTTGCCTAAGTTTCAAAAACACTCCGAGTGAGAGCGTCCTTCTCACTCGGGGGCTTAGCCGGGAACCAGATTCGCCTAAGTTTCAAAAACACTCCGAGTGAGAGCGCCCCTCCCACTCGGGGGCTTAGCTGCGAACCAGATTCGCCTAAGTAACTAGATTCGTCTAAACACCTAAAGGTTGCGCTCTAAGCTACGCCACAAGTACAACGTCGGGTTGCGCTCTAAGCTGTGCCACAAGTACAACGTCGAGTTGCACTCTAAGCTGTGCCACAAGTACAACATCGAGTTGCACTCGGAGCTGTGCCACAAGTACAATGTCACGTTGCACTCGGAGCTGAGCCACAAGTACAACGTGAGGTTGCACTCGGAGTTGCGCCACAAGTACACCGTCGAGTTGTGCTCTGAGCCACGCCACAAGGACACCGTCAAGTTGCACTCAGAGCTGCACCACAAGTACAACGTCAAGTTGCACTCGGAGCTGCACCATAAGTACAACATCGGTTGCACTCGAAGCTGCGCCACAAGTACAACATTGGTTGCACTCGGAGTTGCGCCACAAGTACAACATTGGTTGCACTCGGAGTTGCGCCACAAGTACAACGTCAAGTTACACTCAGAGATGTGCCTCAAGGACAACGTCCACTCCGAGTGAAGTGCAACCCACTCACTCGAAGACTCAGTTACGGCCCTACAAGTTCAAAGTCATTGAATCCGAAGACAAAAGCAGCTGCATCCTGATAAAAGCGAGAGAGTTCAGATAAATCCAGCCGAGTTCACAACCATAAGCAGAAGTACTTGGGCATCATGCCCGAAGGAGTTTTAACGATTACAGAATCACTCGGCATCCCGAGGCAAATTGAGTTGAATCATAAAAAGTTTTCACTCTGCAGGAGCGCTGGCAGGCTCGACGAAGGTGTCCAAGTCGATGCCGTCTGCGATCCGAGTGGCCGCGTCCAAGAAAGTTTCCATGGAACTCTGAAACTAGAGCTTCTTCGTGTTGTCCATCTTGAGAGTCTTCAGTTTATCTTCCTTGACATCTTTGCAATGGACACGAACAAGCGAGAGCGCCACATCAGCCCCGCAGCGGGCAGCGGACTTCTTCCATCCTTGCACTCGACCTGGGAGTTTGTACAGTCGAGTCATAAGAGACTCGAGATCATTCTGGAGCCGCTCTTCTAGCCATAGCTCCTTATCTATCCCAGCGAGTGCGGTCTTCAGTCGACCGATGTATCCCAGGACGCCTTCAAGTCGCGCTTTGAGTCGAAGTACGTTCATGGCGGCAGCATCACCCACAAGCGACTTGCTAGGGTCCAACACGGTTTCGATTTGCTCGGTCTCCCGATCAAAGCTTTGGCAGAATTCTGCATGAAGAACAAAAGTGTGAGTCGACAACATTCTCAAGAAATATTGCTTCAAGGGCGTTCTCAGTACAAAATACCTTCAAGCGAGATGTATAGCTTCTGAGCAAGGCTCCCTAAATATTCTTCCAACTCATTCCTCTTCAGATTGAGTTGGTCGACCTTGTCGGACAATGCGATCTTCTCGTCCTGCAGCTGAGCAGTTTCCCGATACGTCTCCAACGTATCTACTTTTCCAAACACTTTTTCCCTTGCTTTGGACTCTAACTTGCATGATTCGAATGGAACTAACCCGGACTGACACTATTTTTAGCAGAATTGCCATGGTGGTATTTTTGTGCAGAAATAAAAGTTCTCGGAATTACCTAAAATTCAACGGTGAATTATTTTTGGAATATATAAAAAATATATGCGGAAAGAACCAAGCCAGGGGGCCCACATCCTGTCCACGAGGGTGGGGGCGCGCCCCCTGCCTCATGGGACCCCTGTTGCTCCATCGACGTCTACCCCAACTCCATATATTCACTTTCGGGGAGAAAAAAAGAAGAGAGGAAGAATTATTGCATTTTATGATACGGATCCGCCGCCAAGCCCTAATCTCTCTCGGGAGGGCCGATCTGGAGTCCGTTCGGGGCTCCGGAGAGGGGAGATCATCGCCATCGTCATCATCAACCTTCATCCATCACCAATTCCATGATGCTCACCGCCGTGCGTGAGCAATCCCATCGTAGGCTTGCTGGACGGTGATGGGTTGGATGAGATTTACCATGTAATTGAGTTAGTTTTGTTAGGTTTTGACCCCTAGTATCCACTATGTTCTAAGATTGATGTTGCTACGACTTTGCCTTGCTTAATGCTTGTCACTAGGGCCCGAGTGCCATAAATTCATATCTGAACCTATTATGTTTTCATGAATATATGTGTGTTCTTGATCCTATCTTGCAAGTCAATAGTCACCTACTATGTGTTATGATCCGGCAATCCCGAAGTGACAACAATCAGGACCACTCCTGGTGATGACCATAGTTTGAGGAGTTAATGTATTCACTATGTGTTAATGCTTTGGTCTGGTACTCTATTAAAAGGTGGCCTTAATATCCCTTAGTTTCCACTAGGACCCGACTGCCACGGGAGGGTAGGACAAAAGATGTCATGCAAGTTCTTTTCCATAAGCACGTATGACTATATTCGGAATACATGCCTACATTACATTGATGAACTGGAGCTAGTTCTGTGTCACCCTATGTTATAACTATTACATGAGGAATCGCATCCGACATAATTATCCATCACTGATCCAATGCCTACGAGCTTTTCACATATTGCTTGTTGTTTATTTACTTTTCGGCTGCTACTATTACAATCACTACAAAAACACTATCGCTACTTTTGCTACCGTTACCGTTACTTCCATATTACCTTGCTACTAAACTACCTTGCTGCAGATACTAAGTTTCTAGGTGTGGTTGAATTGACAACTCAGCTGCTAATACTTAAGAGTACCCTTTGGCTCCCCGGTGTCGAATCAATAAATTTGGGTTAAATACTCTACCCTCGAAAACTATTGCGATCCCCTACACTTGTGGGTTATCAAGACTATTTTCTGGCGCCGTTGTCGGGGAGCATAGCTATATTCTTTAAGTCACTTGGGATTTATATCTGTTGATCACTATGAAGAACTTGAAGGACTCGAAAACCAAGATCTTTCCCTCAATAACGAGGGGAGGTAAGGAACTGCCATCCAGCTCTGCACCTGATTCACCTTCTGTTATGAGTAAATTTGTGACACCTACTCCTACTATTGAATCTGATATGTCGTATGTTCTTGATGATGGCACTTCTGCTATGTATGATGAAACTACTTCCATGCTTGATAATATTGTGCCACTAGGTGAATTTCTAGATGAACAAATTTCTAAGGTTAGGGAGAATGCAAATATTGAAACTGATAATATTGCTGAAAGTGATGATGAAGATTCTCCCCCTAGATATGAATTGCCTGTTATTCTTGAGGGTTATGTTATGGATGAAGAAATTGCTAGAGACTTTCTTGCTTGCAATGATAAATATGATCTTAAGAAATTATTAGCCAAGCTGAAAGAAAAGTCTTTGAATGCTAGAATGAAATATGACCCTGCTTTTGCTACTTCACCTATCTTTGTTACTGATAAGGATTATGATTTCTCTGTTGATCCTGAGTTAATTACTTTGGTTGAATCTGATCCTTTCCATGGCTATGAATCTGAAACTGTTGTAGCACATCTTACTAAGTTGAATGATATAACTACCCTATTTACCAACGAGGAAAAGATTCGTTATTACTATATCCTTATGTTATTTCCGTTCTAGTTAAAGGGTGATGCTAAGACATGGCTTAATTCTCTTGATCCTGGTTGTGTGCGTAGTCCCCAGGATATGATTTATTACTTCTCTGCTAAATATTTTCCCGCTCATAAGAAACAAGCTGCCTTACGGGAAATATATAATTTTGTGCAAATTGAAGAAGAGAGTCTCCCACAAGCTTGGGGGAGGCTTCTCCAATTAATCAATGCTTTGCCTGATGATCCTCTTCAGAGGAATGAAATACTTGATGTCTTTTATAATGGACTAACCGATGCTTCCAGAGACCACCTGGATAGTTGTGCTGGTTGTGTTTTCAGGGAAAGAATAGTTGATCAAGCTGAATTACTATTGAATAATATGTTGACCAATGAAAATAATTGGACACTTCCTGAACCAGCCCCTAAGCCAACTCCGAAGAAAAGATGTGTTCTATTTCTCAGTCCCAAAGATATGCAGGAGGCAAAGAAATCTATGAAAGAAAAAGGTATTAAAGCTGAAGATGTTCAGAATTTACCGCGTATTGAAGAATACATGGTCTTGATAACCCGACACAGGTAGTAAAGGTAAACTCTCTTTATAGATTTGATGAAGGTGATATTCCTCGTTATAAGTCTGCTAGCCAATGCTTAGATGAGTTTGACAATTTTATTGTGAAGCAAGAAAACTTCAATGCTTATGTTGGTAGACAATTGCAACGTAATGCTTATATGATTGAATGCTTGAGTGATTTTATGTCTAGAGTTAAAGGTGAATTGAAACTCATTAGTAAACATGCTTCTATGGTTACCACTCAAGTAGAACAAGTACTTAAAGCAAAAAATGATTTGCTCAATGAATTAAATAACAATAATAATGAATTTGCTATTAGAGTTGCAACTAGAGGGGGTAAAGTGACTCAGGAACCTTTGTATCCTGAGGGCCACCCAAAGAGAATTGAGCAAGATTCTCAGAGAGCTAATTTAGATACCCCTAGTTCTTCTAAGAAGAAGAAAAAGAAAAATGATAGGACTTTGCATGCTTCTAGTGGACGTGTAGCTGACTCACCTGAGAATCCTAATGATATCTCTATCTCTGATGTTGAGACACAATCTGGTAATGAACATGAACCTAGTGATAGTGTCAATGATGATGTTCATGATGATGCTCAACCGAGCAATGATAATGATGTAGAGATTGAACCTGCTGTTGATCATGGTAACCCACAATCAAAGAATCAATGTTATGATAAAAGAGACTTTGTTGCTAGGAAGCACGGGAAGGAAAGAGAACCATGGGTTCAGAAACCCATGCCTTTTCCTCCTAAACCATCCAAGAAAAATGATGATGATAAGTTTGAGCGCTTTGCTAAAATGATTAGACCTATCTTTTTGCGTATGCGTTTGACTGATATGCTTAAAACAAATCCTTATGCTAACTATATGAAAAATATTATTACCAACAAAAGAAAGATACCTGAAGTTGAAATTTCCACCATGCTTGCTAATTACACTTTTAAGGGTGAAATACCTAAGAAACTAGGAGATCCAGGAGTACCTACTATACCTTGCCCCATTAAGAGAAACTATGTTAAAACTGCTTTGTGTGATATTGGAGCCGGTGTTAGTGTTATGCCTCTCTCTTTATATCGTAGACTTGACTTGAGTAAGTTGACACCTACTGAAATATCTTTGCAAATTGCCGATAAATCAACTGCTATACCTATCGGTATCTGTGAGGATGTGCCTGTTGTGGTTGCAAATGTTACTATTCTAACGGACTTTGTTATCCTTAATATTCCCGAGGACGATAGTATGTCTATTATCCTTGGTAGACCATTTCTGAATACTGCAGGGGCTGTTATTGATTGCAACAAAGGCAATGTCACTTTTCATGTCAATGGTAATGAGCATACAGTACACTTTCCGAGGAAACAACCTCAGGTCCACAGTATCAATTCAATTGGAATAATTTCAACTATTACTATTGGAGGTTTTGAATTTCCTCTTCCTACTGTCAAGAAGACATATGATATTCTTATTCTTGGGGACATACATATCCCCATTGAGGTAACCTAGTGTTATTCGAAAATTCTTCGGTTTCATGTCATTTGGAAAGAGTTTATTAACAAGACTTGATCAACCTTGTTAATGGATTCCTTTTGATGAGCATAAGATGGGTGAATCTAGATAGCACAACCTTCTGTATCCTCCTTTTACTTTCTGTTAATTAGATTAAATAAAGCAGAAGTAGTATTTTCTGTCTGTTTCCAGAGTTATCCATGCAATAAAAAATACCCTGAAAATAAAAGTTCTCCAAATGCCCCGAAAATGAAGTTTGATTTTTTCTAGAATATTTGAGAATATTTGGCACAGAGAAAACAACAGGGCGAGCCAGCACCTGGCCACGAGGGTCCAGGTTGCGCACACCCTCACTGGGCGCGCCCCCTACCTCGTGGGCCCCACGTGGCCCCCTCCACTTATTCCTGCACCCACACACTCCTTCTTCCTCCCAAAAAATCACTATCCAGCTCAAGCACGGGTTCTAGCTCATCTTGCTGCCATTTTCGATCTCCTGCTCAAAGCTCCATTCACAAAACTGTTTGGGGAGATTGTTCCTTGGTATGTGACTCCTCCATTGGTCCAATTAGTTTTTGTTCTAGTGCTTTATTTATTGCAAATCTTTGTTGCTGTAGTGACCTTGTTCTTGAGCTTGCATGTTAAATTTCTATGGTCCCAAGTAGTTCTA
Source organism: Secale cereale (assembly GCA_902687465.1). Taxonomy (NCBI): domain Eukaryota; kingdom Viridiplantae; phylum Streptophyta; class Magnoliopsida; order Poales; family Poaceae; genus Secale; species Secale cereale. Next base: position 392,340,721 of record LR738709.1, read on the forward strand.
ATGCATGATATAGTCTCTAGGCACTTGTAGGAGTAGTTGCTATCAATCTTGTTGAGTTTGGTTCACTTTTATTTTGAGTTGCTAAAAATTTCAGAAATTTCAGAGGAATAAAATGAGGAGGAGATTGTTGAGGGGCTCTTCGAGTAAAATTTCAAAGGATAAGCAGAAGGAAGAGAATAAGAAGCCCAAATATAATCTTCCTCGCACTGCGGAAGATCGGCCATGTGAATGGCCGTGTAATGAGTTCTTGGAAGCCGCCGGGATTTATGAAGACTTTTATTATTTGGCGGACAATGCAGGCCTCACCGACTTCCTCCACGACCAGCGTGAACAGTATCTCTTGCTCACTAATATTTTCACGCAAAACTTTCATTTTCATGCTAAGAAATCACCACCTTCAGTGGAGTTTCGTTTATATGATGAGGTTAAGGAGATGTCGATCTATTATTTTTGTTAAGTATGTAAGATACCTTTTACTGGTAGTCTTGAGGAACCCCATCGCAAGGATGTTGAGGGGTTTATTGATATGATAGTTGTAGGGGAAACTAGGCAAGTTTCAGGGGCAAGAATCACTAGTATACATTTCCTTGTTCTACGCTACTTTGCTCTATTTGCTAGTAGATGCTTAATTGGTCGCGGGAACAGTGGGAACCTTAGTGCCCCTGATATTGTCATTTTGCGCCATGCTTTGTTTCAAGACACAACCTTTAGCTTGGGTGCCGTCGTTGCTAAACGATTAAGTTTGAACCGCACAAAAGGTCCCATCTTTGGAGGCATCTTTGCTTCACGCCTTGCTGAACACTTTAAAATACCTATTAGGCATCATGAGAAGGAAGAAAAGTTGTTGGCCCCTTCTTATCTAGATTATAAGAGTATGATAGCACATGATTTTATTGTTAAAGACAAGAAGAAGTTGCTTAAGTATAAATAGAGGTTCGATGAAAAATATTGTGAGATTATTACCTTGCCTGCACCATCTCTATTTGATCTACTTTCAGGCACGTACCTCATTTTGCTAGATACCGTCTATAAGTACCAGAGCCAGGCACAAGCTTCAGAGCCGGAGCCGGAGCCACCACTTGACCCTTACCATCCGTCCATAAACCCCAAAGTTATTCCATATGAGTCCAACATACCTTCCTATATGCGGTATCTACCTGCCGTTCCAAGTAAATTTCTATGTGCCAAACTCTAAACCTTCAAATGATATTCTGTTTTGTATGCTCGAACAGCTTATGTATCAACTAGGGCTGTCTATATCTTCCATGCTATGTGGGTTATTCTCACGATGAGTGGACTCCGCTCATCATTCATGAGAAAATGGCTGGTAACCGGGATGCCCAGTCCCATGCTTAAATCATAATAATTAAACAAAACTCCCCCAGGGTTGTTGCTAGTTTGGACGGTGCCCGTTGTTTTGGGCTAGCCGTGGAGTGTGCTTGTTGGTGGTTGGGGGAGTATAAACTTTACCATTCTGTTTGGGAACCACCTATAATGTGTGTAGCATGGAAGATATCGAGATTCTTGATTGCTATGTTGACAATGAGAGTATACCGCTCAAAATGTTATTCATATCTATTTCAAAATCGAGCTCTGGCACCTCTACAAATCCGTGCTCCCCTCTGTGAAGGGCCTATCTATTTACTTTTATGCTGAGTCATCATGTTCTTATTAAAGAGCACCAGTTGGAGAGCACCGCTGTCATTTGCATGTATTGCTATTAATTTGCAACGAGTATGATTATGACTGGATCTCATTTACAATGAATTACAATGTCTAGTCAGTCCTTGATCTTTAAAGGTGCTCTGCATTTATGTTTTGCGGTCTCACAAAGGGCTAGCGAGATACCATCTTGTTATATCATATTATGATTGTTTGAGAAAGTGTTGTCATCCGAGGTCTATTATTATTGCTCGCTAGTTGATTATGCCATTGATATGTGTGCACATGAGACCTGAAAGTTATTGTGAATGTGGTTAGTTCATGATCTTTGCTGAAAACTTGAATGCTGGCTTTACATATTTACAACAACAAGAGCAAATAGAGTTTGTCAAAGTTTTTCTTTATCACTTTCAGTTTATCAACGGAATTGCTTGAGGACAAGCAAAGGTTTAAGCTTGGGGGAGTTGATACATCTCCAACGTATCTACTTTTCCAAACACTTTTGCCCTTGTTTTGGACTTTAATTTGCATGATTTGAATGGAACTAACCCGGACTGGCGCTGTTTTCAGCAGAATTGCCATGCTGTTATTTTTGTGCAGAAATAAAAGTTTTCAGAATGACCTGAAATTGAACGGAGAATTATTTTGGAATATATAAAAAATATCTGCGGAAAGAACCAAGCCAGGGGGCCCACACCCTGTCCACGAGTGTGGGGGGCGCGCCCCCTGTCTCGTGGGCCCCCTCTTGCTCCACCGACGTCTACCCCGACCCCATATGTTCACTTTCAAGGAGAAAAAAATAAGAGAGAAAGAATTATCGTGTTTTACGATACGGAGCCGCCGCCAAGCCCTAACCTCTCTCGGGAGGGATGATCTGGAGTCAGTTCGGGGCTCCGAAGAGGGGAGATCGTCGTCATCATCATCATCAACCTTCCTCCATCACCAATTCCATGATGCTCACCGCCGTGCGTGAGTAATCCCATCATAGGCTTGCTGGACAGTGATGGGTTGGATGAGATTTACCATGTAATTGAGTTAGTTTTGTTAGGGTTTGATCCCTAGTGTCCACTATGCTCTAAGATTGATGTTGCTATGACTTTGCCATGCTTAATGCTTGTCACTAGGGCCCGAGTGCCATGATTTCAGATCTGAACCTATTATGTTTTCATGAATATATGTGTGTTCTTGATCCTATCTTGCAAGTCAATAGTCACCTACTATGTGTTAAGATCCGGCAACCCCGAAGTGACAACAATCGAGACCACTCCCGGTGATTTTCGTAGTTTGAGGAGTTCATGTATTCACTATGTGTTAATGCCTTAATATCCCTTAGTTTCCACTAGGACCCCGCTGCCACGGGAGGGTAGGACAAAAGATGTCATGCAAGTTCTTTCCATAAGCACGTATGACTATATTCGGAATACATGCCTACATTACATTGGTGAACTGTAGCTATTTCTGTGTCACCCTATGTTATAACTATTACATGCGGAATCACATCCGACATAATTATCCATCACTGATCCAATGCCTACGAGCTTTTCACATATTGCTTGTTGCTTATTTACTTCTCCGCTGCTACTATTACAAGCACTACAAAAACGCTATCGCTACTTTTGCTAGCGTTACCGTTACTTCCATATTACCTTGCTACTAAACTACCTTGCTGTAGATACTAAGTTTCCAGGTGTGATTGAATTGACAACTCAACTGCTAATACTTAAGAGTATCCTTTGGCTCCCCTTGTGTCGAATCAATAAATTTGGGTTAAATACTCTACCTCGAAAACTGTTGTAATCCCCTACACTTGTGGGTTATCATTTCCCTCTTCGATTCATCAATCGCAGTCTTCAGGGCTGCATTCTCTTCCTCAAGCTTGCGGACCATAACCAACTTCCGATCTGCCTCTGTGGTCTTCTCCCTAGCAGTCTTCTGAGCCATAGCGAGGTTCGTATCCTTTGCCTCCAGGGCCTTCTTCATGGTGTCTAAAGAAACAACAACCCTGAGTCGAGCTTGCAGCCGATGATTCTCACTACGCACATCTTCCCGAGTGGAATTACTAAATTCAAGGAGTAGAATGGGAAAGCAACGAAGTTTTCAGTCGACGAAAAGTTTACCTCCCATGGTCCTCACTTCAGTCAGAGAATGCTCCAGCTTCTTCTTGGTGGCCTCCAGCTCCAGTTCGAGAGAGATTTTCTCCTTTTCCATAGGAGCGTATTGTCTTCCAAGTCCACATGATTTCTGCAATAAGTTGAAGGACTAGTCAGTGGACAGGAACAAGCAAACGATTGACAGATTTAGTTACTCAACATAAAGATAAAAGAGTGAGTTCTTAGACCGTTACCGACTGCCAGCAGTCGACAATAGTCTCGGGGACTACACCCAGTGGGTGCACTCAGCGTGCCCCCACTGGTTTAGATTTATCACTCGGAGAGGTCTGTCTGATTCGAGTCCCAAAAAAGGCAGATATCAGAGCTCTAAGACCCTCGCCGACTGCCTGCAGTCGACGACGGTTTTGGGGACTACACCCAGTGGGTGCACTCAGCGTGCCCCCACCGGTTCTGATTGCGTACCAAGGGAAAACTACCGATTGAAATTAAAAGCATAAGACCCCCGCCGACTGCCCGCAGTCGACGGCGGTCTCGGGGACCACACCTAGTGGGTGCACTCAGCATGCCCCCACTAGTTTTGACTTCTCACTCGACACGGCCTGCCCAGTCGGAGCAAGCAAAGTACCCACTAGACACGTTCGAGCGGAAGAGCTACATGATAAATTAAAACACCCAATGGGTGTACAGACGGACTCAAGGTACACACCTATAATAGATGCACATTAAAGGTTCCAAAATGCTCATCCACTGGCATCTCTCAGAGGTAAAGCAAAGACAAGGTTGTAGCTTCAGAAAAACAATCGGAAATCAACTTACAATCCCACTTACTCGGACATTAGCCTGAAGGGAGGAGCTGGCATCATAGGCACCTCTGACGGCTTCATACGCCACCTTCAGTCGATCCACCATCAATCCATCTTGGATCATCGCTTCCTTGGCAGCACCTACCTGGTCCTCAGGGACATGGTACAGTGCGAACTGAGGTGGAGCTGGTGATGGAGTTGGGATTGGTGGGCGAGTCGGAGCTGGCGGCACCATTGATGCGCATGGAGCTGATAGCTGCCCGTCCAGACCCGAAGCATGAACAGCCGACGCGGGTAGTTGGTCAATTGAGAGAGGATCATCAAAGGAAACTGCAGCCCAGGACGAGCCTCCGAGCTCCTGAACAATAGGCTCAACAGACGAGCGAGGTGTGCGATTGGCAGGCGCCCTCCTGCTTGAGGGCCCTCCCCTCCTCCCCGTGATCCTCTGGGTCTCATCATTGTCATTGTCTGGAAGCTGGATAATCTCTGTCGGCCATGTGGTTTCGTCAAACGAGATCTTAGTCGACCAATCCAATTGGTTAGCAAAAGGCAAATTCGTCTGTCTCAAGTTTACCTGCTCGAGAAGTAACCACGTTGGCAGTTTCCGCATCGCCTTGTTCCTCATCTATCTCCATGTGAGACGTGGGAGAAGTGGCGTCCCTGAAAATGCAAAACCTCACTCGGTCAGGATTGAACTAAGAATTTGCGACAACAACAAGCGGATAAAGGGAGAAACATTCACCCCGAGGAAACAGGAACATCCACCTTGATCTTGGGCAGGGCCTTCCGAGGCTTGGCGGCGACGACTTTGGCTTGCTTCGCAGTTTTCTCAGTCAGTTCCGGTGTTGACGTCCGACTGCACTTTGAGGTCTTGGCACTCGACACTACCGCCTTGCCTTGGCCACCTGCGGGGTCCTACGTCTGCTTGGAGTGCCACTCAGTGCGGGGCGGTGACTCGACCTCATCGCTATTGTCTGAGTCAGAGCTGTCTTCATCGTCTTATTTTTCATAGTCAACGCTGCCACTCCCGTCCTCACTCCTGCCTTCCTCCAGTTGCTGCTCTCCCTTCGGCATGGAATACATGTTCATGAAGACCTGCAACACACCGGTCAACGAGCTGAGACGAGCCCAAGAACAATTGCATATGAAAGAACATAAGAGGAAAAATCACTCGACATAATAGCGCCTAACCTCCCATGGAGCATGCTCGGGGTCGTATGGCAAGATCCGCCTGGATCCACGCGGATTGTCCTTGTTCAGTGATGCTCGTCAACCACTGGGCCACCGTCTTCCCGTCGACCTCCTCTGGGTGGGTTCGAGCGGTGTCGTTTGGGCATGAATACATCCACATGGGATGGTCACGAGCTTGCAGAGGCTGGATGCAGAGACTCAAGAACACTTCTAACAGGTCCATACCCGTCACCCCCCTGAACCAGGGCAACGACGACGTCGACCAAAATAGCAACTTCACCTTTCTCCTCCATGGTAACTTGATGGGAACAAGCTTAGTTGATTCTTTCTAAAGAGAAGGGGGGAAGTCCAGTCGGATAGCCAGGAGTCGGAATGTCCTTGTAGTAGAACCAAGTCGACTGCCAACCTCTGACCGACTCGGGAAACGTCATTGGAGGAAATGTGCTCCTGCCTCTCATCTGGATTCCCAACCCCCCACACATCTGAATCACATGCATCTTTTTGTGAGTCAGATTGGTTTTTTTCTTCACAAACTGAGATCGGCAAGTGAAGATATGTTTGAACAGCCGCCAATGAGGTTGGAACCCCAGGAACTCTCGCACATCATGATGAATGCGGCGAGATAGGAGATAGTGTTGGGGGGAAAGTGATGGATCTGAGCGCCAAAGAAATTCAAGAAACCTTGGAAGAATGGGTGAGGGGGAAGAGAAAGACCTCAGTCGACGTGGGTGGTGAGAAGGACATGCTCGCCCTCATGCATCTCAGGCTTCGTTTCCCTCCCCGGCAACCTCCAAGACCCATGCACGATGAGACCGTCGACGGGGAGGCCATCCAGATCCTCTTTGTTGACTGATATATCTCCAACGTATCTATAGTTTTTGATTGTTCCATGCTATTATATTATCTGTTTTAGATGTTTAATGGTATTTAATATACACTTTTATATGATTTTTGGGACTAACCTATTAACCCAGAGCCCAGTGACAGTTTCTGTTTTTCCTTGTTTTTGAGTATCGCAGAAAAGGAATACCAAACGGAGTCCAATTGACCTGAAACTCAACGGAGATTGTTTTTGGACCAGAAGAAGCCCACGGAGTACCAGAGATGGACCAGAAGAGTCCCAAGGCCACCATGAGGGTGGGGGCACGCCCTACCCCCTGGACGCACCCCCCTATCTCGTGGTCGCCTCGGGGACTCCCCCTTACTTGTTCCCGACTCCAACACCTCTTATATATACCCAAACTTCGAGAACATAACCTAGATTGGGAGTTCCGCCGTCGTAATCCTATGTAGCCACCGAAAACATATTTAGACCCGTTCCAACACCCTGTCGGAGGGGGGGATCCCTCTCTGGTGGCCATCTTGATCATCCCGGCGCTCTCCATGATGAGGGGGGAGTATTTCATCCTCGAGGCCGAGGGTATGTACCAGTAGCTATGTGCTTGATCTCTCTCTCTCTCTCTCTCTCTCTCTCTCGTGGTCTTGAGATGGCACGATCTTGATGTATCGTGAGCTTTGCTATTATAGTTGGATCTTATGATGCTTCTCCCCCTCTACTCTCTTGTAATGGATTAAGTTTTCCCTTTGAAGTTACCTTATCAGATTGAGTCTTTAAGGATTTGAGAACACTTGATGTATGTCTTGCGTGGGATACCCGTGGTGACCATGGGGTATTCTATTGATTCGCTTGATGTATGTTTTGGTGATCAACTTGCGGGTTCCGTGACCTTGGGAATCTATGCATAGGGGTTGGCACACGTTTTCGTCTTGACTCTCCGGTAGAAACTTTGGGGCACTCTTTGAAGTTCTTTGTGTTGGTTGAATAGATGAATATGAGATTGTGTGATGCATATCGTATAATCATGCCCACGGATACTTGAGGTGACAATGGAGTATATAGGTGACATTAGGGTTTTGTTTGATTTGTGTCTTAAGGTGTTATTCTAGTACGAACTCTAGGATAGATCGAACGGAAAGAATAGCTTCGTGTTATTTTACTACAGACTCTTGAATAGATCGATCCGAAAGAATAACTTTGAGGTGGTTTTGTACCCGCATCATTTGTTCTCCGCTATTAGTGACTTTTGAGTGACTCTTTGCTGCATGTTGAGGGATTGTTATATGATCTAGTTATGTTATCCTTGTTGAGAGAAGGCCTTGTTTCAATGCATTGCAATACTGTTTGTGCTCACTTTTATCATTAGTTACCTTGCTGTTTTTATATTTTTATATTACAAAAACCTATATCTACCATCCATATTGCACTTGTATCACCATCGCTTCGCCGAACTAGTGCACCTATACAATTTACTATTGTATTGGGTGTGTTGGGGACACAAGAGACTCTTTGTTATTTGGTTGCAGGGTTGTTTGAGAGAGACCATCTTCATCCTACACCTCCCACGGATTGATAAACCTTAGGTCATCCACTTGAGGGAAATTTGCTATTGTCCTACAAACCTCTACACTTGGAGGCCCAACAACGTCTACAAGAGGAAGGTTGAGTAGTAGACATCAGTGACCGTCGAGTGGATCCAGTCCCCCTGGATCCAACCGGGCGACAGACCGGACCGCGAGGTCAATCTCTTCACCTCCTTCTTGCCCTTGGCCATGGCCTTCTTCGTGGGCCCGTCCTTCGCCATTGGTGACGAGCTCTAGCGAGGCAATGGAAGAGGGGAAGGAGCAAAGAGGCGAGCAGAGAAGCTAATGGGAGGCATGGTGCCTCGTCTCGGCGGCAGCGCTCTTAATAACCGCACCTCTGAGTGGCTGGCCTGCGGGCCCAGGCGATCCGGTCGCATCACGAAATAGCCAACCACTCGATACGTGGCAAAAAAGGCGGTGCAAGAATCGAGGAGCCCCTGACGGCATGTCCCGTTTACTGCGCCAACGCCCTGTCCCGTCCCGCGCGCTTCTCCGCGCTTCAAAATACCGAGAAATCCGGAGCGTGCAGGGCACCAAATCACGCCAAAGATATGTCGGCCCGTCCGGCTCGGTAACAGACCGAACGGGTTCACTCGATAAGCCCCAAAAGACCAGAATGGATAGAGGCAACCGGCGAAGAGGCGAACCGTGAAACAAACCTCCCAGAACTTCAAGAGGTTCACTCGGAGCTCCAAGGCGTATTCAACCTGCTCTAATCAACCTCCTCCCAAGTCGACCCTCAATCCATTCGGGGGCTAATGACGAAGACATGTACCTAGGGTAGGGTCTTAGGCCCGACCTACATGACCCACCCAAGGACACTGTACGAAGACTAAGAAAGACTTTACAGAGAATACCGACAGAAATTTTCTCTGGTGAAATACACTCGACATGAAAAGTCACTCGGCGACCTGTCCCCACTCGACACCAAAAGATCTCACTCGATGGCCAGGATCCCAAAGGCCACATCTGGAGAGCAATAGACATGCATTCACTCCCTAGTCATAAAGAGCATTTAATGCAGGAGTTATCGGTAATGCTAAATACTTAACTCTTATTGAACCCTTGTGTAACTGACGGCTGGAGAGGTCTGGCGCACTCTATATAAGCCACCCCTCCCCTCAGGCACAAGGGTTTGCACCTTCTGTAATTTCAGTACAATCCAGTCGACAAGCCTCCACGACACCAAGACGTAGGGCTGTTACCTCCTCCGAGAGGGGCCTCAACTGGTCAAATCATTGTCACAACCTTGCCGTAGCTAGGACTCTGCCTCCTTCTAACCCCCTACTTTTACTGTCAGATACATTCCCATGACACAGGGCGGTCTGGTTCCCGAGCACGACGGAGTTCGCGAGCTGGGTCTCGCGGAGTGTCAGCAGTGACCTCGTCTGGCTGAACGAGAGAAGATGGCTCTCCATAGTCACGATCGTCGTGATGTCGGAGACGCGCGCGTTGAGCCCATGGAGGCAATTGAGGACAAGTGTAGGATCGAAAGTATGTCTAGAGGGGGGGTGATTAGACTACTTGACCAATTAAAAATCTAGCCTTTTCCCAATTTTAAGTCTTGGAAGATTTTAGCAACTTATCACAAGTCAAGCAATCAATCTACACATGCAATTCTAAGAGTATAGCAGCGGAATGTAAATCATTGCATATGAAGGTAAAGGGAGGAGTTTAGAGGGAGCAAACGCAATGTAGACATGGAGTTTTTTGGTGTGTTCCGATAGGTAGTGATATCGTACATCCACGTTGATGGAGACTTCAACCCATGAAGGGTAACGGCTGCGCGAGTCCACAGAGGGCTCCACCCACGAAGGGTCCACGAAGAAGCAACCTTATCTATCCCGCCATGTCCATCACCGACGAAGGACTTGCCTCACTAGGGTAGATCTTCATGAAGTAGGCGATCTCCTTGCCTGTACAAACTCCTTGGTTCAACTCCACAATCTTATCGGAGGCTCCCAAGTGACACCTAACCAATCTAGGAGACACCACTCTCCAAAAGGTAATAGATGGTGTGTTGATGATGAACTCCTTGCTCTTGTGCTTCAAATGATAGTCTCCCCAACACGCAACTCTCTCTCACGGATTTGGATTTGGTAGAAATATGATTTGAGTGGAAAGCAACTTGGGGAAGGCTAGAGATCAAGATTCTTGTGGTTGGATTGGAATATCTTGGTCTCAACACATGAGTAGGTGGCTCTCTCTCAGAAAATGTATGCTGGAAGTGTAGGCACGATCTGATGGCTCTCTCCACGAATGAAGAGTGGGTGGAGGGGTATATATAGCCTCCAGACAAAATCTAACTGTTACACACAATTTACCAAACTCGGTGTGACCGAATCGTGAAACTCGGTCGGGCCGATTTAGTTCAAAATGTAAACGTTAGGCTTTTCGGTGGGACCGACATGTCAACTCGGTGAGACCGATTTCATTAGGGTTAGGGCATAACGTAATCTCGGTGAGACCAATCACATCAGCTCGGTGAGACTGATTTTTGTAATAGGCAAACAGAGAGTTGGTCACGCAAACTTGGTGGGACTGATTCGCTCATTTCGGTGAGACGGAAATGTTACGAAAAGGGGACAGAGAGTTTGCATTGCGAACTCGATGGGACTGATCGCTCACTACGGTTATACCAAAACGTTACGAAGGGAAACAGAGAGTTTGCAATCCCATCTCGGTGAGGCCGAGATCCCTATCGGTGAGACCGAACTGATTAGGGTTTCTGGCTATGGCTATGTCAACTGAACTCGGTGGCGCCAGATATATCAATTCGGTGGGGCCGAGTTTGACTTTTGGTTTGGGACATATGTGGATATGAGAAAGTGGTTGAGGGCTTTTGGAGCATATCACTAAGAATTTTGAGCAAGCAAGCCATTAAGCAACACCTCATCCCCTTTTAATAGTATTGCCTTTTCCTATGGACTCAACGTGATCTTGGATCACTAAAATGAAAATGTAGAGTCTTGAGCTTGATCCAATATGTGTCCTTAGCATTTTGAGGGGTCCACATTCCGAGTCCATGCCATGCCAATCATTGAACTTTCTGAAATGATCATCTTGAAAGAGCATTAGTTCAATGAGCTATATGTTGTTAGAAATTACCAAAACCATCCAGGGATAGTTGCACTTTCAATCTCCCCCTTTTTGGTAATTGATGACAACATATAGATCAAAGCCTCGACAGATGATAATAAGATTGAAATACATCATCGCTTTGAAAAGTATGTGATAAGTAAGAGCTCCCCCTAAATTTGTGCAATATTTAAAATTTGCTTTTGAATGCAAATGCACAATCGATTAGGATCATGGGTTACTCTTCCATGTCACATACATCTTGGTGGAGCGCTCAAAATGATAGAAAGTAAAAATATGCACTCATGACCAACGCAAAGTGAATGATCATATATGAGAGATAAAATAATAGCATCATTCAAGCAAGCATTAAAGTATTATATGATCAAACACATGATCATACAAGTATCTCACACACAGACATAAAGAGTATTAAACAAGCACACACAAGAGTATCAGGTAAATAGCAAGAGAGACAAAGAAGCAAAACACTCTCTCTCGAAGCCTATGATCTATACATTTCTCCCCCTTTGGCAACAAGTTACCAAAAAGTTTGAAAATGTATAGTGCTATGCGTCTCTCTAGGCTTGATCTTCGGGAGGTAGTGTTGAGAGGACTCTAAGGATGAAGGCATCTGTAGATGCTGTTGGAGCTGGTGGAGTGGCAACTGGAGGTGGCACTGAAGCTGTTGCTGCTGGTGCTGAAGTAGTTGCTCTAGTGTCAGCCATGGGCACTGCAGCAGACCTCTCACCTCTAGGCACTCTCTGAAAAGCATCTGTGGTAGCCTGCCCTTTCCTCTCCTCTGCATCCTCCTGGAGCTGCTCAACTGCAGTCTGTATCTCAGTCACTTTCAGATCAAGATCATAGAACTTGGTTTCAATGATCCTCTCCAAGCTCTCCAGATTTTGAGTCAGGGTGGCCAAGCCCTTCTCAATCCTCAAAGTTGCTTGAATTACATATGCAGATCTTGTTTTGACTTTAAGAACACTTGAGATGCCTCCTCGACACTTGGCATCTTTGCAGCTTTTTCTGCCCTTGCCTTTTCTCTCTTCTCTTGTGCTTGCACTGAAGTGGGATCATCTTCATTCATCACAACTGTGTTATCTTCAAATTATGGTCTCAAGGGTAAATGCTCCTTGTCCAAAAGATAAGTATCTGTGCCCATCTTGGAGTTGATGAGCACCTGAATATGTGGAGCATACCCACAAGATCTCTTTTGATCAGCAGCTGTCCTTTTGATTGTTTCAACAATCAGGCTCATAACTTTGAATTTCTGAGGCACATCAAATATCTGCAGCAAGTTGATTGAATGGCCTCTGATCATCTTGTGATCTCCTAATTTGTGCAACAATGCATGCCTCAATATAGTGTTGATAGTAGCTAATCCCGACAACAAGTAATAGAGAGATCCCAGCTTGTGTGTCTCCAAGGCTTTGTCTGGGATCTCTTTGTACATGTTGGCCATAGAGTTGTGGTCTTTCTTCTTCTTGGCATAGACATCCAAGTCATCCTCATGTTCTTCAGGGGCATTTATCAACTTGGCACACTCACCAACAGTTGACTGGTACCTTGTACCTTCAGACATCCACACAATCCTACCATCTGGATAAAAATGAGCTGTGGAGTAGAATTGCATGATGAGTTCATCATTCCATTTTGTCAACTCTTGTCCCACGAACTTGTCGACACCACATGATTTGAAACTTCCATGCACACCTAGAAAATGATCTTTATTCTCATCAATGAATTTCCAATCTGCCCACTTCATATCATAGACAATTGGCTTCTTATCAAGCAAGATGGTCTCATAGAAATCTTGTTGCTCTTTGGTGTGGAACATGTAGTCCACAACATTTCTCCTTCTCATAGCATATGGATCACTTTGTCTCCAAAGTTTGAGACCTGCATCCTTCCTGACATTCATGTCTTCTGCCACTGGATGATTATCATCTTGATCTGGAATCTTGGGCTTGATTTTCCTAAGCACTTGGACTTCATCATCTTCTTCTTCATCCATTTCAGGCACTGGGGCCTTGTTTTTTTCTGCAGCTGGAATGTTCCTTTTGCTTCTCTTGGGTGCAGACTTGGTGGCTTGAGCAGCAACTTTGGGGGCAGTCTTGGGCTTTGAAGGAGCAACCCCTGACTTAATGGCATCCCCCATTAGCTTCTAAGATTTATGTGTTGGTGCAGCATCCTCTTCTTCTTCTTCTTATTCTTCTTCTTCTTATTCTTCTTCTTCTTCTTCTTCTTCTTCTTCTTCTTCTTCTTCTTCTTCTTCTTCCTCATCAGATGGATCTCTCATCATAGAAAGCTTTCCAATAACTCTTGCCATAGTCTTCTTTACTCTTTTCGTTCTCTTCTTTCCTCCAGTAGCCTCTTCCTCTCTTGGCTCAAGAGTGAGCTCCATGGTTTCTTGAGTTGAGGATCTGGCTTTTGACATGGGCACTCTCCTGGCTGGAGCTTTCTTGTTCAAACCAGGCTTGGTTGAAGCAACTGTGCCATATTCCTTCCTAGCAACTTTTTCTTCTTTGAGCTGACTTCTTCAACTTCAAAATTTTCATCCCCTGAATCTGAAGTTTTCTTCTTCATCTGCCTAGTTGATGCCTTAGGTATGTTGCTTGCTATGCTCCTCCTACCCTCATCAGAACTGCTAGAGAAACTAGTGTTGGGGAACGTAGCATAATTCAAAATTTTCTACGCTTTCACCAAGATCCAACTATGGAGACATCTAGCAACGAGCAAGTAAGAGTGCATCTACATACCGTTATGTAGATCGCGTGCGGAAGCTTTCAACGAAGCGAGGATGAAGTAGTCGTACTCTTCACGTTCTTCGTCACCGATGATCTAGCGCCGAACGGACGGCACCTCCGCGTTCAACACACATACGGTGCAGCAAGTCACCTCCTTCTTGATCCAGCAAGGGGGGAGGAGAAGTCGTCAGAGATCCGGCAGCACGACGGCGTGATGACGGATGCAGTGGAGATCGCAGCAGGGCTTCGCCGGGCGCCCTGCGTGGGAGTATGGAGGTGCGACGGGAGGGGGAGAGGCGCCAGGGCTTGGGTGCAGCTGCCCTCTCCCCCCCACATATATATAGGGGGCCAGCGGGGGGCACCAGCCCCCTTCAGATCCAATCTGCAAGGGGGGGCGGCGGCCAGGGGGGAGTCCTTGCCCCCCAAGGCAAGTGGTGGCACCCCTCCCCTTAGGGTTTTAACCCTAGGCGCATGGGGAGGTGGGCCCCCTTGTGGTGCGCCAGCCCAGAGGGCTGGACACTTCCCCTCGCGGCCTAGGGGCCCAACCGGGATGGGTGGCCCCACCCGGTGGACCCCCGGGACGCTCCCGGTGACCCCCGGAGATCACCCGTTGGCCGAAACTGGACTTCCTATATATCAATCTTTACCTCCGGACCATTCCGGAACTCCTCGTGAAGTCCGGGATCTCATCCGGGACTCCGAACAACTTTCGGGTTTCCACGTGCATTTATCTGTACGACCCTAGCATTACCGAACCTTAAGTGTGTAGACCCTACGGGTTCGGGAGACACGTAGACATGACCGAGACGACTCTCCGGTCAATAACCAACAGCGGGATCTGGATACCCATGTTGGTTCCCACGTGTTCCTCGATGATCTTCATCGGATGAACCACCGTGTCAAGGATTCACTCAATCCCGTATGTTATTCCCTTTGTCCATCGGTATGGTACTTGCCCGAGATTCGATCGTCGGTATTCCCGATACCTTGTTCAATCTCGTTATGGCAAGTCTCCTTACTCGATCCGTAATCCATCATCCCGTGACTAACTACTTAGTCATATTGAGCTCATTATGATGATGTCTTACCGAGTGGGCCCAGAGGTACCTCTCTGTCATACAGAGTGACAACATCCCAGTCTCGGTTCGTACCAACTCAACAGATACTTTCGGAGATACTCGATGCGTACCTTTATAGTCACCCAGTCACGTTGTGACGGTTGGCACACCCAAAGTACTCCTACGGTATCTGGGAGTTGTACACCCTCATGGTCTAAGGAATAAATACTTGACACCGAAAAGCTTATGCATTACGAACTATACGATCTTGTGTTATGCTCAAGTTTGGGTCTTGTCCATCACATCATTCTCCTAATGATGTGATCCCGTTATCACTGACATCTCATGTCCATGGTCAGGAAACCATGACCATCTGTTGATCAACGAGCTGGTAACTAGAGGCCTACCAGGGACTCATTGTGGTCTGTGTATTCACACATGTATCGCTGTTTCCGTACAATACAATTCAAGCATGAATAACAGATAATTATCATGAACAAGGAGATATAATAATAATGCTTTTATTATTGCCTCTAGGGCATATCTCCAACAGTCTCCCACTTGCACTAGAGTCAATAATCTAGTTACATTGTGATGAATCGAACACCCATAGAGTTCTGGTGTTGATCATGTTTTGCTCGTGAAAGAGGTTTAGTCAACGGGTCCGCGACATTCAGATCCGTATGCACTTTACAAATATCTATGTCTCCATCCTGAACATAATTCCGGATGGAGTTGAAACGGCGCTTGATGTGCTTGGTCTTCTTGTGAAACCTGGGCTCCTTGGTAATGGCAATAGCACCAGTGTTGTCATAGAAGAGAGTCATCGGGCTTGACGCGCTTGGAATGACTCCTAGGTCGGTGATGAACTCCTTCATCCAGACTCCTTCCTGCGCTGCTTCAGAAGCAGCTATGTACTCCGCTTCACATGTAGATGCTGCCACCACGCTTTGCTTGCAACTGCACCAGCTGACTGCCCCTCCATTCAAAATATACACGTATCCGGTTTGTGACTTAGAGTCATCCAGCTCTGTGTCGAAGCTAGCATCGACGAAACCCTTTACGACGAGCTCTTCGTCGCCTCCATAAACGAGAAACATATCCTTAGTCCTTTTCAGGTACTTCAGGATGTTCTTGACCGCTGTCCAGTGTTCCATACCGGGATCACTTTGGTACCTCCCTACCAAACTTATGGCAAGCTTCACATCAGGTCTGGTACACAGCATGGCATACATGATAGAACCTATGGCCGAGGCATAGGGAATGACACTCATCTTTTCTCTATCTTCCGCCGTGGTCGGCGACTGAGCCTGGCTCAATCTCATACCTTGCAAAACAGGCAAGAATCCTTTCTTTGACTGATCCATATTGAACTTCTTCAATATTTTGTCAAGGTATGTACTTTGTGAAAGACCAATGAGGCGTCTCGATCTATCTCTATAGATTTTGATGCCTAATATGTAAGCAGCTTCTCCAAGGTCCTTCATTGAAAAACTTTTATTCAAGTAGGCCTTTACATTTTCCAAGAATTCTATATCATTTCCCATCAGCAATATGTCATCCACATATAATATGAGAAATGCCACAGAGCTCCCACTCACTTTCTTGTAAATACAGGCTTCTCCATAAATCTGTATAAAGCCAAACGCTTTGATCACCTCATCAAAGCGAATATTCCAACTCCGAGATGCTTGCACCAGCCCGTAAATCGAGTGCTGGAGCTTGCATACCTTGTTAGCGTTCTCTGGATCGACAAAACCTTCCGGTTGCATCATATACAACTCTTCCTTGAGGAAGCCATTAAGGAATGCTGTTTTGACGTCCATTTGCCATATCTCATAATCATAGAATGCGGCAATAGCTAACATGATTCTGACTGACTTCAACATCGCTACGGGAGAGAAAGTCTCGTCGTAGTCAATCCCTTGAACTTGTCGATAACCCTTAGCGACAAGCCGAGCCTTATAGATGGTCACATTACCATCCGCGTCTGTCTTCTTCTTAAATATCTATTTGTTTTCTATGGCGTGCCTATCATCAGGCAAGTCCAGCAAAGTCCATACTTTGTTTTCATACATGGATTCTATCTCGGATTTCATGGATCCAAGCCATTTATTGGAATCCGGGCCCGCCATTGCTTCTTCATAGTTCGAAGGTTCACCGTTGTCTAACAACATGATTTCCAGGACAGGGTTGCCGTACCACTCTGGTGCGGAACGTGCCCTTGTGGACCTTCGAAGTTCAGTAGTAACTTGATCTGTTTCTTCATGATCATTATCATCAACTTCCTCCCTTGTCGGTGCAGGTACCTCAGGAACAGTTTCCTGTGCTGCGCTACTTTCCGGTCCAGGAGGGGTGACTGTCACCTCATCAAGTTCTACTTTCCTCCCACTCACTTCTTTCGAGAGAAACTCTTTCTCCAGAAAGCATCCATTCTTGGCAACAAAGACTTTGCCTTCGGATCTGTGGTAGAAGGTGTACCCAATTGTTTCCTTTGGGTATCCTATGAAGACGCATTTTTCTGATTTGGGTTCGAGCTTTTCAGGTTGAAGTTTCTTGACATAAGCATCGCAACCCCAAACTTTCAGAAACGACAGCTTCGGTTTCTTGCCAAACCAAAGTTCATACGGAGTCGTCTCAACGGATTTCGACGGAGCCCTATTTAAAGTGAATGCGGCAGTCTCTAAAGCATAACCCCAAAAAGATAGCGGTAAATCGGTGAGGGACATCATAGATCGCACCATGTCCAACAGAGTACGATTTCGCGTTCCGACACACCGTTATGTTGAGGTGTTCCGGGCGGTGTCAATTGTGAAACAATTCCACAGCTCCTAAGGTGTGTGCCAAATTCATGACTTAAATATTCACCCCCACGATCCGATCGCAAGAACTTTATTTTTCTGTCACGTTGATTCTCAACCTCATTCTGAAATTCCTTGAACTTTTCAAAGGTCTCAGACTTGTGTTTCATCAAATAGATATACCCGTATCTACTCAAGTCATCCGTGAGGGTGAGAACATAACGATAGCCTCCGCGAGCCTCAACACTCATTGGACCGCACACATCGGTATGTATGATTTCCAGCAAGTTGGTTGCTCGCTCCATTGTTCCGGAGAATGGAGTCTTGGTCATCTTGCCCAAGAGGCACGGTTCGCACGTGTCAAATGATTCATAATCAAGAGACTCGAGAAGTCCATCTGAATGGAGCTTCTTCATACGTTTGACACCAATATGACCAAGGCGGCAATGCCACAAGTATGTGGGACTATCATTATCAACTTTACATCTTTTGGCATCTACACTATGAATATGTGTATTACTACGTTCGAGATCCATCAAAAATAAACCATTGACCAGCGGGGCATGACCATAAAACATATCTCTCAAATAAATAGAACAACCATTATTCTCCGATTTGAAAGAGTAGCCATCTCGCATAAGACGAGATCCAGAAACAATGTTCATGCTCAAAGCTGGTACTAAATAAACCATTGACCAGCGGGGCATGACCATAAAACATATCTCTCAAATAAATAGAACAACCATTATTCTCCGATTTGAAAGAGTAGCCATCTCGCATAAGACGAGATCCAGAAACAATGTTCATGCTCAAAGCTGGTACTAAATAACAATTATTCAGGTTTAAAACTAATCCCGAGGGTAGATGTAGAGGCAGCGTGCCGACGGCGATCACATCGACCTTGGAACCATTCCCGACGCGCATCGTCACCTCATCCTTCGCCAGTCTCCGTTTATTCCGCAGCTCCTGTTTTGAGTTACAAATGTGAGCAACTGCACCGGTATCGAATACCCAGTTGCTACTACGAGTGCTGGTAAGGTACACATCAATAACATGTATATCATATATACCTTTGACGTTGCCGGCCTTCTTGTCTGCTAAATATTTGGGGCAGTTCCGCTTCGAGTGACTCGTTCCCTTGCAATGAAAACACTCAGTCTCAGGCTTGGGTCCAAACTTTGGCTTCTTCCCGGCAACTGGCTTACCGGGCGCGGCAACTCCTTTGCCGTCCTTCTTGAAGTTCTTCTTACCCTTGCCTTTCTTGAACTTAGTGGTTTTATTGACCATCAACACTTGATGTTCTTTCTTGATATGCACCTCCGCTGATTTCAGCATCGAATACACCTCGGGAATGGACCTCTCCATCCCCTGCATATTGAAGTTCAACACGAAGCTCTTGAAGCTTGGTGGGAGCGACTGGAGGATTCTGTCAACGACCGCTTCATCTGGGAGATTCATTCCCAGCTGTGACAAGCGGTTGTGCAATCCTGAAATCTTGAGGATGTGCTCACTGACAGAACTGTTTTCCTCCATCTTACATCTGTAGAATGCGTCGGAGACATCATATCTCTCAACTCGGGCATGAGCTTGGAAAACCATTTTCAGCTCTTGGAACATCTCATATGCCCCGTGGTGCTCAAAACGCTTTTGGAGCCCCGATTCTAAACTGTAAAGCATGCCGCACTGAACCAGGGAGTAATCATCACAACGCGACTGCCAGGCGTTCATAACATCTTGGGTCGCCGGGAGAACGGGTGCATCACCTAGCGGTGCTTCTAGGACATATGATCTCTTGGCAGCTATGAGGATAATCCTCAGGTTACGGACCCAATCCGTATAGTTGCTACCATCGTCTTTCAGCTTGGTTTTCTCTAGGAACGCGTTGAAGTTGAGGGAAACTGGAGCGTGGGCCATTTGATCTACAAGAGATATTGTAAAGAATTTAGACTAATTTCATGATAATTAAGTTCATCTTAATCAAATTTTAATGAACTCCCACTCAGAATGACATCTCTCTAGTCATCTTAGTGATACACGATCCGAATCGACTAGCCCGTGTCCGATCATCACGTGAGACGGACTAGTCATCAACGGTGAACATCTTCATGTTGATCGTATCTTCTATACGACTCGTGTTCGACCTTTCGGTCTTCCGTGTTCCGAGGCCATGTCTGTACATGCTAGGCTCGTCAAGTGAACCCTAAGTGTATCGCGTGTGTAAATCTGTCTTACACCTGTCGTATGCGAACGTTAGAACCTATCACACCCGATCATCACGTGGTGCTTCGGAGCAACGAACTTTAGCAACGGTGCACATTTAGGGGAAACACAATACTTGAAATTTTAGTGAGAGATCATCTTATTTACTACCGTCGTTCTAAGTAAACAAGGTGCATAAACATGATAAACATCACATGCAATCAATTAAAGTGACATGATATGGCCAATATCATATTGCTCCTTGGATCTTCATCTTCGGGGCACCATGATCATCTTGTCACCGGCTCGACACCATGATCTTCATCATCATGATCTCCATCATCGTGTCTTGAGGAAGTCGTCACGCCAACTATTACTTCTACTACTATAGCTAACGTTTAGCAACGAAGTAAAGTAATTACATGGCGTTATTCAGTGACACGCAGGTCATACAATAATTAAGACAACTCCTATGGCTCCTGCCGGTTGTCAAGTTCATCGACATGCAAGTCGTGATTCCCTATTACAAAAACATGATCAATCTCATACATCACATATATCATTCATCACATCTTCGTTCTTGGCCATACCACGTCACATAGCACATGCTGCAAAAACAAGTTAGACGTCCTCTAATTGTTGTTGCAAGTTTTACGTGGCTTCTATAGGATTTCTAGCAAGAACGTTTCTTACCTATGCCAAAACCACAACGTGATTTGTCAACTTCTATTTACCCTTCATAAGGACCCTTTTCATCGAATCCGATCCGACTAAAGTAGGAGAGACAGACACCCGCCAGCCACCTTATGCATCTAGTGCATGTCTGTCGGTGGAACCAGTCTCACGTAAGCGTACGTGTAAAGTCGGTCCGGGCCGCTTCATCCCACAATACCGCCGAATCAAGATTGACTAGTAACGGTAAGAAAGTTGAACAAAATCAAACGCCCACAACTGCTTTGTGTTCTACTCGTGCAAGATGCTACACATAAAACCTAAGCTCAGATGCCACTGTTGGGGAACGTAGCATAATTCACAATTTTCTACGCTTTCACCAAGATCCAACTATGGAGACATCTAGCAACGAGCAAGTAAGAGTGCATCTACATACCGTTATGTAGATCGCGTGCGGAAGCTTTCAACGAAGCGAGGATGAAGTAGTCGTACTCTTCACGTTCTTCGTCACCGATGATCTAGCGCCGAACGGACGGCACCTCCGCGTTCAACACATGTACGGTGCAGCAACGTCACCTCCTTCTTGATCCAGCAAGGGGGGGAGGAGAAGTCGTCAGAGATCCGGCAGCACGACGGCGTGATGACGGATGCAGTGGAGATCGCAGCAGGGCTTCGCCGGGCGCCCTGCGTGGGAGTATGGAGGTGTGACAGGAGGGGGAGAGGCGCCAGGGCTTGGGTGCGGCTGCCCTCTCCCCCCCCACATATATATAGGGGGCCAGGGGGGGCGCCAGCCCCCTGCAGATCCAATCTGCA
>LR738709.1:392362289-392438427 GCA_902687465.1 Secale cereale
GGCGCATGGGGAGGTGGGCCCCCTTGTGGTGCGCCAGCCCAGAGGGCTGGACACTTCCCCTCGCGGCCTAGGGGCCCCACCCGGTGGACCCCCGGGGCCCCTCCGGTGGTCCCGGGACGCTCCCGGTGACCCCCGGAGATCACCCGTTGGCCGAAACTGGACTTCCTATATATCAATCTTTACCTCCGGACCATTCCGGAACTCCTCGTGGCATCCGGGATCTCATCCGGGACTCCGAACAACTTTCGTGTTTCCACGTGCATTTATCTCTACGACCCTAGCGTTACCGAACCTTAAGTGTGTAGACGCTACGGGTTCGGGAGACACGTAGACATGACCGAGACGACTCTCCGGTCAATAACCAACAGCGGGATCTGGATACCCATGTTGGTTCCCATGTGTTCCTCGATGATCTTCATCGGATGAACCACCGTGTCAAGGATTCACTCAATCCCGTATGTTATTCCCTTTGTCCATCGGTACGGTACTTGCCCGAGATTCGATCGTCGGTATTCCCGATACCTTGTTCAATCTCGTTATGGCAAGTCTCTTTACTCGATCCGTAATCCATCATCCCGTGACTAACTACTTAGTCATATTGAGCTCATTATGATGATGTCTTACCGAGTGGGCCCAGAGGTACCTCTCCGTCATACAGAGTGACAACATCCCAGTCTCGGTTCGTACCAACTCAACAGATACTTTCGGAGATACCCGATGCGTACCTTTATAGTCACCCAGTTACATTGTGACGGTTGGCACACCCAAAGTACTCCTACGGTATCCGGGAGTTGTACACCCTCATGGTCTAAGGAATAAATACTTGACACTGAAAAGCTTATGCATTACGAACTATACGATCTCGTGTTACGCTCAAGTTTGGGTCTTGTCCATCACATCATTCTCCTAATGATGTGATCCCGTTATCACTGACATCTCATGTCCATGGTCAGGAAACCGTGACCATCTGTTGATCAACGAGCTGGTAACTAGAGGCCTACCAGGGACTCATTGTGGTCTGTGTATTCACACATGTATCGTTGTTTCCGTACAATACAATTCAAGCATGAATAACAGATAATTATCATGAACAAGGAGATATAATAATAATGCTTTTATTATTGCCTCTAGGGCATATCTCCAACTACTAGTGCCCTCACTCATGTTAACTTGCTCCTCAGACCTGTTCTGGCTGTCACTTCGATCAGACAACGTTGACACTGCAAACTGAACGCTGACCCTATGAATAGATGTAGATGAGATAGAGTGGATGAGCATCACAAAGTGCAGAGGTTTTTGCAAAACAGATGAATCAAAACGTAGTTTTAGTTCTCCATATAAATCATTTCGGAGCTACCAATTTGTTAAACTCAGTGATACCGAAACAACTTTTAGAGTCTAAACTAGTGAACTCGGTCAGACCAAGTCACAGTTCGGTGGCTCCGAGATTGCTAGGGTTTCACTGAGAGTTGAACTCGGTCACACCGATTCGCAATTTTCGGTAGACCGAAAAGCGCAAGTGCAATGGCCTAAGCCAAATCGGTGAGACCGATTTCCACAATTCGGCCGGTTCGAGATGAGTTCAGCGGAAACCTAACCCTAAATTTTCAAATAAAAACTAATCTAAAGAAAGTTTTTGCTGGATAGATTGATCTCATACATGGTAATGAACATGGCAAAGCAATGTGCTAAGAATCGGAGTAAGGAATTAGCACAAAAGATCGAACTCATACCCTAGTTCGGCGGTGAGTTCGCTACGGCGGCAACGGCAGGGCAGAATCCCGTTGACGACAACGGAAACCAGCGGCGAGAGGTCGCTCGCGACAAGAAGACGATCCGAAGACCCGAGGCGGCAGAGCAGGACACGCGCGGGATGGAGGGTTTTGAAGAAATTTCCAAAATCTCACCCGTGGGTATATATATCCTGACCCTGTCGGTGTGACCGAGTGGAACAACTCAATGGCACCGAGATGCAAAATCGCAAGCGGTTACTGCAACTCGACGTGACCGAAAAGTTCAAATTGGTTGCACCGAGATTGAAAACCTAGATCAACTCAGTGAACTCGGTGTGACCGAAGTGGATGAATCGGTCAGACCAAAATGCATAGAGAGGTTTTGGAAGATTAAGTCTATGACGAATCGGGGACTCCGAGTGCTCCTCACACAGAGTGGTTCGAATCTGACTTGATCAAACTTTGTGATGTAGCACGAATAAAGTTTGAGACGAGAAAAGCATCGATAGCTAGAGGAGGTACTTAGGCATTCTTGTCCATCCATTTGGCAAAATAAAAATAGCCAAACAATTAAACCAACAAATGGATGTCCTCGAATGAGTAAAATATGCAACCCATGCTCACACAATAAAATGGCAAATGAAATATGTGGCAAAGCATGCACAAACACTCTAACATCTATCAAGCAATTGGCGATGACTAGGTCATCTATATACGAGTATATTGACTTAGGAGTCAAATGGGAACATTTGATCATAGGTCATATTATTGTTTAAGCACAAGTGGGGTTACCACTTTTACATAAAGCATTGTTGTCTTCACACCATTAGAGTTGCTTTAGCTCAATTCTTAGAGTAAAGCTCCCCCTAGATATGATATCCCCCCTAAGAGGGATGAACTAACCCTGGGTTTTGTCGATGATGACTTCTTGTAGATGTTGAAGATGTGGATGCTCAATGTTGATGTAGATCATTTGGAGCAATCCATTGGAGTGTGTTGCACTTTCAATACCTACACGGGTTAGTCCCACAAGGAACAAACAATGATATCCATAGATATAGAGTAAAGTTCGCACAAGATAATGTCCATCAAAGCATTAGGTCACCTTGTCCCTTGTATTACCAACAAGATGGTTTGTGACTCCTTGAACTGGTGCAAGATGTGGAAGTTGTTTGCACTTGTCCTCGCCAAGATGATGTGAGTGAAGTATGTTGGCGGAGTCACCCTCAAGAACTCTCTAGTTCTTCTTCTTCGGGATCCACATCAACTTGATGGGAATCCTTGGAGATGTAGTTGTACTTGATGAAGTAGAGCTTGATGTAGTCTTGGGAACCCACTTGACCAAGGCCTTAGGAGCTTCTTCAAATGCATCAATCTCTTCTTGAAGCTTGTCCTTGCCTTTTTGCTTGTGGTCTTGTGGTGGAAGATCATCTTGAGCTTGTGTTCCCTTGAAAGAAGTAGGATCATACTTCTCTTGTCGAGGAACAAACTTCGTCTTGGGGTATTGATCTTCTTCCCACTCAACTCAATTGGCATTGAACTTTCGTTCAAAACCAACACCTGGATTCTTCCGGTGCCTTCCTTGCTTGCGTACAATTTCCTCAGATTGCTTACTTCCAGCAAGACTTGTAAACACCTTTCTCTATAATTTCCTTCAATAAGTTTTTTTCTTGCTCAAGTGTAACTTGGCTAAGAGAAACATTAGTGGAATCAAGAGAACTACTAGAAGCAACAATATTGGATTTAGCATGATCAGTTTTACTACTAGAAGAAGAATATTTCTTGTTCTTATTGCTATATTTTACTTGTGGCATGTAAGTAGACAAGAGTAAACGCTTGGCAATGTAAGAAGAACTTTTCTTATGAAGATCATCATTGATTACTTTTAAAAAACCATGTTCTTGCTCAAGGTTGAGCTTTTTAAAGCGTAGCTTCTCGTGAGTTTCTAAAAGCTCTCGATAATCTTCTAAGGTAGTTTCATGAGCTAACTTAAGAGTGTTTAGTTATTTAGTAGACGCTCAATCTCCTTCTTATCAGCATCATTCATTTTATCTTGATTAGCATGATTAATAGAAAATTCGTCACAATGTTCATCACTAGAGTTGTCAACAAGTAAATCACAATCACCTATTAAATCAACTTCATCACTATTGAAATCAACATAGTCGGGATGTGATACCTTTGGGCTTTTAGCCATGAACCATCTTCCAATTCCTTCATTTGGTGATTCAAATATGTCGTAGGGGTTGGTTGACACAAGTGCTAGACCAGCAACACCTTCATCTTGAGTGTATTCGTAGTTGGAGTGATAACTTCTCTCGGAGTGATGGTCAGACTCTCCGAGCCGGATACCCATTCACCAACATGAGCTTGATGTCTTCACTTTGTGTAGCTCTGTGATGACTTGTCCTTCCTTTCCGAATCCTTGCTTCTGCGGGAGTTCTTCGTTCATAATGATCATCTCTACTCCTTCTCTCTCTTGGAGGTGATTCTTCTCTTCTACTTCTCCTTTTAGGTGAGTCTTCTCTTCTTTTGTAGGGAGTCGTACACTCATTGGAGTAGTGTCCGGGTCTTCCACAATTGTAGCAATGATGCTCATGACTAGAAGATCTTTTTTCATTGTAAGACCTTGACTTGGAACTTCTTTCCTTGCTTATACTCTTGTATAACTTGTTGAAATTCTTCACCATTAGGCTCAATTCCTCATTGAAGGCTTGTTTCTCACTCGATGATGTAGGAGCATCACTTGAGGCTTTGTAAGCACCACTAGACTTGTTGTGAAGCTCTTCTTTATCCTTGAGTGACATCTCATGAGCAACAATTCTTCCAATGACTTCCGTTGGCTTGAGATCTTTGTAGTTGGGCATCATTTGGATCAATATGCACACGGTATCACATTTTCCATCCAAGGATCTTAGGATCTTCTTGATGATGAATCTGTCGGACATCTCTTCACTTCCTAAGCCGACAATCTCATATGCGATGAGAGCAAGCCTAGAGTACATTTCAGAGACACCTTCACCATCCTTCATTTTAAACTCGTCAAGCTGACTTTGAAGCACATACCATTTGAATTCCTTGACAAAGTCGGTACCTTCGTGCATATCAATCAAAGTATCCCAAATTTCCTTTGCATTCTCAAGACGGCTGATTTTGTTGAATTCTTCGAGGCACAATCCGTTGAAGAGGATATCGCAAGCTTGAGCATTGTATTGCAGCATCTTCAATTCTTCCACGGATGCTTCACGATTTGGTTCTCGCCCATCGAAGAATTCACCTTGCAAGCCAATACACACAATAGCCCAAACGACGGGGTTATGTCCAAGAATATGCATTTTCATCTTATGCTTCCAACTAGCAAAATTTGTACCATCAAAGTAAGGACCTCTACGGTGGTAATTTCCCTCGCTAGACGCCATACTCTCCTAGGTTGTGAAACCAAGGCTATGATCACCAAAGCTTTGGAAATCAAGGAAAATGGAGACCAAAGCTCTGATGCCACTTGTAGGATCGAAAGTATGTCTAGAGGGGGTGATTAGACTACTTGACCAATTAAAAATCTAGCCTTTTCCCAATTTCATGTCTTGGAAGATTTTAGCAACTTATCACAAGTCAAGCAATCAACCTACACATGCAATTCTAAGAGTATAGCAGCGGAATGTAAATCATTGCATATAAAGGTAAAGGGAGGAGTTTAGAGGGAGCAAGCGCAATGTAGACACGGAGATTTTTGGCGTGGTTCCGATAGGTGGTGCTATCATACATCCATGTTGATGGAGACTTTAACCCACGAAGGGTGATAGCTGCATGAGTCCATGGAGCGCTCCACCCACGAAGGGTCCATGAAGAAGCAACCTTGTCTATCCCACCATGGACATCGCCCATGAAGGACTTGCCTCACCAGGGTAGATCTTCACGAAGTAGGCAATCTCCTTGCTCGTACAAACTCCTTGGTTCAACTCCACAATCTTGTCGGAGGCTCCAAAGTGACACCAAACCAATCTAGGAGACAACACTCTCCAAAAGGTAATAGATTGTGTGTTGATGATGAATTCCTTGCTCTTGTGTTTCAAATGATAGTATCCCCAACACTCAACTCTGCCTCACAGATTTGGATTTGGTAGAAAGTTGATTTGAGTGGAAAGCAACTTGGGGAAGGCTAGAGATCAAGATTCTTGTGGTCAGATTGGAATATCTTGGTCTCAATACATGAGTAGGTGGTTCTCTCTCTCAAAAAATGTATGTTGGAAGTGTAGGCATGTTATGATGGCTCTCTCCATGAATGAAAAGTGGGTGGAGGGGTATATATAGCCTCCACTTAAAATCTAACTGTTACACACAATTTACCAAACTCGGTGGGACCGAATCATGAAACTCGGTCGGACCGGTTTAGTTTAAAATGTGAACATTAGGCTTTTCGGTGGGACCGACATGTCAACTCGGTGAGACCAATTTCATTTGGGTTAGGGCATAACGTAATCTCAGTGAGACCGATCACATTAACTCGGTGTACCTAACACTTCTAGGGGATTCTGTGTCAGAAAGCGCGAATATTTATTTCATTCCATTAAACCGATTTCTTTAATAGGCAAACAGAGAGTTGGTCAAGCAAACTCGCTGGGACCGATTCGCTCACTTCGGTGAGACCGAAACGTTACGAAAAGGGAACAGAGGGTTCGCATTGCGAACTCTGTGGGACCGATCGCTCACTTCGGTTGGACCGAAACGTTACGAAGGGAAACGGAGAGTTTGCAATCCCATCTCGGTGAGACCGAGATCCCTATCGGTGAGACCGAACTGATTAGGGTTTCTGGCTATGGCTATGTCAATTGAACTCGGTGGTGCCAGATATATCAAATCGGTGGGACCGAGTTCGACTTTTGGTTTGGGACATATGTGGATATGAGAAAGTGGTTGAGGGCTTTTGGAGCATATCACTAAGCATTTTGAGCAAGCAAGCCATTAAGCAACACCTCATCCCCTTTTAATAGTATTGGCTTTTCCTATGGACTCAATGTGATCTTGGATCACTAGAATGAAAGTGTAGAGTCTTGAGCTTGAGCCAATATGTGTCCTTAGCATTTTGAGGGGTCCACATTCCCTGTCAATGCCATGCCAATCATTGAAATTTTTGAAATGATCATCTTGAAAGAGCATTAGTTCAATGAGCTATATGTTGTTAGGAATTACCAAAACCACCCAGGGATAGTTGCACTTTCAACAAGGGTCTGGTCGGAGATGGGGGTGCCGACATCGCTGAGAGCGTCGGAGAGGGCCTTCAAGCGATGGCAGTAGGCGGTGATGGAAAGATCACCTTGGACGAGGCTGCGGAACTCTGCCTCGAGGTAGACAACTCGAGTCATTTGATTATCCAACAAGAGATTAGTGATGAGCGTCCAGGCCTCCTGCGCTGTTTGATCCTCCGCCATGATAATGTCCAGAATCTCATCAGAGATGGATCCGTACAACCAAGAACGGATGATGTAATCCTCGCGCATCCAGTCCGCCATGCGGTCCACCTCAGCTATGGCGGTGTTGACGTGGGAGAGATGGTCGTACTTGCCGGGAAGAACCCTAATGTGCATCCTCCACTTGGTGAAATTGGAAGCATGAAGGTCCAAGGTAACATGAACATGGGTGCGGACACTTGCGACATTGACAACGGGAGATGTGGTTCCGGGCATGACAACGGTGGAGAGGGCGCCGATGGTGGAGGTATGGGTGGCGGGGAGGGATGGGGAGGTGAGGGAGGAGCTGGTGTTTGGGAAGGTGGACATGGCGGCCGGACCTAGGAGGGTAGTCGGGCCGCGCCGAGGAGGGTTGAGGATCGAGCACGTCTGATACCAAGAAAACGATTATGTTGTGTAACACAAGCCACTTGAAGGGCGTCCTTGTACTCACATATAAAGGGTGTTACATGCCTTGGTAATCAAGGAAAATGAGAAGAAATCCAGACCGAATCATACAACAAATATCTGGTGGGATTTTGTGTAAGTTTCCTATTACATGTGATATGAACAAAAGGAATACTTTAATAGGGGGCAACACTAGCGCCGCCGCCGTGCTCTCTCCCCTCTCTCCCTCCCCTCCGTCGCTGCCAGAGGGGCTCCCGGTGCTTGCACGCGGCCCCGATGAAGGTAGCGGCAGGGATCTGGTGCCTCCTCCCTGGGTGAAGGGTTGTGGCATATAGGGCAGCGGCCCCGGCCGGTGGCACGCGGGGTGGCCTGGGTGGCGACGAGCGGTGCTGGTGGGTGGTCTCCATGGCTGCGTGGGTAGCGTGGTGGTCGTATATGTCGGTGTTGTGGCGGCGCCTCGCCGGCCGCCGGGCCACCTTGGAGAAGCTTTGGTGCCCCCTGATCTGCTCTGTTTCGTGTCGGCGCTGGTCCCCGGCGGTTGCGGACATCGTATCTTGATGATTGCCGGTCGGACCTGGCGTTTGGGGCAGGATCCGAGGGAAACCCCTGGCCGGCGCGGTGGCCCCCCAAAGTCGACGCCTTTTGCGCCGATCCCCTTCTTGGATGCTTTAAGGTGGTCCCTTTCCCTTTTGCGCCCCTTACCCCTGAGTTCCGGCGAAAGCCGGCACTCCCATGATCTGGGCGTCGATGACACCTCGGTGTTGTACTCCTTCTTGAAGGTGGCGTCCCGCCTCCAGGATTTTCTCTTGAGGATGGAGCGGCTCGTGGCTTGGCTCTGAAGCAAGACGGCCTGGTCTTCCTGCTACATCTTGCTCGGCTTTGCCCGGTGCATACTCATGCCCTCTTAGGTCTTCTCCATGGGTGTGTGCCTTCGTTGGACAGCTCACGTCCCGTGCTCCGTGCTATCGTTGCTGGCTTGGTGCTCGTCTGGTTGGTCCTCGATGGTTAATTGGTCAGCTTCCTCTGCTTCTCCTACGGCAGTTGGACACCTTGAGTTGGGCTATGTGGTAGCCACTCTGCCATTCGCCAGTGCGTCACTCATCGAGCATGTGTGAAAGGGTAGTGGCCCTTTGCGACGATGGAGACAGCTCAAGTGTTGCCCATGTTTGGCATGTGGATGCAGCCGATGCTTGATGCTTGCTCGATGTGACCCTCCTTCTGTGTTCTTAGTTGGCTAGTTGGTGTAGGCGTAGTGCTGGTCGTCGGCATGAGTGTTTCTGCTGGTGCCATTGTGTTGTTTTTCCTAGTGCCGTGTATCTTCTTTTCCTCTTTGTTTTCCATTTCATCTGTATTGTGGTGCCTTTGTAATCCTGGCCGGTTGATGACTTTGTTAATTCAAAGTCCGGCTAGGTTCAAGCTCTTCTCGGGCTCGACCGGCACCTTTTCTCTAAAAAAGGTTCCCAGATCAATTTTTTAAAAGTTTAGAGCATCTCCAACAGCCTCTGTATATTTGACTGCTTAAAACATGTTATAGGAAGAGCAAAGAGAAGCTTTACAAAACCAACATGTTTTTTGCGTTGATAGCCTTTGTATATCGGAATGCTATATATGCACAAAACACACAATGACATGTGAAAATAGTTTGTCATAGATACATCACACATATACCAGCACAACTCGTGTCCATGTATGCACACACCTACGCATACACACACGCGTACACTACACATATGCAACACACACGTACATGTACACACACGCGCTGGCACACATGCGTACACTTACACATGTGTACACGTACACACGCATCATACCCATACACGTACACATCACACACGATCCCACTAGTCATTGAGACAAAAGGGGACCACTTTTACAAAACCTTGCCAAAATTGGGCAAGTGCCCTTTGGTTTTGCAAATATGCAAAGTGGGATGACAGATTTAGTAAGCTTTGTTAAAAAATGGGTGGGGGGGGGGGCACTTATACATAGGCTATTGGAGGAGGTTTTTTGCCCAAGATTGCGAAAATAGCAAGGGAGTGCAAATATAGAAAGACTGTTGGAGATGCTCTTACCTGGGGTAGCTACGACTTTGAAAAAGAAATGCGAGATTGTGACAAGTTCGACCACATTTATAAACGGTGTTACAACATACCAGATTTAAGAGATGTAATTGTAGGCCAATGTTAAATTGGCGAACAATCTGTATTTAGTCTCAACATCGAACGAATTGTGCCCTATCTCCATCATGTGGATGGGATCTAAGAGTGAGTCATGGATTGTGGGGTGACAATTGGCGCTTTTATGGGGGAGGTTCCGTTTCATCAACCGCCGGCATTTGGCCGTGATTTTAGCTCTATCAGGGATCAATTTTTATTCGTGGGTGTGGTAGGTCTAGTGTACATTGTACATTCTTTAGTCCAAAAAATGATGTTAAATGTGGGAATGAAACTCTGGCATTACAGTTAGCAGCACTAACAAACTAAACTAGCTCGTCATTCGGTACAGCTCTGAACTACAATGTCTAATAAAGTCTTGGTGTTCGGGCTAGGGCAGGTAACGTCCTAGTTTGATTTTATTTGAATGGTGTAGCTTGAGGTGTTCATCCTCTTGCAAACAACAACGACATGCATGAGCTCTCTCGGATGTAACAACATGGGGAACATCAGGAACGTGCAACATGCAAATGAGAGGTGTAGAATAGACCAGGATAATAGATGTTCACTAGTAGCAAAGTAGGCTCTCAATTTTAATGCAATTTCATATGAGAAAAGACTTGCAATATCTTATCTTGGTTGAGTCCAATGGCTTCACCTAATGTGTCTTATTTTCCTCACAAGATTTTTTGTGCACCGAGGACGCTCGATGAAATGGCGCCAAGCCGGTCATGCTAAAGTTATCAACATAGTAATTAGTTTAGTTATCAGACCACACATATTATAGTTATAAGGTTGCTCATGCTAAAGTTACCGGGCCACTGATGCTGAACTTACTAGACTTATAATGCCATAATTACCATGCTACTCATGTTGTAGTTACCGGGTTGCTCATAGTATAGTTACCAAGGTTGACCCATTGTAACATAAGCATAACTCAAGTAAAGCATGTCATAAGACCTGACTCAACATCAATCCTAAGCATGCGTACTAAGATAGTAAAGCAAGCAATAACAAGGTTTCTTGTGAGGTAGAGGTATAGGCTGCATCATGGCAATAGTAATGGCTTGATGGTGGATAGGTAACGAGATCATATGAAAGCATCACAACTCCTTTGCAAGTAAACCTAGTACAAATATTTAGGGTAATGGCCAGCTTTACCTGATTGACCCTCGGCGTGGTGATAGGCTTGCTGTCGGATTCAGGGCTCCGCAAAACCCGTTAAGTTCGAACACAGGGGCGTGAACGAAGATCTCTCCCACTCACGTCTACCTAGCGCCTCGCTCTCGTCTCGGTGGAAGGATTTAAGCAAACAACGAACAAACACACAAGAGTTTATCCAGGTTCGGGCCACCGCGAGGTGTAAGACCCTACTTCCTGCTTTGGTGGATTGGCTTCGGGTGAGCTAGAGTATGAACTGGTACAAGGGTTCCTGAGCTCAGAAGGCGAGCTCAGGAGGGTCAGGAGGCTAGTGTTCTTGCTCCTTGTGCGGTGGTCAAGTATGTGAATCGATCTCCCCTTGCAGTGGAGGTTCTAGCTACTTATATAGGCGGCCATGGTCCTCTTCCCCCAAAATGTTTAGGCGGGAAGGGATTCCACAACGGCCATTTTTGAGCGGGAACACAAGGACGTTCCTACCCTGACAAAAGCAGTCTTCGCCTGCAAAAGGATCAGGCGGTGACATGGTGGTGGGCTCGACGGTGACATCCTCCTTATCGTCCTTGCGGTCTTCGGTCTTGTTGCACCAAAGAGGAATCCTTTGCCCCGCTCCTTGGGAACCAATGGCTGCGCTGTCTCCTTTGCACCGAAATGGCAACTGTGCCGCTGGCGGACACTGGCACTCGCTGGCGCGGTGCGTCACTGCTGACATCACTGCCTCCTCCTGAGGCAGGCTTGACCTTGGATTCTCCGC
This sequence comes from Secale cereale, assembly GCA_902687465.1. Classification (NCBI taxonomy): domain Eukaryota; kingdom Viridiplantae; phylum Streptophyta; class Magnoliopsida; order Poales; family Poaceae; genus Secale; species Secale cereale. The sequence continues at coordinate 392,373,946 of LR738709.1, forward strand.
CCCTCCGGAATGCCTTGCCGAGGTTGCTCCCGAGGGGGTCTTGGCGTTGTTCTCCTTGCGAGGCTTGGCCCCTCGCGAGGGTCTTGAGCAGCTGGTCGATCAGCTGGGCTGTACCAGGCCTGCTTGAAGGAGCGCGTCACGGACCGCAGACAGGCAAGTGTGGGTACCCTGGTTCCCAGGACGCCGACAGTAGCCCCCGGGCCCAAGGCATGCGCGGAGTTGGCTTCGAGGCGAAGCCTTAGTTGGGGACGAAGCGCCGCGTGCCCTAAAAAGGTTGCGGGCCAGGCTGGCGCGTGATAGTTGGATGGGACGCGAGCGACTTCACTTCCCACTCAATCTTGGCAACCGTGTGACTTGACAACTCCTTGGCGCGGGCAGCGAGTGGCCGCCGGTTGGTCTTCTTGGCTTATAAACAGGGGGTGAGGCTCCACGCCTCTTACTTGACCGTTGCCGGCCGATCCCCACGTTTCCGTTGCTCCCAGGGTTCCGTGGTGCCGATTCACAGATTCTCGGCCGCGGAGAAAGGGAAGAGCACGATGGTGGAGCCCGAACAGCTACCCTCGAAAAAGAGGCGCCGTGATTCCTCGAGCGCGTCCCTGAGGTCGGCGGACGCTCGCACATGGTGCACGCGGGCTCCACCAGGATTTCCGCTTCCCTTGTACATCTCATCGGCAGGCAGATTGAGCAGGGGCAGTGATAGGGGTGGCGCCGCCAGCCGCCCGGAGAGACGGGCGTCTCCTCGCACCCTGCTACCGTCCCATTCGGAGGATGATGCCCGTGAGTTCATCGTATGGGCGCAGACCCCTCCGCATTCCTGGACCCTTCTTCTTCCGTTCCCGAGGGAGGTACTCCCGGCTTGTGGCTGGGTGATGATGGAGCTGAGGCATGAAGGGTGTCGCCTTCCTCCTTCGCAAGCCGACGTGGAGGTGGTTTCTTCTGGCCAGGTCTTCATGACCTGGGGCTGGGGTGTGGTGCGTCACGCCTGCGCCCCCACCGAGAGGCACATTCTTCACTTCGCACTGGACACGACGGCGATAACCTTCAAAGTCTTTGGGGCGGACGGCCTCCGACTGCCGTGTGGCGCACGGAACGGGCTCGCCGACGACCATTCCCTGTGTCATCAGGGCGACGAAGCGCTCACTGTCGGCTTACTGTGGGGGAATCTAGAGAAGTCACCCAAGCTACCATAGGGGAATCTAGCAGCTATACCCCTGAGACGGCCTCGAGCTCTGACGAGAGCTGCGAGCCGCCAAGCCGCCTCCCCTATCACCGGAGGGAAACGGTGTCCTCCCGGCGTCGCCGTTGTTGAAGAAGTTCAAGCCAAGTTCCTTGGGAGCGTCTTCCTTAGCTTAGTTCCCGCGGGACATCATGGAGGGCTTCACAAGGACATGTAAATTCTCGTAGTACTTTTGTTATCTAGTGTTATAAACTTGTGTCCTGCATGATTCCCTTGTTAAAGCACGATTTCCCTTTCTTTCGTTCCCGTGGTAGCTTAAGGCCCTACGCCTGCGAGGCCCAATCCTGGAACCAACCTCGGCCCGTGCTAGTATGCCAAGTCGCGGCATCATGGCCAAGGCCAGGATGCGAGGGGTCCAGGATCTGGTAAGAGCCCCCGAGGCGCAACGCTTGGGAGGTCCCTCTTGGCATCCAGGCAGCTGCCCACCGGTCCATCAGGAAGGGCTTCGTAACCATAGTAAGTGGTGGTGTATGTATGCAAGCGGGTGCGGTGTTGAAAACTTATCTTTAGCAATTCCTGAGGTCAGATGGTGCTTGATTCTTGTCGCCTCTCCCTTGAGGCCAGGTTTGGCGTCCGAGCGCCCCCGTGAGGCGGCAATGATCGCTCTTGAGGCCCTGGAACAGAAGCCACATGGTCTGTGGAGACGTTTCTCCAGGCTGCCACCATCGCAACCTAAAAAGGTGTAGACTGGTGATAATGTGCTTGTCGATGCTTGATCCGTCTTGTTTAGCGAGAGAAGTGCCTCGGGGAGGCGTAAGAACTTGGTTGAATTTGAAAAAACTTGACGTTATTGTAATAGCTTGGTGATTCCATGCTTGCTTCCTTTCATGTTTGCTTTAGGTGCCCTGCGTCGGCAGGGCCCAACCCCGCGCATACCTCGACCACCGCTGAGCCCTCTGGACACCGGGGTTACCGTAGTAACTAGACTCGTTGCTGAGCCCTCCGTACACCAGGGTTACCGTAGTAACTGGACTCAAGGGGTGAGGGGCTACGTGGCCAGTGAGGCCCTTGGGTCGCGATGCCCAAAGGGTCCCCCTTGACGTTCAAGCAATCCCGTTTTCGTTCTGCATCGGCAGGGCCCAACCCCGCGCATACCTCGATAACCATTGAGCCCTCCGGAGGACCGGGGTTATCGTCATAACTAGGCTCAAGGGATGAGGGGCTACGTGGCCAGTTAGGCCCCTGGGTCGTGATGCCCAAGGGTCCCCCTTGACGCACGAATGGCTCTTCATGAAGGAGAACAAGCACCATACCTTGCCCACGAGCCTTCGTCTGGGATGGGGGCACGAGAAGGCCAGGTGTCTGGGCACCTGGTAGGGTGGCGTCTGCCAGGCGTGACCTGAGCATAGCCCCCGTGCCTAGCCCCCCTTGCGACACCCATCCAAGGAGAAGCTGTGAGCGTCGTGAGCTGAAAAGTTCCCTGAGGTTGGTGAGACCACTGGGGGCCACCCTTAGTTGTTTATAACTAGCGCGGAGCATAGAGCTACCACACTTGTGCGGAGTGTGGGCATAACCGCGCCTCGATCGTATCGGCCAGCGCGGAGCTTGGTGCTTCCACTAGTTTGTGGGCATAACCGCTCCTCGGTTGGATCTGCCAGCGCGGAGCTTGGTACTTCCACTGGACCGTGGGAGGGAGCCTCCCACTAGGAGAGACTCCGGGGCGTGTACAGCCCCGTCCTGACGCGTGGCTAGCACGATAGGACAACCAAGGTGTATATGGGCCCTCCTCAGAACGAGCTGAACGACTCTGAGGAAGTTCTCGTGAGCTTACGCATCACTCACGAGACCCTACCCTGAGGCGGGATGCGCCTGAGTCTTCTTCTGCAAAATGTGAAAAGAGAGGTGTTGTGTCGACCTGCGCCGAGTGCATCTCCAAGGGACATTGCATGAGAAGGCCGCAGCACCAACGACCCCAGGAGGTGACGTTAGCGGGACCGGCCCGTAAGACAGAGCTGAGCCTATGGATTTATCGACGCTGCAGGGACGGACCCGAGCACAGACGCCGTGCCCAGTCTTCTCATGCCATGATCCAAAAGAAAAACAGTCGGCGTGCGGTTCCCACGTGAGCGAGGCACCTGCCACGGGCCCCTACTTACCCATCCACGATTAGCCCATGCGAGAACAAGGCACCAAGGACCATGGGAGGTGCCGTCATGGAAATGGCTCGCTAGGCAGAGCTCAGCCCTTGGGTTTATCGACGCTGCAGGGACGGACCCGAGCACAGACATCGTGCCAGTCCTTAATCATGGGGCGGTCGCGAGTGGGCTCACAAGGGCTCATGACCTTAGTGGCGGTGAGGACGCCCAACATATAGATAATGCGAATGAAAAGAAATATCTGGCCTTGATCATGCAAAAAGGGAGACAGTCGCGGGGGAACAGCCCCTAGCGGCCCGAGGATGATGCAGCCCGAGAGGCGCCCTCGTTTAGATACCTAAAGTGTCACCTGATACTTGCCGAAGGAGAGTTGGGGTAGCTGAAGACGCGGGCTGTGCGGGTCGCTTTCGAGGATTGTCGGAATCCTGAGGCCCAGGGGCTCCCGAGGCTCTCAGTGGTCGCGCGGGTCCGGCTCCCACTTCGTTCGGACCGCCTGCCACTGAGCCTCCCGAGCCCCCAAGGCCTGCTCCACGAGATGCTGGAACGTGGCAGCTGCGTTGCGGAAGCCGAAGAGCATGTGAACGTAGCTATAGGGGAGGGCCCTCCTCCGGCCGACCGCCGTCGGCCAGAAGGGCTCCTGAGAAGCGGCTCGGTTGAGACCCGCGATCTCGACACAGACGCGGAATCAGTTGCTCGGGCTGCGACCAGGTGGACTTGGGGTTGTGCGGTTACGCCCACCGCGGATGAATCTTGCGTACTGAAGTTCCTCTGTAACTTGGTCGATGAAGTCCTGAGCCCCTAGCGCTAGACGGCTCGCGCTGGGCTCACAAAAATGCGCATCAAGATATGCGTGCAGGTGGTGCTCGAACACCTCCCTCGGGGCACAGGTTAGCTGAGGGACACTCCAAAGGAGAGCCCCCGAGCCCGTCACGAGAGGGGCGTCGAGCGCGCCTCCCTATGTGAGGGTGGAAGGCGCCTCGTCAGCAGGCGCGAGTCCTGAGGCTAGGTCGTCAGGAGCCCCCGTGTCCTGAGGTCCATTGATGGGTAGGTTCTTCTTCTTCTTGGGGGCGGTCTGGAGGGCGAGGACGGCTTCATCCTCATCGGGGTATTCAACCGCCGCGGTCTAGTAGGCACGCTCCAGGGAACACACCGCTTCCTTCTCGTCGGAGGCGATCGTGATGACTCCGCTGCTTCCGGGCATCTTGAGGACGTTGTAGCCGTGATGGGTCGCCGCCATGAACTTGGCAAGGGCAAGATACCGCGTTGTACGGGAGGTGGATGTTGGCGACGTCGAAGTCGATGAGCTCGTTGTGCTAGTTGTCGCAGTCTCCAAAGGTGACGGAGAGGTGGACTTTCCCCATCAGGAGCGTGGAGCCATCCGTGACTCCGTAGAATGGCTAGGTGGGGTGGAGCTGATCGTAGGGAACCTGAAGTGTCTCGAAGGTTTGGACGGAGAGGACGTTGAGCCCTGCTCCACCGCCGATGAGGGTCTTGGTCACGAGAACGTTGCTGATGGTCAGGGTGCAGAGCATCGGGAGTGCGCCGGGGGCCGCAGTGCACTTGAGCTGGTCTTTGGGGTCAAAGGCGATGACTTGCTTGGTCCACCTGAGGTTGCGCGCGGTGTCAGGCCTGGGGAGCGCCATATTCACCTCACGGGCGAACTGCTTGAAGATGCGGTGAGAAGCCGGGGCATGAGCCCCTCCCAGAATGCACGCGACTGCACGCAGTTCCTGGAAGCCCCCTGCCCCGTCTCCCTGGCGGTCGTCGTCGTTCCTTCTTGGTGGTGGTGGCAGCAGAAGCAGGCCTCCGTGTCCCTGAGGGCGACCCTCACGAGGCTGGTTGCGCCAGAGGGCATCACGAGGCTGCTCCTGCCAGTGATCTTCACGAGGCTGCTCACGCCACCCTTGGCGCGAGTTCCTGCCGTCCCAACGTCCTCCTCCACGGTCGTAGCCGCGGTTGTCATGCTCAGGGCGCTGCCTGACGCGCATTGCCCTGAGCTCCTGACAGTCGTTGGTGTTGTGGCTGTGGACGTTGTGGAGGACGCAGTACGGTCGGTTGTCTCTGGGGAGGTCCTCGTAGCCGCAGCCATGCTTCACTTCTGGCTCAGCACACGGCGGGTCCCTTGCGCTTCGACTCCTTGGCCTTGGTCTTCTTGTCGTCTGCCTCCACCTCAGGCAGCTCCTGAAGGAAGAGGCGACCTTCCTCCGCCATGGCGCACTTTGCCGCGAGCTTGAACATCTGGAGGGCCGTGCACAGGTCTTCGTAGATGGCGAGCTCCTCCCTCATCTTGACGTCGCGTACGCCATCGGAGAACGCGAAGATGATGGCCTCGTCCGAGACCCTGGGGATACGGAGGTGCATGGTGTTGAAGCGTTGGATGTACTTTTGCAGGGTTTCTCCCGGCTGCTGCTTCACGCGACGCAGGTCAGCAGCTGCCGTGGCTCGGTCGCGGGTGCCCTAGAAGTTGGCGACGAAGCGCTCGCGAAGCTCTCCCCAGGAGGAGATGGATCCCACCGGGAGGTTCAGGAGCCAGGAGCGCGCGCCGTCCTTCAGAGCCATGGGGAACCAGTTCACCATGACCTGCTCAGTGCCATTGGCTGCCTCGATGCTCAGCTCGTAGAGTTGAAGGAACTCCGTGGAGTCGGTGGTGCCATTGTAGCGCGGGGGTAGGTCCGGCTTGAACTTGCCGGGCCAGACGAGGCGCCGTAGCTCGGGAGCCAGGGCGCCACACCCGTGTATGCTCATGATCACGGGCGCCCCTGCACCTGTGACGCTGGTTCTTGAGGTGCTGGCGCCACCACCTCCTGTGGCGCGCGGTCTAGGCGTTGTGGGCCAGGGGGCCCACGAGCCCCAGCATGCGGGTGCGGGGTCACCTGACAACTCTCCTTGTCGTGGGCGTGGGCTCTGCGGGGTTGTTCACGTCGAGGGGCCTCACGCCGGCCCTCCTGGCCGACGGGGTGAGGGTGAGGCGGAACTGGGACCCCACTGCCCTCGTTCGCCGCTGGGGGCGACGGAGGACGCGAAGATTGCGTTGGTGCAGGCGCTTCCCTAGCTGCGTTGACGAGCTCGGTGATGCGGTCGAACCACTCGTCGTAGAGGTCATCTGTCGGGCGGTAGCGCAAGAGCTCCCACGCCATCAGTAGCGCAGGCTGCTGGTAGACCGGCCCGTGGCGGACCAGTGAGGACGACGTTGTGGCCGGCGAGGGTGAACGTGTCGCCGTGCGGCCATCCCGCCGCACGGACAGCGGCAGTGAGGAGTCCTGCTACTCGTGGACAGCCGGGTCGGTGGCTGTGTTGGCGACCGACGAGTTGGGGCGGAGCGGTGCGCCGTTGCCCACGGGCGCCGTCTGAGCGACGTTCGCAGCATGGCGGGCAACACGAGCTCGGCGTGTGTCCACCATGGCTGTGGAGCAGGGTCGGTGACGAGAACGCGACGAGGTCGTCGGAGAGGCGAGATTTCGACACGCCCCCTACCTGGCGTGCCAAATGTCGGATTCAGGGCTCCGCAAAACCCGTTAAGTTCTAACACAGGGGCGTGAACGAAGATCTCTCCCACTCACGTCTACCTAGTGCCTCGCTCTCGTCTCAGTGGAAGGATTCAAGCAAACAATGAAATAACACACAAGAGTTTATCCAGGTTCGGGCCACCGCGAGGTGTAAGACCCTACTTCCTGCTTTGGTGGATTGGCTCTGGGTGAGCTAGAGTATGAACTGGTACAAGGGTTCCTGAGCTCAGGAGGCGAGCTCAGGAGGGTCAGGAGGCTAGTGTTCTTGCTCCTTGTGCGGTGGTCAAGTATGTGAATCGATCTCCCCTTGCAGTGGAGGTTCTAGCTACTTATATAGGCGGCCACGATCCTCTTCCCCCGAAATGTTTAGGCGGGAAGGGATTCCACAACGGCCATTTTTAAGTGGGAACACAAGGACATTCCTACCCTGACAAAAGCAGTCTTCGCCTGCAAAAGGATCAGGTGGTGACACTGTGGTGGGCTCGACGGTGACATCCTCCTTATCGTCCTTGCGGTCTTCGGTCTTGTTGCACCAAAGAGGAAACCTTTGCCTCGCTCCTTGGGAACCAACGGCGGCACTGTCTCCTTTGCACCGAAATGGCAACTGTGCCGCTGGCGGACACTGGCACTCGCTGGCGCGGTGCGTCACTGCTGACATCACTGCCCCCTCCTGAGGCAGGCTTGGCCTTGGATTCTCCGCCCCTCCGGAACGCCTTGCCGAGGCCGCTCCCGAGGGGGTCTTGGCGTTGTTCTCCTCGCAAGGCTTGGCCCCTCGCGAGGGTCTTGAGCAGCTGGTCGATCAGCTGGGCCGTACCAGGCCTGCTTGAAGGAGCGCGTCGCAGCCCGCAGACAGGCAAGTCTGGGTACCCTGGTTCCCAGGACGCCGACACTTGCTCCTCTGAAGTTTCCTCATGGGCAGGCTCATACTCAACGTCGGTTCCGGACTCTAATCAAAGAAGCGAGTACTGGGAAGAAGTAAAGGTACGGTAAACATACATCCATTGTTGATGCACAAGCATATGCATGTATGACATGTGTTAAGAGGATGTGCTAGGTTCTAAACAGCTAGGCAAGTTTAAATGGAATTTGGAAACAAGTGCCATGTCTCCCAAGTGATCTCCATATGCAATAATGCAACGTGTTCTACGAATTTCTGGATGATGGTTGTTCTCTTCATGTTGCTACTTGGCCATGATGTAGTTGCTCCCTAGTCTTCATTTATGTTTTCCAGTAGTAGTAGTTATTTCCCTTAAGACTTTGTATTGTGTACCTCTTGCTTCCTTTGTTTGGATGTATTAAACCTGCACTCGGCAAGATGTTGTTGCCTCTCTAGGTCGTAGCGCTTGTGCTGCTTGGGTTAGCTGGTGCGGTGCTCTTTATGATGTTATTTTTTTAGTTTGTAGTTGTAACTAGGGCTATGTTAAAACGCCAGTTGGTTTCTTATAAGGGAAATCAGAGGGGGTACTGATGTCTTGCTAGAACTACGTTGGTATTTCCCCAAAGAGAAAGGGATGATGCAGTATAGCAGCGGTAGGTATTTCCCTCAGTGATGAAACCAAGGTTATCGAACCAGTAGGAGAACCAAGCAACACAACGTAAACGACACCTGCACACAAATAACAAATACTTGCAACCCGACGTGTAAAAGGGGTTGTCAATCCCTTTCGGGTAACGGACGTGAGAGAGTTGTAAATATTGATAGATCCAACGCCAAGTAAGATAAATTGCAGCAAGGTATTTTTGGGTTTTATTTTAATAAATCTGGAAATAAAAGCAAAGGAAAATAGATCGCAAAGGCAAATAATATAAGAAAGAGACCCGGGGGCTGCAGATTTCACTAGTGGCTTCTCTTGAGAAAAATAGCAAACGGTGGGTGAACAATTACTGTTGGGCAATTGATAGAACTTCAGATAATCATGACGATATCCAGGCAATGCTAATTATATAGGCATCACGTCCAACATTAGTAGACCGACTCTTGCCTACATCTACTACTATTACTCCACACATCAACCGCTATCCAGCATGCATCTAGTGTATTAAGTTCATGGAAAAAAGACTAATGCAATACGAACGATGACATGATGTAAACAAGATCTATTTATGCAGAAATAGACTCCATCGTTTTATCCTTAGTAGCAACGATACATATGTGTCGGTTCCCCTTCTGTCACTGGGATCAAGCACCGAAAGATCGAACCCACTAGAAAGCACCTCTTCCCATTGGAAGATAAATAGATCAAGTTGGCCAGACAAAACCCAAATATCAGAGAAGAAATACGAGGCTATAAGCTATCACACATATAAGAGATCAAAGAAGACTCAAATAACTTTCATGGATATAAAAAGGAAGATCTGATCATAAACTCAAAGTTCATCGGATCCCAACAAACACACCACAAAAAGAGTTACATCATATGGATCTCCAAGAGACCATTGTATTGATAATAAAATGAGAGAGAGGAAGCCATCTAGCTACTAACTACGGACACGTAGGTCTACAAGGAACTACTCACACATCATTGGAGAGGCACCAATGGAAGTGGTGAACCCCTCCGTGATGGTGTCTAGATTGGATCTGCTGGTTCTGGACTCTGCGGCGGCTGGAATTGATTTTCGACGACTCCCCTAGGGTTTCTGGAATATTGGGGTATTTATAGAGCAAAGAGGCGGTCTGGGCGGCACCGAGGTGGGCACAACCCACCTGGGCGTGCCTGGGCCTCCTGGCGTGCCCTGGTGGGTTATGCTCCCCTCGGAGCACCCCCCCCAGGTGCTTCTCCAGCCCACTGGATGTCTTCAGGTCCAAAAAGTTTCCTTAAAAAGTTTTGCTGCGTTTGGACTCCATTTGGTATTGATTTCCCGCGATGTAAAAAACATGCAGAAAACAACAACTGATACTTGGCACTATGTCAATAGGTTAGTACCAAAAATGATATAAAATGACTATAAAATGATTTGCAAAACATCCAAGAATGATAATATAACAACATGGACCAATAAAAAAATATAGATACATTGGAGAAGTATCAGGTACCCCTTCTTTTGTTCAAAAAACCCTCCATGTGCAATATTAACTCAGAGAAGATTTTGGAAAAATTGTAGGTTCAAGTTGTTACCATGCATGAACTTGGAATAAACAGATTCTTCACACATTTCTAATAGAAATATATATAAAGTTTATAAGTAATGGATTTATGAAGCTAAAGTTGCGATTGAAACAAGATTCAAAGGATTTTGGACAAAATGGAATGGAATTTGAATTTTGTGAAAAACTTTCAAATCTGGGAGCATTTATGGAATCCTTGTGTTGAGATGATCAGAATGGAGCTAAAGTTTGCTATGATTGGATAAATGATGCTTTCGATAAATACTAGATCATGTCGGTGCACGTTGTTGTGCCCATTCATTGGCGCGGTTTAATCTTAGGGAATGATACAAACATATGGAGATATGAAAAAATGTTGTTGAGCCTTGTTTATTTAGCTGATATAATTGTGTGATGGTGTGTTATTAGTTCGTTCTTGGGTTGACCTTTTTGAATGGGTTAGAAAGTATGATCCTTGACTGGGACATGTGTCACGTTGTTTTAATGTGTATAATAAATTGGACGTGGTTGTCAAATGGGTGTTTGTCTTGATTCTGGAGGTTTAACTGAAATACATTACAACTTTGGTTTATATGTACATATATGGTATCGAGTATATCAGGCCTATTCGCGTCTTTCTCATATTCGTGGGTTCGGCGGGTTATTTTGACGTTCTTTCAACTGAATGTATATATGGAAATAGGTACCATCATATAGTTACTTCTTTGCGAATGATATAGTATTTGATCTCAGCCAAATTTTACTGTTGAATCCCTATCCCTAGAATTTGGAAATAAACATGAATAATCTATAATCAATCTTATGTATTCTATAGGAATAGGCTTATTTCGTTGGTATGAAGTTATCTTCAATGGTAGGAGTGGCAAGAGGTGATTTATCTTTATTTACTACTAAATATGATTTTTCATATTGTAGATTGGATGAATATTTTTTACTTTTTTAATATGTAGATAACCTAGGACTTATTCACATTTCTCGAAAGGTTTTGTCAGATGCAATTGTTGAAAAGCTGGGCAGAAAAAAAGAGAGTACAAATGCTATTTGTGAGGAAGAAGGTATCAATGGGATGTGGAGACTTATGAAAACTGACATCAATAATTCTAGTAAATTAGAGCAGTGTTTTGGGCATTTGGCAAACAATGTAGTAGATGTAGAGTAGTTGACAACAGTTGCTTTGATTAAGGTATTGAAGGTGATCTATAGTTTTAAAATGGATGGTGCTAATTACTTCCGAAGGGCCAGGAATGACTTATGTAAAAAAGAGTAGGAGAAAGAATTGGTCCTTGTTAAGAGCCAAAATGAGAGGCAGTGTAAAAGAACGAGGAAGTTGAAGAAACATTGTAGTATGACAATGGATGATGTGGAATTTTCTCACAGGACTATTAAAGGTATGTGTGATGGTGCACTTTGTACGTTGCTTGAAGGCAATTTATGTGGTCTGTCGTTGCGAAACGACAACTATCAGATCACTGGAATCCCTTCTACGGTTGGCGGGCGCGAGGTTGTGCAAAGCGCGGGTCTAAGAATCAGCACATCGATCGTTTACCCAGGTTTGGGCCGCGAGGATGCGTAATACCCTAGTACTGCTTTGGTGTAAATTTGAGTGTTCTCGAGTTCTTGAGCCAGTTACGGTGCCTGTCCAGCTTTCCAGGATCCGAATCCTCCTTCAGTATGCCGTGGGCCTCCTTTTATAGTCTCAAAGGGGCTGCCACAGTGGCACGCAAGAGGTGGAAAGGTATACAGTGTATAGGCTTATCCCATGCTATTACGGGACAAGACGCATTAAATGCGCTGCTTAGGTGTCTATTTACTTTATCGGGGACAAAAAAGAAGCCCGTCCTGTCTGTGGCCGCTCTGTCTGGTCACGACACGCGTCCAGGCCAGCGAGGCAGGTTGCTGAGGTGGCGTGGTGGTAGGGTCTTCACGAAGATTTGCATGCCACCACGCATGTGCTTGATTAGCTGGCCCAGGAACCACGTATTGCCACGTGGGTGCCTGTTTAAGCCAGCGGGTTGGCCGCCGAGCTGGGGCGGCGACGGGGCCGCAAGGGCTTGCCACAGTCTTGCTTCTGTTTTCGGCAAGGGCCTTGCCGGGGCCTCCGTGAGCATCCCGCGGTAAGAGGCTTGCCAGGGTTCCGGGGTGTCTTCGGCAAGGAGCCTTGCCGGGGCCTCGCGGGCGTACTCGGCAAGGAGCCTTGCGATCGCCATGTCTTCTGGTTCTTATCTTGGGAGTCATAGACCTTTGTCTTCACAAAGATCTGCATGCCATCACGTGGGCGCTTCCTGAGCCTTGGCTCCAATGTTGTGGATGACATTGGATTTCTTAGGCCCAAGGTGGCCGCGACGGAGGTGTTTGGGCGAATCGCTCCGGCAAGAGCTCTTGCCGGGGGCGCGCAGGCCACCCCGGCAAGAGTCCTTGCCAGGGGAGAACCTGTCCTTGCTTGGTCTTCTCGTGCCGCCGTCTTGGCGTTGTTCTAGTAACTCCGCGTCTCTGGCTTCGCTCCTCTGCTCTGTTATGTTTGGTCACAGGCATGGCTCTGACTGCCCGTGCATAGGTAAGGGGTAAAAAAGAGAGCCCCTACTTTTGTACACCGACAGGAGCCCCCGGGCCTGGGCCATTCATAAGCGCAACGCTTTGTTGGGCTAGGCCCAGAACGGTGCGCGGGCAGTGAGGTTGGATTCCTTTTTTATCGCAGTAACTCCTCCGGTGGTTGCGCTTCCCCGTGATCTGTGCTAACGTGGGGGGCGTGTGTGGGGCGGTTTGCAGCGTGCTGGTGTCACATCACAGTAAATGGTAAGGGAGGGCGGCCCGCTCCTTCCCCATAAAAAGGGGAAAAACCGCATGCATGTCACTCATTTACCTCCAGCGCTTCTCCAATCTCGCGCTCGCCGTTCTTCTCTTTCTTCCCTAAGCCAGAGCCCTCGCCTCCGCCCACCGCTGCCATGCTCCCCTTCACCTCCGATCCCTCACTTCTTCCACGGCCGTAGTGGCACCTAAGTCCAGCAAGGGCAAGGCAGCGGTCGAGGATGCAGGGGAGAAGGAGCAACCGGAGAGTGAGTTGGCGATGCTTCGAATGAAGCACGCCTACTTACCTCAGACGGTCGACGCGGTCCATCTCAGGGATTACTTCAAGCCCTTGTGGGGTTGCGAGACAACGGGGCATCCAGCCACGCACGTCATCCCTGCTCAGTTCGCGAAGGCCGGGCCGGATCGATATCCTTTCTTCGTCGATTACTTCTATTGTGGTCTCTGTCCCCCTTTCTCCGATTTCTTCAACGACATCATGCACACCTACGGCTTCCATCTCCTTGATTTCACGCCGAACACCGTGGCGTGCATGGCTTTCTTCGCCCACCTCTGTGAGGGTTTTGCTGGGGTGGTTCCCACCACGGCGCTCTTCCGCCACTATTTCTTCCCTCGCATCCAGGGGGATGCCATCTCCGGCTGCGTCACCTGGATCTCACGGACCCAGGGGAAGGACATGTATCCAGATGGCGCACATAAGGAGAGGTGGGATGAGTGGAGGAGCCGGTGGCTGTGGATAAAGGAGGAAGACCCATCGGAATTCTGCCGAGTTCGTCAGAGCCGACCGGTTCGCCAGAAGGACTGGGGGATATGTTGACGCTAATGACAAGAAGCTCTCGATTGCCACCACCAGGATCCACCGCCTTTCGCAGGCCGGGCTCACCCTCGAGATGATTGGGGCTGATTTCATCCGCCACCGAATCGCGCCGCTACATAACAAGGGGAGGCCGGCTTGGCTTTACCAGAATGCGGCCGACATCATGAGGCTCCGCCCCGGCCTAAAGCATAACTTCACAGTGATGGAGCACGCCCATGTCTGCCAGAGGCTCTTCCATCTCGACGTGGACCGCAACGGCAGGGCCGAGAGGACTGGCAAGGCCGTCAAGGGGCCCTTGTTTGGGTTGCCGGTGGGAGTGGTCCCGCTAAGCAATAAATCTCGCCAGTCCGACATCATCGCCATGATGCCGGATTTCAATGCGCACGGCCTTGACCCGTCCTGGGTCAAGCCGCCGGCAGATCAGGTGCAGGAGTTCTTCGACACTTTGTCGAAGAAGCGCATTCGCGACAAGCAGGTGCTCGTCCACGACACCACCCAGGTGGAACACAATTATATCACCGCCAGGGCGGCGGAGGCGGCGCTTGCCCTAGAGGCTGGCAGCGCCCGCCACGTGGAGGATGAGGCCAACGTGGCCGCTGAAGAGAAGGAGCTCGCCGAGTGGACGAAGCCTGTCGGGGAGGCCAGCCGTGCGGGCGCCGACGCCGACGCTCCCCTTGTCGAAGACGTGTTCGAGGAGTCGACCGACGAGGAGGCCGAGGCCGCCGACCCTCTCACCACCATGAGGCGACGGGTCCTGCGGCGAGCTGGCTCGGGCGAGCCGGTCCGGCCCGGCAGCATCGTGCCGTGGCAATAGCCCCTAGAGCAGCTCGTGCGCGATACGAGGTCGATGGCGGCCATGGCGGAGAGGAAGGCGGGGAAACCGCGGTGGTGAAGAGGACAGCGGCCGCCTCCACTTCATCCAGGTGTGGCCGGACCCCATTTCCTTCTCCTCCTCCCGCAGATGTCGCTATGGACGTCGACTTTGACCTTGGGTCTCTTAGCCCAAGGAGGAAGAGGAGGAAACCAGAGGAGGAGGAGGAGACGGAGGACGAGTAAGCATCTCGCCCCTCACATTATCTCCTGGCTCCATTTCCGTATTATCTCTCTCTGATCCAATGTTGTCTCTGTAGGGATACAGAGACGCTGGCCCAAAGGGCGGCGAAGAAGGCGAGGGCATCGTCCGTCGATAAGCCCCCGGTGGGTACTTTAGGCATGCCGCTGGTGGTGGAGAGCAGCCCAGACAACAGCCCACGGCGTAAGTTCACTACTCACTCTTCCATGGACGAACACTTGGGCGTGAATTCTCGACGTTGACCTTGTCGTCTTTGTAGGTGGGGAACGGAAGCAGGAGGGCCCGCAGGGGGCCACCCCCAACATGCCGCCCCCTTCAACTACACCGCCCCGAGGGGCGTCTCCGGCAAGGGCACCGACTGCCGAGCCGGCGCCCATGGAGGAGGAGGAGAGGACTTGAGCGCCGGCGGCTCCTCCCCGGCAACGGTCATTGGTGAGGAGAGCGCCGCTTCTCCCCAGCCTGGTATGGATGATTTGCCATTGTTCTCTCCAAGTTGAGTCTTAACCTTGGGCACTGCCTCACTTTTTCTTTTGACTTTTAGACCCTCCCTTGACGGACCGGGTGGATGTCGAACCCACCGTCGAGGAGGTTGCCAAAGACGTCGAGGCCGAGGCCAACATGATTGCTGCCGAGGAGGCCGCCAAGGCCACAGCGGAGGAGGCGGCCCAAGGGTCTGCCAGAGGGACCGGCAACGCCAGCGCCGAGGAGGCTGGCAACGGGCCCGCCGGAGGGACCGATGAGGCTGCTTCCGAGGAGGCCGACAAGGCCGCTGCCGAGGAGGCCGGCAAGGCCGCCGCCGAGGACCAGCCTTCCTCCTCCGCCGCCTCTGGATCAGGTCGTTACCTGAAGGTGAGCGATGACTTGCTCGTCCACCTCCCCTGGACGGCATGCAACAGGGCGCCAACCGAGGGTAAGGTGTTTGATGATGAGGCGCTTGCCGCCGCTGGTCTTGAGGTCGTTAACGAGCCGGGCGCCGACGGCGACGGTTCCCAAGAGGAGCAACTTCTTCGGGCCATGAGCGTCAGCTTCCAGAAGATCCATGTAGTTTATCGCGCCCGCCTGGACAAGGCAAAGTCCAGGTCGGCAGTGGTGGATAAGGCGGAGGACGACTTCCAAGAGCGCGTCGCCCAGATAAAAGTCTGGTTTGACGAGGCCCGTAGTGAGTTTAAGGCTTCCCAGGAAAAGCTGGACAAGCGCGCCCGAGACCTCATGCTGGCGCAGTCCGATTTTGTGTCCCAGGAGGAGGCCAAGGAGCGAGCCGCCAATGATGAGGCCGTCCACAACCAGTGCCAAGCTCAACTAAACTCTCAGGAGGAAGACATTGTCGTCCGTGAGCAGGCACTCGCCGCTACACTCCGCGGCAAGGATGAAGAGATTGACAAGCTTGTCGCGCGGCGGACCCAGGAGCTGGAACAGAAGCACATTGAGGCTCTCGATGCTCAGGCTCGGGTCCACGCTGGCAAGGTAAAGGAGCTGGAGGTAGAGCAGAATGGCTTGAACAAGCGGGTCCTGGGGCTGACCAAGGAGAAGGACACGATCCACGCTACCCTGATGGATGCACAATCCGAGGTCCTCAGCAAGGCCGAGCAGCTCTCCACGGCCCAGGATTCCATAAAAAATCTGAAGCTGGAATTGGAGGGCCTCAAGGGAATGCTCATAGATGCCAAAGCTCGGGCGGAGACTCTGAACAAGGGCCTGGAGGAGGAGAAGCGGCTGCGGAAGGATGACGCCGCTGGCTACGCAGAGTACGTAAAGGGCAAGAACCTCTGGATCAGCCACCTCATCGCCGTCGCGGAGGAACTCACTGCGCAGCTGGCCGCCATGGGCATGCCAAGCTTCAGGTTCTCCTGTGAGGTGAACCTATCCATCCACGCCAGCTTGACCGTGTTCTTCGAACGCGTTCTTGAGGCCCTGGGAAAGCTCCACTCTAACCGGGCGGCTTGTCTAGCTGACGAATCTCGGAGGCTCTGCGGGGGCGCCCTCACCAAGGTCCTCACCAAGGTGGCCTACTGGAACCCCGACCTTGACTTCGACGCCACGCTGGATAGCTTGCTGGATGATGTAGATCTCACGGCGCTCAAGGAGCGTATCAAGCCCATCGTCGATTGCGTCGGCAGAATTCAGAGGATAGAGGGCCAGCGTCGGGATTAGGCACCCCATTTCTTGTTGCCGCTGCAGGTTCACAACCGAGACAGTTTTTATCTTTAGTCAGAACCGCAACAACGATTTATGTAATATAACTCTGCAATATTTTTTAGCGATGCATGTTATTTTCCTGTTTGATCCTTCTGTGTATGTCTACCCTATGCTTAATTGGGTAGGTTTGACGGCGCGTAGACCCAGGCCGCGGCGCTTTGAGGACGGATCCTCAATAGCCTGCCGGGTGTGCTTGCTGCCGGGCAAACCACCTTATTGTTCTCAGCGCGGCCGTTTGAACTGTTGAGCAGACTCGAAACAGTACAAAAGCGTTGCTAGTAATGGAAAGGCTTCCCTACCGTTCTCGACGCGGCCACTCGAACTGTTGAGCGAACTCGAAACTGGGCGAGGGCTTTGCCAATAGTGCAAGGGCCCCATCGCATATAAGTTTATCATACAGAGAGCAAGATCTCCAAGGAGAATAACCTTTATGTAAAACGGAATTACGCAAAATCTTGCGTGACTTATCTTTTTTTGTCGTCGCGCGGGCATCCACCGTACTCGCTGATGATGCCCCACACTTGGTCATTTTCTTCTTGGGAAATCATGGCCATGGAGAACTGCGATACTAACTGCTAGACTGGATTTTCACAACTGCGCCCCCTACCTAGCGCGCCAAAGATGTCGGTGCAAACGACAACTATGGGATCACTGGAATCCCTTCTACGGTTGGCATGTATGAGGTTGTGCAAAGAGCGGGTCTAAGAATAAGCACAACGATCGTTTAACCAGGTTCGGGCCGCGAGCATGCGTAATACCCTAGTCCTGCTTTGGTGTATATTTGAGTGTTCTCGAGTTCTTGAGCCAGCTACGGTGCCTGTCCAGCTTTGCAAGATCTGAATTGGCCTTCAGTATGTTGCGGGCCTCCTTTTATAGTCTAAAAGGGGCTGCCACAGTGGCACACCGGAGGTGGAAAGGTGTAGGCTTATCCTATGCTATTACAGGACAAGACGCATTAAATGCGCTGCTTAGGTGTCTATTTACTTTATCGGGGACAGAAAAGAAGCCCGCCGTGTCTGTGGCCGCTCTGTCTGGTCGCGACGCGCGTCCAGGCCATCGAGGCATGTAGCTGAGGTGGCGTGGTGGTAGGGTCTTCACAAAGATCTGCATGCCACCACGCATGTGCTTGATTAGCTGGCCCAGGAACCATGTATTGCCACGTGGGTGCCTGCCTGGGCCAGCGGGTCGGCCGCCGAGCTGGGGCGGCGACGGGGCGGCAAGGGCTCGCCGTAGTCTTGCTTCTGTTTTTGACAAGGACCTTGCCGGGGCCTCCCTGGGCATCCCGTGACAAGAGGTTTGCCGGGGTTTCGGGGTGTCTTCGGTAAGGAGCCTTGCCGGGGCCTCGTGGGCGTCCCCGGCAAGGAGCCTTACGATCGCCATGTCTTCTGGTTCTTATCTTGGGAGTCATAGACCTTTGTCTTCACAAAGATCTGCATGCCATCACATGGGCGCTTCCCGAGCCTTGGCTACAATGTTGTGGATGACGTTGGAGTTCTTAGGCCCAAGGGTGGCCGCGACGGAGGTGTTTGGGTGAATCGCTCCGGCAAGAGCTCTTGCCTGGGGCGCGCAGGCCGCCCCGGCAAGAGTCCTTGCCAGGAGAGAACCTGACTCCTTGCTTGGTCTTGTCGTGCCGCCGTCTTGGCATTGTTCTAGTAACTCCGCGTCTCTGGCTTCCCTCCTCTCCTCTGTTATGTTTGGTCACAGGCGTGGCTCTGACTGCCCGTGCATAGGTAAGGGGTAAAAAAGATAGCCCCTACTTTTGTACGCCGACATGGTCCTAAAAGGGGGTTCATCAACCTGGCATCTTATTTGGATTATTGGATAGATGAAAAAACATTTGAGCGTCAGTCTTACTTCATAGATACGAACAATGATGTTGGAAGAACACAAACTTTTGCTTCCCTTGATTTGTCGGCACGAATAAGACACACCTTTTACCTGGGCGGGATAGTGTGAAAATAAACTTGAGACAATAAAAAGGGTTAATCGACATGTGTATAATAGGTTGCCTTTGTGTGGCTGAGGTACACCCACATCTTTTTTTACCGCAAACAAATAAACTTCCAGCTTGAAATGCCTTCCTATGGCACAATTCACAAGAGAGGAACCACCAGTACTATAAGGCATGTCTCATTATTGTGCAGTGCTCATCATATTCTTACCCTATGAATCAAACATGATAAATGAAATGGCATTTATCAGGTGGGCATGCAATAGCTAATTCGAAAGTAAAACATGTGTAAATAACTCAAGGAATTTATTAAGATTCATGGTAACCCGGAAATCAACCTTCACATTGTCAACCTTTTCATTATTAAAGCGGGATTGTACTGGTCATCATGTGCTGCCATGACTGTCATGATAGGATTTTTTTACCTAGTCTACATTCAACATAACGAGCATAAAGATAAGTATATGACCACAATTAACTGAAGTGTGTTATGTTTTGTAATGCTAGTAAATTTTTTTGTTTTACCTAGCACATTATTATATATTCTCAGGTGTGTGTGAATAATATTGGTAACATCATTGTAGATTATTGTTGGATGACCTACAGTGGTTATAATCATGTGTCTATTCCTTTTTAATTGAAAAGTTTGCATGTCGGGTAAATTAATACTTGGAAGCATCAACCATACCTAGGTAACTTTTTGTAAGAGTGCCAACCACAAGAACTATAGTTGACTTGGTCTAACGAAGGTTGTTAGATCATCATCTTGGAAGAAATTGCTTGTTACTACTCCCGCGGGAGTCATTGGGTTTCCCCAAAGAGGAAGGCTAAAGTAGATACCAACAGATTTTCCCTCAGTTAAGAACCAACGTTTATCGAACCAGTAAGAGATTCTAGACCAACAAGATAAACAGTACCTTCACAGTCAAAATATAATACTTGCACCCAACACATCAAGGGGTTTTCAAACCCCTTGTTCTTGCTAGTTACAAGGTTAAAAGCAAATAGTAGATAGATAGTGGTAAAGTGGAACGACAAATAAAAGATAACAATTTTTGTAGAAGCAAGTATTGATGAAGAATGGACCTGGGGGCCATAGGTTCACTAGTGGTATCTCTCTCGAAATAGTCGAATGGCATGGTAAAAAATTTACAGTTGGGAAATAAAAAAATGAGATATTTATGACTGTGATCATTCATGACATAATCTCGTATAGGTAGATCGTTCATCCAACTGCATCTACTACTAATTCTTCACCCAATACCTATATCCATCATGCATCTCAAGGTATTGAGTTTGCAAGAAACATAGTATCGCAATAAGCAAGATGACATAATGTAGATAGGAAGAAGTCAATCAATATGACAAACCCCATCGTTTTATCCTTAGTGGACAATACCATACGTGTCTTGTCCCTTATTGTCAGTGGGTTGGAGCACCGCAAACCCACTACTAAGCACTACTCGTACTGAAGATAAATCAATCGAACTTTGGCCAAAAAAGATAAATAAATCGGAGAGCATTAGAAAGCTATTTAATTATGCATCAAGAAAACCCAAATAGATTCAGTTGAAATCAATGAACAATCTGGTCATAAAGTGACAATTCATCATGTCCAAACATACACACCACCGATTACAACACACTGATCTCGATCAAGAACAAGAACATGGTATTGAAGATCCAAAAGAGAGAAAGTCATCTACCTACTACTATGGACCCGTAGGTCCTAAACAAACTACTCACACATGGTCATGGATGCGACAAGGTTTATGAAGATGGCTCCGACAATGGCTTCCTCCTCTAGGAGGGCAGCAGAACAGGGCTCCAGATGGGATCTCTTTGAAAAAGACATTATGACATCGATAAAATTCTTCTGGAGACACGACATATGGTTTCGATATTTATAAGAATTTATGGTGGTGGAATCAGGTCAAGGGGGTGCTTGTGGACCCCACATGGACAACGGGCGCGGCCACCCCTGGCCGCGCCACCCGTCCTTGTGGGCCCCTCTTGGCTCGGCTCGATCTCTCCCAAAGATTCATGTGTTGATCGTTGCCCAAAAAATGTGTTAAATTGGCAAGGTACTTTGACCTCTGTAGATATTGTTTTCTCGCGAAACCAAAAACATGGAGAAAACACGAACTAACACTGGCACCAAATTAAAGGTTAGTCCATAAATATAATATAAATGACTATAAAGGATATAAAAGTGATAATATAATAGCATGAAAAAATAGGTACTTTTGATACGTATCACATGTTCTCCCCATAGTGCAACTTCATGGTCGTTTGAATTTTGGGAGCAGGATATTTTCATATATCTAGATTGGGATGTCGACACATCAACACCTTGTATGATTGTATGTTTTCCTCGTTTTTGGTTTGGGAAGCACTTTGATTTGATCCAAGGTGTGATGTGGACGCATCAGTGCCTTTTTTATTTCTTTTTTTGGATTTTTCACTTGCTAAATAACCTGCTAGACAAGATGCAATTACTTCACACAATTATAGAGTGTGACATACGATTAAAAGGTACATAGACACATGTAATGAGATGAGGCATTAATATAGCTAAATGATGCATAAGAGCATACTAATACTAACCTATCTGTTAGCCATTGGATACCAACAGATTCAACTAGAAAAAGGTTAGAAACCCAACAGTATGTTGCTCGAATTCGTCCTTGCGCATAATTTGGAATTTTTTTTGTGGGCACATAGAACAACATCCGTAAAGAAAATAAATTCCAAAGATGGACTAAGAATTGGGGGAGTAGGAGATGTAGGAAGGAGGGAGAATTGGAACAAATTGCAGACCTAAGAATCACCCATCGTTGTTGGAAACTAATTTGTGAAAGTAAAGAGAGAGAGAGAGAAACGAGCAACGGCAAGGTTGGGGTTATAAAGGCGTGCATGAATTCAAGGAAAATTATGAATCCAATTGTAACTAACCTGCAATAATCGGCATCCGACGCATCGACTGTTAGTTCTGGATGATTAAACTCTAAAATCACCGTTTGATTGATGATAGAACTTTAGAGGGCACATGCTTCTTTGCCGCCACATATCATCATGTTGCACATACAACCAAACAGATCAAGGAAATCGAGCTGACACCGTGCACCATTGTCGGGCGAGGCGCTGCCCGTACCAGTGCGGTCGCCATTCGTTCCTTCGGGCCGACATCGGTCGTCAGCCAGGTCTGTCACCTCTGGAGAGAGCCGCCACGCGAAGGGGTGGGAGGACTTTGCCGATTGAGACAACGTTTTTAAGGGAATACAGATACTAATATAAGGCTAGTGCAGGCCCATATGGAATGGTACAATCAGCCATTAGGTTGAAGTTTACCACACACGCGGAAAAATGTGACCAGAGCAGTGGCCAATAACGGCTTGAGCTCGTTTACAACAAACTATGCCTGATTAGGGGCGATTGAGAGCGAATCTAATGGCCAAAAATGCCCTAAACTCGTGATCTGACGGCTGGAGACATTGATATCCTTAGAGGGCTCGAAAACTGCTTGATTTTAATGTCTCTAAATGCCTATCTCGCACTCGGCTTGACAAGCAGATCATGCTTTCCAATATGCTCCCAAGGCATGCAAACGGATAAGGTAGAAGATCATAGGTCTTAAGTCTAGTAAGTTTGGCAAACAATTTAAATCTAAGAAACCTTATTAGAAGGTCACATCTTTCTGATAATGATATAATTGATTCTATTAACATTGTTAAGATTGTCAAATCATATTGTTATGAGGTTATCCAATTAGGCCCTTAAACCTATATGAATTAAATATGCAATATGAATATGGAAGCGATTGCTTGCCGAAACACATAAACAACTTTAACTTGGGTAAAAAAAACAACGCAAAAACAACAACTCAGTTCAACTCTCCAACATGACTACAAATGATCATATGTGATATACACTGAAATAATGAACCAGTGGCTAGAGGAAGAATGTGGCTTCAAAGAGGAGTAAGGGTTTTTTTGCGGGGAAAAGAGGAGTTAGGTTATGGAAAGTTTCCAATGGTATTGGGCCACATGTCTATAAAAAATAGGGATTTTTATTTCTGTGCCCCTGGTTCGTTAGTTCTGCTCATTCATCCCCACGCTCTTAATTTTTGCTCACTTTTCCCCACTCCCTTGTTCGAAACCCTCAGAACTGGTCATAGCGGACGTTGTCGTCGGGTCAATGGCTTGACCGTTAACTCTGACGAGTGGGGCCGCGTATGGCCGAGTCCATATTTTGACCGTTATGTGCTAATGAGTGTGGCCGCAAAACCGGCACACCTCACTATAACCTGAATAAGATCGAGACGCTTCCTTGCCACCCCTCCGCCGCCGTCATGCCGCCTCTACTGCCGTCGTGCCGCCTCCACCGCCATCGTGCCGCCTGTGCCGCATCTACCCTCTCTCCCCATCTAGGATTAGGAAGCAATGTCGGGGGAGCACCCCGTCCGGGCCATTGACCGTGGAGAGGATTGGGTCGAATCAGAGGCGTATAATTCATGGATTCCACCCGGGTAAGCATCGTTTTCCTCTCAAATTGATTAGGAGATTCGTAAATTAGGCTGCTTTTGACAACCGTTGGCGTGAATTAGTGCAATTTTGCTGAAATTTTACGGCCTAATTGCACCATTTATTTCATCGAATAGGGTTAATCCTGCACTTGCTTTTCGGCTGGTGGTTAGAATGGAAACTAGCGAGCTGCGTTGAACTAAATATCTGATTTCTGGATTTTTTCTATCCGCAAGTGGTAGAAACCAGCGTTTCGCTCAAAGATTTCCGCGAGGCACTCTGTTGTGAGTATCCATGGAGCCCTGTTGATGTTGTTGAGCTGGGATATTTCGACAGTACCGAGCAGAGATTTGTCCCATTAACTTGTGATGAGCATTTGGGATTGCTTTTTAGTGTGAATGCTGACAACCATTTCGGTAAAATCCACATCGGTGTGCTTCATGCACGCAAACAACGTATCCCGAAGGGGAAGGGTGTTCATACATCATCTGTCTCTGCTAATAGCGAGCGTTCTCGCACTCCTTGTAGGTCGAGACCAAGTAAACCTAGTGGCTCTGAATGCCACAACATGTCAGCTGCCGCTAATTCTGCCACTTCTCCTCTCCCTTCTGCACCTGATGTACAAGTAGATGCAGAGCCTGACGAGGAAGTGCCTCGACATGATGATGATGATGAGACTCTATTCCCTGAAATGGTAGATAGAGTGAGTCAACATGCAATGTAAGAGGAATATCCAGAGAAGCCTAGCAGTCGTGCTAGATTTGATGACACTGACGATGAAGAGAGGGAGGAGAACATCGACTCCTTAGTTTTACAAGAATATGATGGTAAGTACATGCCAACAATTGAGTGGAACGGGGAGAATCCTCACCTTACTCCAGGATCCGTATTCGAATAGATGGTGGACTGTCGTAATGCAGTGACTACATATTTCATTCTCACTAAAAACTCCTATGAGGTTGATAGGAGTGAGCTAAGAAGATTCATTATTCATTACCCTTATGATAGTTGTAGGTGGAGGTTGCATGCATCCACTATGATAAAGAGCAAATTGGTTCAGGTATTACAACTGAATCTTTTTTCCAAATTATTTATCCATTCTTAATTGTATTTGACATCATTTTTCATTTTATTTCAGATAAAAAAAACCACACGGGCACACTTGCCCACCTGGAGGGGGAGGGGGAAAGGACAAATCAAAGCTTGCAAAGACTAGGTGGGTGGCAGATGCAATCTTGGATTGGGTGAGGGAAACACCAACAATTGGTCCAACAGCACTCCATGGGAAGCTATTTGAGAAGTACAAGATTAATATACCTTACATGAAGATTTTCTATGCTAAGGAAAGGGCTCTTGATAGGATTAATGATCCATGGAATGAGAGTTTTCAGTTGCTTTACACCTTCAAAGCTGAAGTGGAGACGGCTAGTCCAGGGAGTGTTGTAGAGATTACAAGCATACAGTTCAGTACAAATTAAAAGGGAAGACAGTTGAGAAGGAGTGCTTCAGGAGGGCTTTTGTTTGTTTCAAGGCTTGCCAGGGGTTTCTGGATGGTTGTAGGCCCTATTTGGTTGTCTATGCAACTGCTTTGAATGGAAGATGGGGAGGCCAGCTAGCAGCAACTTCTGCAGTTGATGGACACAACTGGCTATTCCCAATTGCATATGGTGTGTTGGAGGCAGAGTCCGAGGAGAGTTGGGTCTGGTTTCTGCAGCAGTTGTGCAACATTATAGGTACACCCTCAGGTTTAGTTATACACACAGATGCTTGCAAGGGTTTAGAGAGTGCGATAGAAATTGTACTCCCTGGAGTGGAACATAGGGAATGTATGCGACACCTAGCGCAGAATTTTAAAAAGAAATTCAAAGGCAAAGTTTATGATGAGAACATATGGCCAGCATCATACACATGCAGCTTGAGGAAGCATGAGCACCATTTGAGAGTGTTGTATGCTCACAGTCCTTTGGTGAAGGAGTACATGGATGAACATCATGGAAAGTTGTGGTCAAGATCCAAATTCAATGAAATCTGCAAAGTAGACTATGTGACCAATAACCTCGCTGAGTGTTTCAATGCAAAGTTCAAGTCAGTGAAAGTGCTTTTGTTGTGGCAAGCATTTGATAAGATCAGGCAGATGATCATGATGGCTCTTCGTAAAAGAATTGCAGAAACACAATATGTTGGCCATCTTATGCTCCATCTCTGATTAAGGCATTGCATGCCAAGGAAAGAGGACTAAGGATGAAATGCATTTGACCGTCGACATACGAGGCTGAGGTGACATACACTGATAGTAAAAATAGGGAATGGAGATATCCAGTGAACCTTGCAACTAAGGAATGCAATTGTAGGCAATGGCAGATCCCCAGGAAGCTGTGCATACATGCCCTACATCTCATGACTATTATTGGAGGTGAAGATGGTGAAGTTGATCAGTATTGCTCTGAATATTTCTCTGTTGCCAAATTTAGGGCTGCTTATGCTGAAAATGTGCCAGCACTCTTGGGAAAAGACCAATGGAACATAGTAGACCCAGGGTTCAAACTCAATTCTCCTGTACTGACGAGACCACCAGGAAGACCAAGGAAAAGCAGGATAAGAGCTGGTGAAGAGGGTCGTGTAAAAAACGTAAGTGCAAAAGATGTTGTATCATAGGGCATATTGCTAGGCGTTGTACCAATCCAGTTGATGCATCATTTGGAGAAGAGGAACAATGGGCAGCAACAAATGCACATGAGAATGCAGCAGCGCAGGAGAATGCAGCTGAAGTAGCAGCTTCGTATGTGTGCAACCTTTCCCTTTTTTGCATTTGTTCTCTTTTATATCGATGGCTAAGCTTATTTCTGTTTGACACAACTCAAGGATAATTAGAGGCATAGGACAGAAAATACCTAGAGAGGAAGAAACTTTGGTTGAACCATTATCTGATGCAGAATTTGAAATCATGGCTTATGAAGGTTTTGAAGCTATAAGAGAGGAGGAAGTTATTTTGTCTGAAGTTCCTTTAAGGATTAGTGAACCCACACATAACTGTCAACTGGTCATCACTTGCTCGGTCAGTCAAAGCTCAACAAAACCTCCACAACCAGAAGTGAAGATCAGAAACAACAAGACAAAGGTTTCAAAAGCACAAAATAGCCCAGCTAGGGAAACCAGGAGCAAGCCGGTTAACCCATCCCGAAACACAAGGAGCAAGGCAAAGATTTGAATTTGAACTTCAATGCAAGTCATAAACTTTGAACTTTAAGGATTCGTAATAAGGATTTTGTCTTACATTTGAACTATTGTGAAAACTTGCAAGGTGTAATAATTTTGTTTGTAATTTGATGTGAAATTTTAGGTAGAATAAAAAAAACTGAGGCAAAATTTAAATTTGAAGTAAACTTTAAATTTGAACCAACACTTGAAGTGCATTGCCCTGTGGTGTGAGTTGCAAATTTGCTAGACTATTATAAACGTTAGGTGATCAATATGATCTCTTTTGCCTGGAAAAACTTATGGTCATGAGAAACGTGCTCCAAATGAGCTCCCAAGCTAGGGTAAACAACCCCATTTGTAATCAAGTTTTTTTGGACCTACTCTAAATGAGGCAAATATTTTTTATTAACACCCATTCAATCTATATAGTGTAGATTTGAAGTCTCACTATTTTTTGAATTAATCTTCATATTTTTTACATTTTCTTTTGAGAAAATATGCTTTACTACAAAAAACTATTAAAAACACATTTAAAATATGAAAATGAAAAACTAAGTTCAGATCCTTCTTATTCACTTTGAAATAAAGCTTTGGTGATTTTTTTAATTTTTTTAAATTTTTCAAAACAGAAGGTAACCCTAACTCCTCTCCTTGAACTATATGAAATGTTGTACGTAATAGCTCATATGTGTGAATGTTTTTTCATTAAAATGACCATTGACCAGGTTTATGATTTTTGGGTTTTAACATGTCACATGAGACAACATTGTGCGCAGGTTTTATATTTTTTTGATTTTTTTAATTTATGGTGCTCATTTGACCTCGATCGTGCGAGCTAGATTTTCTTTTTGAAAATGTCCGTATACCAAGTTTAGTATTTTTCCTTGCTATTGTGTCTTATAAAACAACAAACGGTGAAGGTTTTTTTTCATTTTTATCTAAATTAGTTATGCTCAGTCAAAGCCTTGGGAACTCCGTTGACCAGCTCAAAACTCATCTAAACCCCGTGGGGTTTCGCCTAACCCTAACTCCGAACGTCAGCCATCCGATCATACCCTAGCGCCAAGCGACATCCCACAGGTGTGGTCTTCTAGAAGGAATTCGGTGGGTAGGCTGCGTGCAGGCTCCGCGCCGTTGGATCACATGGATGGCTCTGCATCGTTGGATCGTGGGGCGATCCGCTAGATTTGTTGGTTATGCTCGCCCACCCTTGCTCCCCCCTTTCTTCTGATGTTAATTCTGCGGCGACGAGAGGAGCCACTCCTCTGAGTTTTCTTCTCCGATGATGAGAGGAGGCACTCCTTTGCTTCTTCTTCTCCGGCGACTTTGGGCGATATGTCGAGCTCCACTTCAACCTCCTGCCCCTCATGTACCTAGTATGGTCCACTTCCCATGGAGCGATGTCCTGACTGCCACACATCGCGCCACTGATACGACTGACTTTGACGGAGGTCAAGAATGGCAACTATGGGCGCGTGTTCGTGAAATGTGAGAGCAAGCCAGAGGGGCATGTTAGATCTCACATTTTTTTCTCTGATTTCATTTTCTATTTGCTTTTAATTCTTTTTCCTTGGATTTGAGATTTAGGTTTCATGTTATCGTTTCAGATCGTGAAAAAATGCACACATTTTGAATGGCTGGATGACTACATTAAGCAGATTCAATTCAATGGGGCCCCAACCTGGGAGCTCAGTCTGCCATCAGCACCAACATATTTCGTCTCTGAAAGTGCTGCTCTGACAGTTGAGGATGCAGATCTGAAAGAGGAATTAAAGAAAATAAACAAGAACTTGAATCAAACGATTCAATTGAACAAGCAAGCGAATCTGATAGCTTTAGGATTTTATTTTAGTATAGTTGCTCTAGGATTTGGTTACTTGCTGGTCATCACTCGTTAGAGATGTTATTAGTGTGGTGTAATGTGCTCTAGGATTTGGTTAAATTTGTGGATCGTGTGCTCTAGGATTTGCTTAAATTTGTAGATCATGTGCTCTAGGATTTGCTTAAATTTGTGGATCATGTGCTATATGCTCTGTGTTGCTTAATTTGTGGATCATGTCCGTTTCTTCAGTTTTGTACACTTTCAGTTTCTTCAGTTTCGTGAGACGACACCGACGGCAGAAGGAAAAAAACGTAGTTCTAGGGCCCAAATTAAAACTAAGCTCTGGTTGGGCCGTCGCATTGCGTTGAGTGTCGAAGGCCCACAAAGATAAAAGAGGCCTACAAAATAGGTCACGCGCTGGCTCGGTTTTTTGGCCCCTGTTTTTTTGCTTGATTATTGCCATGGTAAATCCATTTATTGCCATGCCGAACAAAAATAGTGCATGATGGTAAATCGATTTATTGTTTGCAGTACAATTTTTGTCCCATGGCATTTTTGTACAAATAATTGCCATGGCGAACTTAAGAATAACTTTTTCCATGTCATTGTTAGTGTAGATACCATGACAAATTATTTATTGAACTTGCCCATGCCAAATTTATTTGTACATATCGTGGCAATTTCCTTTCGTATATAGCCTACGACACAACACTTTGATTTTTTGACATGCGGGTATTATAAACATGTTTTTGTTGCAAGAAAAATATTGTATACACGATTTTTTGTTTTATACATGATTTTTTTAGAACATGCCAAATTTATTATTAAGAGCATATGAGATTTAATTATGAAGATCATGATATCCATCAGAAACCATGTCTTAAATAAAGTCGGGTGGCATCATTTGCCATCATATCCATCTAAAGAGCATGTCTAGGGCTCGGCTACGGTACCATACCCATCTAGAGAGCATGTATAGGGCTCGGCTACGGCACCATAACCATCTTGAGAGCATGTCTAGGGCTCGGCTACGGCACCATATCAATCTAGAGAGCATGTCTAGGGCTCGGCTACGGCACCATATTCATCTAGAGAGCATGTCTAGGGCTTGGCTACGACACCATATCCATGTGCCGATATCTCACGTAGCAAGTATACATCCATAACATAGAAAGTAGCAAGCACATATAGCATAGTTCTTACATAAAACATAAACCCTAAAACATAGGGTGCATAAAAGAGTTCTCGGTACAACCAACGACACATAACATAAAAATATATAAAAGGCCCTAACGGGCAAGACAAGCTTCATGAGACCGGCCGGGCCTTCACCACCATCTTCACTGCGCCTTCTCTTCAATGCTCCTCCTCCATGCCGTCCTCGCCAAGGTAGTAGGGTAGGCTGTGCATACCGTCGCGGGTGGGGAAGATGCAGTCGAAGTTTGTGAAGATGTTGTGGGTTGTGAATGCGATGAATTCACATCCACACCAAAACACCTTGCCGAGGAGGTAGTACGCATCAAATCTGTTGGCGAAGTTGACGATGAGCCCGATCGGCGGAGTGATGGCGTTTGGACGCACATCCTCCAGTCGGAACATCATCGGCGAGCCCGCCGGGAGGTGGGCGAAGCCCGCACCGAGGAACCACTGGGCAAACTCCTTTGCACCCTTCCCGCGTGAGAACGCCCACACGCGGAGCGTCCTCTCCACGACGACGCCGGCAAGATACTGTCTCTCCGGCACGGTCGGTGGGAGCCGGAAGGTGGGGCCGTTGTACTGCATCCTCGCCTTGCTTTGAGAGTGCTCTGGGTTTGGGTGAAGAAGAGAAGGGGGCGGTGCAAATGGATGTGTGGAGAATAGGCGGAGGGGTGGGTGGTTTAAATAGGGAAAGGGGAAGGGAAAGGGAGTGGCACCGGCCGCGGTTTGGATTTGCTACGTTCAAACGAACCGTGTCGATCGATATGCCACCTTAATTGCCAACATGTTTTAATTGCCGCATTGAAAATATGTGAGTGGATCGAAAAGTGTGAAACAATGCTCTACATCGAGGAGACACACGTGCGAGATGAGACGAACCAGCAGGAGCGACCGTCCTTGCGTCCGTGGCGGCTCGCGTGCAGAAACAGCACGGTCAGTGTCCGTGGCGGCTCACGTGCAGAAAGAGGCCGGTCAGCGCATTGTGGCGGCGGGCAGCGGCGCATGCAGGCAGGCTAGCTACGTGCATGCATAGCAGGCTAGCTGGACATGTCGTGCATGCATAACAGGCTTCTGTCGTTGCGGCACGCGCACGGTCCAACAGTCTAACCACGGCCCAACGGGCCAACAACGGCATCGTCCGACGCGACCCCACTCATCAGGTCCAACGGGAGACACAGTCAGTGCGGCCCCACTCGTCAGTGTTAACGGTCAAAGCACTGACCCGACGGCATCCACCGCTTGTCACCATTTCTGAGGGTTTCAGACAAGAGAGTGAGAAAAAATGAGCAAATGTTTAGATCGTGGGGATGAATGAGTATGGCTAAGGAACGAGGGGCATAGATTAAAAAAACCTAAAAAATATTTCCATATGTGTAAGTATGAAATTTTCGTTCGCGCATGCATTTCTGTTACAGGTTTTCGTTTTCGTTTTTGATCTATATTTTCTTTCCAGTTCTATTCTCCAAATTGCACTCTTCTACGTTTTGATATAGAAGGAAGCTTTTCATGCTATTTTCTCCTTCGTTGGCGTGTTACTTGCTTTTTTAGCATCAGTACACACACAAGCGCTCATATACACGCGCATACAGTCATCCATATGAACGCACACACGCGCACCCTATCCCCATACGCACATCCGAGAGACTGAGCCGGCATATCATCTTGAGATTTACAAAATCACCGTAGGCGCCTCGTCGTCGACGGGAACGTCTCCTCCCACTGAAAGCACATCATCGGAAATCCTGAAATAAATCCAAGAATAATGCGACCACCAGGATTTGAACCCTGATGGGTTGGGGATACCACTGTCCACCTAACCATTTCAACCACAGATTGGTTCGCGGCGTGTTACTTGCTGAATGTTGGAAATTGAAGGATATAGTTCCTTTTGCATTATGGGAAGAACTACTGGCCAAGCACCGAATACCATACCAGTTCAATGTACCGACACATTATTTTCAACCTTTTTGTATTTACTTTTTTTTTTGCGAAGTGTATTTACCTTTTCTTGTTGTCGAGTTCATACTAGTACTACCGCTACGCACAAACCATTCCCCTACTCACATTTCAATGATTGCAAGCATGCATAAATAATCAAACCCAAAATATTCTCGCTTTACCTTTTGTTGATCTGCCTGCGGGCATATAGGGCGTGTTTGGATGGGTGGCTCGCATCTGGCTTGCACCCGCCATGCAAATTTGAGTGTGATTGGTTGCCTGCGCGGCCTCTTCAGCCTGGGCCCGTCGATGCAAAAGGAGCCCTCCGAGCCAGGCTGAGAGGAACACAAAAATCGGGCGTATCCGGAAGCCAGGCCCGCGCCTGCATCCGCGCCTCGACTGCGGCCTCCCATATTTGGCCGCCGTCTGAGCACACCAATCTGACTCGGCCGCCGTCTGAGCCCCGCGGGCGTCGGAGCTCTCTACCCCGCCACCGGTCCGAGCTGCGTCGCCGGCGCTCCTCCCCGCCCACGCCGGCGGCTCGCCCCTCCGCCTCGATTCGCCGGGTACCGCCGCCACTGAAGTTCGCCACAGATGCGCGCACCCGGCCCTGCCTACGAGCTCTCTAGAGCTCGCCAAGCCACGCGCCGTAATAGCTGTAGTCGCTTTCGTCTGTAGTTAGAAGAATTTTCTAGTGGATCTTGACGCAGCCCGCGGGTTCATGTATATGTGCAGACGGATGTCTTTTTTCATCTTTGATTTTGATGACTACCTGTAGGCTCGTGCGTAGCCTTGATCTGTAGGTTTCTGTTGTTATTATTTTGGGTTCTGTAGGATCTGTGAGTTCTCCATGAGAGTTAAAAGCATGGAAGATTTTGGTTATAACCGCAGTGATTTGTAGATCTAATTAGTACTACCTGCAATCTGACTGTTTAAGTTTAGTTCCATCTCATTAAATGCATATTTTATTGAAGGAGAAAAGTTCACATAATCAAGCTCAAATGCAGTCTACCAAACAACATTTGTTGTGTATAGCATCTCTTGTGCACCCATATCATACAGTCCACCAAACACACATCTTGGTTCATTTTTGCATCAGCTCAACCAGGCCACGCTCACGCAGGATCCCACATGCGATGCAGGCTAGAGGCACCCAGGCAACCAAACACCCCCCTAGTTTCTGCTACATGCACCAAAGAGCGTGGCTGCATCCTCCAATAGGATTTTAGCTCACCTAACGTATCCACTCGGATCTGATCAGTTCTAGAAGACCCAACCAAAAGAACAAGAATACATGAAGCCTCGGTATAGCACAGCAGACGACCGAACGGCAGGCTTTGGTCAGCGGTCTGAAACAACGTACAGTAAACCAAGGAAATAAATCCGGACTCGGTGTCATGATCCTAACTAGGACTTTTTAAATAATATAAATTTAATATATTCATCTTCGATCATGGTAGTACAAAAAACATCTGAGATAATAAAATTACAACCAGGTCCATGGACCACATAGCGACGACTACAATCATTCACTAGAGCGAGCTCAAAGCGCGCCGCCATCATCGCTCCTCCCTCACTAGAGCCATGAAAACTTTCTTGTAGTGGACAGTTGGAAAATCGTCGTGCTAATGTCTCACAGGACTAACACATCAGAACAGCAACCATCGCTAATGAAGAAAATCGTAGATCGAAAGGATCAAATCTGCAAACACTCAAACGAAGACGAACAAAGACCGGATCCAAACAGAATCATCGAAGAACAACACCGACCGAATCCCATGTGATTTGACGGAGACACCCCTCCACACGTCCTCCGACGATGCTAGACGCATCATCAGGGCGGTGATAGAACGTGGGGGACATTATTCCTGTTGAGGGACATTGTTGACGTCATCAAGTCCGAACGTAGACACTGAACCTAACACGAACAAGAACGGGGTCCCTCGCGCCGGTGGGGGACCCATGTCCTCCGCACCTCCATGGCCCAAAGGCCATGGAAGATTGGGTGGACCAACGGCGGCGCCGATGGGAGTAGGAGGAAAGTCTAGGATCTTTTCTTGTGGAGGAGAAAAGAGAAGAGGACTTTTTAGGAAGTTAACACCTAGGACTTTTTTCGAGCAATTCTAGCAGTGTCGTCGTACCAGTTGGATTATCATAATAACCGTCATTATGTTAATTTTGGTTGAGAATGGCACTCTAGCAAAGTCGTCATCCTGCACTCGAACGCCATAATTTTTGGAGCGGAATCCAAACCAACCCACGAGCTTCCATATTTCATGGTTATGGGGATATTTGGAGCGCACTTCATCCTAAAAATGGTTCGACGTGAATCACAGTTTTCTTTCTTGTTGCTCTTCTCACCCGCGCCGCCACCCCACTCTCTCTCTCTCTCTCTCTCTCTCTCTCTCTCTCTCTCTCTCTCTCTCGCCCTCTTTTGTCCACATCTTGTTCTCCCCGGTCTTGGACGACGGTGCCATGGATACCGACTCACGCTCCTGTAGATGATTACATCATATTGGAGTTGAATACAGTGAATTCAATGGTCGTTGCTCCTTCGATAGCTAACCTCCACCCTGGTGGTGAAGAATCTGACACAGAGATGCCTATGCCACCTTGTGGAGGCTATGGCCTCCCTCCAAGGGACCGAAGAAGAAGACGAGGAAGGGTCACAACGCTGCCTTTACCCCCCTCGCTTCTTCCAGCGGCAGGTGAAACCAGGGTGGCTACCAAATCAAACACTAGAGTCGAAACGCCAGTGAGGTAAAAAAATTAACCTATGCCTTGTATTGGGTTTATGTTCGATTGAGTGCGAGGCGACGAAGGAAAATTGTTTGGAAATTTGCACTTATTGTTATTTAGTGATTATTTTTTGATTCGGGGGATCAACCCTCAACGACAAAAGATTTCACAATAGTATAGTTGGTGATTCTAGGACAAATAATGTCGATCTCAAGGACACAAACATTTTGATCATGAGTTAGGCCAAGATGTGGAATTTGATCAATTCGAGGTATCCGACATGTCTAAGAATAAGTAGTAGAAGAAAATAGTTCGGGCAATCAACTTTAATCCCGCTGAGGATATTGCACTTTGTCATGTAATTGGAAGATATTTCTCACGATGCGGAAGCCGGTAAAGATCAACCGCTCTGAAATTATTGGAAGCGCATTGAGAAACGCTTTAAATTATCATCTTGGGAGGCGAACAAGTGATACGTATCCGTCGTATCTATAATATTTTATTGTTTCATGCCAATATTATACAACTTTCCCATACTTTTGGCAACATTTTATATGATTTTTTGGGACTAACATATTGACCCAGTGCCCAGTGCTAGTTCCTGTTTGTTGCATGCTTTTTGTTTCAAAAAATATCCATATCAAACGAAGTCCAAACGCCATAAAAATATACAGAAATTTATTTTGGAATATATGTGATTTTGGGGAGGAAGAATCAACGCAAGACGGTGCTCGAGGGGCCCACTAGGCACCAGGGCGCGCCAGGGGGTGCCAAGCGCGCCCTGATGGGTAGTGGGCACCTCGTAAGGCGGTTGCTTCCCTTATTTCTCCGCAAGAAAGATTATTTATGGATAAAAACCCCATCAAAATTTCAGCCCAATCAGAGTTACGGATCTTTAGATATTTAAGAAACGGTGAAGGTTCGCGAAACAAAAGAGAAACAGAGAAATAGATCCAATCTCGAAGGGGCTCTCGCGCCTCCGCCGCCATGGAGGTCAAGGACCAGAGGGGAAACCCTCCTCCCATCTAGGGAGGAGACCAAGGAAGAAGATGAAGGAGGGCTGGCTTTCTCCCCCTCTCTCCCGGTGGTGTCGGAGTGCCACCAGGGCAAGGATTTTGACGGCAATCCACATCAATAATCTTGCTACCGCCAACACCAACTTTCTCTCCCTCTATGCAGCGGTGTAAACTCTCTATTCCGGCTGGAATTCTCAACTTAAACATGATGCTCAACACTATATATAATTATCAAATGATATGTGGCAATCCTGTGATGTTTGAGTAGATCTGTTTTGTCCTTTGGGTTAATCGATGTTCGTGGTTTGTATGAGTTGTATATTTATTATTGTGTTGTCCTACGGTGCCCTACGTGTCACGCAAATGTGAGGGTTCCCCGCTATAGGGTGTTGCAATATATTCATGATTCGCTTATGGTGGGTGGCTAGAGTGACAGAAACTTACGCCCGAGCAAGGGGGTTGTTGCGTATGTGAGTAAAGAGGACTTGATACTTAAGGTTGTAGTTGGGTTTTACCTTAATGATCTTTAGTAGTTGTGGATGCTTGCTAGAGTTCCAATCATAAGGGCATTTGATCCAAGTAGAGAAAGTATGTTAGCTTATTCCTCTCCCTCATATAAAATTGCAATAATGATTACCAGTCTAGTTATTGATTGCCTAGGGACAAATCTGTCTCTTGTGTTACAAAAAGCTTTCTATTAAACTACTAAGTTTATTATCTTGTAATTTATTCTTAGTTTTATTCTCGCAAAGTACTTCTTGTTTTATTCTTGTTCTAGGTAAAGCGGACGTCAAGTGTGCGTAGAGTTGTATCGGTGGTCGATAGAACTTGATATAATATAAATCCTACCTTTAGATCCTTGTTGGGTTTGACACTCTTATTTATCGAAAAGGCTATCATTGATCCCCTACACTTGTGGGTTATCAAGTCCTTTTTCTGGTGCCGTTTCCGGGGAGCAATAGAGTGGGGGTGAGTATTCTCGTGTGTGCTTGTTTGCTTTACCACTAAGTAGATTTTATTTCTATTCTAAGTTGTTCACTATCTTCGGATATGGATATGGAACACGAAATATCAAAAAATTAGGTGTACTTTCTACCCATGGAGATGGGGAACCTCCTAAAACCCTCGATGCTCTTTATGTGAAAAATGTTAAACACTACTTTGATAATCCTGAGAAAACCCCATTCAACTTTATAATGGGAGTAATGTTGGATCAACGTGAATACTTTAGGGATTATCGCTTGACTAAAAAAGGGAAACTCTTATGGGTCAAATTGAAATGTTGCATTGGTATGCTTGGAATTTATGTCGAAGATATTGTTGGGGATCGTTGCAAAAATTAAAAAAAAATCTACGCATCACCAAGATCAATTATGGAGAGACTAGCAACGAGAGAGAGGAGTGCATCTTCATACCCTTGAAGATCGCGAAACGGAAGCGTTACTAGAACGCGGTTGGTGGAGTCGTACACGCAGCGATTCAGATCGCGGTCGATTCCAATCTAAGCGCCGAACTTCGGCGCCTCCGCGTTCAACACACGTGCAGCCCGCTGACGTCTCCCGCGCCTTGATCCAGCAAGGAGAGAGGGAGAGGTTGAGGAAGACAACTCCAGCAGCAGCACAACGGCGTGGTGGTGGTGGAGGAGCGTGGTTCTCCAGCAGGGCTTTGCCAAGCGCTACAAAGGACGAGGAGGTGGATAGGTAGGGCTGCGCCGAGAGGGAGAGGGACTCATGTGTCTGGCAGCCCCAAAAAAACAGTATATATAGGGGAAGGGGAGGGGGTCCGCCCCCTCTAGGGTTCCCACCCTAGGAGGGCGGCAGCCCTAGATTGGATTGGGGGCGGCCAGGAGGGAGAGAGAGGGGGCGCGCCCTAGGGTGGGCCTTAGGCCCACCTGCGCCTAGGGTTTCCCCCTCTTCTCCTCCTTGCGCCTTGGGCCCTGGTGGGAGGCGCACCAGCCCACCTAGGGGCTGGTCCCTTCCCACTGTTGGCCCATACAAGCCTCCGGGGCCGGTTGCCCCTCCCGGTGGACCCCCGGAACCCTTCCGGTGGTCCCGGTACATTACCGATGATGCCCGGAACACTTCCAGTGACCAAATCCTCACTTCATATATATAATTCTTTACCTCTGAACCATTTCGGAACTCCTCGTGACGTCCGGGATCTCATCCGGGACTCCAAACATCGTTCGGTAACCACGTACATATTTCCCTTATAACCCTAGAGTCATCGAACCTTAAGTGTGTAGACCCTACGGGTTCGGGAGACATGTAGACATGACCGAGACATCTCTCTGGTCAATAACCAATAGCCTGGTCTGGATACCCATGTTGGCTCCCACATGTTCCACAATGATCTTATCGAATGAACCACGATGTTGAGGATTCAATCAATCCCATATGCAATTCTCTTTGTCTACCAGTATGATACTTGCCCGAGATTCGATTGTCGGTATCCCTATACCTTGTTCAATATTGTTACCGGTAAGTCTCTCTACTCGTTCTGTAACACATCATTCCGTGACCAACTCCTTAGTCACATTGAACTCATTACGATGATGTCTTACCGAGTGGGCCCAGAGATACCTCTCGTCATACGGAGTGACAAATCCCAATCTCGATTTGTGCCAACCCAACAGATACTTTTGGGGATACCCGTAGTGTACCTTTATAGCCACCCAGTTACGTTCTGACGTTTGGCACACCCAAATCACTCCTACGGTATCTGGGAGTTGCACAATCTCATGGTCTAAGGAAATGATACTTAACATTAGAAAAGCTTTAGCAGACGAACTACACGATCTTGTGCTATGCTTAGGGTTGGGTATTGTCCATCACATCATTCTCTGTCAGGACCCCGATCCTAAGTCACACCGATCTAGCTTGTAACACGTCATATCACTTTGCAGCCTCACGCACGATATCCC
Source organism: Secale cereale (assembly GCA_902687465.1). Lineage (NCBI taxonomy): Eukaryota > Viridiplantae > Streptophyta > Magnoliopsida > Poales > Poaceae > Secale > Secale cereale. The sequence continues at coordinate 392,412,088 of LR738709.1, forward strand.
CACGGGTGCCACCTTACCTGGCCCAGGACCGTTTGCGCATTTTGGCACACGTATATGACAGTGTCCCTAGCATCCATATGACAGAGAACCCGGGCCGACATGGCTAGTTATAAACCAAAAGTGGCACTAAATTACACAGAGAGGCATCCATCCATGACCCAGCAACGAACGTGTCGGTCATCAACGTATGAACCCAAGTCGTAGCAATCTACATGGACTTAAAGGAACAACGCGTGACATTTCCCCTAAGGGACAGACACAGGAACGAAGAAGGACACATGCCGGCCAGCCTACGTGTTCCAAGCAGTAGCAAGCTACCAAGGCTCATTGGAAGTACTAGGAGGCATTTCCCTGTAAGATATGCTACCAAAGGAAAAAAAACTAGGTGTCGGATCCCACACATACCAAGCATTTCAATCATACACACAATATGCTCAATATGTGCAAATACAACATTGCATCACAACAGAACTCTATGACTCAAAGTACTTTATTTAAGAGGCTCCGAAGAGCCATACATAACATATCCATACAGGTAGGGGTCACATGACCCAACACTCAAGTCATACAATCATACAAGCACAAGCGGAAGCTAACATGTCTGAGTACAGACAACTTGGAAAATAAAACAGGCTTGGTGTAGCCTCACTATCTACAAGGCCCTTCACAAGCTCAGGATCTCCGTCTGGGTAGCAAGCTACTCGTCGACGTCAACGTCTATGTAAAACCCATCAGAAGGGGCATGGTTCTCCTCTGCAACAGTTATTAAGCAAACATGAGTACAAAGGTACTCAGCAAGTCATACAACAGAACCTATCATACATGCAACATTATCAACAAGGGTAGTGGAGTCCATACCAGCAAGCCAGCTTTGACTCTTGTCTAACCTATACTACGACTCTCAACAGATTGCAAGATAATACTACGTACACGAGTCCTCTACTCACCAAAACAATACACCACCGTGGATCCTCTTCCGTCATCCTACGGAAGGCCATCCACGACACTCACACTTGTCTTGAAGCTTTTAGTAGTATCCATCAACTTGTCTATGAACTGTAAGAGTAACCAAGTAGTCTGTACCGCGAACAACGGCTATTCGAATCGATTGGTAACCCTGCAGGGGTGTACTTCCTCACACATGTTTCCACCACTTAGCGTCTGCACACGACATGTGCTCGGCAGAATTCAAGCGAAAGCCGACGTGGGTGTAGACCACGACCTAATCAACCACTCAAGTATCTCGTCCAGGTTTATCACCTATTTGGGTTCCATCCGTGGGGTGATCCGGCCGGGGTGTCGCTCACGGCCCCAAACGATGTGTACAGGGTTCCCAAGTCACCAAACGGGCGTTCGGTACACCCGGCCACGTACCTGTCGCATCACAGCCCACCCCGAGGGTCAGCGTTGTGCACGACCACCAGTAAACTACAAACACCAGAAACTAGTTGCAACTCCTGGACAGAGAACATGGGCAGTCAATAAGTCGAGCGGGGTCATATTTCAGGGCCCAATGTGTGGTAGTAGCTATAACTTCAACACATATACAGATCTCAGGTCATATGGACGGTTCCAATGAAACAACCCACCACGTACTCCTACATGGCCTTTCATCGATACCTTTACCAAACATGTTCCACACTTCCCTCTCTTTACCGGTATGATCATTTTATTCTGATCCATCACCCAGATGAACCAGACCTGACACAAATCTAAGCATAGCAGGCAACATAAACAAATAGCATGGTGGATCACACATCACATGGCTCAATCAACTCCTACACATGCAAGTGGGTTTCGACTATTTACTGTGGCAAAGACAGGTCATGCAAGGGAATAGGGTTCAACTACCGCAGCAAGTAGCAGTTCACACGCTGTTGCCTTAATGCAGTAAAAGAGAGCAGGAGTGAGAAGATGGGTTTGTATCGGAATGATCAATGGTTGCTTGCCTGACAGAGTGGTTGTCGGGTACTGCTCTTCAGTTGGATACACAGAAGTATCCTCGGGAGCAGGACCTAACACGGAGAACACCGGCGATACAATCAATAAGCAAACAAATGCAAAAATATGACGCATGCTCATTATATGGCAAGATGCATGTGTTTTGGGCTAATGCATTTATAAACAGAAGGGTTTGAGCCCATTTGAATCAAAGATTCAAATTGAAACCCAAACTATCATTATTAAAGTGCATTATCATGTTTTAATGTGAACAACATGGTTAACTTGCTCAAACATGCATGAAACCAGTGCCATTGGAAAGATTGGATTTTTCTGATCAATTTTCATATATAAATCTTTTCCATCTAAGCTACTGTTGAATTTATATGAATTTTTGAAGTTTAGAGCATTTTCTGGAATTTCCTGATTTGTTTTAAATCAAATAATCCCAGAAAATCATTTACTGCGTCAGCATGACACCATGCTGACGTCAGCCATTCAACAGGGCGTCCAGGTCAAACCTGACCAGTGGGCCCCACTGGTCAGTCTCTCAGTACTAACTAAATAAGTTTAACACTAAACTAAAAGTTTAACAGGGGCTGGGCCCCACATGTCAGTGACTCATTAAACTAATGACATCAATTAGTACTTAAATAAAAACCAAAACTAAAACTAGTCAACGGCCGGCCCCACATGTCATGGACAAAGGAGGGGGTCCAGGCGTGGTCAAAACAGGTCAACCCCACCGGCGAGAGCCAGGACGGCGGCGCGGCTCGGAAACAGCGTTCCGATGACCAAAATAGCGGTGGAGGGCATCTACAGAGAGCTGGAGGAGTCACGCATCCAACGGAACAGGTCGGAGCAGCTAGGGTGGCTGGAAACGTCGGCGGCGACCTCAACGGCGGTGGCCGGAGCTCGGGTGCCGATGAAAACTACGTCACAGGGCACAGGAGGACCAACGATTGGTTCCTACAGGTGCTATGTGCGCTCACGAAGACGACGTGCATGTGCACGAAGCCAATTGGTCACCGGAGCCGCGTCGGCAACAAGCTTGTGCGGCGGCGTGCTATGGCGAGCAAGGGGACGGCGTCTACAGCGAGCAAACGAAGCGGGGAGGAGGGAGGATCGACGCAGGACCTCACAGGGAGGCGGATGAGATGCTCAGCGGGCTCGGGGAAGCGTCGGGGCGGGCGCACGGCCGCCGGCGATCTCCGCGGCCGTAGGTTGAAGACGGCGACGGTGAAGATGAAGCGGGGCTCGTGTAGCTCGGTGCAAAGGACGAGGAGGACGAGGCGGAGCTCCTGGGCAAAACGGGTGGGCGAGAGGGGCACGGTGGCTATGGCGAACGACGTCGGTGGCGACGGTGGCGCTCGGCCACGAGGCGCGGAGCGAGAGAGACGAGGCAGGGAGAGAGGGGAGCGGTCGAGGGGGTCTGCGTGGCGACGTCCAGAGCCGTCCAGGGCATCGGGAGGGAGTAGCCAGGCAGGCAGGAGGTGGCCGGCGCGTCGTCGGCGCTCGCCACCGAGCTGCTTCGTGCGCTGGCACGGGGACGAAGACGAGTGTGCCCCTGGTGGGCTGGGCCGTGCTGGGCCAGGCAGGTAAGTGGGCCTCAGGTAAGTCTTTGCTTCCTCTTTTGTTTTATTTGTTTTCTGTTTTCTATTTCTTTTGCAACTTTGTGGCTTTTCTAAAAATGCTTAGGCACTTTCAAAAATCACCAAACTGCTCATGCCCACTGTTTATCATATAACCAACATGGAACATTTCAGTTTAGGATTATTTGGGCACATAAGATATTTTATAGCATTTAAATGCCCAAATGCAATTACAATATGAATTAATCCAGAGACCTTTGGATGTCCTAGAAAATTGTGCACCATTATTGGCAGAGGTTTAAGACCAAGGCAAAGATGATGAACATTTTTGAAGGGCATTTTGGGTACATTGGAAAAGATTTTATTAAACCCTAGTTGTTAGAAGAGGGTGATGGGGTTTCTGTCATTCCCATTTCAAGTTTCTGTAGAAAGTAAACATGATGCACACTCTAGCTAGTTCTAATGCAAGCACTGACTAGGGATGTGACAACTCACCCCCACTCAAAAGAATCGCGTCCCGAGATTCGGGTTCCTCCGGAAAGAGGGTGGGGTACTCAAGTCGAAGACGATCCTCCCTTTCCCAAGTAGCTTCACTCTCGGAATGATGTGACCATTGAACCTTGAGAAACTTGATATTATGACGTCGAGTGGTATGCTCGGTTTGATCAAGAATACGGATGGGGTATTCTCGATATGTGAGATTGTCCTGGAGATCAAGCGTTTCGTGGTCCACTTCGCGGATAGGATCCGAGAAGCAACGCCTGAGTTGAGAAACGTGGAAGACATCATGAACTCTGGAAAGGTGCGGAGGTAGTTCCAATTGGTAGGCAACTTCTCCTCGTTTGGCAAGAATGCGAAAAGGACCGATGTAACGAGGAGCCAATTTGCCTTTCATACCGAAGCGATGGTTCCCTTAAGAGAAATAACCCGAAGGTAAGCCTTATCGCCGACTTCAAAAGTCACAGCCTTATGATGACTATCATATTGGCTCTTCTGGCGAGACTGGGCTGTTTTCAATTTCTCACGAACGATGCGAACTTGCTCTTCTGCTTCCTGGATCATATCCGGACCAAAGAATTGTCTTTCCCCGGTTTCTGACCAGTTAAGAGGTGTTCGACACCTTCGTCCATATAGAACTTCGAAGGGAGCCTTGCCCAAGGTGGCTTGATAACTATTGTTACAAGCAAATTCGGCGAATGGAAGACACTTCTCCCAATCCATACCAAAAGAGATGACAGAGGCTCGAAGCATATCTTCCAGAATTTGATTGACTCGTTCCACTTGACCACTTGATTGAGGATGAAAGGCGGTGCTGAAAGAGAGATGAGTCCCCATAGCATTCTGGAAACTTTCCCAAAATCGTGAAGTGAAAAGACTTCCACGGTCTGAGTTAATCTCCAACGGCACACCATGAAGTGATACTATCCGAGAGATATACAAGTCTGCTAGCTGGCTAGCGGTTATACTCTCTCGAACAGGTAGGAAATGGTCTACTTTGGAGAGGCGGTCGATAACGACAAAGATAGCATTATTCCCTTTCCTGGTCCTGGGAAACCCGGTAATGAAATCCATACCGATATTGTCCCATTTCCATCCAGGAGTAGCTAAAGGTTGGAGGGTGCCAGCAGGCCGTTGATGCTTTGCTTTAACTCGACGACAAACGTCGCAATTAGCAATGAATTGAGCGATTTCTCTCTTCATCCTAGTCCACCAGAACCTCTGGCATAGGTCCTGATACATTTTGGTACTACCGGGATGAATCGTGAGAGGAGATTCATGAGCCTCCTTAAGAATCAGCTGCCGCAGATGTTGGTTCTTGGGAACCACTAAACGGTTCTCGAAGAAGACAACACCTCGATCATCCGTAGAGAAACTTCTAGCGGCTCCGCTAGAAATGCTCTCCTGGAGTCGGGATATACCCTTATCACGCTTCTGGGCAGCTATGATTTGATCCGTAAGGGTAGGTTTCGCCACCAAGGTGGAAAGGAATCCTCGAGGAACAATGTGAAGGTTAAGCTTACGAAATTCCTCGTGGAGAAGTGGTTGCCCTTGTTGTAACATCAAGTTGTTACAATAAGACTTACGACTCAGTGCGTCAGCCATGACATTGGCCTTCCCAGGGGTGTAAGTGATTCCTAAGTCGTAATCTGTGAGCAACTCAACCCAACATCTTTGCCTGAGATTCAAATCCGGTTGGGTGAAGATGTATTTCAGGCTTTGGTGATCAGTGAAAATTTCACATCGATTACCAAGAAGGTAATGTCACCATGTTTTGAGTGCGTGGACTACAGCTGCAAGCTCTAGATCATGTGTAGGATAGTTATCCTCATGTGGACGCAATTGTCGAGATGCGTATGCGATCACTTGACGATCTTGCATGAATATTGTGACGCCCGAAGGCCGACGTCCCAGAAGATTCCAGAAGATTCCCGAAGATTCCAGATGTTCCGGGTTTCCCGTGTGTTTCATTGTGCTTGTGTTATTTATTTTTGCATTGCATCATGTCATCATGCAATCATGTCATATTTATTTTTGCATCTCAACTTAAATAAACCGTGTGGACCTTCGGTCCATTTAAATCGAGGGAAGGTGACTTCTCTTTATAACATATAAAAGCCTCTCAATATATTAGGGAGCTATATAAATAATATTCCATTTGTTTGGAATTACCCGCAACACACGTGCTTAATTTCCCCATGCTTTTCATACTTCGAGTTTCCTTCAAAAACCTTGCCAATAATGCTTTTCCGTTGTTTCGAGGTTCCTCCAAAAATTTGAACATTTTTGGACACTTCAATAATCACGTCTTAGTTCAAACCTATTTGAATTAAATTCAAATATGTTTGAATTATTTTCCGATCTGGCCTTTTGTATTTTTCTCCGGTCGTGCTCATTTTTACGAGCCCGAGAAAAATTAACCTTGTCCTAATTCTTGCCCTAAGCCTATTCCAAACTCCTCCTTCCTTTTCTTTCTTCTTTGCGGTTTTTGTTTTTTTGGAAAACAACAGACCCCTTCTATTTCTATTTTTGTTTCCAGCCTCTAGGCCTCCCCGCGGCCCAACTGCTCCCTTCTAGGCCATCTCCATCTGGGCCCAGCCTTGGCCCATGTGCCAACAGTCCTCCTGGCCCGTTCCTCTCCCCTAACCCTAGCGCTCAGCCGAGCCTCCCTCGCTCTCCCTCTCTTCCCGCAGCCCGCCGCCACCCTCTCGTCCGCTCTCTCGCCCGATTCCCTCTCCCCGACCCGCATCGCTCGCTCCCCCGTTTTCCTCGCTCTTCTGCCTCGCTCGCCTCCGCCCGAACCCCCCGATCCCCTTCCTCGCGTGGCCACCCTCTCCCGCGACCGAAGCCGCCGTCGCCTCCCGGGCCGCCGGCCGGATTCCGCGGCCGCGTCGCCGCCAGGCAGCGCCCGTCCCCTCGACCCCGAGCGACTGCCTCCCTCCGTTCTCCAGCGAGGCGCCAGAGGAGCCCGACTCCCGCGCCGCACTGCGCCAGAGCGCCTCCTCCGCGCCCCGATGGCCACTGCAGACCACGTCCTGCGCCGAGCTCCCTGGCCTCCTCCCGTGCGACCCCTCCATGCTCCAGCAAGGCCGAAGCCCGAGCGCTCCTCCCTCCTGCCTCCTTCGCCTCGCGGGCCTCCTCTGCGCCGAGCCTGCGGCTCCCTCCGTTCCAGCAAGACCCGCGCCTGGCTGCCTCCAACGCCAGCAGCGGGCGCCTCGCCACTCCCTTCCGCCGGCCGCCCCTGCTGCCTCCAAGCCGCCAGGACGAGCGCCCCGAGCCCGCGCCCCTCCTCCAGGTCGCCTCCGCCCGTCCTCCAGCACCTCCGCGGCCTCGAACGGGCCCCTTCCTCGCGCCCGAGCCGGGGATCCTCGCCTCCCCTGCTTCACGCCAAAACCGCTGCTGCTGCTTTGTTTTTTTTCGCCATGTCGCTGCTGCCCTTGCTGCCGTTTTGTTGTTTTGCTGCTGCTTGTCTATTCGCTAAGTGCCAGGTTGACATGAACAACTACGAGACCGATAAACCGGCTTGTTCGACAAGTACCCCTCCGGTGACTAGTACATCTACGAATGGGAACGCCTACACGATGACACAAGACGGACACCAAGTACCTCTACATGACCCGACAAGTACCACGACCAAGTACCCCGACGACCGCGGTCTTCGGAATCGTCAAGTACCTCGACGCCCGGAGCACTCGAGAACGACAAGTACCCCGACAACATGTGTACCACTACCGTCGACCATCGAAGACCCCGTGAACAACTACTTCCACTACCGCCACGTGAACGCCATGTACAACTACCGCCGACGGAACAACTACTTCCTCTTCGGAAACGTGAACACCTACTTCCCTCTACGGCCGTGTACAACTACTTCCCCTACGTTCCTCGACGATCTCGAACCGCCCCGAGAACGATCGTTCCGAAGGTATAACACCGAGACGATGACCCGTGTGATGCTTGCTTGTGGTTGTATGAGTTGTTACCCTTGTGTGCTTCGTGACGTTTCGTCCTTTTGTCATGTTCCTCGGTTGCCTCGTCGCCGACTCGTGGGAACCCGGTGACGGGATCAACCCACTTTCATCTCGTTTGACTCGCTCACGCCACCTCTTTCCTTTTGCACCGGACTCTCAACGAGTTACCGGAACCGAGTTGTTGCCTTTGCATCATTTCGGATCGTTGCCGTGGCACCCTTTCCATCCACCACGGTGACGATGCTTCATATCTCTTCATGTTAATGTTTAACTAAATTGCATAAACTTGATCATGTCATCCGCATCATGTTAACAACACTAAAATGTTTAATTGTTGTTTGCTTATAATTATTAAACATGCCCATGGGGATTTTCCGGATATTGTTGTTGTTATTCTCCGGCCTCATTTAAATTGCCTTAATAGTGTAGTTTCTTTATGCTTCACCTCTTGCCATGTTAAAAACATTTAATATTGTCTTGTAAATAACGAGAGTCAACTAAATAATTAAATGTGGTGTTTCGTCAATATGCAACTCGTTGCATATTGATCTCCACTTAACTTGTAGTATTGTTTGTGCATCTTGCCATGCCTTGCATATTTAAACCGGACATGCATCATACTTGGATGTGCATCGTATGCCATGTTTATGATTGTGTGTTTACCGTGTTGTTTCTTTCTTTCCGGTTGCTTCTCTTGTTAGCTTCGGTTTCGTTCCGGAGTTGTGAGGTTTCTCTCGTCTGTGTTGCTCCGTCTACTTCATGGATCCGTTCTTCTCCCTTGTGGAATCCCAGGCAAGATGATCATACCCCTGGATACCTTTACTACCATTGCCATGCTTAGTTGTCTCGATGCTACCGTTACATGTCGCGCTACCCATCTTTTATGTCAGCCTCTCCTTGTTGCCATGAAACCTCTAACATTTGAAACCTTCCTAGCAAAACCACTGCTTGGCTATGTTACCCGCTTGCTCAGCCCCGCTTGCTCAGTCCCTCTTATAGCGTTGTTAGTTGCAGGTGAAGATGAAGTTCGTTCCAGGAGGGAACTTGTTGTTGGATATATCACAATATCTATAATTATTATTAACACACCTATATACTGGGCATGGGTGGAAGGCTTGGCCTTTTGCTCGGTGTTTTGTTCCACTCATGCCACCTTAGGCGCCGATATACCGGCATTATGTTCCTTGATTTTGTGTTCCTTACACGATGGGTGAAATGGGGACCCCTTGACAGTTCGACTTTGAATAAAACTCCTCCAGCAAGGCCCAACATTGGTTTTAATTTGCTTCATAATAACAACTCAATTAAATAATTAAAATTGCATAGGGGGTCGCGTCCCCGAGGATTCTTAATTCTACATAGCAGGGGGGGCCAGTGCTGATGGTGTTGGTCCCAAACTAGAGCCACTTGCGGATACCACCCAGTTCGCTGGGATCTTCGGTATTTGTACGTACTGCTCATCTGGACGTGGCCTGAGACGAGATACGCGCGGCTACTATCAGGGTGTCGGCACGCCGGGAGGTCTTGCTGGACTTGTTTTACCATTGTCGAAATGACTTGTGCTACCGGGAAGCCGAGCCTGATCGGATTTCCCTAAGATAAGGGGTGATGATATTATATTTATCACTTCAGCTAATCGCGAGAGCTTGTGATGGGCTAAGTTGGGACACCCCTGCAGGGTTATGATCTTTCGAAAGCCGTGCCCGCGGTTATGTGGCAGATTGGAATTTGTTACTGTCCGGTTGTAGAAAACTTGACACAGGATCCGAAGTAAAACACACAACTGTGTGAGTAATCGTGACTGTCTCTTTTCACTTTGAGAAGAGAACACGGTGGGGTTATGTTTGACTCGTATGTAGTTAGGATCTTTAGCGATCACTACTTTTGCGACCGTTTGCGTAGATGCTCATCTTATTCTGGTACTCGTAAGTTAGCCACCATATTATGCTTAGTCGCTGCTGCAACCTCACCACTTTACCTCTTCCTACCCACAAAGCTTTGCTAGTCTTGATACCCATGGTTATGGGATTGCTGAGTCCTCGTGGCTCACAGATACTACAACACCAGATGCAGGTTCAGCCGAGTTTGATGCAGAAGCTGGTTCAAGTACTTCACTGGGAGCTCGATGAAGAGCGTGGCCGTATGCTTGTGACGTTTCGTCGATCAGTAGTGGTTTCTACTAGGATTCGATCCTGACCTGTGGCTTTATGTTGTTTTGGTATCTTTCTTTTGGATCTTCGCCCGTAGACGGGTTGTGATGTTTTGAATGATATATTGCTTATGTATTGTATTGTGTGAAGTGGCGAGTGTAAGCCAACTATCTCCTTTTGCAATTTAATCCCTCTTTTACATGAGTTGTGCTAAGATACCAAACTTGCGATCATTCTAGGATGGGCTTATACCTTTAAGTCGTGCCTCGACACGTAGGAGGTATAGTCGCATCCTGGGCATTACAAGTTGGTATTCAGAGCCTTCTCCGACCTAGAAGCCCCCACTGATTGATCGAATCGTTGACGGTTGAGTCTAGGCACACACTGGAAATGTTTTGAGTCCTATATATATATCGGAGAGTAGGATTTCTTTTGCTCCTCTTCTCTTTTCACTCTGGTGAGGACTCCTGACGATTACTCTTATCTTTTCTACTTTCAAAAATGGCACCAATTTTTTTTAGGATCTCGCGAGTATTGTTTGGATTGTTCCGATGTCTTTGTGACGAGAACATTGTTCTCGATGCCTCCTGTCATTAGGGGTTGTGGCAGTGTCCCGGGGAGTTGAGCTCGAGGTGTTGTCATCACAAATCCATCGCGGCAGTACTAGAATACTTAAGACGGCCGACATCGAAAACTCTCCTATGCGGTTAGTGGCAAGATAACCCCGACATCACCCAGTACTGGAGAGGTAGTTCGGGAGTATTGCCATAGCTTGTATAGTGGATGCGTTTCGAAGGTCCGAGGTAAACAGTTTCCGAGAAAGACTGGTTATGTGTTGAAGGATGGATACACCTGGATGTAGGTTTAGAGTTGATTGCACGGTGCTTCCCGTGTATCCCCAACACCTGATTGCATAACTGGAAACTTTCGGAAATCTATAGGTGGGTTCATCTAGTAGTTCTAGGCATTCTTCCAACGGATGCTCGATATGAAGTTCGGGGTTCTACATTGAGTGAAGTGGTTTTATGGACTTGTTCTGATCGGGAGTTGCATCTTAAAGGGTCCTTGGCTATGCTGATCCGGGGATTGCAAAACCCTTTTGTAACACGTTCCATGAGCTTTCAGCACGAAGATGTCGAACGAAGCTTCTATCTTGTATTTGTTCTATCTGTTCCTTGTTCCTTTTTATTTTCATTTTGTTCTCCAAGTGGCTTCTCGACTAGTTGATGTACCTGCGGAATTCATTCGTTCAATTCTCTGTTCGGATGATATTGTGAAGATCATGTTGCATATCTATCCTTTGTTTTGTTTTGATTCTGGTATTCGAGTTGCTTCGATGTCAAATGTTGATTCCATACCTTTCCTAATCGGTATTCTCATATTTCTATGGGAGTGTTAATCCTTCTTGATCATCAAGATCTTCTTGTTAATTCTTTTTCAACCGGTGTGCTTTCTCTTCAAGTTTTTCCTTACAGACGCCGTTGAGAAATCTGGCGATTTGTCTGTTTCATTCATCCCAAGTTGTCTTTGTTTCCCCACCCTCCCACCCTTTTTCTTCTTGGAGCAAGAAATTCTAAATGAAGTATCCATTTTATTCTTGTGATATTTCTTCATTCTTTTTCCTTCAACGTTCTTATCCGGTGATTTATTGTGAAGATGCTCAAGAGCTTCAAGTTCATCATTCTTTTGTTCTCTAATTCTGCCGGTGGATGTAATTCAAGAATTCGGTGTTGATCTTATCCTTTTCCTCTTTTCACAATGCTTTTTATTCCGGTGCACCAATTAGTCATTCCCCTCTTGCTATTCATATCCGGAGTGCTGAAGATTCATAATTCCATTCTTAATCCGTTCAAATTATTTTGAGCATTGTTATCTTACTCAAGCCATTTAATCCAACCGGTGCAATATCTCTTAAGCAATCTTTTCCAACGGTGATTTCTTTGAGTGGGCCCTAACCCACAGGTCTTCTCAGGATCTTACCTGACTCTTCTAATTTTTCTGGAGTTATACCCAAATTCTTTTCAAATTGTGACGTAAGAATGATTTCCATCAGTCACAGTCCTTCTCCAAGATCGTTTTCAAATTCTTTTCATCGTTGGTTCAATATTTTTAATTCTTCATTCCGGAGTGCCCATACAATTCATGGTGGTGTATCTCATCGTCTTCTCAGATTGTGAAGACTGGAGAAGTGTTTCTCTTCAATCTTGGCCCGTTCTCTCAAGATTCGTGGTTCTAGCTTCATGCCATCCTCATTATTGTTTCGTTTGTGAGGAATTCTTTTTATACCCATCCGAAGCATTTCATGAATTCTTTTCTTTGTGATCCTCCGAAGGCCATCATTTCAGAAGATTCTTCGTTCTCAGTTTTCAACTTTGTCCTCCAAATATTCTTCATTGATGTCTCTTCGTTCGTCTCCATATTCTTACGGTGGTTCTTTCAAGATTACCCTTCAGTTGTTTTCGTTTTAATTCATTTGTTCTTTTTCTAATCCTACCGGTGGTTCGTTGAAGATTTACCCAAGCTTGTGCGAGATCTCTCTTTAATTCTTTCCAACGAGAATAAGTAGTATGCCAAATCCTGGCTTGTCATCAATTTAATTGGTGAAGGAGATGCATAACATCATTCTTATTCTTATTCCTTCAAGGTGATTCTCTGTTTTTCGGAGCTTGTTCATCATATCACATTCTCGGTTTTAAATTCTTCATCTTGTTTTCCGGAGCTCCAAGTTATTTCCATAATATCATTTCAAAGCTCCATCTAATTCATCGCAGGACTTGAATCTTATTCTTTTCATCTTTCACTTCTCATGCTTTTGTTACCGGAGTTCTCATGGTGGTTCATCATGTTTTAATTCATACTCGAATTCTTCATCAAGATTCTTGTTGGAGCTCAAGCATTCTTCATCTTGCTTTCCAAGTGCAATTCTTTCTCCCTTATCTTTTGAGATGGTGTTATGTCATTTTGACAATTCCTTCATGTTTCGTGATTCACGAGTTATCAAGAATGAGATATTTAAACCCATCATTTTCCTTGTTCAGGGGATCTTTCCAACCATTCAATTTATTTGTTGGAGCTATCTTGGGTTGTATTTCACCTAAAAGCTTTTCCCTAAGGATTTTGCTATTGTGGTGCTTATAAATGACCCAAGTTCTTCATTTATCATTCTGCTGAAATAACTCTTTCGTCTCCTTGTTGATCTCAATCCATCAAATGTTTGGTAGTGGCTGGTTGTCACCTCTTAATTTTGAGATGTTTTCCATAAGCCCACATCAAGCTTATTCTTTTCGTTGTTGATTTTTTCCAACAACTCCGTTCTACCCTTCTTCGTAAGGATGCCCTTTCAAATTCAATTTTGAGAGAGGTTGTCATTTTCTTCTCCGTTCTTTCTTGCCAACGATCTATATTCTATTCTTTCATTCCGGAGGCTTTGTGATGTTGCTCTCTTTAACCATCATCTCGTTTTTATCAAGATCATATTCTCCCTTGCTTGTCATTTTAACCAGAGTGTTGTATTCTTCATTCTAGTTCTCTCATCTTACCAAGTTTTTTTGCCTATCTTTTAACCGGAGTGCTGTCTGAATCCTTCTAAACCTTGTGCCATTCTTTCAATTGTTTCGGAGGCAATATGCTGTTGTTTTCATCAAGTATCTTCCATCTTCTCAAGTTCTTGTTCAATTCCTTTCATTTTCAGACGGAGTGTTGTCCAAATCTTTGTCATTCTTATTCCTTGGCCATACCATTGCGGTTTCATATTCTTTCCGTCCGTGAGCTCTTGTTTCATGTCTTTCAACCTACAAGGTTCTCATAATGTTCCTTGTTTCTCTTTTCTAACGGAGTGTTTTCATCTTCGTTCATCTCCATTATATTCTTGTTCAACTTGTTCAACCTCTCAAGGTTCCTTGGTTTCACTCGTCTGTCAAAGAAGCAACTTTGTTTTACCTCTTCTTTTTCGTTTTTACCCGGTGCTATCTCTAGGATCTCGGGTCGAGATCCTCTGTTAGTGTGGGAGAGTTGTGACGCCCGAAGACCGACGTCCCAGAAGATTCCAGAAGATTCCCGAAGATTCCAGATGTTCCGGGTTTCCCCTGTGTTTCATTGTGCTTGTGTTATTTATTTTTGCATTGCATCATGTCATCATGCCATCATGTCATATTTATTTTTGCATCTCAACTTAAATAAACCGTGTGGACCTTCGGTCCATTTAAATCGAGGGAAGGTGACTTCTCTTTATAACATATAAAAGCCTCTCAATATATTAGGGAGCTATATAAATAATATTCCATTTGTTTGGAATTACCCGCAACACACGTGCATAATTTCCCCATGCTTTTCATACTTCGAGTTTCCTTCAAAAACCTTGCCAATAATGCTTTTCCGTTGTTTCGAGGTTCCTCCAAAAATTTGAACATTTTTGGACACTTCAATAATCACGTCTTAGTTCAAACCTATTTGAATTAAATTCAAATATGTTTGAATTATTTTCCGATCTGGCCTTTTGTATTTTTCTCCGGTCGTGCTCATTTTTACGAGCCCGAGAAAAATTAACCTTGTCCTAATTCTTGCCCTAAGCGTATTCCAAACTCCTCCTTCCTTTTCTTTCTTCTTTGCGGTTTCTGTTTTTTTTTTTGGAAAACAACAGACCCCTTCTATTTCTATATTTGTTTCCAGCCTCTAGGCCTCCCCGTGGCCCAACTGCTCCCTTCTAGGCCATCTCCATCTGGGCCCAGCCTTGGCCCATGTGCCACCAGTCCTCCTGGCCCGTTCCTCTCCCCTAACCCTAGCGCTCAGCCGAGCCTCCCTCGCTCTCCCTCTCTTCCCGCAGCCCGCCGCCACCCTCTCGTCCGCTCTCTCGCCCGATTCCCTCTCCCCGACCCGCATCGCTCGCTCACCCGTTTTCCTCGCTCTTCTGCCTCGCTCGCCTCCGCCCGAACCCCCCGATCCCCTTCCTCGCGTGGCCAGCCTCTCCCGCGACCGACGCCGCCGTCGCCTCCCGGGCCGCCGGCCGGATTCCGCGGCCGCGTCGCCGCCAGGCAGCACCCGTCCCCTCGACCCCGAGCGCCTGCCTCCCTCCGTTCTCCAGCGAGGCGCCAGAGGAGCCCGACTCCCGCGCCGCACTGCGCCAGAGCGCCTCCTCCGCGCCTCGATGGCCACTGCAGACCACGTCCTGCGCCGAGCTCCCTGGCCTCCTCCCGTGCGACCCCTCCATGCTCCAGCAAGGCCGAAGCCCGAGCGCTCCTCCCTCCTGCCTCCTTTGCCTCGCGGGCCTCCTCTGCGCCGAGCCTGCGGCTCCCTCCGTTCCAGCAAGACCCGCGCCTGGCTGCCTCCATCGCCAGCAGCGGGCGCCTCGCCACTCCCTTCCGCCGGCCGCCCCTGCTGCCTCCAAGCCGCCAGGACGAGCGCCCCGAGCCCGCGCCCCTCCTCCAGGTCGCCTCCGCCCATCCTCCAGCACCTCCGCGGCCTCGAACGGGCCCCTTCCTCGCGCCCGAGCCGGGGATCCTCGCCTCCCCTGCTTCACGCCAAAACCGCTGCTGCTGCTTTGTTTTTTTTCGCCATGTCGCTGCTGCCCTTGCTGCCGTTTTGTTGTTTTGCTGCTGCTTGTCTATTCGCTAAGTGCCAGGTTGACATGAACAACTACGAGACCGATAAACCGGCTTGTTCGACAAGTACCCCTCTGGTGACTAGTACATCTACGAATGGGAACGCCTACACGACGACACAAGACGGACACCAAGTACCTCTACATGACCCGACAAGTACCACGACCAAGTACCCCGACGACCGCGGTCTTCGGAATCGTCAAGTACCTCGACGCCCGGAGCACTCGAGAACGACAAGTACCCCGACAACATGTGTACCACTACCGTCGACCATCGAAGACCCCGTGAACAACTACTTCCACTACCGCCACGTGAACGCCATGTACAACTACCGCCGACGGAACAACTACTTCCTCTTCGGAAACGTGAACGCCTACTTCCCTCTACGGCCGTGTACAACTACTTCCCCTACGTTACTCGACGATCTCGAACCACCCCGAGAACGATCGTTCCGAAGGTATAACACCGAGACGATGACCCGTGTGATGCTTGCTTGTGGTTGTATGAGTTGTTACCCTTGTGTGCTTCGTGCCGTTTCGTCCTTTTGTCATGTTCCTCGGTTGCCTCGTCGCCGACTCGTGGGAACCCGGTGACGGGATCAACCCACTTTCATCTCGTTTGACTCGCTCACGCCACCTCTTTCCTTTTGCACCGGACTCTCAACGAGTTACCGGAACCGAGTTGTTGCCTTTGCATCATTTCGGATCGTTGCCGTGGCACCCTTTCCATCCACCACGGTGACGATGCTTCATATCTCTTCATGTTAATGTTTAACTAAATTGCATAAACTTTATCATGTCATCCGCATCATGTTAACAACACTAAAATGTTTAATTGTTGTTTGCTTATAATTATTAAACATGCTCATGGGGATTTTCCGGATATTGTTGTTCTTATTCTCCGGCCTCATTTAAATTTCCTTAATAGTGTAGTTTATTTATGCTTCACCTCTTGCCATGTTAAAAACATTTAATATTGTCTTGTAAATAACGAGAGTCAACTAAATAATTAAATGTGGTGTTTCGTCAATATGCAACTCGTTGCATATTGATCTCCACTTAACTTGTAGTATTGTTTGTGCATCTTGCCATGCCTTGCATATTTAAACCGGACATGCATCATACTTGGATGTGCATCGTATGCCATGTTTATGATTGTGTGTTTACCGTGTTGTTTCTTTCTTTCCGGTTGCTTCTCTTGTTAGCTTCGGTTTCGTTCCGGAGTTGTGAGGTTTCTCTCGTCTGTGTTGCTCCGTCTACTTCATGGATCCGTTCTTCTCCCTTGTGGAATCCCAGGCAAGATGATCATACCCCTGGATACCTTTACTACCATTGCCATGCTTAGTTGTCTCGATGCTATCGTTACATGTCGCGCTACCCATCTTTTATGTCAGCCTCTCCTTGTTGCCATGAAACCTCTAACATTTGAAACCTTCCTAGCAAAACCACTGCTTGGCTATGTTACCCGCTTGCTCAGCCCCGCTTGCTCAGTCCCTCTTATAGCGTTGTTTGTTGCAGGTGAAGATGAAGTTCGTTCCAGGAGGGAACTTGTTGTTGGATATATCACAATATCTATAATTATTATTAACACACCTATATACTGGGCATGGGTGGAAGGCTTGGCCTTTTGCTCGGTGTTTTGTTCCACTCATGCCACCTTAGGCGCCGATAAACCGGCATTATGTTCCTTGATTTTGCGTTCCTTACACGATGGGTGAAATGGGGACCCCTTGACAGTTCGACTTTGAATAAAACTCCTCCAGCAAGGCCCAACATTGGTTTTAATTTGCCTCATAATAACAACTTAATTAAATATTTAAAATTGCATAGGGGGTCGCGTCCCCGAGGATTCTTAATTCTACATAGCAGGGGGGGCCAGTGCTGATGGTGTTGGTCCCAAACTAGAGCCACTTGCGGATACCACCCAGTTCGCTGGGATCTTCGGTATCTGTACGTATTCCTCATCCGGACGTGGCCTGAGACGAGATACGCGCGGCTACTATCAGGGTGTCGGCACGCCGGGAGGTCTTGCTGGACTTGTTTTACCATTGTCGAAATGACTTGTGCTACCGGGAAGCCGAGCCTGATCAGATTTCCCTAAGAAAAGGGGTGATGATATTATATTTATCACTTCAGCTAATCGTGAGAGCTTGTGATGGGCTAAGTTGGGACACCCCTACAGGGTTATGATCTTTCGAAAGCCGTGCCCGCAGTTATGTGGCAGATTGGAATTTGTTAATGTCCGGTTGTAGAAAACTTGACACAGGATCCGAAGTAAAACACACAACTGTGTGAGTAACCGTGACTGTCTCTTTTCACTTTGAGAAGAGAACACGGTGGGGTTATGTTTGACTCGTATGTAGTTATGATCTTTAGCGATCACTACTTTTGCGACCGTTTGCGTAGATGCTCATCTTATTCTGGTACTCGTAAGTTAGCCACCATATTATGCTTAGTCGCTGCTGCAACCTCACCACTTTACCTCTTCCTACCCACAAAGCTTTGCTAGTCTTGATACCCATGGTTATGGGATTGCTGAGTCCTCGTGGCTCACAGATACTACAACACCAGATGCAGGTTCAGCCGAGTTTGATGCAGAAGCTGGTTCAAGTACTTCACTGGGAGCTCGATGAAGAGCGTGGCCGTATGCTTGTGACGTTTCATCGATCAGTAGTGGTTTCTACTAGGATTCGATCCTGACCTGTGGCTTTATGTTGTTTTGGTATCTTTCTTTTGGATCTTCGCCCGTAGACGGGTTGTGATGTTTTGAATGATATATTGCTTATGTATTGTATTGTGTGAAGTGGCGAGTGTAAGCCAACTATCTCCTTTTGCAATTTAATCCCTCTTTTACATGAGTTGTGCTAAGATACCAAACTTGCGATCATTCTAGGATGGGCTTATACCTTTAAGTCGTGCCTCGACACGTAGGAGGTATAGTCCCATCCTGGGTATTACAAATATGCAACCAAGTCCTTGTCGCAAGGCGTCGCAGTAGATAATAAAATCCTTGGAAAAGTCTGGTGGTACCAGTACGGGTGCAGATGTCAGGCGTCTTTTCAATTCCTGAAAGCTGGACTCGCACTGTGGGGTCCATTTAAACTTTTTATCTTTCTTGAGGAGTTCAGTTAGAGGTTTAGCAACCTTGGAGAAATTCTCGACGAAGCGTCGGCAATAGCTCGCTAAGCCAAGGAAACTCCTAACTTGCTTGACCGATTCAGGGGGAGTCCAATCAAGGACGGCTTGAACTCGCTCGGGATTAATGGCAATACCCTTACCAGAGATCACATGGCCTAGATAGGTCACTTCTGGCAATCAGAATTCACATTTAGAGAATTTGGCATAAAGACGGTGCTCTCGAAGTTTCGTCAATACCAGCCTTAGATGCTCGGCATGATCTTCCTTGTTCTTGGAGTAAATGAGTATATCATCGAGGTATACCACAACGAATTTATCCAAATACTCCATGAATATAGAATTCATTAGCCGGGAGAAAGTGGCTGGGGCATTGGTTAACCCGAAGGACATGACGGTGTACTCGTATTGGCCATAACGAGTAACAAAAGCCGTTTTAGGAATGTCCCCGTTCTTGATTTTGATTAGATGGTAACCCAACCTCAAATCCATTTTGGAAAAGGCTGAGGATCCAGCGAGCTGATCATACAGGTCGTTGATCCTGGGGAGCGGATACTTGTTCTTTATGGTGACCAGATTGACAGTTCGATAATCTACAACCATCCGTTCTGTTCCATCCGTCTTCTTGATGAAGAGGACAGGACAAGCCCAAGGGGAAGAACTAGGACGGATGAAACCCTTTTTCAAGGACTCATCGAGTTGTTTCTTAAGCTCAGCTAATTCTAGGGGTGGCATCTTATAGGGTCTCCTACAGATTGGGACAGTTCCTGGAATAAGATCTATCACGAACTCGACATCTTTGTCAGGTGGAACACCTGGCAGTTCTTCTGAGAAAACATCCGGAAAGTCACGGACTACCGGGATATCTTCGAGTTCTGGTAGAGGGCTGGCATTAAGAGAGTAGAGTTGACGCTCAGCCATTCGGGTCAAAACATTGACTGTCTTGCCGAATGGGTGTGTAAGTTGAACGGTCCTAGTGTAGCAATCAATCTTGGCGTAAGGAGCTGTCATCCAGTCCATACCCAAAATGATGTTTATGTCCGAGGACTTGAGAGCGATTAGTGATGCAAGGAAAACAAGTCTATCAACAAGAATTTCATTCCCATGGCTTACTCTAGAGGTTTGCCATCTAGAGCCGGGAGTTTGAATTTCCATGGTGGTGGGCATGTCACAAAAAGTCATGTTGTGCATTCGAGCATAGCTCTCAGATATGAAAGAATGAGACGCTCCAGTATCGAAAAGAACAGATGCCGGATGGCAGTTAACGAGAAGCGTACCAAGGACGACGTTAGGATCCTCATAAGCTTCATCATCAGAGACATAGTTGACATGACCACGTGCAGTGGGGATTGGCTTGACATAGTTCACCTTGCCTGTTGGCTTACCACGGCCAACGGGCTTTCCTGGCTGGTTCTGAGGACACTCACACATGTAGTGCCCTGGTTCTCCACACTTGAAGCATGTCACAGTGCCAGTGCGTGGAGCAAAGTTGGTAGGTGGTCCTCCATAAGTCTTGGCAGGCACATACTGTTGAGTTGGGCGAGGCGCCTCATAGGATGGCCTCGGAGTGTACTTAGGTGGCAGAGCAGTGTTAGGAACCCACACACGGCGTTTGCGAGAGCCAGAGCCGGATGAGGAACCAAAATCATGAGGATGCTTGCGTGTGGCTTTGAAATCAGTCTGACCTATCTCAGCACTGATAGCTTTGTTCACCAACTTCTGGAAGGAGGTGCACTCGTGCAGACGTAGATCTCGGCGAAGTTCAGGGCTAAGTCCCTTGCGGAACCTTGCCTGCTTCTTGGCATCGGTGGATACTTCCTCAGGTGCATAGCGTGCCAAGTTGCCAAACTCGCGACTATAACCATCCACGGTTAACCGGCCCTGGGTGAAATTGCAGAATTCCTCCCGCTTGCGATCTATGAGACCTCCCGGAATGTGATGTTCACGAAATGCCTCACTGAACTCAGCCCAAGTAGTGATTTGGCCAGCGGGACGCATAGCCTCAAAGTTCTCCCACCAAAGACTGGCAGGGCCCTCAAGATGGTAGGCGGCGTAGGTAACGTTGTCAGCTTCGGCCACACGAGCAGAGTGTAGCTTGTGGGTGATACTGCGAAGCCAGTCATCCGCATCCAGAGGTTCAGCGGAGTGATGGAACTTCGGTGGGCATATCTTGATAAAGTCATTGATTGACACCACGTCATTCCTCTGACCAAAGCCAGTGTTCTGCTCTATGCGTTCCAGCAGACGGTTGGTCTCTCTCTTGTTTCGTTCTGCCTCGAGCATAACTTCAGCCAAGGAGGGTGGCTGGGGCAGATTATCATCTCTAGCCCCACTAGCCTCACCCTGCTCCTGAGTAGCAGGAGTGCTACGAGTGTTGACCATCCTAGGAAAACAAAACAACGGTTTAGACAAGGATGGCAAAAACTTTGACATAGGAGTGCAGAATGTAATGGATGACACGGAATGCAGAGATGTTCATCTGTACGACATGGTAATATAGAAACTGCCATATATACACCAGTGGTCATACACACCATACATAGTTTAGTACAAGCCAAGGCTAAAGTACAACTGCGGTGAAAGATGATACATCTCATCAGAGGCATTCCAAGCTCCTATACATTATTTAACTACACCTCCGTAACTCAGTACAAACTAAGTCATATTCCACAAGACGCGCAGGACTGCGGAAATACAACTACTACGATACTACTACTGCCACGGTCTAGCTCAGACATTCCCGTAGTAATCTTCGTAAAGATTACCACCGTAGCCTGGAAGTGGAACAGATGGATCTTGAAACTCTCGAGCACTCGAAGGTTGTGGACCATAGGGACATGGATGTGGCCTCGGTCCCGATGATGGTGGTAACCGTCGCCCACGTGGAGGTGTAATACCCCCAACGTCACGCCAATCCATACGATCAGGCAGACGAGTCCGTACGGGGTACAAATCCCACATATCCAGATATCCGGCGTGCACAGCAGGTGCAAGCCGTGTCAAAGTAGTCCAGTGGGCGGCTCGAGTGTTATACAACTCCATCTGGAGGGAACGGACCTCACGGTCCCTATCCTCCAGCATCTGGACAGTAGTCTGAAGCAGTGGCTCCTCATGAGCAGCATCAGTATACAGACCAGTGTAGTAGCCTTCCTCTCCAAGAAGTGAGGCTGGCATGTAACAGAACTCAGTGTTCAGCAGCAGGGCATGCCTAGCCCGGATGATGGTAATCATCGAATAAGCGGCATCCCGCACTGCCATCTCAATAGTAACCCCGAGTCCATAAGACCAATGGATGGGGTCGTTAGCTCCGGTATACGAGGGGTATATCCGGACGGTGCAGAAATACTGACTCTGGTTGAAATCCCGGTACTGTTCCTCCACGGTGTACTCAGGATACCAACGGTAGCCGGTCTCAGTCAACACACGAACTAGCATGGCCGTGTGACCGGGTACATTAATGCACCGAGTCAAACGAACCACTTGGTGAGGTGTGCGGCCAGACATGTGAAACACGAAATAATGCAAAGGCATTAGAATTTCTGGAAGAAATCAGGCAGCATAACCACTGTAAATGCTCAAAAAAAGATTTTGAGACATCATACAAATGATAGCATAGCCACTCAACAACATCATATCAAGGTTTCGGGTCCAACTAATCATCATACTATAAGGGTAGAAACTGAACTGAGGCTTGAAACCAACACTCCTAAGAGTCTACGGATTAGTAACACGTGAACCTAGTAAGGATGAGAGGCCTAGTCCTAAACCCCCGTAGAAAGAATAGACTGACTCAGATCAGAAGGGCATACGGTAAAGAAGTAAAAAGAGCCTTACGTTCCCTTCCACAATCAATTCCCCTACATATAACTAAGAATTTTCTAGACTCAACATCGACCAGTTTGGCTTGAGAAACCTACAGGCAGTCCGGCTCCGATGCCAATGCTGTCAGGACCCCGATCCTAAGTCACACCGATCTAGCTTGTAACACGTCATATCACTTTGTGGCCTCACGCACGGTATCCCCACGGGTGCCACCTTACCTGGCCCGGGACCGTTTGCGCATTTTGGCACACGTATATGACAGTCTCGCTAGCATCCATATGACACAGAACCCGGGCCGACATGGCTAGTTATAAACCAAAAGTGGCACTAAATTACAAAGACAGGCATCCATGACCCAGCAACAAACGTGTCGGTCATCAACGTATGAACCCAAGTCGTAGCAAGCTACATGGACTTAAAGGAACAATGTGTGACATTTCCCCTAGGGACAGACACAGGAACGAAGAAGGACACATGCCGGCCAGCCTATGTGTTCCGAGCAGTAGCAAGCTACCAAGGCTCATTGGAAGCACTAGGAGGCATTTCCCTGTAAGATAGGCTACCAAAGGAAAACAACTAGGTGTCGGATCCCACACATACCAAGCATTTCAATCATACACACAATATGCTCAATATGTGCAAATACAACATTGCATCACAACAGAACTCTATGACTCAAAGTACTTTATTTAAGAGGCTCCAAAGAGCCATACATAACATATCCATACAGGTAGGGGTCACATGACCCAACACTCAAGTCATACAATCATACAAGCACAAGCGGAAGCTAACATGTCTGAGTACAGACAACTTGGAAAATAAAACAGGCTTGGTGTAGCCTGACTATCTACAAGGCCCTTCACAAGCTCAGGATCTCCGTCTGGGTAGCAAGCTACTCGTCGACGTCAACGTCTATGTAAAACCCATCAGAAGGGGCAGGGTTCTCCTCTGCAGCAGTTATTGAGCAAACATGAGTACAAAGGTACTCAGCAAGTCTTACAACAGAACCTATCATACATGCAACATTATCAACAAGGGTAGTGGAGTTCATAGCAGCAAGCCAGCTTTGACTCTTGGCTAACCTATACTACGACTCTCAACAGAATGCAAGATAATACTATGTACACGAGTCTTCTACTCACGACAACAATACACCACCGTGGATCCTCTTCCGTCATCCTACGGAAGGCCATCCATGGCACTCACACTTGTCTTGAGGCTTTTAGTAGTATCCATCAACTTGTCTATGAACTGTAAGAGTAACCAAGTCGTCCGTACCGCGAACAACAGCTATTCGAATAGATTGGTAACCCTGCAGGGGTGTACTTCCTCACACATGTTTCCACCACTTAGCGTATGCACACGACATGTGCTCGGCAGACTTCAAGCGAAAGCCGACGTGGGTGTAGACAACGACCTAATCAACCACTCAAGTCTCTCGTCCAGGTTTATCGCCTATTTGGGTTCCATCCGTGGGGAGATCCAGCCGGGGTGTCGCTCACGGCCCCAAACGATGTGTACAGGGTTCCCAAGTCACCAAACGGGCGCTCGGTACACCCGGCCACGTACCTGTCGCATCACAGCCCACCCCGAGGGTCAGCGCTGTGCACGACCACCAGTAAACTACAAACACCAGAAACTAGTTGCAACTCCTGGACAGAGAACATGGGCAGTCAATAAGTCGAGCGGGGTCATATTTCAGGGCCCAATGTGTGGTAGTAGCTGTAACTTGAACCACACATACAGATCTCAGGTCCTATGGACGGTTCCAATGAAACAACCCACCACGTACTCCTACATGGCCTTTCATCGATACCTTTACCAAGCATGTTCCACACTTCCCTCTCTTTACCGGTATGATCATTTCACTCTGATCCATCACCCAGATGAACCAGACCTGACACAACTCTAAGCATAGCAGGCAACATAAACAAATAGCATGGTGGATCACACATCACATGGCTCAATCAACTCCTACACATGCTAGTGGGTTTCAACTATTTACTGTGGCAAAGACAGGCCATGCAAGGGAATAGGGTTCAACTACCGCAGCAAGTAGCAGTTCACACGCTATTGCCTTAATGCAGTAAAAGAGAGCAGGAGCGAGAAGATGGGTTTGTATCGGAATGATCAATGGTTGCTTGCCTGACAGAGTGGTTGTCGGGTACTGCTCTTCAGTTGGATACGCAGAAGTATCCTTGGGAGCAGGACCTAACACGGAGAACACCGGCGATACAATCAATAAGCAAACAAATGCAACAATATGATGCATGCTCATGATATGGCAAGATGCATGTGTTTTGGGCTAATGCATTTATAAACAGAAGGGTTTGAGCCAATTTGAATCAAATATTCAAATTGAAACCCAAACTATTATTATTAAAGTGCATTATCATGTTTTAATGTGAACAACAAGGTTAACTTGCTCAAACATGCATGAAACCAGCGCCATTGGAAATATTGGATTTTTCTGATCAATTTTCATATATAAATCTTTTCCATCTGAGCTACTGTTGAATTTATATGAATTTTTGAAGTTTAGAGCATTTTCTGGAATTTCCTGATTTGTTTTAAATCAAATAATCCCAGAAAATGATTTACTGCGTCAGCATGACACCATGCTGACGTCAGCAAGTCAACAGGGCGTCCACGTCAAACCTGACCAGTGGGCCCCACCGGTCAGTCTCTCAGTACTAACTAAATAAGTTTAACACTAAACTAAAAGTTTAACATGGGCTAGGCCCCATGTGTCAGTGACTCATTAAACTAATGACAGCAATTAGTACTTAAATAAAAACCTACACTAAAACTAGTCAACGGCCGGCCCCACATGTCATGGACACAGGGGGGATCCAGGCGTGGTCAAAACAGGTCAACCC
The DNA here is from genome assembly GCA_902687465.1 of Secale cereale. Lineage (NCBI taxonomy): Eukaryota > Viridiplantae > Streptophyta > Magnoliopsida > Poales > Poaceae > Secale > Secale cereale. The sequence continues at coordinate 392,437,672 of LR738709.1, forward strand.
CACCGGCGACTCGCCGCCGGCGAGAGCCAGGACGGCGGCGCGGCTCGGAAACAGCGTTCCGATGACCAAAATAGCGGCGGAGGGCATCTACAGAGAGCTGGAGGAGTCGCGCATCCAATGGAACAGGTCAGAGCAGCTGGGATGGCCGGAAACGTCGGCGGCGACCTCAACGGCGGCGGCCGGAGCTTGGGTGCCGATGAAAACTACATCACAGGGCACAGGAGGACCAACGGTTGGTTCCTACGGGTGCTACGTGCGCTCACGAAGATGACAGGCATGTGCACGGAGCCAATTGGTCACCGAAGCCTCGTCGGCGACGAGCTTGTGCGGCGGCGTGCTACGGCGAGCAAGGGGGCGGCGTCTACAGCGAGCAAACGAAGCGGGGAGGAGGGGGATCGACGCAGGAGCTCACAGGGAGGCGGATGAGATGCTCAGCGGGCTCGGGGAAGCGTCGGGGCGGGCGCACGGTCGCCGACGATCTCCGCGGTCGTAGGTTGAAGACGGCGACGGTGAAGATGAAGCAGGACATCTGGCGTCGTGTAGCTCGGTGCGGAGGATGAGGAGGATGAGGCGGAGCTCCTGGGCAAAACGGGTGGGCGAGAGGTGCACGGTGGCAACGGCGAACGGCGTCGGTGGCGACGGTGGCGCTCGGCCACGAGGCGCGGAGCGAGAGAGACGAGGCAGGGAGAGAGGGGAGCGGTCGAGGGGGTCGAGGGGGTCTGCGTGGCAACATCCAGAGCTGTCCAGGGCGTCGGG
>LR738709.1:392438595-392470151 GCA_902687465.1 Secale cereale
GGGGGGGGGGGGGGGGGGGGGGGGGGGGGAGTAGCCAGGCAGGCAGGAGGTGGCCGGCGCGTCGTCGGCGCTCGCCACCGAGCTGCTTCGTGCACTGGCACGGGGACGAAGACGAGTGTGCCCGTGGTGGGCTGGGCCGTGCTGGGCCAGGCAGGTAAGTGGGCCTCAGGTAAGTCTCTGCTTCCTCTTTTGTTTTATTTGTTTTCTGTTTTCTATTTTGTTTGTAACTTTGTGGCTTTTCTAAAAATGCTTAGGCACTTTCAAAAATCACCAAACTGCTCATGCCCACTGTTTAGCATATAACCAACATGGAACATTTCAGTTTAGGATTATTTGGGCACATAAGATATTTTATAGCATTTAAATGGCCAAATGCAATTACAATATGAATTAATCCAGAGACCTTTGGATGTCCTAGAAAATTGTGCACCATTTTTGGCAGAGGTTTAAGACCAAGGCAAAGATGATGAACATTTTTGAAGGGCATTTTGGGTACATTGGAAAAGATTTTATTAAACCCTAGTTGTTAGAAGAGGGGTGCTGGGGTTTTTGTCATTCCCATTTCAAGTTTCTGTAGAAAGTAAACATGATGCACACTCTAGCTAGTTCTAATGCAAGCACTGACTTGGGATGTGACATTCTCCTAATGATGTGATCCCGTTATCAATGACATCCAATGTCCATGGTCAGGAAACCATAACCATCTATTGATCAACGAGCTAGTCAACTAGAGGCTCACTAGGGACATGTTGTGGTCTATGTATTCACACATGTATTACGATTTCCGGATAATACAATTATAGCATGAACAATAAGCAATTATCATGAACAAGGAAATATAATAATAACCATTTTATTATTGCCTCTAGGGCATATTTCCAACAGTCTCCCACTTGCACTAGAGTCAATAATCTAGTTACATTGTGATGAGTCGAACACCCATAGAGTTCTGGTGTTGATCATGTTTTGCTCGTGGAAGAGGTTTAGTTAACAGATCTGCGACATTCAGATCCGTATGTACTTTACAAATATATATGTCTCCATCTTGAATATAACCACGAATGGAGTTGAAACGGCGCTTGATGTGCTTGGTCTTCTTGTGAAACCTGGGCTCCTTGGCAATGGCAATAGCTCCAGTGTTGTCACAGAAGGGAGTCATCGGGCCCTACGCGCTTGGAATAACTCCTAGGTCGGTGATGAACTCCTTCATCCAGACTCCTTCCTATGCTGCTTCGGAAGCAGCTATGTACTCCGCTTCACATGTAGATGCCGCCGCGACGCTTTGTTTGCAACTGCACCAGCTGACTGCCCCACCATTCAAAATATACACGTATCCGGTTTGTGACTTGGAGTCATCCGGATCTGTGTCGTAGCCAGCATCGACGTAACCCTTTACGACGAGCTCTTCGTCACCTCCATAAACGAGAAACGTATCCTTAGTCCTTTTCAGGTACTTCAGGATGTTCTTGACCGCTGTCTAGTGTTCCATTCCGGGATCGCTTTGGTACCTCCCCACCAAACTTATGGCAAGGTTCACATCAGGTCTGGTACACAGCATGGCATACATAATAGAACCTATGGCTGAGGCATAAGGGATGACACTCATCTTTTCTCTATCTTCTGCCGAGGTCGGACATTGAGCCGTGCTCAATCTCACACCTTGCAATACAGGCAAGAACCCTTTCTTGGACTGATCCATATTGAACTTCTTCAATATCTTGTCAAGGTATGTGCTTTGTGAAAGACCAATGAGGTGTCTCGATCTATCTCTATAGATTTTGATGCCTAATATGTAAGCAACTTCTCCAAGGTCCTTCATTGAAAAACACTTATTCAAGTAGGCCTTTATGCTTTCCAAAAGTTCTATATCATTTCCCAACAACAATATGTCATCCACATACAATATGAGAAATGCTACAGACCTCCCACTGACTTTCTTGTAAATACAGGCTTCTCCATAAGTCTGTATGAACCCAAACGCTTTGATCACTTCATCAAAACGAATGTTCCAACTCCGAGATGCTTGCACCAACCCATAGAAGGAGCGCTGGAGCTTGCATACCTTGTTAGCATTCTTGGGATCGACAAAACCTTCCGGCTGCATCATATACAACTCTTCCTTAAGGAAACCGTTAAGGAATGCTGTTTTGACGTCCATTTGCCAGATCTCATAATCATAGAATGCGTTAATTGCTAACATGATTCGGACGGACTTCAGCATCGCTACGGGAGAGAAAGTTTCATCGTAGTCAATTCCTTGAACTTGTCGATAACCCTTAGCGACAAGCCGAGCCTTATAGATGGTCACATTTCCATTCGCGTCAGTCTTTTTTCTTAAAGATCCACTTATTCTCTATGCTTACCGATCATCGGGCAAGTCCACCAAAGTCCATACTTCGTTATCATACATGGATCCTATTTCAGATTTCATGGCTTCAAGCCATTTGTTGGAATCCTGGCCCGCCATCGCTTCTTCATAGTTCGAAGGTTCACCGTCGTCTAACAACATGATTTCCAGGACAGGGTTGCTGTACCACTCTGCTGCGGAAAGTGTCCTCGTGGACCTACGAAGTTTAGTAGTAACTTGATCCGAAGTTTCATGATCATTATCATTAACTTCCCCTCTAGTCAGAGCAGGCAACACAGAAACATCTTCCTGTGCCGCGCTACTTTCCGGTTCAAGAGGGGTTACAATCACCTCATCAAGTTCTACTTTCCTCCCACTTAATTCTTTCGAGAGAAACTCTTTCTCCAGAAAGGATCCATTCTTGGCAACAAACATCTTGCCTTCGGATCTGAGGTAGAAGGTATAACCAATAGTTTCCTTAGTGTATCCTATGAAGACGCATTTTCCGATTTGGGTTCGAGCTTTTCAGGTTGAAGTTTCTTGACATAAGCATCGCATCCCCAAACTTTTAGAAATGACAACTTAGGTTTCTTCCCAAACCATAATTCATAAGGTGTTGTCTCAATGAATTTAGACGCTGCCCTATTTAAAGTGAATGCGGCAGTCTCTAAAGCGTAACCCCAAAATGGTAGCGCTAAATCGGTAAGAGACATCATAGATCGCACCATGTCCAACTGAGTACGATTACGACATTCGGACACACCATTACGTTGAGGTGTTCCAGGCGGCGTTAGTTGTGAAACAATTCCACATTTCCTTAGGTGCGTACCAAACTCGTGACTCAAATATTCTCCTCCATGATCTGATCGTAAGAACTTTATTTTCCTGTCACGTTGGTTCTCTACCTCATTCTGAAATTCCTTAAACTTTTCAAAGGTCTCAGACTTGTGTTTCATTAGGTAGATATACCCATATCTACTTAAGTCACCAGTGAGGGTGAGAACATAACGATAGCCACCGCGAGCCTCAACACTCATTGTACCGCACACATCAGTATGCATGATTTCCAACAAGTTGGTTGCTCGCTCCATTGTTCTGGAGAACGGAGTCTTGGTCATCTTGCCCATAAGGCATGGTTCACATGTGTCAAATGATTCATAATCAAGAGACTCCAAAAGTCCATCTGCATGGAGTTTCTTCATGCGTTTGACACCAATATGACCAAGGCGGCAGTGCCACAAGTATGTGGCACTATCATTATCAACCTTACATCTTTTGGTATTCACACTATGAATATGTGCAACATCACGTTCGAGATTCAACAAAAATAAACCAATGACCAGCGGGGCATGACCATAAAACATATCTCTCATATAAATAGAACAACCATTATTCTCGAATTTAAATGAGTAGCCATCTCGCATTAAATGAGATCCAGATACAATGTTCATGCTCAAAGCTGGTACTAAATAACAATTATTGAGGTATAAAACTAATCCCTAAGGTAGATGTAGAGGTAGCGCGCCGACGGCGATCACATCGACCTTGGAACCATTCCCGACGCGCATCATCACCTCGTCCTTTGCCAGTGTCCGCTTATTCCGCAGGTCCTGCTTAGAGTTACAAATGTGAGAAACTACACTGGTATCAAATACCCAGGAGCTACTACGAGCGCTGGTAAGGTACACATCAATAACATGTATATCACATATACCTTTGACGTTGCTGCCTTCTTATCCGCTAAGTACTTGGGGAAATTTTGCTTCCAGTGAACCATTCCCTTGCAATAAAAGCACTCAGTCTCAGGCATGGGTCCATTCTTTGGCTTCTTCCCGGTAACTGGCTTACCGGGTGCGGCAACTCCCTTGCCGTCCTTCTTGAAGTTATTTTTACCCTTTCCTTTCTTGAACTTAGTGGTCTTATTCACCATCAACACTTGATGTTCCTTTTTGATCTCCACCTCCGCTGATTTCAGTATTGAATATAACTCGGGAATGGACCTCTCCATCCCTTGCATATTGTAGTTCATCACAAAGCTCTTGTAGCTAGGTGGGGGAGACTGGAGGATTCTGTCAATGACCGAGTCATCTACGAGATTAACTCCCAGCTGAGACAAGCGGTTGTGCAACCCAGATATTTTGAGTATATGCTCACTGACAAAACTATTTTCCTCCATCTTACAATTGTAGAATTTGTCGGAGACTTCATATCTCTCGACCCGGGCATGAGCTTGGAAAACCATTTTCAGCTCTTGGAACATCTCATATGCTCTGTGTTGCTCAAAACGCTTTTGGAGCCCTGATTCTAAGTTGTAAAGCATGCCGCACTGAACCAGGGAGTAATCATCACTACGCGACTGCCATACATTCATAACGTCTTGAGTTGCTGGGAAAATGGGTGCGTCACCTAGCGGTGCTTCAAGGACATATGCTTTCTTGGCAGCTATGAGGATGATGCTCAAGTTACGGACCCAATCTTTATAGTTGCTACCATCGTCTTTCAGCTTGGTTTTCTCTAGGAACGTGTTGAAGTTGAGGGCAACATTAGCGTGGGCCATTTGATTTACAAGACATATTGTAAAGATATTTAGACTATGTTCATGATAATTAAGTTCATGTAATCAAGTTATTTAATGAACTCCCACTCAGATAGACATCTCTCTAGTCATCTAAGTGATACATGGTCCGAATCGACTAGGCTGTGTCCGATCATCACGTGAGACGGACTAGTCATCAACAGTGAACATCTCCATGTTGATCGTATCTTCTATACGACTCATGTTCGACCTTTCGGTCTTCCGTGTTCCGAGGCCATGTCTGTACATGCTAGGCTCGTCAAGTCAACCTAAGTGTATTGCGTGTGTAAATCTGGCTTACACCCGTTGTATGCGAACGTTAGAGCCTATCACACCCGATCATCGTGTTGTGCTTCGGAACAACGAACCTTAGAAACGGTGCACAGTTAGGGGGAACACAATTCTTGAAATTTTATTGAGAGATCGTCTTATTTAAGCTACCGTCGTTCTAAGCAAATAAGATGTAAAACATGATAAATATCACAAGCAATCAAATAGTGACATGATATGGCCAATATCATTTTGCTCCTTTTGATCTCCATCTTCGGGGCTCCATGATCATCATCGTCATCGGCATGACACCATGATATCCATCATCGTGTCTTCATGAAGTTGTCTCGCCAACTGTTACTTCTACTACTATGGCCAACGGTTAGCAATAAAGTAAAGTAATTACATGGCGTTTTCACTGACACGAAGGTCATACAATAAATTAAGACAACTCCTATGGATCCTGCCGGTTGTTATACTCATCGACATGCAAGTCGTGATTCATATTACAAGAACATGATCAATCTCATACATCACATATATCATTCATCACATCCTTTTGGCCATATCACATCACATGGCATATGCTGCAAGAACAAGTTAGACGTCCTCTAACTGTTGTTGCAAGTTTTTACATGGCTGCTATAGGTTTCTAGCAAGAACGTTTCTTACCTATGCCAAAACCACAACGTGATATGCCAATTTCTATTTACCCTTCATAAGGACCCTTTTCATCGAATCCGATCCGACTAATGTCGGAGAAACTCACACCCGCTAGCCACCTTATGAAACTAGTGCATGTCAGTCGGTGGAACCTGTCTCACGTAAGCGTACGTGTAAGGTTGGTCCGGGCCGCTTCATCCCAGGATGCCGCCGAATCAAGATAAGACTAGTAATGGCAAGCAAATTGACAAAATCAATGCCCACAACAACTTATGTTCTACTCGTGCATAGAAACGACACATAGACCTAGCTCATGATGCCACTGTTGGGGATCGTTGCAGAAATTCAAAAAAATTCTACGCATCACCAAGATCAATCTATGGAGAGACTAGCAACGAGAGAGGGGAGTGCATCTTCATACCATTGAAGATCGCGAAACGGAAGCGTTACTAGAACACGGTTGGTGAAGTCGTACACGCAGTGATTCAGATCGCGGTCGATTCTGATCTAAGCGCTGAATAACGTCGCCTCCGCGTTCAACACACGTGCAGCCCGGTGACATCTCCCGCGCCTTGATCCAGCAAGGAGAGAGGGAGAGGTTGGGGAAGACAACTCCAGCAGCAGCACGACGGCGTGGTGGTGGTGGAGGAGCGTGGTTCTCAAGCACGGCTTCGCCAAGCGCTACGAAGGACGAAGAGGTGGAGAGGTAGGGCTGCACCGAGAGGGAGAGGGACTCGTGTGTCTGGCTGCACCCAAAAACCCCACTATATATAGGGGAAGGGGAGGGGTGCGCCCCCTCTAGGGTTGCCACCCTAGGGGGGGCGACAGCCCTAGATTGGATTGGGGGGCGGCCGAGAGGGAGAGAGAGGGGGGGCGCCCTAGGGTGGGCCTTAGGCCCACCTGCACCTAGGGTTTCCCCCCTCTTCTTCTCCTTACGCCTTGGGCCCTGGTGGGAGGCGCACCAGCCCACCTAGGGGATGGTCCCTTCCCACTCTTGGCCCATACAAGCCTCCGGGGCCGGTGGCCCCTCCCGGTGGACCCCCAGAACCCTTCCGGTGGTCCCAGTACATTAACGATGATGCTCAGAACACTTCCGGTGACCAAATCCTCACTTACTATATATAATTCTTCACCTCCGGACCATTCCGGAACTCCTCGTGACGTCCGAGCTCTCATTTGGGACTCCGAACATCGTTCAGTAACCACGTACATATTTCCCTTATAACCCTAGTGTCATCGAACCTTAAGTGTGTAGACCCTATGGGTTCGGGAGACATGTAGACATGATTGAGACATCTCTCCGGTAAATAACCAACAGCGGGATCTGGATACCCATGTTGGCTCCCACAAGTTCAACGATGATCTTATCGGATGAACCACGATGTTGAGGATTCGGTCAATCCCGTATGCAATTCCCGTTGTCCACCGGTATGATACTTGCCCAAGATTCGATCGTCGGTATCCCTATACCTAGTTCAATCTCATTACTGGCAAGTTTCTTTACTCGTTCCATAACACATCATCCCGTGACCAACTACTTAGTCACATTGAGCTCATTACGATGATGTCTTATCGAGTGGGCCCAGAGAAACCTCTCCGTCATACGGAGTGACAAATCCCAATCTCGATTCATGCCAACCCAACATATACTTTCGGGGATACCCGTAGTGTACCTTTATAGCCACCCAGTTACGTTGTGACATTTGGCACACCCAAGGCAATCCTACGGTATCCGAGAGTTGCACAATCTCATGGTCTAAGGAAATGATAATTAACATTAGAAAAGCTTTAGCAGACAAACTACACGATCTTGTGCTCTGCTTAGGGTTGGGTATTGTCCATCACATCATTCTCCTAATGATGTGATCCCGTTATCAATGACATCCAATGTCCATGGTAAGGAAACCATAACCATCTATTGATCTACGAGCTAGTCAACTAGAGGCTCACTAGGGATATGTTGTGGTCTATGTATTCACACATGTATTACGATTTCCAGATAATACAATTATAGCATGAACAATAGACAATTATTAGGAACAAGGAAATATAATAATAACCATTTTATTATTGCCTCTAGGGCATATTTCCAACAGATATGATTACACTTGTTGCTCTAGGATGAAGGCTCCACACCTTCCCTTTTCATGTGAATTTAATGATAATGAAACCTTGGCTTCTTATGCTAATGGTATGTATGATTACTATGATGTGGAACAAATAGAAGAATTTGTCGCTTTTAAGGGTGCTTATGAAATTGAATCTTTGTTTAAAAAGTGTGAAAATTATGATGATGTTGTTTACATACCGATTTTTTTGGTATACTTTAATATTACTATGAGAATTATGAATACAATGCCGATATTCATGCATTTATTGAGAAGGTCTCCGTTGTACAAGAAGAGACTAATATTTTACAGGAATCTGTGGAAGAAGAAATCGATGGCATTGTGAAATCATTGGATGAAAAAGATGAGGAGGAGAGCGAAGAAAAAAAGGAGGAAGAACGGATTAGTTACCCATGCACACCTTCTACTGAGAGTAACTCTTCAACCCATAAATTGTTTAATTTCCCTTCGTACTTACAGAAGGTTGAATGCTATGATAATTGATGTGATACCGTTGATTCGTTTGAAATATCCCTTTTTGATGATGCTTGTTATGCTTGTGGCCAAGATGCGAATATGAATTATGCCTGTGAAGATGAACTTGCTATAGTTCCTTATGTTAAGAATGAAATTTTTGCTATTGCACCCACACATGATAGTCCTATTTCCTTTTTGAATTCTCCAAACTACACTATATCAGAGAAGTTTGCGCTTATTAAGGATTATATTTATAGGTTATGTTTTAGTACAACACATGATGATTTTGATGAATATAATATGCATGTGCTTGATGCTCCTACTTGCAATTTTTATGAGAGAGGGACTACATCTCAACCTCTCTATGTTTCTAACACAATAAAATTGCAAGAAACTATTTATACTATGCATTGGCCTTTACTTGATGTGCATGAATTGTTCTTTTATGACATGCCGATGCATAGGAAGAGAGTTAGACTTCGTCATTGCATGATATATGTAGCTTTGTGCTCAATACTAAATTAGAATCACTGTTAGTTAAAATTGGCTTTGATATACCTTGGGATCTGGGTGGATCAATTACTTGAGCACTTTATGCCTAGCTTAATGGCTTTAAAGAAAGCGCTTCCAGGGAGATAACCCGGAAGTTTTAGATAGTCATTAATTTCTGTTGAGTGCTTTTATGAAACAAAAAAATATAGAGGGAACTTAAAACTTTTTCAAAAAGAGAAGCGATTGGAAGGTTATGCATTGGTGAAGTGAGGGTCGAACTTGAACACTTGTGTTCATGCTCATGGAAACAATGTAGAATTTTTCATGGAAGTTTCTCATAAAAATAATTATCCCCTTGTACAAATCCATTGTATTATAAAAATAATGTGCCAGGATTTATCTTTAGGATGTTTAGAATTTTTGGTTGGTATGTGCGGTGCATAAACAAAAAGTTTGGCTGTAGTGCGTGAATTTACATATTTTTACTCGAAGGTCAAAATTTTCTGAAATTTTTACACATTACTTCTATGATTTTTTAATTTTGTTCTAATTGTTCAGAATTTTTAGATTTACAGAAGTATAGTCAATGTTCAGATTACTACAGACTGTTCTATTTTTGATAGATTCTGTTTTTCTATGCATTGTTTTGCTTGTTTCGATGAAACTATGGATTGTATCGGAGGGTATAAGCCTTGGAGAAGTTAGAATAGAGCAGGTATAATGAAAAAATAAAATATGAATGGATTTGCAACAGTACATAAAGTAGTGATCTGCATTATTATACTAACGGATGTCAAAAGTTTTCTGTTAAGTTTTGTGTGGATGAAGTGGTAAAGATCAAGGAGGTTTTGATATGAGAAGATGGAGGAGAGGCAAGAGTTCAAGCTCGGGGATGCTCAAGGAAACCCAAGTAATATTCAAGGAGTCTCAAGCGTCTAAGCTTGGGGATGGCCCGAAAGGCATCCTATCTTTCTTCAACAAGTATCAGTATGTTTTGGTTTATGTTCTACTCACATGATTCCCCCATGCTGGTATGATATAGTCCTTGGATTATTTATAGTATGCTCATTCCACTTCACTTAAATATTTTGAGTATGATTTTATGGAATGCTTCATGTGCTTCACTTATATCATTTGAAGTTTGGATTGCCCGTTTCTCTATATATAGAAAATCGTTATTTGTAGAATGCTCTTTTGCTTCACTTATATTTGATAGAGCATGACCTTTTGTAGAAAGAATTAAACTCTCTTGCTTCACTTATATCTATTTAGAGAGTCAACATGAATTGGTCTTTCACATGGTTAGTCATAAAATCCTACATAAAACTTGTGGATCACTGAATATGATATGTTTGATTCCTTGCAATAGTTGATATAGAGATGATAATGTGGGAGGTACTAGTGTATGAATGTGTTTAGTAGGAATATTGGTGTTAAGGTCTGTGATTCCTGAAGCATGCAAGCATAGTCTCTCGTTATGCCAGGAAGTTGGAGCATAATTTTTGATTGTCTATCTTTGTGTGAAGGTTGGGGGCGAACGATGCTTAACTCCTAACAACCTCCCCCCTAGGAGCATGCGTAGTAGTACTTTGCTTCGAGGGCTAGTAAGATTTTACAATAAGTATGTGAGTTCTTTAAGAGTAATTTGAGTCCATGATTATACGCACTCTCACCGTTCCATCATTGCTAGCCTCTCTAGTATCGCGCAGCTTTTGTCGGTGGATAAACCCTACTTATACCTTCCTCAAAACAGCCACCATACCTACCTATTATGGCATTTCCATAGCTATTCCGAGATATATTGCCATGTAACTTCCATCATCATCATATATACATTACTTGGGCATTCATTTTCATATTGCTTTGCATGATCGTAAGATAGCTAGCATGATATTTTTCATGGCTTGTCCATGTTTTGATATCTTTGCTATGCTAGATCATTGCATATCCTGGTACACCGCCAGAGGCATTCATATAGAGTCATACTGTTCTAGGTATCGAGTTGTAATTTTCAGTTGTAAGTAAATAGAAGTGTGATGATCATCATTATTCATTATTAGAGCATGTCCCAGTGAGGAAAGGATGATGGAGACTATGATTCTCCCACAAGTCGGGACAAGAATCCGGACAAAAATGAAAAAAATTAATGATAAGAAAAAGAAAAGAAAAAAGAAAAAAAGTAAGGCCAAAAAGAGCCCAAAGAAAAAATAGAAAAAGGAGAGAAAAAGAGAGAAGGGGCATTGATACTATTCTTTACCACACTTGTGCTTCAAAGTAGCACCACGTTTTTCAAATAGAGAGTCTCCTATGTTGTTACTTTCATATACTAGTGAGAATTTTTCATTATAGAGTTTGATGCACACCCACTTAGTTTCATGTTGAGCTTTCATACAATAATACCTCTTGGTGTATCCGTTGCATGGCAATCCCTACTCCTCGCATTGCCATCAATTGAGGGGCATCTCCATAGGCCGTTGATTAGCCGCGTCAATGTGAGACTATCTTCCCTTTTGCCTTCTCTATATTAATGTGTACCACCACATTCTATTCCACCCATAGTGCTATATCCATGGCTTGCGCTCATGTATTGCTTGAGAGTTGAAAAAGCTGAAGTGCGTTAAAAAGTATGAACCAATTGCTTGGCTGACACGAGGGTAGTACATGATTTATACTTTGTATTAAGAAGATAGAGTATGACAAGGCTTTATGATTTTGTAGGGATAACGTTCTTTGGCATTGATATTTTGAAAGACACTATTATTTGTTGGGATGCCTGAGTATTAATGTCTTTATGTCAAATTATAGACTATTCCTTTGAATCACTCATGTCTTAATATTCATGCCATGATTAGATTATATGATCAAGATTATGCTAGGTAACATCGCACATCAAAAATTATCTATTTTATCATTTACCTACTCAAGGACGAGCATGAATTAAGCTTGGGGATGCTGATACATCTCTATCGTATCTATAATTTTTGATTGCATGCCAATATTATACAACTTTCACATACTTTTAGCAACATTTTATATGATTTTTTGGGACTAACATATTCATCCAGTGCCTAGTGACAGTTCTTGTTTGTTGCATGTTTTTTGCTTCGTCGAATATCCATATCAAATGAAGTCCAAATGCGATAAAATTTTATGGAGATTAATTTTGGAATATATGTGATTTTTTTGAGGAATAATCAACGCAAGATGGTGCTCGAGTGGCTCACAAGGCGCCAGGGGGTGCCAGGCGTGCCCTGATGGGTAGTGGGCACCTCGTAAGGCGGTTGCTGCCCTTCTTTTGCCGCAACAAATATAATTTATGAATAAAAATCCCCTTAGAATTTCAGCCCAATCGGAGTTACGGATCTTCGAATATTTAAAAAATGGTGAAGGGCCCGAAAAGCGGGTCGCGAAACAGAAGAGAAAAAGAAAGAGAGATCCAATCTCGGAGGGGTTCTTGCCCCTCCGCCGCCACGAAGGTCAAGCACCAGAGGGGAAACCCTCTTCCCATCTAGGGAGGAGGACAAGGAAGAAGAAGAAGGAGGGGGGTCTCTCCCCCTCTTTCCCGGTGGTGCCGGAGTGCCGCCGGGGCAAGGATCGTGACGGCGATCTACATCAACAATCTTGCTAACGTCAACACCAAGTTTCTCCCCCTCTTTGCAGTGGTGTAACCTCTCTAGTCCCATTGTAATTCTCTACTTAAATATGGTGCTCAACACTATATATTATTATCCAATGATATGTGGCTATCCTATGATGTTTGAGTAGGTCTGTTTTGTCCTATGGGTTAGTCGACGATCGTGGTTGGCATGAGTTTTATATTTTATTATGGTGTTGTCCTATGATGCCCTCCGTGTCACGCAAATGTGAGGGGTCCCCGCTGTAGGGTGTTGCAATATGTTCATTTTTTTATGGTGGGTGGCTAGAGTGACAGAAACATACGTCCGAGCAAGGGGGTTGTTGCGTATGGGAGTAAAGATGACTTGATACTTAAGGCTATGGTTAGGTTTTACCTTAATGATCTTTAGTAGTTGCGGATGCTTGCTAGAGTTCCAATCATAAGTGCATATGATCCAAGTACAGAAAGTATGTTAGCTCATGCCTCTCCCACATATAAAATTGCAATAATAATTACTGGTCTAGTTATCGATTGCCTAGGGACAAATATGTCTCTTGTGTTACAAAAATCTTCCTACTAAACTACTAAGTTTTTATCTTGTAATTTATTTTAGTTTTATTTTCGCAAAGTACTTCTAGTTTTATTCTTGTTCTAGGTAAAGCAGACGTCAAGTGTGCGTAGAGTTGTATCGGTGGTCGATAGAACTTGAGAGAATAAATCCTACCTTTAGCTCCTCGTCCGGTTTGACACTCTTATTTATCGGAAAGCTACAATTGATCCGCTACACTTGTGGGTTATCAACAAGTCATACCCTGAAATCTCTCACAAACCGATGGGGCACGATTTCCAAAGATGTCCGACCATTATGCATGTTGTTTGGAGCAAATGAGGCACACTCCTCCTAGCATTGTTGTCATTGACAAATATGTAAGCAATCTATTTGTTTTTATTCCTTGTTTTTCATTACTTTGTACATTCTTATAATTTTGATCATTTTCTTGTTTTAGGATAGCATAGCCCACGAGAGGTACCAACAAATGCTACAGTCAAAGGGAGAATCATTTTGCCTCGAACATTTTTGTGATTTATTGGAAAACCACGAGAAATTAAAGTCCATGAACGATGACAGTAGTCCAAAAGCTAGGAAGGGCATGAATTCCTCTTTAGAGTAGAAGTCCATGATGAGAAGTCTCATATTTAGTCTTTATACTCATAGTAAAATGCACACAACAAAATCTCATTAAAATATTATATTACAAGTTTACAACCAATTCCCGAAGCAACATGCTGGGTATTATATAATGTACATAAATAGTTGGTCCCACTATTTACGTTATCTTAACATGCACACGTCATCTCATCAAGGCCCACCACAATATATATATGATTATTTCTTAGTTGATCTCCACTACTTTTATTTTCTCAATATGCCCACATGTCACCTTGTCAAGAGCCCACTCGACATGCATGGAAAAATATTTTCCGTTATATACGCTACTTATATTCAATAAATATTGTCAACTATGCAATGATCAAATATAATATATAATCAGTAATTTTAGTTTCTTTCTTATATTATTAATCCAAATATTCATGTGTCACGAAAGCTAGATCTCATTGAAATATATTGCATATGATTCCCGCAGTAACACGTGAGGTGTCGCGGAGCCGAAGACTTGAACCTGCACGGGCAACAAGCACATCCACAAAACTTACCAACAAAGCCACCCTCCATTCTCAAAATAGCATGAATAGCAAATGAGGATCGTACTCCGAATTTATCAAGTATAAGGTGTCATACATATCTCACTAGTTATGGAAGGTTGATTATTTTCTTTAGTGTACATCGGTGTAGTAGGAAATAATCAGGTGCATAGTAACTCTATGTATCTTTACATGAATGGGCTTTTTTAACACGTGCGAAAAGATGATTCCATTTATAAAAGAAACCAGATTTAAAACCTAAACACATTAACCAGTTTATGAGGAAAGCCGGGGCGGAAAAAGATACAAGAAATAACGAAAAAAAACTCAAGTACAAACTTACAACACAACATAAGAGGAGATGGGGAGTTGTCAAAAAAGGAGAGGGGGAGGGGTAGGGTCCGCTACGTGAATATATATAAGAAAAACTAGAACCAGAACATAAACAAATTGACCTGTTTATAAGAGAAACCGGGCCAAAAATATATATACATGTAACAATAGAAATAGGAAAAAAAATCCAAATACAATGTTATCACACACGCAAGGGTCAACAACGGTTATGTTATAAACATACAAATAGAATCACAAGCAAAATAAATATCAACAAGATAGGAAAATGCGTCGGAAGGCAGCACAAAGGTAAGCTCAAAGGTGTCCAATGAGAAGTCCAACATCTTCAAACTAAAAACAAGAGCAGGGGCACACATTATGTGGGAGCACGCATCTGGGTAGCCCTGCCCCGCTGCCCGATTACCTCGTGATTCGTAAAGTTGTTGGATCTCGCACGAACGCACACCAAGTTTTAAGTTTTTGTAATTGAAACTTATGATTTTGAAATTTTTCGTAGTTTCAGGAATCTGCGATTTTGTCATTCGCTCGCACTAAGTTTTACATTTCGACGTTCGCAGTTTCTGAATCTTTTGATTTTGTTGTTCGCTCGCCTAAGTTTGAACGGTTTTTTTTAAATCATCAAAACATGCACAATGTGGATACTATTTGAAAGCCCTCATCACAACAACACGATTATAAAAACAAAACTTAATTTAATATTTTGATAACAAAGATATGAAAGTTCTAAATTCGAAAGCGAAAAGAAAAGGCACGCGCGAGGGGCTTGAGGGAGTCCCGGATTAAGGGGCCCTTGATGTCTACTATACAACCTTCTTCTTGTAGACGTTGTTGGGCCTCCAAGTACAGAGGTTTGTAGGCAGTAGCAAATTTCCCTCAGGTGGATGACCTAAGGTTTATCAATCTGTGGAAGGCATAGGATGAAGATGGTCTCTCTCGAACAACCCTGCAACCAAATAGCAAAGACTCTCTTGTGTCCCCAACATACCCAATACAATGGTAAATTGTATAGGTGCACTAGTTCGGCGAAGAGATGGTGATACAAGTGCAATATGGATGGTAGATATAGGTTTTTGTAATCTGAATATATTTAAAACAGCAAGGTAACTAATGATAAAAGTGAGCACAAATGGTATTGCAATGCTTCGAAACAAGGCCTAGGGTTCATACTTTCAGTAGTGCAAGTTCTCTCAACAAGGATAACATAATTAGATCATATAACAATCCCTCAACATGCAACAAAGAGTCACTCCAAAGTCACTAATAGCGGAGAACAAACGAAGAGATTATTATAGGGTACAAAACCACCTCAAAATTATTCTTTCCGATCAATCCATTGGGCTATTCCTATAAGTGTCACAAACAGCCCTAGAGTGCGTAGTAAAATAACACCTTAAGACACACATCAACAAAAACCCTAATGTCACCTAGATACTCCAATGTCACCTCAAGTATCCACGGGTATGCTTATACGATATGCATCACGCAATCTTAGATTCATCTATTCAACCAACACAAAGAACTTCAAAGAGTGCCCCAAAGTTTCTATCGGAGAGTCGTGACTAAAACGTGTGCCAACCCCTATGCATAGATTCCCAAGGTCACGGAACCCGCAAGTTGATCACCAAAACATACATCAAGTGAAGCAATAGAATACCCCATTGTCACCATGGGTATCCCACTCAAGACATACATCAAGTGTTCTCAAATCCTTAAAGACTCAATCCGATAAGATGCCTTCAAAGGGAAAACTCAATCCATTACAAGAAGGTAGAGGGGGAGAAACATCATAAGATCCAACTATAGTAGCAAAGCTCGCGGTACATCAAGATCGTGCCAAATCAAGAACACGAGAGAGAGAGAGAGAGAGAGAGAGAGAGAGAGAGAGAGAGAGAGAGAGATCAAACACATAGCTACTGGTACATACCCTCAGCCCCGAGGATGAACTACTCCCTCCTCGTCATGGAGAGCGCCGGGATGATGAAGATGGCCACCGGTGATGGATCCCCCTCCGATAGGGTGCCGGAATAGGGCCCCGATTGGTTTTTGGTGGCTACAGAGGCTTGCGGCGGCGGAACTCCCGATCTAGGTTTCTTTTCGGTGGTTTATGTATTTATAGGAATTTTTGGCATCGGGAACAAGTCAGGGGGGGTGCCTGAGTCGTCCACGAGATAGGGGGACGCGCCCAGGGGGGTAGGGCGCGCCCTCCACCCTCGTGGATGGCTCAGGACTCTTCTGGACCAACTCTTTTACTCCGTGTGCTTCTTTTGGTCCATAAAAAATCATCAAAGTCAATTGGACTCCGTTTGGTATTCCTTTTCTGTAAAACTCAAAAACAAGGAAAATACATAAACTGGCACTGGGCTCTAGGTTAATAGGTTAGTCCGAAAAATCATATAAAATAGCATATAAATGCATATAAAACATCCAAGGTGGATAATATAATAGCATGGAACAATCAAATATTATAGATACATTGGAGATGCATCAGTCCTTGGGTGGACGGATTACTCGTTATGGGCCGGATTGGTGGGCCGTGAAGATCACCACTGAAGATTATCTGTCGTATCCGGATCAGACTCCTATATGTGTAGAATGGCAAGTTTAAAGTCCAGGTGTAATGTTTCCTTCTTCTGCAAGATGATTATGTACAACCCTAGGTCCCTTCGGCGCATATATAAACTAGAGGGTTTAGTCCGTAGGGACAGAATCACAATTACATAGGCTAGACTTCTAGGGTTTAGCCATTACGATCTCGAGGTAGATCAACTCTTGTAGCCCTATATTCATCAAGATCAATCAAGCAGGAAGTAGGGTATTACCTCGATAGAGAGGGCCTAAACCTGGATAAACATCATGTCCCTAGTCCCTTGTTACCATCGATCCTCGGACACACAGTTCGGGACCCCCTACCCGAGATCTGCCAGTTTTGATACCGACAGGGCTTGGTACCCCCTCACCTACGCATCACAAATCCTCTCCCCATAAAAACCAACAATAGAATGAAACCCGAGGTGCCATAATTAACAATACTTGTAGTTCTAGGTGCGATGGTTTCTGTCAGCATGTTTTAAATCTGGAACATTAACTCTTTTTTAACTATGATGAATGTCAGTGGCATCTCCAACGTAGATCACCATATTTCGATCGGCCGGTACATACATTTTTAGGCATCAAATGTGGGTCACCAAACTGGTCTGGACAGATTTAGACATTCGAAACCAAGCAAGCCATACCAAAATTGAGGGGAGCTATGGGGAAGTCCGGACGTCCACCACGTCGAACTCCAACGCCCGCACCCCCTCCCCCCGCCCCGCGTGGCTCTAGAACCTTTCTGGATTCACATCGGCTGACCGGCCGCCCGCCTACTCACACTTATGGCATCATGACAACTGAGAAGCCTACTCTAGCTTTAAAGATAGTCGACCACCTCCGCACAAAGCCTATCTGCACACTCCTCCTCTCTCACACCTGCACCAGATGCTGTACACTCCTCTTCTCTGAAACCTCCATCGTTCGCCACATAAACCCTAGCGATCGATGGGCAAGAAGACGAGTGTCTAGAAGACTCTGTGTCATGGGGATGAACCCCAGGCAGGCAACGGAAGCCGGATCCTTTTTAAAAACAACGGGGCCATCATCACCCCGCAATCCGGCCCTCGCTTGGCCGGGTCGCTCAACCCGGCCAAGACCCACGACCCGGCCAGACTCTCCAATCCGGTCGGCTCCCACGGTTCGGCCCCAACGGCCTGCTCAAGGCATCCAGACCCGGCGCGCCAAGACTTCCCCAACAAGCCAACCTAGCTCGTGGCGTGTTCCCCAATCCGGCCATGGGTCAGCTCCCGTCCCATCCCAGCCGTACGATGGGACGAGTCGCCACCTACCGATGACCGAAGCAACAGTGCCCCGCCCATGCCTCTGGTCAACCGAGGCGTGGCAATAGTGTAATCATTACCACCCATGACGCCGGCAGAATGTGACATGACGGAATGCTACTGTACGCGACTCAGACCGGCCACTCCCCGACGATCGACAAGATGGCACACAGTGCCCCCGTACCCGGCAAGCCCCGCACCGAGAGAACCCGGTGAGCCCTGTACCCGGCGGGTCCCAGTGCCGACTTCCTGGACGATGACAACCCGACCCCACAGCCTTATAACATTACCATTGTATCCTTGGGGGGTTGGCCTATAAAACCCCATAGGAGCCCTCATGCATACAAGCACGCACACACGAGAACATGATAGGCACACATCTCAAGGAGAAGCAGCCTAAGCCCTGGCCTGTCTTCCTTCTTCCTCCACACTGCTCAAGGAGTAACTTTGACTGATAAACATCAACTACACTCGGTAGGATTAGGGGTGTTATCTCTCTAGAGAGCCCCGAACCTGGGTATGTCTTGTGTCTAGCGCTCGCTCATGCCAACCTCGCCTCTGAAGCCCACCAGTGCCCTCAAGCCTCCTCCTATATTTAGCCATCCCTTGGCATCTACCATGCACTCACCACGACAGTTGGCGCCCACGATGACAGTTGGCGTCCACCGTGGGGCAGCTCGAGGTCCTGGCCAGGAGCATGCTTCAGACAGGTCTCCTCCCTGACTCCGATGAGCCCGTTGCGCTGGCAGACAACGTCATCGACGTCCTCGCTGCCTCCTTCGTTGCACTACGCATCTCCGATGCGCCTACGGCCGACGAGTTTCCCAACGAGGTACTCAACTTTTCTAACTCCCCCATCTCTCCCGGCGGCAGCGTTCCTGACGGAGCGATGGACCTCTGCGTGGAGGTTTTTGTCACCGACACCGGCACCACCTCATCGACGAGCGCGGTAAGAAAGGCCGCCTAAGCTGAGGCCACGGCCGAACAGACCGGCTCGCTCAACCCGCTGCGTGCCATGATGCAAAGCCTCCATGTTCCCATCGGCACCGACGTCGACGCCTCCAACATCGCCGAGGCCCGGACTCGCCTTGACGAGGACCGCCAGCGCCTGCTAGACCTCACCCAGACGCTCACCGCCACGCGGCGTCGCCTCGACTCCGTTCAGATGGAGCGCAACGCCGCCTACGGCTTTATGCCCGGCGCACCTGAGCCAAGCCGGGTCGTAGACGAGCGGGCTCGGGGTGGCGCGATCGGACGCGCCCTCGGTGCCCTCCCTCCCATCTATGAAACTCCCGTGAAGAAAATGCGCGCTGCTCAGGTGGCCGCGGTCGTCCTGGAGAGCTCACACGCGAAGAGCTGCAGGAGCGCCTTAAGAGGGTGAACGACCTTCTTACGGAGGCCAACGCCTAGCAGGACCGTCTCAACCAGCTCGCCAAGCCGGCCAGGTCCGGCTCCGCCCGTGTTGCTGGAGCCGGTGACAACCAGCACACGGCGTCTTCACCGCCCGGTGAGGCGCACTCCGGCCGCACCCAGACCAGGCACAACCCCGCTCCGGCGACCGCTGGCGGCTTGGGCGACGAGTCGCCCTCGGAAGCCCAACGCCAGTTCAACCCTGCTCATCAGCCGACCCGGCAGCAGACAGCGGTCGACCCAGGTCCCCGCGGCGCAGTCACCGGCTGGCTGGGTCCGCGCGCCACCGACAACACCGACGCCCGTCACCGCCTCGCCCGGCTTGCCCTCTCCCAGGAACTAGAGGAGACCGGTGCGGTCGGACCAGCGTGCTTCCGCACGCGCATCCGGAGCGAGCCCTTTGCTAAAGGGTTCACGCTTCCCCGCGACACCCCCAAGTACAATGGCACCGTGAAGCTGGAGGACTGGCTCACTGACTACACCGTCGCCATCGGCATCGCCGGCGGCAACCACCGTCTCGCCATCCGCTACGCCCCACTCATGCTCCAGGGGTCAGCCCGCACGTGGCTGAACAGTCTACCGGGTGGCAGCATCAACACGTGGGTTGATTTTGAGGAGGCCTTCGTGCGCAACTTCACCGGAACCTACCGGCGACCCGGCCGTCCCAGCTAACTCGCCATGTGCGTGCAGGGGGCGGCGGAAACCGGCCGGGAGTACCTAACATGCTGGACCGAGCTCCGGAACAGCTGTGAGGGTGTCCACGAGGTCCAGGCAATCCAGTACTTCGTCAACGGGTGCCGAGACGACACCCTCCTCAAGCACAAGCTGTTGCGCTCCGAGCCGACCACCATGTCCGCGCTCAAAGGGACGGCGGACAAATACGCGTACGGCGACTCCGCCATGAAGATCCAGGTGGCACTGGATGAAGCCGACAAGGCAAAGTCGGTTCCCCCTCCGAAGCCGGCTGGTGAAGGAAGCCAGCAGCATCAGCACAACCAGCAGCAGCACAAGCGCAAGGCCGAACAGCAGGCCCAGTGCCACGACAACCGCCACGTAGCGGCTGCCGAGCAGGCGCCTGCGACCGAGCCTGTAATGCCCCAGATGTAACACTTTCCCAATATGGCAATATATAAACTTTGGCTTCATCAATTCCTTTCTGGGTTCTTCTTTCTTTTCGGGTTCTTCGTTTGTCGTGTGCATGTGTGCATTTCATCCATGTCATGTTGTCATGTGCATTGCATTGCATTTGTGTTGTCACTTGCATCCGGTCCCACACGTCTCTTCCCGTTGTCCGTTTTGAGTTCTGACGCTCCCACACGTGCCCGTGGCATCCCCGAGTCCTTCTTTCGTGTTTGGCCGTGTAACGTTTCCAGTACGACGTGAGACTTGTCATCCGATGTTGTTTTGGTACGTGTAGGCCGCCTATCAAGTTTCGTCGCGTTTGGAGTTTGTTTGGTACACCAACAGTTAACCTAGTGGGCTAAAAGAACCTCTTCTTTGAGGCCCAAGACCCCCTCCACAACAGCCCACCAACCCAGCACAACCCTTCCCATCATCTCGGTCGTCGAATTGTGATCGCGTGGCCGAAAACCGCTCACCATTTGGACTCTCCTAGCTCCTTGTGCCTATAAAAACGTCCACCCCCTCCATTTTGCGTCCAAACCCTAGCTCCTCTCTTTTTTTCCCGTTTTTCTCAGCGTCCCGCAGTCCCTCCGCGCGCCGGACGTGTTCGCCGGCGCCGGACACGTCCGCCGCCGCCGCCGCATCCAATCCGTGGACGCCACGTCACCGCGGCTGCACGCCTCCCACCGCGGCCCGCCGGCCCGACCGTGGCCCTCCGGGCCCGCGCGCCTCCCGCGCCGCCTCCGCTTCGGCCCTCCGCCGCAGCCGGTCTTCCCGCTGCTCGGCGCCACCGGCCCGAGCCTCCCTCGTCGCCGCTCGTGGACCGCCGACCCTCGCTGGCCCCTCGCAGAACTCCCCGCCGCCGGGCCGTGCGCCGCCGTCGGCCAGGCCGCCCCCGCCGCCGGTGCCCCGCCGGCCCCGCACCTCCATCGCCGAGGCCGCCGGCCGCCGCCGATCCAGCCCGTGCTTATCGCCAGATCTCGATCCGCGGGTTCCAGCTGAACCCTAACGGGCCCCGCGCCCGTAACCCGCTCCGCGCCCGCACCCGATCTGCTGGGTTAACCCGACCCACGAGGTGATCCCCCTTTTTTTGCTAAGTCTTTTTTTAGTTGTCTGATGGCTTCTTGTGATGGCAATAACTTTTTGTGTGCACGTCCGATTTGTGCACATGATATGTCAAAATGATCGTGGTGATGTGTACTACGTTTTGTTCCATTGTGTCATGCTTGTTTGAGTCCATCTAGATGTCTTAATCATCATGACAAGAGTGCTACTTGATATAAACTGCTGCTATTAGTTGTTTTCATGCCATGTTTGAGATGTGATAACTTGGTGCATGTTTATCCAAATGAAGCAAATGATATGTCCAAATGTTCATCATGAGATGCTCTACATGTTGGTTGCTATAGCATGCATGTTAGAGTTCATATTGCCATGTTTATCTCTGTTGAAAAAGTGCATGTGGATGTTAGGTTTTGTAACTTGTTACGAGATGCCTAGTTGAGGAGCTCGTTGCTATTGATGTGTTTGTCCCCATGTGGCATGCTCATATGTTTTAGATTCTCCATCGTGTGATCTTTGCTGTGGTGCAAACCATTTTCCATGATATGCTTTGAGGTGACTTAAACATGCTCGCAAACATGCCATGATAATGTTACTGTTTTAACACTAAGTCTGGAATCTGTCTTATCCTGATGCTATGTTTGCTTGATGTCCTAGGCAAATCCATGTTAGTTTTGGGGTAGCCGTTGATCATTCCTTGCTGTATATGTTGTTGTCTATCCATCCATGCCCTCACATGCTCATTTGGGTTGCCGTAGCATATTTAATTCTTGCTCCCAAGTTGCTATAAAATATTAATGTCAGGTTTT
This sequence comes from Secale cereale, assembly GCA_902687465.1. Lineage (NCBI taxonomy): Eukaryota > Viridiplantae > Streptophyta > Magnoliopsida > Poales > Poaceae > Secale > Secale cereale. Next base: position 392,461,477 of record LR738709.1, read on the forward strand.
TATTGTCATGTTCAAAATGTTGTAGCTTGTTGCTATTGATCCATGCCTCCTATGGAGTTGCTCCAATGGAGTTGTTTGCTGTAGGATATGTCTACTTCATGTCCATGATTCTTGTCACCATGTTTGAGTGCTGTAGAATATATATTTCTTGCTCCGAAGTTGCTATGTGGCTGTTAATTTCAGCTTTGCATTGTTTCTTGTTTCGGGTGTATCTTTTAGTCCGTTGCTCCGTTTTGAGAGTTCCATACATGAAACTTGTGTGATTTTGCATGTAGATTCATAATATCATCTTGTTAACATGTTTGGAGTATGTTTGCTTGATGTTTGGGTGCATCTTGCACCGTTGCCATGCTTATCTTGTTTTGATCATATCTTTTAGACCGTAGCTCCGTTTTAAACAAACTTTATATGAAACTTGACTAGATTTTCGTGTAGATTGTCATGATGCATGTTAACTTGCTGTTTAACAACTTTAAATTAAGATTTGTTCAGATCTGGACTAATTTCAAACTATGCATATGAGGACTTACCGGATTTGTCTTAAGTAGTTTCCGGCCTCATTTAAACCTGTTGTTTCTTGTGTTGTTTCTCTGTGCTGCCTACCTTGCCTTGTTTTGCATCCTAACTAGACTTGTCTTGCATCCTACTTGCTTGAGCTTATTGTCTTGTTCTTGAGATTGTTCTGGTGTGCTTCCTATGTTGTCATTTAATGCATCCTAAGTGCATCTGCAGTGCATCCTAAGTGCATCATACATGCATCCTGTAGTTTGCGAATTGCACCTTGTTGATTTTGTGCCTCGTGTGTTCTTCTGTTGAGTACAGCCGGAAGCTGAGATCGAGTACGAGAACGAGGTTACTGCCGAGGTTGAGAACGAGGAGCCGTCTTACGATCCCATCGACGACTCGACAGGCAAGATGACCTAACCCAGATATCATTACTATCTTTGCCTATTGCTAGAAGTCTCGCTCTTTAGCTTATTGCCTCGATGCCCATGTTTGTTTGTCAGCCTCCTATTGTAACCATGAATCTGTTTAACCACCCAACCTATGGAAACCTTTGATTGGCTACGTAGGCTTCGCTCAGCCCCTCTTATAGCATTGCTAGTTGCAGGAGAAGATTTGAAGATTCTTGCTTCATGTTGAAGTATTTGTTGGGATATCACACTATATAAACTCTTAAACTAAATCATCTATATACTGGTAATGGGTGGAAGGCTAAGCCTCTTGCTTGGTGATTTGTTCCACTCATGCCGCCCTAGGAACCGTATAAACCGGTGTTATGTTCCTTGATTTTGCGTTCCTCACACGGTTGGGGTTATGGGACCCCCTCGATAAACCGCTTAGCACTAAGTCTTTTCTAGCAAGTCCCAACATTGGTACTCCATTTGCCTAAACAACTAAAAACTTGCATAGGGAGTAATTAACCCTCTTCTTAATCAACAACCCCGGGCCAGTGCTCCACATGAGTGTTGGTCCGAACTGGGGGTCCTGCGGGGCCACCTCAAGGAAACTCGAGGGCCGGTAAAAACCCGTAGCATCACCCATCTGGTCGTGGCCTGACACGAGATACGCGCGGCTACTATCATGGTGTCGGCACGCCGGGAGGATTTGCTGGATTAGTCTTACCTTAGTCGGAGTATCTTGAGCACGGGATTCCGAGAATACTCGGGCCTTCCCACCTTGGAGTTGCGACTCCGCGGATCATGGGCTTGTAATGGGCCAAGTTGGAACACCCCTGCAGGGTTTTGAACTTTCGAAAGCCGTGCCCGCGGTTATGTGGCAGATGGGAATTTGTTAATATCCGGTTGTAGAAAACTTGACACCATGTTCAGAACACACTACCAGCGTGAGTAACCGTGATGGTCATTTTCCGAAAGGGGTTCGGGAAGTGAACACGATGGGGTTATGTTTGACGTGCTTAGTTAGGATAACTTCGTGATCACTTTGACGCTCGTGGCACTTCTCTTCTCGCTCTTAATACGTAAGCTAGTGCTAGTGCAGCTGCAGCCTTTTATTCTTTCTTCAGCCTTGTTCCACACCCAAGGCTTAGATAGTTTTGCTACCCGGGAACACGATTGCTGAGTCCTCTGTGGCTCACAGATTCTACACCACACCAGATGTAGGTACCATGGTGAACTACTCAGGTGATGGCACAGAGTTGTACTGGGAGTACGATGAAGAACGTAGCCGATACTATGTGCACTATCCCGATGATCAGTAGTGGTTTCTACTAGGGGCGATTCGAACCTGTGGCTTTATGTTTTTGGTATCTTCCATTTGGATCTTCACCCATAGTCGGGTTGTGATGTTATTTGGATGATGTTTGACTATGTAATGAATTGTGTGACGTGGCGAGTGTAAGCCAACTATCCCTTTTCCTTTTCATCCCTATTTTTACATGAGATGTGCAAAGATACCGAACTTGAGATCATTCCAGAACGAGCTTATACCTTTAAGTCGTGCCTCGACACTTAGGAGGTATAGTCCCATCCTGGGCATTACAAGTTGGTATTCAGAGCCTTCTCCGACCTAGAAGCCCCCACTGATTGATGGAATCGTTGACGGTTGAGTCTAGACACACACTTAAAATGTTTTGAGTCCTATATATATCGGAGAGTAGGAATTCTTTTGCTCCTCATCTTTTTTCACTCTGGTGAGGACTCCTGACGATTACTCTTGTCTCTTCTACTCTCAAAATTCACCAAATTTTTTTAGGAATCTCGCGATTATTGTTTGGATTGTTCAGATGTCTTTGTGACGAGAACATTGTTCTCGATGCCTCCTATCATTTAGGGGTTGTGGCAGTGTCCCGGGGAGTTGAGCTTCGAGGTGTTGTCGTCACAAATATATCGCAGCAGTTCTAGAATACTTAAGACGGCCGACATCGAAAACTCTTCTATGCGGTTAGTGGCAAGATAACCCCGACGTCACCCAGTACTGGGGAGGTAGTTCGGGAGTATTGTCATAGCTTGTATAGTAGATGCGTTTCGAAGGTCCGAGGTAGACGGTTTCCGGAAATAACTGGTTATGTGTTGAAGGATGGATATAGCTGGATGTAGGATTAGAGTTGAGTGCGCGATGCTTCCCCTGTATCCCCAACACCTGATTGCATAACTGGAAACTTTTGGAAATTAATAGGTGGGTTCATCTAGTAGCTCATAGGCATTCTTCCAACGAATGCATGATATGGAGTTCGGGGTTCTACATTGAGTGTAGTAGTTTTATGGCCGTTGTTCCGATCGGGAGTTGCGTCTTAAAGGGTCCTTGGCTATGCTGATCCGGGGATTGCAAAACCCTTTTGTAACACGTTCCATAAGCTTTCAGCCCGAATATGTCGAACGAAGCTTCTATCTTGTATTTGTTCTATCTGCTCCTTGTTGTTTTTATTTACCTTTTGTTCTCCCAAGTGGCTTCTCGTGAAGATTGTTGTTACTATTAAACTATGGATTACATTCGTTCATTCTTGTTCGAATGTTCTTGTGAAGACTATGTTGCAATTTCTAGCCGTTGATTCAGCTTATATATCTTTCTCAATCAATGGCTAATAGTTGTCATCTCATTTAGGATGGCTCCTAAAAAGGTTCCCAATGCTAACCCAGAGGGTGAAGAGGTTCCTGATCGCCCTCCTTCCCCTCCTCCTCCGTCTGAGGCCTGGAGAGCAATTATGCAAGCGATGAACCAGAACACCCAGATGCTTTTGCAAATGATGCAAAACATTCAAGCAAATCAAGAAAATCAGGGTGCTCATGGGAACCAAGGCCAAGGCAATTTGTTCAACCAACCTCACTTTGGTACGCTCAACCAGTTCCTGGCAAACCAACCAAAGGCATTCAGTTACTGTGTGGACCCTCTTGATGCTGAAGACTGGATAACTGATATCAAGAAGCATTTCGAGTGCAGTAACGTCAGGCCCAAGGACTATGTGAAGTTTGCAGCCTTCCAACTCAAGGACCAAGCCACTGATTGGTGGCAGCAGTACAAATATTCCAGAGAGGGACGTGTAATCTCCTGGGATGACTTCTGCAAGGACTTTCGCTCTCACCACATTCCAACAAGTGTCATCGAGGGTATGCGTGAGCAATTCCGCAACCTGAAGCAAGGCTCAATGACTGTCTACCAATATAATGTCATGTTCCAGAACCTTGCCCGCTATGCAAAGCAAGACATCCCAGATGCCAAGAGCAAGATCTATCAGTTCCGCGGTGGTCTGAAGGATGAACTCCAACTAGCTCTCACCTTGTTCGAGCCTGATGAGTTTGATCAATTCTATAACATGGCACTTAAGCAAGAGGCAGCCCAGCTCAAGATGGAAGCTTCCAAAAAGAGGATCAGAGACGCTGTTCACTCCTCCTCCTCTTCTTCTCAAGTGGTTGCAAAGCAACAGAAGTTTTGGCTTCCACCTCCTCCAGTGATCCGAGCTCCCAACAACAACAACAACAACAACAATTCTGGTGGTCGTGGTTTCTCCCACCCACCCAACCCAAGCAATCAGTCAAAGAACCACTTTCAAGCTTCAAAGTGAAGTGCTCCTTATCACCGTCCTCTCTCAGAAGTGGTTTGCAACAAGTGCACTCAGAAGGGTCATTATGCTAACAAGTGCCCCAACCCAAGGCGCCTTCCGCCTCCTCCACCTGTCAGCACTGCTATTGTCAAGCATAATCCCAAGCATGCAAGAGTGAATCTGATGAATGCAGCTCAAGCAGGGAATTCTTCAGATGTGATAATTGGTAATCTTCCGGTTAACTCTATTCCTGCAAAAGTGTTGTTTGATTCGGGTGCATCATGTTCTTTCTTGTCTCAACCGTTTGCATCCAAGCATAATGTTGACATCAAAAGTCTGTCAGGGGAGTTATCAGTTATTTCTCCGGGGAGACGAATGCATTCTAAAATATTTGCTCCGGATGTATCTATTCGCATGGGTGATTACCGATTTATGGCTTCTCCGGATGTTCTCGGCAATTCCGACATTGATCTTATTCTTGGGATGGATTGGCTTTCCCAACATGATGGTCACATTGATTGTGCAAATAAGGAAGTCAAGATTACTCATTCCGACGAAGACGTGATTATCTTCGCCTCTCGAGATAACACAATCATGCTATTCTCTCTCAATGACAAGGGCGAGATTAATGCCATCTCTCAAATTCCGGCGGTCAATGAATACGAAGGCGTTTTTCCTGAAGAGCTTCCAGGCATGCCTCCGCATCGTCAAGTTGAATTCGTCATTGAACTCGAGCCTGGTACTGAGCCAGCATGCCGGCATCCGTACAAGCTCTCCCCTGAAGAGTTAAAGGAGTTGAAGAAACAGCTCGATGAGCAAGAGCGTATGGGTCTGATCAGGCCTAGCACTTCTCCTTGGGGCTGTGGTGTCTTATTTGTCAAGAAGAAGGATGGCACGGAGCGCCTTTGCGTTGATTACCGGCCATTGAACAAGAAGACAATAAAGAACAAGTATCCGCTCCCCAACATCAATGAATTGTTCGAGCAGCTCAAAGGAGCTAAAGTGTTCTCTAAGCTCGATCTCCGGATGGGTTATCACCAGATCCGTATCCGCGAAGAAGATATTCACAAGACTGCGTTCAGAACAAGCTACGGCTCATATGAATATACAGTCATGTCATTTGGCCTCGCAAATGCTCCTCCCACCTTCTCGAGAATGATGCACTACATTTTCAACCCCTACACCAACGAATTTGTTCTTATATATCTGGATGACATCTTGGTATTCTCCAAGAATGAAGAGGATCGCGAAAAGCACCTCCGTCTGGTTCTCGACAGACTCCGTGAACATAAGTTCTATGCCAAGTTCTCCAAGTGCGAATTCTGGCTCGATAAGGTCTTGTATCTGGGCCATATCATTTCTGCTGAGGGTATTTCTGTCAACCCCGAGAAAGTTGAAGCGATTGTCAACTGGGAACCTCCTCAGAACGTCAAGCAACTCCGAAGCTTTCTTGGTCTTGCTAGCTATTGCAGAAGATTCGTTGAGAATTTCTCCAAGATTGCCAAGCCTCTCTCCAACTTGCTGCACAAGAATGTCAAGTACAAGTGGTCTCCGGATTGTGATGTGGCATTCAGAACTCTCAAAGAAAAGCTCATCTCTACTCCAGTTCTTACCCCTCCAGATGAGTCCAAGCCCTACGAAGTATTCTGTGATGCTTCTCTTCAAGGACTTGGTGGTGTTCTAATGCAAGACAAGAAAATTGTGGCATACACCTCTCGTCAATTGAAGCCAAGTGAGAAGAACTACCTCACACATGATCTCGAGCTAGCAGCTATGGTACACGCCTTGATCACGTGGAGACACCTTCTGTTGTGCAGAAAAGTCGACATCTTCACCGATCACAAGAGCTTAAAGTACATCTTCACACAGCCGAACTTGAACCTTCGCCAGACTCATTGGGTTGAGATGATCCAAGAGTATGATCCAAGCATCGAATACACACCTGGCAAGGCCAATGTCATTGCAGATGCCTTGAGCAGAAAGGCATATTGCAACAGTCTCCTTATCAAGCCGTTTCAACCTGAGCTTTGTGAAGCATTCAAAAAGCTCAACCTTCAAGTTGTTCCGCAAGGCTTTCTTGCAAATCTTCAAGTTGCTCCTACCTTGGAAGATCAGATCCGTGAGGCCCAACTCAGTGATGCTATGGTGCAGAAAGAGAAACATGGTATTGCAAAGGGTACTCCCAAATACAAGTGATGTTGCATTGATGAGAAAGACACCTTGTTCTTTGAGGACAGACTTGTGGTTCCCAAGGGTGATCTCAGGAAGCTCATAATGAACGAAGCACATGATTCCCTCCTCTCGATTCATCCTGGAAGTTCCAAGATGTACCAAGACCTCAAGCAATCTTACTGGTGGACTCGCATGAAAAGGGAGATTGCCCAATTCGTGAATGAATGTGATGTCTGCAGAAGAGTGAAGGCAGAGCATCAACGTCCAGCCGGTCTTCTCCAACCTCTTCCTATCCCCGAGTGGAAATTCGACCACATTGAAATGGATTTCGTCACTGGCTTTCCCAGGTCTTAGAAGGGGAATGATTCTATCTTTGTGGTGATTAACAAGCTTACCAAAGTAGCTCACTTCCTTCCAGTCAAAGAATCCATCAATGCAGCTCAACTGGCAGAGTTGTACACTTCCATAATTGTGTCCTTCCATGGCATTCCTCAAGTTATCTCCTCAGACCGTGGAAGTTTGTTCACATCCAAGTTCTGGGACTCCTTTCAGTCTGCCATGGGCACTAAGATCCGTTTTAGCACTGCGTTTCACCCTCAGACTAGTGGCCAAGTCGAAAGAGTGAACCAGATCCTAGAAGACATGCTCAGAGCTTGTGTCATATCTTTTGGCATGGAGTGGGAAGATTGTCTCCCGTTTTCTGAGTTCTCTTACAACAACAGCTTCCAAGCAAGCGCCGGCAAAGCTCCGTTTGAAATCCTCTATGGCAGAAAGTGCCGTACCCCTCTCAACTGGTCCGAGACAGGTGAACGTCAACTTCTTGGCAATGACTTGATCTCAGAAGCCGAAGAAATGTGCAAAGTCATATGTGAGAATCTCAAGGCCGCTCAGTCGCATCAGAAAAGCTACTATGACGGCAAGCATCGTGATTTGGCCTTCAACATTGGTGATCATGTCTATCTCCATGTTTCTCCTATGAAAGGCACCCAAAGGTTCGGTATCAAAGGCAAGCTTGCTCCTAGATACGTGGGCCCTTTCAAGATCCTTGGCAAAAGAGGCGATCTAGCCTATCAACTTGAGCTCCCTTCCAACTTCGCTAATGTTCATGATGTGTTTCACGTGTCTCAACTCCTCAAGTGCTTCAAGACACCTGAACGCACTATTCCGTTTGAGGAGATTGATCTTCAACAAGACATGTCTTACCGAGAGCATCCAGTTGCTATTCTTGAAGAAAACGAGTGTAAGACCCGCAACAAGTCAATCAAGTTCTTGAAAGTTAAGTGGTCACACCATACCGACCGAGAAGCTACGTGGGAACGAGAAGATCACCTTCGTTCCGAGTACCCTTCCTTCTTCCAGTCCTAGATCTCGGGACGAGATCTTTTTGTAGTAGAGGAGAGTTTGTAATGCCCCAGATGTAACACTTTCCCAATATGGCAATATATAAACTTTGGCTTCATCAATTCCTTCCCGGGTTCTTCTTTATTTTTGGGTTCTTCGTTTGTCGTGTGCGTGTGTGCATTTCATCCATGTCATGTTGTCATGTGCATTGCATTACATTTGTGTTGTCACTTGCATCCGGTCCCACTCGTCTCTTCCCGTTGTCCATTTCGAGTTCCGACGCTCCCACACGTGCCCGTGGCATCCCCGAGTCCTTCTTTCGTGTTTGGCCATGTAACGTTTCCGGTATGACATGAGACTTGTCGTGCGATGTTGTTTTGGTACGTGTAGGCCTCCTGTCAAGTTTCGTCGCGCTTGAAGTTCGTTTGGTACTCCAACAGTTAACCTAGTGGGCTAAAAGAACCTCTTCTTTGAGGCCCAAGACCCCCTCCACAACAGCCCACCAACCCATCACAACCCTTCCCATCATCTCGGTCGTCGAATTGTGATCTCGTGGCCGAAAACCACTCCCCATTTGGACTCTCCTAGCTCCTTATGCCTATAAAAACGTCCACCCCCTCCATTTTGCGTCCAAACCCTAGCTCCTCTATTTTTTTTCCCG